>CP136068.1:179474547-180674547 GCA_032622095.1 Siphonodentalium dalli | reverse complement strand
CAAAATGTTCAAAATGTTGTGCACAATGATCAACACATAATCGCTTCTCAATGTCGCAGAATTGCTGGATTCACAGTTAAGGGATTGATTATCATACAAGGACAATCAACATTAAATATAACTCCACCTTCAATCATACAATGCACGGCAAGCCATGTCAATAAGTTAAAATAAGAATAAAAACATCCTAAAGTCCACCTACCGACCCTAATTGTTAAAAAGTTAAACCTATATGTGGCAAAACCTGACTATTTGCATACAGTTATCATTATTAGAGTGACTCGCAATGTTCCGGATCAAATCACCCCAAAATCATCCATCGTTCTTGTGTTTGAAATAAACAAAATGCATAAACACACTCTATGCTTCTGACAACTTATTCACGTCATATAGTTTATCTTGTGAGAAATTACACAATGATCCTCCTTTTTCTTGATCTTAAAACATAATAAGGAGCATACGTGTTTGTCATGTTTGTGGCATGTAATTATAAATCGCCTTTGTCGCACTCGAGCCGGCAGTTCATAATAGCTAATATTCGTCAGTTTATACTATGTCCAGAATGTATAATGGCTTCTGACGAAAACATATTGATAAATGTCTCAATTAAGCCGGAACAAGCTAAACCCATTCATATAATTCAGTGGTACATTGTAATTCCCACGCCATCAATGGTGTTCCTAATTAGCATACATATATTGATAAAACGTCAGAGGCTTTCGATGGTCTCTCAGGAAATCGTCAACAACGAGCTACACAACAGTTACTATTGTTCTAGAGTATAACAACTGAATTCCGATATCGGTGCAGCATCTCATAAAAGACGTTGGTGCGTAGGATGTAAGATACATTATTTCGTGTCCGGAGCAACCAGCAAATATTTTGATAATCTCTAAGACGAATCACGGCTAAATAGGTACTGTCGTTACATGACTGGCCAATCGGCTTATTGCTTTTGATCACGTGTCGAGGAAACCAGGAATACTTCCAGACAGCCTTCCCACAGCAGGCGCATTTTATGCACCACGTTGAAACTAAAGATTCAGTGAATATTTGAACAGGCATAATTCTTCGTCAGATTACAATTTTCGCGACATTGGAACTTGTGCCACAAACATCAACATTGGAACTTGGGCCACAGACAGTTACTTTTAAAATTACGTGACTGTGAACAAATACGTGGGCAATTCTTCGTCTGTTTAAAGTGTTCTCAACATTGGAACTTGTGCCACAGACACTAGCATTTAAAATTGCACTGTGAAACAATACGGGACGACTCTTTATCAGATTCAAGTATTTTCAACACAGGAAGGTATGTCAACATTATGTAATGTTAAAATTAAATTTTGAGAGGTCACAGATAATCCTCCTCTGATTGAAGTTTGCTCAACACACGGCGCTGTACACCATCTACTTAATTTTACAATTACATTGTGAAACATTCACTGGGATAATTCCTCGTCCGATCAAAGTGTTCTTATCATAGGAATGTATGTCAAAATGATCTTATTTTAAAACTAAATTGTAAGAGATCACATGCATAATTTCCGATCTGCATAATGTTGTCTCAACGCAGGAAGGTAAGTCAAAATTATTTGATTTTAAAATATCACATGCGTAATTCCTCGTGCGATTAATTTTGTTTTGTAACACATGAAGTTATGTCTAACATAAAACTGTGGTAGATTGAACTGAAGTGAGGACATATTTGATGTTGTGGTCTCCCATATATATATATCTTTAATACCTCCTCTGTGGAGATTCAGCTTATATTTTCTTGGTTTAAAATTAAAAACTCAAAACAAGAAATATTTCTTCGGAGTTTCCTTAGAAAATGTTCTCAGATTCACGATATTACTTCTTGAGAAATTCAATAAATAATTGATTTGAAGGCCATTGCCATCCCCGAAACTTCATCTATCTCCTAGAAATATTATCTTGAAACAAAGAAAAGTATTTGACTTGTTTTAAGAAAATAGCTCAGGAGTATACTTAAAACATTATCTTATTTATCAAAACAAGAACAATATTATATTAACTGTTAGAAACATTTTCTCGCACATTCAAAAAATTATTCTGACATTTTCCTGCACTTTCTATGATTGCAAATAACATCTTTTAGAAAATTATATTTGTTGTTTCAAGAAAATGGTAAGAAATTTGAGGTATACTAAAAATAATTTGTGTTTTATCAATATTTTATAAAAATGGTAAACTTTGTTCCCTTTCACACATTACCAGATATATTCTGACATTTGTTTAAACGTTTTCTAACTATTGAAATATATGTGTGTTGCTCAAATTAGAACAAACTATGTTCTCACATGTTAGGAAATTGCTCTTGCAGTTGTCTTTGTCCAAAGTATAGAAATATACAAGTACACTTAATTTACTGTTTTGGTGAAATAGTATCACTACTTGAGTAATACTTACTTTCTTAAAAACGGAAAGGCAGTAAGAATAATACTACAGTGATATATTTCAAAAGAACCCAACTGCATACTTATCAATCCCAAAAATCCGTTAAAGTAGCTAACATGGTTAACAGACTGATAATGTTAATTTAATGCAGAAATGGAAATGTATTATATATAATAACATGAATGTGAGATTGATGGAATGTATTTGATATATGTTGATCCAGGAAACAAATATGGTATTACATATCACAGAATGAATTGAAGAATTAGAAACATAGGTGAACAAAAAGAATATGCACACAAGTTATACAACGTAGTGTATTGCTCCTGCGAAATATTGTAAGATAACTAACTTGCCAATCTGATGTATCTTAGGGATGAATGTGAAGTCATGTTGTATATTCAGCCGCTGTGTAATCGTCAAGCCGACATTTCAATATTAATTCATAATTAGTACATTCGATTCGTGCATATGATATACATTTTGTATTTGAAATTCATCGGGAACGAAAGTGTACACCAGTTTTCGTTAAATGGTAATCATTAATGTATCAAAAATCATCAAATGACGACGAGTAAGTTTCGACCTGTCTTTGGTGGTGGATCGAAAACTGGCAATGTCATTTTGATGTCATGGCGTTGCGTTGATTTCGATCCTTGTTTTGCGATGGATCAAGCATTCAAAACACATAACATGCCAATGGTGTGTGTCATACAAAACCCTCACGCAACTTCGTATATATTCTTAACATTTCCGTGAGGTGTACATTGTTGGGTTAGATTGGATGTGCATACGCATATCGTGTTCTGCAATATAAACCACTATATATTTGTTTAATAAGCAAGAGTACTAAGATTATCACTTTTTTAATTTGGAGTAGCAATACATAGGGGTATGAATTTATGAGACAAAACAAGTTTTGTCATTTTGAAAGCAAGTATAAGACTCGTCTTTTTCGATATTTGGGTGGGGGCCCTAAAAAGCGCCGTTTTGTTTTGTCCTGAAAAGGACAGTTTCCACATTCGGGTCGGGACGGATTTATAATGGCCTGCATTCGGCCATCCGACCGGCGAATCCAGATATGGCAATCGCACCTAGGGTATGTCAGAGGGCCAAACACTAGGTGTGATTGCAATATCTTGATCAAACCGGTAGACATCACGGTATAAATCAGCATTGCGAGGTTGACTCAAAATGAAGTGATCTGACGATGCCAGTTTTCGATCCGTCGCGTTCTCGCTGACACCCGTGTTGATGTTTTTTTTCATTGAGTATTAATATGAACATGTTACTGTTAACTGCCTTAAACAGAGAAGTTGCCGAAGAAGTGATTTGTCGTTACATTCAAACATGGGTAGAGAGATTGTACACGGCCTATAGTAAAACTCTTTATACAGATGAACATTCGAGGATGACTGCTGCTGCTGTCGACCAATATGTTTACAACCGATGTCCTTACCAGTACACCGGTAACAGAGATAAAGTCACAGAATGTCAGGAGGCTGAAAATATGTTGGGTCACTGTACTATTTATGAAAACAGGATACCCCATCTCTGACCGCTACTAAGCGTCGTGTATTTTTTCCTATGTAGCTGAACAACATCCTCTGCAGCTAGGATACATCATGATCGGAAAGCTCGCAGAGAAACCGCCATTTTCAAGGCCACCAAAAAATTTCTAAAGATAGCCCTAAAAACACTATAATGTCATTGTTAGCGATCCGTGCAATGGAGATTTTTTGACAAAAGACAAGTTGACTTTACATTTTAGAAAAAATCACTGGGACGGTCACTATAGCGGGGTTTTTTTTGTTTTACCAAAAATCCCTCTGACTAGCAATATCGGGCTTTTTGGGCCACAAAATCGCCATTACAAGGATCGACAACTATAAATTTAATAGTTGTCGATTGGTGGAATGGAGATTTTTTGACAAAAGACAAGTTGACTTTACATTTTAGAAACAAAATCATCCCGGGACTGGCACTATGGCGGGATATTTTTTAGCAAAAATCTCTCTGACTGGTAATATTAGACTTTTGGACCACAAAATCTCCATTGCAAGGATCGACACTATAAATCTCATAGTTGTCGATCCGTGCAATGGAGATTTTTTGACAAAATGTAAAGTCGACTTTACATTTTTAGTCAAAATCACCCCGGGACGGACACTATAGAGGGATTTGGACCAAAAATACCTCTGACTGGTAATATTGAGGCTTTTGGACCACAACATCCACCGTACTGGTGGGCACTATAGCGCGAATCGATCGCGCTATAGTGCCAGCCAGTATGGGAGATTTTTTTGTAAAAAATCCCAATATTGCAAGTCAGAGTTGTGTTTTGTCAAAAATCGCGCTATAGTGTCCGTCCCGGGGTTATTTTTTTGTCACAATAGCGTGATCGATTTCATAATCTTTCTTGAATGGGGATAAAAATCCCCATATCTAAACCAGGATGATTTATTGTAATCCGAACTCGTGTTGAAGAACGAACTTCGAATTTTTTTGTTTTTAAATTTTCAGCCAAACTGTCACAAATCTTGGAAACATTTTTTAAATGGGTGTGGAAAGTTTTCCAATTTCACTTCAAATTTCCTCGCAGGTGATCTAAATTTTCTAGAAAATTTCTCTACACTACCTCAAAATATTCCGATGCATCGAAATATACTGGCACTGACCTTTCTCTTTTTATTTTCACCCCCGTGTTCTCTTTTTCCGTTTCGTTCCCGCTCTTCTGGTATTTCTTCATCTTCAGAATAAATAATCGGCTGAACTTTTCGTTTCTTCATAACTATCTTCTCATTATCTTGCATTGACAAAAGACAAGTTAACTTTACATTGTTTTAGAAAAAATCCCTGGGACGGCCACTATAGTGGGAGTTTTGACCAAAAATCCCTCGGGACGGACACTATAGCGAGATTTTTTGACAAAAAAACCCCTCTCACCGGTAATATTTGGCTTTTCGACCAAAATATCCCCATTGCACGGATCGACAACTATGAAATTTCATAGTAATCGATCCGTGCAATGCAGGTTTTTTGACAAAAGACAAGTTGACTTTACATTTTAGAAAACAATCATCCAGGGACTGGTAATATAGAGGGATTTTGGACCAAAAATACCTCTGACTGGTAATATTGGGCTTTTTGGACCAAAAGTCTCCATTGCACGGATCGACAACTATGAAATTTCATAGTAGTCAATCCGTGCATTGGGGATTTTTTGGTACAAAAAACCCCCAATATTACCAGTCAAAGGGAGTTTTGGTCAAAAAATTCCTCCGAGCTTGTGGTCACTATAAATTTCATAGTTGTCGATCCGTGCAATGGAGATTGTTTGACTAAAGACAAGTTCACTTAAAATTTTAGACTGACTAGCAATATTGGGCTTCTGGACCACAAACGTCCCTGGAGATTTTTGACAGTTGAATTTACAATTGTCTGGGAAGAATTATTTTAGGTAGAACCACATATCGATTGAACTACTAATTTTGCATGACATCCATTCATCTACCGACATAGTGCGACCATCGGTCATCCGATTGCGGACAATTATACAACTTTCTTAGTTAGCGCGACTGAAATCGGTCATGCTAAGTAAAACCCATTGGAAAAATGTGAAGTGTAGGTGTTATGCTGTTCGTTGAGGAACGGGCCATTAAGCAGACCTTCTTTTGTCGCGCAATGACCTTACTGTAGCTTCGTTTAAATATACCACACTGTTATAAAAAATACCGTCGTTTTAACGGTCTGATACCGCGCAACATCGCTGCCAACATTTGACCGCTAAACATACGGTCAGACCGTAGCATGTTCCATGGTATAAAACCGTTTAAGTAACAGGCAGACCGTAACCAATAACTGTCAGACGAATGGTATTTTTCATGGGTCAACACCAATTTTTTGCTCTTAATTTGCTAATTTACCATAGAATTAGCCAGGTTCGCATGTAGGCATTACGATTCATGTTTTTGAATGGTCGAAACTAGTATTATTCGTAACTGAAAAATACATCTTAGTTCTTATGTTACGATCATAGCTTTGATGAAATTTAAATCCTCAATGCATAACGTGATAGAGAATACTTATGAAACTTTGCAGTTTGCAGAGGATCAAGCTTGTTATCTGCCTCGTAGAATTTAATCCGGAAAAGGCTGCACATGCGTAATATGTTCGCCTTTCACTAACTACTGTATCCATATGGCTGTAAATAAAAAACGATACTAGTAATAGCCGATAAGCCAACCAATCATATTCAGTTATGAGTAATACTAATTTCGACCATTCTAAAACATGAATTGGCATGCCCTTTTAAGCCATAAAAAGAACAAAGCTACATGTTTCACAGTTAAAACTCAAATTTATGTACATGTAAAAGTAAAATATCTTAATGGCATACTTTTTGGTAACATGTAAGGCGTGAACTTGTCCAGTCACTTGTAAACACAGTTTTTGTTTTAACAGGTGAATCCGTACATCATGACAATACAGTACCAGTCAGAAGTTGTGGTATTTTTAGGCGCACCTTTATTGCGATATGGAGCGTGCTTAATTTTGAAAAAAGGCGTGATTATAGCACACTACCAAAAATATGTCGCGCTTATTATTGCAATAAGGAACGCAAAATATTGAGATACTAAGCACGCTAAATTTCATACAGACCCGATAGTGTTATATTTATATTAGATAAATACTGTTCATATAGTGTACATATAGTGCACATATAGTATTTACAACTATAACTATATACATATCTAAAACATTGTCTCCATTTATACAATACACAATATAGAAGAAGCAATAATTTTATTTAAATGTCACAGTTTTGTGCGCGAGATGTCGCAATATTAAGCGTAAAATATTGAGATATTAAGCGCAAAATATTGCAATAATATCACAAGCGACATGCTTATAAGCGTTTCCACTTGCAATATTATTTCGATATTGGGCGCGAAAATAGGGCCCTTAATACACCACTTCTTTTGACTGGTACTGTATATCAATAACAGCTAGTTGGGATTGGAACCTTCAAGACACCAGCAGATCCCATTATAAATGTGTGCAATGACTTGGCGACAATGTTCTCCTGTAGTCGCACATTTTCCATGAAATTTTAAAGCATGATGCATCAAACTGTATACTGGTATCACAACCACTTAGTATTGATCAATATCAGCCAAAGATAGTTTGATAAGAACATCCACCAATAGTGTGCTCCCGGTAAATTGTCATAATAACTTGACGATAACATGGCGAATGATGCCAATGTCTCATATCCACACGTTTCATTGAAAATTGATGACCACAGGATGAATTGGTCCGTGTAATAGTAAATTTGGAATTGTAGATATGTGATCATCCGTCACTGCGTGGCGTCCGTTCATTGTTTACCGTGTTGTTGTTGACACTGAAGCTATTGTGAATTACAGTGGTGCATACAATACATGTGCATTTATATCATCTCTTGTAAATATACATGCATGTGCTTTGAAACATGCCCTTTGATATGTATTTTAAGCCCCATGACATATATTTGAACACTATGCCCAGAACAAAACATTAGTAATACAGAGTTATGATGAAGTCGACGCAAGTGGGGTAGGCTATGTTGAGCTAACTGGTCGCCCTATGTATGTACAAAATATATATTAGCTTACCACCCAAATCCGTTTTACGTTAATGTTTTAATTTTACGATATGGCCTTGGAATGTGCGTACATGGATGCCGGTCAAATATGTTAGAGTTCGTGAGTTCTGGTTCGGATGTTAGAACGACGAACCAACTAGTGGGTACACGCGATCAATATTAGCCAATTTCTTTGCAAAAGACGTAAAGGCTACATCCTTCTCGAAATTTGAATTACCATTGTGTTTCGCAAATTTCAAGGTTTAATGATCTAGTCTATTCCAGATAATGCCATTATCCAGGTAGACCTGGAGAGCTTCGATAAAAATTATGGTCTTTCCTATAGAACGTTAATTTCAATAAACAACATACGGGCACCAGTCTCATAAGAGTGATGTGCAACATCACAAAAGAACAGGTATGTATTGGATGGTAAACGCCTTTTGTGTTTGTCGTGTTGAGTTATTCATTCAACGATTTTCAATTTAACATTGAAAAGGTCTCTTCCTGCTGGATCGGTGAAAAGCGACACTTGCCAGTCGATACAGATGATTATGCATATGTGGCGGTGAGGCTAAATGGCAGTAAATAAGACACTCATATAATAATACGATCCATGCTACTCGTCCAGCGTAAATGCAAGGATGAGATCCCGGATCGAGAGCAGTGACAAACTCATGACGGGTTAACGAGAAAATTGTTTAATGACTCTGCTACCGGGGCTCCAGGTCGGTAGTCAGATAGCAGGCTTAATATTTTTAAAATCTATATTTTGTAATATGACAAACACACCAAGTTTATGCTCAAATGCGGTGTATATCTATAAATGACGAAACTGTTAAATAGCTGGTGTGAAATTACCACTCTGCTATATCTTCTGGTATAATGCATAGTAAAACAATAAGTACATGCAACGTGTAGCATGCACTGAAGAAATTACGTTATTCAATATGGCTAACTTATGATAGTCAAAAGTTTATCCCCATGACGACTAACTTAGCTTAGTCAAAATGACTAAGACAGTCAACCAGATATAGTCAATAGTTAACTGCTCTGATTAGCATACAGTTTTTCTCCTTGAGTGACTGCGGACACTTATTATTTACGAGGCGGTAGCAAAGTGAAAATAATCTTTGCATCTCACAGGAGTAGAAAACCCGTACGCTACCCAGAACAGTTAACTGTTGCGATTTTTTATATTTTCTATATCGGTCTAGATCGCAATGAAAGACACAGTTAGACCTAAATATGTTCTTAAATTTACATAACCAGTCATTTATTTTATAGTAACGCGCAATGATATCGAATGCTGCAAAAACGCCATGACGTACTGCTGATCGTAGGGTAACGTCGTGCGACGAGGATACGATTTATATGTTGACTGAGGTGTTTTGGGTCGTATATAGGCTATACCTGATTTTTGGCGTCACCAATTATTAACGAACCAAAGCCGCTTTGGGTCGTATATAGGCTATATCTGATTTTGTGACGTCACCAATTATTAACTAATACGACGTTCTAATTTTGAATTTGGGGAGCACTTTTGTCGCACAGTAGATCGGTGGGCCTAAAGCATTATTGTCGTAATCGGCTGTCAAGAGGCCAACACAAATCAGTCGATGTGCAACATTCTCCTATTTATATAAACATCATACAATCATTTATGTGTTTTGTTATTTATAAAGTCAGAATACCGAGTTAATAAATGTCAGAATTCCAAGTTAAACGACAGAATTCCATGTTGATAAAGTCAAAATTCCCAATTGATAAAGTCAAAATTCCCAATTCCCAGGCGCGTTGTTGCTTTTCAAGTTTAGGCGTGAATGACGTCATTAATTTTTACAATACCATGAAACAGAATTTCGACGCGATGAAAAACGGCGCACAATAATGGGTTAAAAATCACGTGACTTCCGCTCCGCTTTCGCATAGCATCTTGGGAACAATACTATCCCAAAAGAAATGGTGAAATCACAGAATCGGAAGTGGACCAACGGGATGGTTATGAAATTACCAACTTCAGTTTTTTCTGAACAATTCTTATGTGATTTAGGCCTATAGATTAGTTTCATTTTGACCAATTTCGTTGGTTAGCTGAACGAAAAACAGCGAAGACGTCATGACATGGTCCATGACGTCATTTACGTCATTTGGCTTTGTGGGCCAGAATCCAGACACATTTGGTCTCTACCGGAAACACTGATTTCACATCACTAGACTATAGACGCAATTATATATACGAAGTGGCTTTAGCACTGAGGGCTCAAGAACGGTATGCCGCTCTTTAGCGATGAGGGCTAAGGAGCGGTATACGGCTCTTTATAGTCGGACACTGGATATCGAGCAGTACGGATGATAATGTAAGACCGTTCTTTATCGCGCCAGGACCATGTATAGCTAAATATTGGTATATACCGATATACACCACTCCTGTGCCCCGTTATTTGACGTTTGTCACTGAATAGCAGTATACCGCTCTTTAGTGCCAGCACTGAAGATTGGTAGGCCCATACCGTTCCTTGGTACCAATCGCTAAAGAGCGGTATAGTCAACCGTTCTTAAGCGTATCAGACCCATAAAGATGAAGAGTGGTATACCACTCTTTAGCGTTTGGTACTAAAGAACGGTATATAGCGTGTCAGGCCCATATAGCTAAAGAGCGATATACTGCTCTTAAGCTACGGCCTTATATATACACATGTAGACGCTTTATTGACCGTACTAACACGGGACATACATAGAGGCTCTATCAGCGTATAATCGCTTTTGTTAGAAGTTAGGAAACAGCGTATATAATGTATATTTGACTTTGATAAGTCTTTTAGTCACCAGTACGCAAATCAAAGCTTTATTACGACACAAATTAATGAGTAACACGCATAACACATATACAACGTTTTATATACAATATGCACACAATAAATATGGGATCCTGGATCCCTCCCTACGAACGTGTTGTTTGTTTGTTTGGTTTTCATTGTTCCTTTTTTGTTTGTTCTTCTTTTGACCTAGTGTGTATATATAAGATTGTATTCTTCATCATGTTTTCAAATGTCCTTTTGACTATCAGTTTGAATTTTTGACCTGCATGAGCTAATTCAGCTGCCTTCCACAATGTATACACTTAAATGCAACAAGAGACGTCTCTAAAGACCATTTTCTAGAAACAAATACAGACTGGATTCAAACGAGGAATGTTTTCTACTGACAAGAGCCCATGAAACTGTTCGTGCGAAAGATTTGCCCAGTGATATTTTGGGATAATGCGCTCATGTAGTCATTTATATTTGTCATAGATAAACGTGGGAAATTGCTAGGTTTAGTTTGGCATGGAGGTGTATGAGTTGCTTTAACGAGAGATGTGGTGGCAGGGTGGTTGTACTGTAGTGTTCCGCGGAATCCGCCCCTCCAACTTTGGTGAAAATATTCAACATTTTGAAAGCCCATGCCGTGACACAGCAACAGTTGGAAACTACGTGTATAGATTGAAATTGTTGTGACAGTTTGATGTATTTGTGTGGTTGCTCCACTACGTGTCACGTGCGATCATACTAAAGTCAAAATTCCCAGTTATAAAGATAGAATTCCGAGTTTGGAAAGTCATAATTCCAAGTTAAAAAGACAGAATTCCAAGTTGATAAAGTCAGAATTCCGAGTTATAAAGAATTCCGTGTTATAAAGTCAGAATTCCGAGTTAATAAAGTCAAAATTCCGAGTTATAAAGATAGAAGTCCTTGTTTGGAAAGTCAGAATTCCGAGTTTATAAAGTGAAAATACCGAGTTAAGAACAGAATTCCGAGTTTATAAAGTCAGAATTCCGAGTTAAAAAGACAGAAATCTTAGTTGATAAAGTCAGAATTCCGAGTAATAAAGTCAGAATTCTGAGTTATAAAGTCAGAATTCCGGGTTAAAAAGACAGAATTCCGTGTTTATAAAGTCATAATTCCGAGTTATGAAGACAGAATATCAAGTTTATAAAGTCAGAATTCCGAGTTAAAAAGACAGAATTCCGAGTTATAAAGTCAATCCGAGTTAAAAAGACAGAATTTCAAATTGATAAAGTTGGAAATCCCAGTTATAAAGTCAGAATTCCGAGTTATAGAGTCAGAATTCCGAGTTAAAAAGACAGAATTCCGAGTTTATAAAGTCATAATTCCTAGTTATGAAGTCAGAATTCCGAGTTAAAAAGAGAGAATTCCGAGTTAAAAGGAGAGAATTCCGAGGTTATAAAGTCAGAATTCCGTCAATCAAGACTACGCGGAAGTACGATTGGCCTAATTTTACTCTAATTACTTTTACTGATAATCAAGCCAGGAAATATAGGCTTATGTAAATTTTAATTGAAGGAAATACCAGGGAATGGTTCGTTAATTACGCTAGCGTATGATCATATTAACTAATACGACGCTCCAATTTTTGAATTTTGGGAGCGCGAATGTCGCACAGTAGATCGGTGGGCCTAAAGCATTATTGTCGTAATCGGTTGTCAAGAGGCCAACACAAATCAGTCGCTGTGCAACATTCTCCTATTTATATAAACGTCATCAAATCATTTATTTGTTTTTATTTATTTATAAGGGAAAGTAGGTCCATAATGAATTTCTAACGGGTATACTCCAGCACTCTACTGGATCAAATCATAAATAAACTAAAATCACCACAACTCAGCACGATCGACGTGTATCTCAAATCTTTATTCTCCAACTGGTGCACCGCAGTTGACCAATATTGCATGGTTCTGTAGAGACTATATCGTGCGAAAGGAAATAAGATAATATATAATGTGGATTTGATTGTTATCATAAGTCTGCAAACTTACATGTATCTGATAATCCATGTATACATCCTGGTTTCTTGAATATAATGAAAACACATACTTATGAACAAAGCAGAAGATACATTCGGTCAATGGTGAAAGTTACCCGATGACGTTGTTTGTCGACTATCTTTGAAATTGACACGATGACATGTTATGATTGAAATGAACATCCTCCCCAAACACGCCAAGTAATATATAGGCCTAATAGTTAGTTTCAGTTCCATTTACTCTCGACAACATATATTCAACTATTTAGAATTACCCTACCAAACATAAGCCTTATGCATGTGAATATTATTTGTTGGGAATCTATAAAGTGATTTTGAAAAGAATTGTTTCAAACACTACATGCAGAAACCCATATGTGATTGTTTTAGCTTTGGTTCGTTAATTACGCTTTCGTATGATCATATTAAAATATATTATACAGTATCAGACCGAGATGAAAGGATTTCAATAACATATTCCAATACTGGTCCGTTGAGAGGTATAATAATAATTTATGGTATTCGTGTATGTCTGTTTAACTGGGTCTTTTTTCCAAGATGTATGTGGTGTCTATGAAATAAGAACCTTTTATCCACATAATGTATTGACAGTGGTGTGGGAGCGATGTTCTAATATATGCCATTATGTCCTCCCATCGCAATATTTCAATACAGATCTAATGGAATACTAACATACTTATATTGACTATACCAGTGACACTGGTATAGTCTATAATGGCATTTCAGTATTTTCCTCAGGAACCGGTACATAAGCTTTTAGGAGTCGCAACATATTTTTAAATCCACATTGTACTATGTAGTATAGTAACAAGTATTAAACCAACAAACTGAGCAGCAAAACGAATGTGTACGGTGTGACGTAACGTCACATAATTCGGGTTCAAGTCGGGGGGGGGGGGGGGGTGAAAAACAATTTCCCGGCACGTATGCCGGGGTGGGTGGGTGGTCAAAGCCACCAAAAAGCAATTTTTTCCGCAACTAAAAAAAAGAAATTCTGCTTGTTCTTTTAAGTGTTTTGGCAATGAGTTGGGCTTCAAAACCACTTTGAATGAGAGAAATAATGTAATTCTAACTGGTAAACTGACTGCAGGCAGTTATCGTGTTGTATTTTGTTGCAAATTTTGAAATCCAAGATGGCCGCTGGCAGCCATGTTTTTTTGGCCGAATGACCTCAAAATGACTCATTCCTATTTACATGTCCACGTTAACATCCATGATAAATAGTATGCACAGACATTCATATACAGCTGTTTACAGTCAATTTCCCCCCGCAAATCTCTGTTTTAGTGTTAAAAGGGGGGTTGGTGTCAAAAAATGGTCGGAAAAAACTGCCGTAAACGGAAAAAAATTGGCGGTGGGGGTGGGTGGGTACAAAAAATGATCGAAAGGGAAAAAATGCCATACGTGCCTGAAATTTTGTTCCGACCCCCACTGTTCAAGTGCGAAAATATATATATTTTGAACAGATGGAACAAACTGGTACTGGCGTTTTTTCAACAAAGTACAGACAACAAAGATGGAACCGCTGTTATTCGTTAAGTAAGCAGATAGAACAAATGGTAATCCCACTTTCGTGCACAACAGACAAACAGGAATCAACTTTTTCTTCGCTTAGAATCAAGATACCATATCAGGAGTAAGAACATCGGATAACGCTTGAATTTTCGGTCCCAATGAGTATAGAACGGACGTTTCGTACCAACATGTCACATCTGACAAGTTGGAACTCAGTCGTGAACTCCTATTTGACCCCAAATATTTCTTCATTAGAATGACATCCATTGGCTATATATTCACTTGCAATCGGGTCGAATCGGGTTGTCTTGGTTTTAGCACGCAAGGACTAAGCCAGCCCAGCCATCAGATTATGCCATGGCATCAGCGGATTATCTTTTCATATATATTTCAGATTTATTCTAAGGTCACTGTGCGTGGGCCCATGCCAGAAAATTGTCTCTCCATTGTTTGGGCAGCCACGCACCCGTTTCATAGTGTTCTATGTTACACCAGCACGTTCCTTCTCGTGGCTCTCTGAAGGGTTAATGTGTGAGCGACTGGACACTCGGAAAATAGATGGGCGAGCTGAATAACGCGTCCATTATTAATTAATTATTGAATGTAACGCAGAAACTGAAGTTCATATGCATGTCGTATACATATTAGTTACATTTTCGGAATTTTCAACACTCTCCATAATAGTAAATGATACACATATGTCACAATGCTTATTATACTATAAAAACACCGATATCTTTAATATATTAGTACCGCATCTCACCAGATCAAAGCGACTGTATATCGTATACTTTATGTATGACTAATTTTCAAGTTGCTACCAAACCGGTTTCTTCGACAATTTTGTTAAAATTACTTCAGTCGCCACTTGCTCACGCATTGTTGCTATTTATGGTATTGTTTGCGGCTGATATGTGTAACACTGGGGAGAAGGTGTAACCGTGTTGATACTATTCCATAAAACGTAGTAAGTTTCGCGTATATGTGGCCTTGGTCAATCAAACCAAATATAATTTCCAGGTATAAACACAGGCACTGCCACAGAGTATGTATGCAATTTTAGTCAAGTTTGGATATTAGTGAAGACAGCCTCTGGTACTCCTTTGTGTTTTGATAATTTGCGTCCACAATATACAAACATGCATTCTTCTGATAAAAGTAAAATATTTGTGTTTCATCACTTGATCGGAGGCAATTATGACTACTATTTTAAGACACGGAGAACAGGATCTACACATTTGACCCAGTACTATGTGGATTTATCTCATGCTATTCTACAGCAGTGAGTTTTGAAAGGTTTGATGTTCTAGATATCAAAATAGATGATGATCGGTCACATTCGTAAGACTAGTTAGTCTGAGTACATATATTTCTGCTTCTAGAAAATGTCACATACAAAATCAATACATCCCTACTAAATCCCATTCAACTGTTTAATTGCAGATATATCACACGATTCAAATTAAAAGAGTACAGATAAAACTGCATTACTTTTCCATTTATGGGCGCCCAAAAAGTCCAGATTTAACCGTTGCACAGGACCCTTCTTTCGCTTTCTCTCTCATTATACATTATACATAAGTTGTGCATCTCTGACCAAACGTTTCTAGTATACTCTAGTATATCATTCTTCCTCACATAATTCGAGGTTTGTTCAATCCTATATGACTAGCTATTACATTTTGCAAAAAATATAAATTTCATTCGATTTTGTCCATTTTGGCGGCCTTTTTGTGACACACATTATACATATATAGTTTACGACTAAGCAAAGTGTATTGCAAATTTACCTAAGAAATTAAGCATTTTCCGATACCAATAGCCATTGTGGGAGCCATTTTGAATTTTCCCATGAGCGGATTTTTGCGGATTTTGGATATGTTGTTCCCGGTGTTTTTCAGCGTCGAATGACACCAAAATCAGCTTGTATCCGGGTTCAACTCTGCGACGACCACACTACAAGGGACTTCCTGAACAAGTGTTTTGACAAATTGACTGTCTAAAATTTGCTCGACTCGGACATGGGTACAGGACAAACAGCTATGTTTGGTCCAAGTGGTATTTCGTGGTATTATCAAATCCGTAAATACAATAACCCTAAATAATAAATGCACTATCTGAAAAAACTCAAACCCATACCAACACTTGGTGAAATAATTTTATATCTGTTTAAATTGTCAGACGAACGTATGATCGAACACACATACATATTCAAAACAGTGTACATCAGAGTAACAACGTGCTGTTTCAACACAATTTCTCTGTACGAGATATCTACTAATAGTGTCACTAAATGCAAACTCTGCATTAAAAGATGAGTGGCGTTATGAATCCTAGGCGAACTCGCAACACTTCTGAATCATAAGTGGCAATGACTACAATATTTTAGAGCAACTGGAAAGCTGTCTTGTATGTTTATTCGTTGAATATCGTTATCAGTTTCATGAATGGACAATACTCGATCAGCAAACGCGATGCATAATAGACATGCAATGCCTCCTAACACTATCAACCAATATACAATACATATTGGCTCAACAAACACGAGGTGTATATGGCTAAATTTTAGTACAGGTTAAATAAAAATAACCAAGGTCAGGACCTAGTGTCACGCAATTCTTCGATCGCAATCATGTGACGAGTTGAAAATCTAAGCAGCATACAGAAAAAATGGAATCCGATGGAGCAGTTTCTGAACAAAAAGGTAAGTCTTAAGTCAGTATATTTTCTTATTCAATATCTTTCTATAAATAATGTATAAAATTGAGTTCTAAATTTTAAACAAATTTGTTTCCCTGTACAGGAAATTTTTAAGTGTAGGCAGCAGTCACGTGATATATCATATATCTTAATTTTCACTAGGCAACATCACTTGACAACACTATAGCATAGAGGGGTCTCATTTTTAGTTGTTCGTTTTTTCATTTTGAATTCAGTATCAATGTCAAATCTACAACAATCAATTCCAAGAATGTCGATAGATCCGATTTAACTCTGGTCAATCTCAGAAACTTATAGTCAACATAACGATCACTCTCAAAATCCTTAATGTCTCGACAATTAGCTTCATACACCAACGTAATGTCACATTCGTCACTGACTTCAACTGCTATCTGCGCAGAGAAAACAGGAAAACTAACAAGTTCATGTCAAATAATAGTCTGAAAGCGAATTTTCACGGAAATTCCAATGCAATACTCTAGACACGTTCGCGTACACTGTACTCTTAGTGGTTCATACCAAAATAGTTCTGTGTTAGAAAACTTTTTGAGACCACCTTATGTGTATACATATGTGTACGAACGTTGCACAGAAAGGTGTTGTAATATCAACACCATGTTCGAGTAAAGAAAGAGCGTTTTTCTCTTTTAAATGTAGATAAGACCCAACGTGTATTATTTCGTGTGATGGAATGTGAATATAAATGTCATATGGTCATAGTGTCACGTGACAGGCTAAGTTGAATCATTGCTAAAATTATGAATTGAGTAAATATTGGTATTTTGCGGTAAATGTGTATGTGTATAGGCAAGAGTAACATGACATATCAACATTGAATAATTTCTAAATTGGTTAGTACATGTGAATAGAAATGCCACGTGGTCATAGAGTCACGTGACATGTCAATTACTGTTCACTGTGTTTCATTACCCGACAACTAGTTATATTAATTCTGTCTTATTTGTTCACCACACCCTACACTCGAACTGCCTATATTTCAGTTAAAAAGAAATATTATGTTGTTTATTTTCAGAGAACAGCGCAGGCGATTGGATTAAACAGGGATTCCATGACAGTCTCGAGTGGGTATGAGGTGTGTATATACAATTCATTAAGGCGATTTATTACTTTACTATAGACAAAAAAATACAGAAAATGAAAAATAATTTAATTATTTTAAATGAAATACAAAACTTACTTTTCTCCTTTAAAATTATAGATTACTTAACTGTTGACAACACAGTGAAAGCTGAACTATATCTTTGTTTCCTCTTCCAAAGCAATACTGAAAGCCTCCTGGATGAGGACACAAAGAAGATCAAAATAAGCCCAATATAGGAGTGAAGGTGAGCACAAATTTGGTTAACACATATTTGTCTAATGTATCTAAATATAGGGTGTATTCATGCAAACCCTTATTTTAATAATTGCTCCTTTGCTGATTTTTCCCGGACTAGCGATAAAATAAAATGAAGTCTCCACACTCTAAGATTATAGAGCTATGTGTGACTCGTTCGCTAGATTCTAAAGAGTCGAAAAATCAGATCTATTATTGAATTTTGAAGGGTGTCATTTTATAAAAGCTGGACGTTGCGATTTTCCACACCAAGTACATGCAAGCACAGTTTAAAGTTCCGTGGCTAATGCATAGCATAAGATCTAAAATATTAAATCTTCACAGGTAAGATTGAATCTTTACATATATAATTAGGCATAGACGTAACCCTCTGGAAAAAAAAAATTAAAAATATTAATGTAAACTTAAGAGAACGAAACATAAATGAACTTGTGTTTTTACATGGTTCATATATTTTGTGCTCTTTCCTTAAAAGAAATCCCTCCCCTATGTAAAGGGGTGCTATTTATCGGGGGGGGGGCAAAACAAAAGCTTTTAGTTTGAGTTACACAACTTGAGTTTTTACCTAGTTCAAATATTTTTAAACAACTTCTAATTGTTTCTTCATTTTTTCCAGATGTTTTCCAAGCTGACTGATAAATGGAGGTGAGTAAATATTTTATATACATACATCAGTTTGTATGACAAAATACAAACATGAATAGAGGATATACCGTTCAAAAAACATATTTGCATACAAACATGAATAGTGATCAAATGAATCATTTTTCCTTGTTAGTAACCACATAGGGCGACCACGCTAGTCTCATGGAATGACAGGCGTCTTTACGTGTGGTGTCCCCCTCATTGTTGATGAAATTCAATCCAACTGAAAATGATACAAATGACATTGATACTTTATTTTACCCAAGGTCTTACGCGACCATGGTTTAGTGTTTCGTAGCTGGGGCTTACGTCATGGTTCGGACATATGTTTCAGACGTCCCCTCTGGAAAAAAATAAAGTTCAACTACCTTTAAAATAATTGTTGATCATTTATAATTTAACAAACGAACAAAACATTCTAAAATATTTGTGAATCTTTATATCAATATGCTGTTTACAATCTTAAATCACTGTTTACCAATGTGTTGAATATTCAAAAAACTAAAACTTAATTTGTTTTCCAGATTCAGAAAATAACTAATGGTAAGTTATGTTTTTCTCATCTTTAACATAAATATAAACTCATGGTTGATATTTGAAATTTATTTTCTGAGAATATTTCATTGTCAAAATTTGTATGTAAAGTAAGTAAATTTGAGTTCAGCGTACACACTTTCATATAAACAATGTAATTATTTTCAAGATTGTATGATCAGAAGAAACAAGTTTGTTGTTTATTTTTTTTTAGATGAGTTCTTGGTCAAAAAGTGTCGAAATTTGTATGTAAACTAAGTGAATTCGAGTTCAGCTTACATAATATTATATGAAACATTTAATTATTTTCATGATTATACCTAAAATTTCATGGTCAAAAAGTCTTAAAATTTGTCGGTAAACAAAGTGAACTTTAGTTCAGTGTACAAACTATTATATACAAAATGTTATCATTTGCATGATTATACATTCAGAAACAAAATTTGCCATTGATATTTTAAATAAAAGAAAATCCCCTCCCACCCAAAATGTTATGGTGTTCTATTCATATATATAAATATTTGTTATTTTATTGAAAAGAAGTATCGAAATTTGCATGTAAACTAAGTAGATTTCAGTTCAACGTACTCGCTTGTATATCAAAATGTAATAGTTTTCATGATTGTACCTCCAAAAAACATTGTTTGCCGTTGATATTTGAAAAAAAAGTAGAAAAAAATGACCATTATAGTTTGAAAAAAAATATTGAATTTTGTAATATCCATATGCCAAGGTATAAATTCTATTTTCAAGGATATATCTTTTATCATCGTAACAAATGAGTGATTTTTTGTTTATGGAACAACAAACTAAATGATGTTTATCGTGAATAATACTATTGGAACATGTATACATAAAATCGTGAGAATTCAGTGGACAGTCCACTTAGAGTTTGTGTTGTAAAAGTTTTCTTGCATTCATTATACCCTTCTGCATAACTCTTTCCTCATTTGAATATGTTAATGAATACATATATCTTAATCCTAAATACTCTTTGATTGGTATTCCGTTTGTTTCATCATTGACCCTGCCAACAACAGCTTTATTCTTTACACTGAACAAATCATGACATGTACTATAATTGGCTGTATGTATAAAATTGCTCTATAACTTGTTTCATATCAGAATAGAGATCATCTGTAAACATCTGGTTTAATAATGAGTCAGTATCGGTGAGAAAAATATTTGCAGCTAAACTATATCTGACTTAACATATCTATAATGTAATGTATACATAAGCCGTTGGATAACTCAAGTATTGCAAAAACACCATATATTGCTTTATTCAAAACTAGATCAATCTTCTTCCACTCGGCTACCACCAAATTCTCATCGAAAATAGTAAATATTTTGAATGTACTTTTTGCTACATAGACTAGAAATTTTGAGAAATTTTTTTATTTTGAGAAATTTTAATTTGGCTCTGAACTCCTTGAATATATTATTTTAACCATGGAGTTTGTTTGAATTTCAATACCTTGTGAAGTTTGGTGATTCTAAGTCCCAGTGCTACATACATTTTCAGGTGCCTGTAATGAAATACATAGTTTCTTTTATCATATCAAGTTGGAACTAGTTTATCTGTAAACATATTTCATTCAACATTATTTGACAATAGTGCGATATTTCACATATAATCATTTTGGGTATCATGCAAATGGTGACAGTATTCTAAATCAATCTCAAATACATAACCATTTTCATCATCATCTTTGAGTTTTGATAATTCCAGTTTTTCATATTCTTGTTTATTTAACATTACAAATTGTCCGCATGGGAGATATTCACTCATTTAAAATCTGTATATGTTATTAGCATCAAGAGAAATAATGTAATTAGATGGAGCTGATGAATCATAATGATTATGGAATATATGGGTTGTTTGCCTGTGCATATCGTTTAAATATAGAGCGTATACCACCCATAATACCCTTTGCTACCATAAGATACTGCTAAGATACTGTTCTACATCTGTAACCAATTCCAAACATGCACCAGTAGTACAGCGACCAAACGCCAAAAGTGGTCGGGTACCCCAACCCACGGTAGAACAAGTTAACACCAACTTTTTTTGAAGGAGAAATATATACTCGAGACGAAAATGATAGTGAGAAATAACGGAATTGGTGGTGGCTATACTCAAATCGACGATGAACGATACCCACCAGTGACTTTTCCCAGAAAGTAACGATTTTGGTAAAGTGAGCCCTGCGGCTATGTCCTAAGTTATTACCCAACATTGTAGGCGTTAAAATGACTGCGACATAGCATATCTGTACCTGATATGCAAGAAGTGTTGGTTAATTTGGATTTTCGTGCCATTTGGAGCCGAAACATTTATTTTTTGTTGAAAAATCTCACTTTTTCAAAACAATTCTAGTTTTCGAACATTATCATTCAAACGGATATTGCAATAATATTGAAATATTTAGTCTATATGGTGTAGTAGTTATCTGTCAAGCATATGAAGAAAGAAGTTAACAAAAATTTTGAACGGTTTGCGAGATATTTGATTTTAGCTACCCCTCCCCCAAACACGTTTTTTGTCGAAAAAAAAATACATATTTTTGATGACATTACAAACATTTTAGAATTTATCTGAATGGGACCCAATATGAATCTTGTACTGAAAGTGTTGTCCAGAGGTGCCGTTTAATCGATTACAGATGTGTTCAGGCTTTCAGACCCCCCAGTTACAACAACAATTATTTTATTGATAACAGTTAATTTTGCATGCATTAAGATCGATGTTAAGTACTAAAACCTTTGTTATAAACAATGCGTGACCAACTATATACTTCATATGGCTCAGTAGTTATCTGGACATCACAAGTAGAAATAATTTGACAGAAATTGTCAACGGTTTTCAAGATATTGGAATTAGGTACCGCTCCCCCGGACGCGATTTGGTAGAAAAACTACATATTTATGATAACAAGACAGACCTTTCTAAATTATTCTAATGAGCATCTAATCATTATTCGTGTGGTGAAAACCTGATCCGTAGATACCGCGAGCCTGGTTTTAGATGACCTCAGGTTTCCAATTAAACCACCAGTTACAACAACAACAACACAATATTTTATTTATGACATGTAATTTTATATTAACACATATCGACTTTGAGCAACTGAAGTATTTGTTCTAAACGACACATAATATAGACTAACATAATCATACAGAACAAAATCATTATTGCTCCCCCGCCCTATTAGACGTCCTGAACACACCACGAACTGAACAAAATATGATCTCAGTATTAAGAATCATGTAATTATAAAGGACAATACATAAGGAAATATACAATGTTTATGGATGGGTTTGTTCCCGAAACAGTGTGGCACTTTGCTTGGCAAATATGAAGGGCGAATTTGCTATATTTTTCAAGAACACTCTACCCAATTTACAGACTTCAACGCAATACGAAATTAAGTATATGATCTCTAATTATCTATATTAACCGAGTGTGACGGGAATGTAGTTCTATCAGAGAATACATAATTTGTATGGATGGGTTGTGCATGTGTCGCTTTACACAAAGTGGCTGATAAATAAGAAAGACGAATTTGCTGTTTTAGGTCCCCCTACACAATTGAAGTGTTAAAGTTGAACAACTCACGAACTGGAATGATTGCTGTAAATATTAACTGAGGATGTGGGCAAAAATAGTAATATCGGGGCACATACATGGTGTTGATGGATGGGTTGATTGGATCCCGAAAGCCTTTAGCACTTTACGAAACTTTCGGATGGCAAACTCCAAAGGCGAATATTTTTTGTTTTGTGGGACCCCTTTATATGCCCATTTGAACTCTTGAACACACCATGCGCCGAATATTCATGCTTTTATTATTAAATCACAGTGTGAACGAAAGGTAGTGCTATCAGGCAATATACATGTTATATGGGTAGTTTGGTTCCCAAAATCCCAGGGTGCTTTACAAAAGGCGGCTGGTAAAAACCAAAGCTGAATATTTTCTTTGAGTATCCTATCCCATTTAAAGTCTTAAACACACTAATGGATGGACATGTTCTCAATATTAACTGGGTGTGGACAAATGGTATGTAATTTAGGAAATATATCTCTTCATTGCACGATGGTGGGTTGGCTGGCTTCCCAATGTCTGGGGCACTTTACAAAAAGTGGCTAGCAAAGATAATGCGAAATTTCACTGTTTTGGGTACCCATAACCCTTCTAAACTCTTTAGCACACACTGATCCGAATCTATATGCTCTCATGTATTATTTACAATTTGTAGGGGTGGTTTTGTTCTCGAAATCCTGGAACACTTTACAAAAGGCGGCTGGCAAATACGAAATGTAATGTGTTAGGCCACACTATCCCATTTGCAGTCTTGTGACACACAATGAACCGAAAGGATGTGCTCCCATTATTAACTGCGTGTGTAGAGAAATGAACGCTATATAAAGTGTATAGTATACCAGGGTCTTGAATGTCTTGGTCACTTTACAAAAAGTTGTTGATGAAAGAGAAAGGCGAATACTCACTGTTTTGGGTGGACCCCATTAACCCATTTAATATCTTGATCAGAGCATGAACTGAAGTTATATTCTCTCATACTTAGCTGAGTGTGTGATCGAAAGGTATTGCTGTCATGGAATTATTATTTGATATATGGGTGATTTGGTTCCCTCGAAATCCTGGAACACTTTACAAAAAGCGGCTGGCAAACAAGAAGGCGAATTTTCTATGTCTTGAGGACCCCACTATCCAACTTGAAGTCTTAACAAAATGATATGCTCTCAATGTTAACTGAAGGTGTGGACAAATGGGATTATTATATGGCAATACGAATCTGTTATGGATGAGAGCCTATGGCTGATAGCCTATGGCACTTTACAACAAATGGTCAGCAAATGAAAGGGCTAAATTTTATTCTCAGGGGACTCCATCCCTATCTGAAGTCTTGAACACAACACTAGCTCAAGTCATAAGCTATCCATATTACCCGAGATTGTGGCCGAATGGCAATGGTCTCGCGAGCCCGCCGTTCGCGAGAACACCGTGGCACCTTACACAAAGCAGATGGCAAACGATGAAGGCGAATTTTAAGGGACCCCTACCCCATTTAAACCATTGAACCTACCACGAACTGAATGGATGTGCCCTCATGGTCAAACGACGATATGGACAAATGGCTATTCTATAAAGAAATACACAATTGTTATATATGGGTTAATACCTGACAGTCAGGGACACTTTACAAAAAGCGACTGAAAAATAAATAATGCGATTTTTCAATGTTTGTATTACCCCCTTCCCAATTTGAAGACTAGAACACACCACGGTTTGGAACGATATCATCATTGACTGCGTGTATGGACAATGGCGAGTTAATTGTACAAGGACGTAAACAATGTAAATAGATGGATTTGGGTTCTGTTTGAATGAGCACTTAACGAAAAGTGACTGGAAAATAAGAAAGGCAAATTTTGAGGACCCCTACTTTATTTGAAGTCTTGGAAGACACCACATGGTGAAATGATATGACCCCAATATTAATTCAGGGCTTGACCAAAGGTTATTTTTTTATCATAATATACATATGTGTTGGTTCCCGAAAGTCTGCATCATGTGGCACTCCTCACCAAGGGGCTGACACATGTTCACTGTTGTAACTTGTATGTACCCCTACCCCATTTGAGGTCTTGAACACATCATGTACTGAAGGGTTTGTGAATTCAATATCAGCATATATTGTGGCCGAAACTATGCGATATATAAGTATGTGGTAGTTCTATCCGGAGGTAAACAATTTATCTGGGAGGGAGATTGTATGGGTAAAATTAGGATGTAATACAGTTGTAACTGATTGGATACAATGATATACACATAGTGTCGTTGGAGCTGATTGGACGCAATGCTACACAGATAATGTTGTTTTCGTCATTGATACGCCCGTCGCCGTGAGATTGCAGACGATCGCGCTCAGCAGGGTTTCAATGCTTTTCACGAAGTTTTAACAAATGACAGCATTATGGAAATCGCTTTGTTTTCGAGATAAATGTCTGAACCCCGTCAACTATTTTAATATTTTCGCGCTGACTGAGTTGCTGTACATAACAAGAGTATTTCTGATAAAATTACATTCAGTATAGCGCATAGAAGTTCATTGTTAGGACCACTGTATTCCAAAAAGTAATGATATGCTTTTTCTATTTGCCACAATGACAGAGAGGGGACGTTTTAATGTGATTTCTCAATTGGCCATAGTTCAATCTACTGCATTTCAATCTTAAACGCGAATGGAGTACTTGTGCATCTATACGTCAGACATGCTGGGTTCTCGAGCTGTCCAGTTATTGTAATCTCTGTATACCATTATTGGGTTTTTGAGAATAAACTATTGATTGGTTGATTGATATGCGACACTTATTGTATGTAATAGCAAATAAAATGCGTTGTTGTTGTAGTTTGGGGCCTGGAAGCCTGAACACGTCTTTAATCACTTAAGCAATGTCACCGGGCTCAATTTTCAGCAAAAGAATTATGTTGGGTCCCAGTATGATCAATTGGGAAATTTGGTAATGTTCTGAACAAAAATATGTAATTTTTCGACCAATAAAGTGTTTGGGTGAGGTGTAGCTACAATCCATTATTTCGCAAATTGTTCTAAATTTCTGTTAATTTCTTTCTGCACATGCTTGGCAGATAACTGCATCACCATAAGAATTAAATATTTGGGCATTATATCAATATGCATTTGAATGATAATGTTCGAAAAATAATATTTTTGTGAAAAAGTGTGATTTTTCAGCTAAAACTAAATATTTTGGCTCTAAATGGCAGGAAAATCTAAATTAACCAACACTTTTTTTCATATCAGGTAGAAGTATGGTATGTTGTAGTAATTTTAACCCCAACAATATGGGCAAATAGGCTAGGACACAGCCACAGGGCTCGCTTTACCAAAATCGTTAATTTCTGGAAAAAGTCACTGGAGGGTATCGCTCATCGTCGATTTGACAATAGCCACCACCTATTCCGTTATTTTTCAATGTCTATCAAATTCTTTCTACTTGTGTTGTCCAGATAACTACTGAGCCATATGTTATATAGTTGGTCACGTTGTTTATAACAAAGGTTTTAGTACTTAAAATCGATGTTAATGCATGCAAAATTTACTGTTATCAATAAAATAATTGTTGTTGTTGTAACTGGTGGTCGGAAAGCCTGAACACATCTGTAATCGATTAAACGGCATCTCTGGGCAACACTTTCAGTACAATATTCATATTGGGTCCCATTCAGATCAATTCAAAAATGTTTGTAATGACATTATCAAAAATATGTATTTTTTTCAACCAAAAACGTGTTTGGGGGAGGGGTAGCTAAAATTCAATATCTCGCAAACCGTTCAAAATTGTTGTTAACTTCTTCCTTCATATGCTTGTTAGATAACTACTACACCATATGACTTAAATATTTCAATATTATTACTTGCGCCAGTCCATGCTGGACGCAAGTAATGTTTTCGGTGCGGATCTTTGTCTGTTGTCTGTCCTTCCGTGAATATGTTGCGTCATACCGGAAGTACATGCTGTAAAGAATGCACACGGAATAATATGAAATAGTTGCATCAATTGTAATTTAAATCAACATATATACTTAATTTGCATTGTTATCTGGTTTTATTTTGGTTATAAATCGTTCATAAATGAACAATATTGAATGATTTCTTTCTGGAAACCGATCAAGACGCGATGACGTCATGACGCACATCAGGACGTCACAAGCTACATGGGCGCGCAAAAGACGAGACATGATCGCGTCGATGTCCAGACAGCTGAGACCCGTATTGCACGGGCAGGCTAAACCATTCTAACTGCCAACAACTTCGTGTTCTATTATTATAAATATATATATACTGCATGAAAAATAAAAGTGGGCAATAGTACTGCCCATTAGAAGCCTATTTTATGTAACTTGAAACACGGGAAATGTGTTTAGATCATGTCTAAAAGATGCACGCGGAATAGTTTTTTTTCGCAGAGACAGTGAGGTGCGAATATATTTCTGGAAAGTTTCTTTGAAGTTCAAAACATTTTCGAAAGATCATGGTACATATAAATCATGTCCGGCCAAACAGTCGAGCGCGTGGTTCAATTGAGAAACAATTGCACTGAAAAATGTGAATGTTGAAACATACGGATTATTAAATGCCTTATTAATTAACTGGGAAAACAACCTTTCTCATTTTCAACGCAATAGACATTTTGATGATATGTTCCCGAAGACTGTATAGATCAGTCGCTACAAGGGCATGCTCACATTGACACACTGTTCGCGTGGTCGCGTGTCTTTTATTTATTTGTGTCGGTATTTGTAACTTACTTTGACGGTTTTTGCCGCTGAAGTGCTATGACATGCACGCTTGACATCATTCTAGTCAAACTAGTAATTTAACCCAATTGGTATATAATATATATTAGCATCATCGGCAATCAATCACCTTCACACCCTTCATGTAAACGATGTCTCTATTGTTCTATAAATATGTCAAACAACTCCTACGTATCATTAGTGTAATAGATCAACTTGAAATAGTCTGTCCGTGTACACAAATATTTCAGCAATGAATGAACTGAGATTTTATATCTAGATTTGGTTTGTATCGATCTCTCAAACGAGGAGCCAACACCCGTGGTTCAAAGTGGTGTTGGTAAGACAAAACAAAACATGTCAAATGTGTGATGTGCGCAAGTATAGGCAGCTCCAGTGAGTGCATTCTAGTTGCAATATACGTTTGAATGATAATGTTCGAAAAATAATTTTTTTAGGAAAAAGAGTGATTTTTCAATAACAAATAAATGTTTCGGCTCCAAATGGCACGAAAATCCAAATTAACCAACACTTCTTGCATATCACGTACACATATGGTATGCTGTAGTCATTGTAACACCAACAATGTGGGCAAATAACGTAGGACATAGCCGCAGGGCTCACTTTACCAAAACATTTAATTTCTGAGAAAAGTCACTGGTGGGTATCGTTCATCGTCAATTTGAGAATAGCCACCACCAACTCCGTTATTTTTCACTATCATTTTCGTAAAGAGTATATATTATATTTCTCCTTTAAATAAAGTTAGTTTTAACTTGTTCTACCGTATAGCTCTTTTTCGGTTTGGCCGCTGCACTACAGTGTTATTTAGCATTGCACACCAACTTTACCCAGGTAGTGTAGGATCCAGTTGACAATAATGTAGACACAAATTGTTCATATACATAGGTTAAAAGGATCACATGAGATATCAGATAAATATCACGAAAGACACCAAGGTTCTTACAATTAATTGACTAAACCCATTGTGCATGATCATAATCACTATCGGCGATATTCTTATCTGTCAACTTGTTGTAAAGACTGTTTATATCAGGAAGTTTTTCTTCATCAACTATTCTAAATCATGTTATATAATCATATGGAATCAAACACCCGTTCTGGTCAACAAGTCGCATTGGTTGGTGGTGTATCCTTCATTTTTTAGAATTTGAAGTTGTAACTGAAGTCATTTTTTTTTAGATTTTCTACCAGTGACTGTAAAGAAGCACACGATTTTTTGGGGAAAAGGTGGCAAATGACCCAAAAGTCGCAAGTGACCAGTTGGCCCAGCTGAGCTGGGCGAGAAATATTTTTGGGTCGAGTTCGTAAAAGTGGTCCGAAAAAATGTCGAACCTGTGCTCGGTCCGAACAATTTTAGAAAATGTGGCAAATGACCACGGGAACATACTCAGTAAAACATAAAAAAAAATTGGGCCGAAAAATATTTGGGTCCAAAAGTCCGAAATGTCTCGAAATTAGGCAAAATTAGGCAAAGTCTAAAAATGAAGGGGAAATGGCCCTAATCGGTCCAAAGTCTCAAGTGGCCAGGTGGGCGGAACATTTTGGGCTGAAAATTTGTTGGGTCTTGTTCGTAAAAGTGGTCCGAAAAAGTGTCGATCCTGTGCTCGGTCCGATTTTTTTTTTGAAAATGTCCTCAAATTCTCATGTGGCCAGCTGGGCGAACAATTTTGGGCCGAAAATGTTTTGGGTTGAGTTTGAAAAAGTTATCCGAAAAAGTCTCGAACCTGTGCTCGGTCCAATTTTTGTTTGTTGAAAATATAGCAAATGGCCCAAACCCGTAAGTGGCCAGCTGAGCGAAACACTCGGGGCGAACATGACATTTGGAACTTATTAATATGACACGGATATTGATGAAGAGGACATGGAATGGTTCGAGCAGTTTAAAGATTATTTCTTATCCTCTAAAACATCTCTTTGGGTCAATTTGCCCATCCCAAATACCTCCTAGAAACAGCACTCCGAGTGGGTGAACATGGGGTATAGACCATTTTCGAGAACGGTAAGGATTTCGGTCAATTGTTTGGCAGGAGTGTGTGGCCCGCCTTAAATACTCCCTAGACTAGAAACGCCTCAACTCTCACACCTGGGGGTCCGTCCCAAAGGGAGTGAAAATCTGATTTTGAATCATTTATACACAGAACCACCCCCACCAGCACCCTCACCCCAATTAAACAAACAACTCTAGCCCTCACCCATTGGGGTAATAACAATGCAGTCTGCTGCAGCCCATATCAAGTTTTGATCAAAGGGCGGCCGGCGTTCTTTGATATGGTAAAATAGATTCTGGTAAATAGATACCGGCGTTTGACGTCTTCGCTACACACAAATAACATTGACTGGGATATCAGACATCGTTCACAGACATGTAGCAATTTCGACGACCGACGTCATTTCTGATGTATGGAAGTGTACTTGATGACTCCGTACCTGACTGAGATTGAGGATTATTTATGTCGTGGCCAGGGACGTGGCTTGTGGTCTCGTTTGTGGAGGTCCAATGATTCAGTTCCTTGCTCCGTGTTCCTTATTCAGCCTTCGATTCAAATCTGCAAGTTCCTTGTTCCCTGTTTCTTTATTTAACATCAGATTCAATGTTTTAGTCGGTAGTATTTCTTCAGCCACCGATTCGAAATATTTGCCGGATTGGGCAGGATTTGCATAAAATGGCCGATAATGGCCGATAATGCCCGGCCACAAATGGGCACATTTAGAGGTTGGCGTCAAAACTGACCCAAAAATGTTGTTAAATTCCCGATTGTGCGCGATCTTATTGGTGGCCACGCTTGGTGTGAATTCGTCCATAGCCACCTTAGGGGGAACCACTGTCAAAAAAGTACCCGGGTAGACCGTTATACCCGCAGTCCAAATTGGCCGTGAGTAGAGTCTGGCGTTGACACAGACCTACAGAATGCTGCTAAATTCCCAGTTGTGTGAGACCAATCCTATTTGTGGCCCCTTGTGTTGTGAATTCGTCCATAAACACCCTAGGGGCAATTCACCGTAATAAGAGTACCAGGGCAGCCCATTATACCATGCCGCAAATAGGTCGTAAGTAGAGTCTAGCGTCAAAACAGACCCTGAAATGTTGCCAAATATTCCTGATTGTGGGACAGGTGGCACCGTTGGGAAGAATTCGCCCACAGTCACACTGCGGGCAAGTCATCTTATTTGTGGCCACTTTTGGTGTGAATTCGTCGATAACGAACCTAGGGGCAAATTACTGCAAAAAAAAATCCAGTTAGCAACTTGTACCTGCCACAAATTGGGCGTAAGTAGATTCTGGCATCACAACTGACCCTAAACATTTGCTAAGTATTCCTGATTGTGGGATATCTATGTTATAGGAGGCTCCTTTGAGAAGAATTCGCCCATAGTCACACTTAGGGCAAGTCAAAAACAAAATATAATCCTCGGTAGCCTATTAGCCCGGTCACAACTTAAGCGGACCCAAAAATGTTGCTAAATTTCCGATTGTTGGAGATATATCATATTTGTGGTCCCTTTTGGTGTGAGTTCGTCCATAGCCAACATATGGGCAAATCACTGTCAAAAGGGTACCGAATTAACCCATTATAACCGGCCATAAATTGGGGGCGTAAGTAGAGTCTGACGTCATAACTGACACTAAACTGTTGCTAAATTCCTGATTGTGGGAGACCTATGCAATTGGAGGCCTCTCTTGGAGTGAATTCATACATAACCAATTTAGGGGCGAATCACAATCGGAAAGGTACCCGGGTAGCCCATTTTACCCGGCCACAAATTGGGCGCAAGTAGAGTCTGGAATCCAAACGAACACTAAAATGTTGCTGAATTCCCGATTGTGAGAGATGTGTGCTATTGGTCGCCCCCTTTTGTGGTGAATTCGACCAGAACCACCACAAGGCCAAATCACTGTCAAAAACGTATCCGGCTAGCCCATTATATCCGGCCATAAATTGGGCGTAAGTAGAGTCGTAAACTGTTGCTTAACTCCCGATTGTAATAGACCAATATATGCTATTAGTGGCCCATTTTTAGTGTGAATTCGTCCATAGCAACCTTAGGGTAAAATTACTGTCAAAAAAGTACCAGATAGCCCATTGTACCCGGCCAAATATTGGGCGTAAGTATAGTCTGATTTCACGAAGGACATTAACGTGTTGCCGAATTATGATTGTGGGAAATCTATGCTATTGAAAATTTAGCTATACTTTTTTTTTTACAAAAATTCGACTATTATCGGTATCCCGGTGGGATTGCAGGATTCTGGTGATGTGATAATGTGATAATGGCCTCCCAAATACTATTTGACAGTGATTTCACCCTATGGTGGCTATCGACGAATTTACACCAAAATGGGCTACCTATGAACTCCCACAATATGCAATTTAGCAACAAAAGCTGCAATTTAGCAAAAGTTTAGGGTTCATTTTGACGCCAGCCACTACTTACGCCCAATTTGTGGCGGGCAATAAACGGGTTACCTCGATACTTTTTGGACATTGATTTCCCCCTTATAGGGTGGCTATTGACGAATTCAGAATTGTCGGATTGTACGCTGTTCATATTTCGCGCCAAGTTGTGATCCTTAAGCAAGGTCACTCGTACTGTCACTCGTTTCGCACCACCCACACGTTGAGAAGGGTACCTGATTGTGATCAGTGAAACATATTGTCAGTATGTCAGCCACATTGTGTTTGAACCTCCTCTGTCCCCGGGGAGCACTATCTGGTTACTGAGTGTTGAGGCTCACCAGGGTAATGATTGTCCCTCGCATTGAAACTGGGTACCTGTATAATTCATGTACTAAATGGATATATTTTTATTCTGGACAATCTTGTGTTAATATGTGCATATTTGAGCATTCCTCATTACATTACTTCACACGACATGACGAGCACAATTTTGTCACATTGGAAGTGTGGCCCATTTCGCAACAACAGCGAAGTTGTGTATTATACAGGAACGCAGCTTCCCCTTGCTATATGGCGACGTAATGGACAAGTTGGGGTTTTTAAATACTAATTTATTAGATTGTCATGACAGTTAAGTATTGCCGGATGACATGTGCATGGTAACTATACCTGCACATTTGAATTGTTTTATTCTCTGATCAATTAAAAACATGAATGGATATTGAGAAAAAAAAAAATATATACGAAAGATGGACAGAATAACGAAAAGTATTTATGTAGAAAATATACAGTGACCTCCCAAACGTCTGCATCGTCACTTCCATCATCTTCATCGTCATCATCGTCGTCGGTATCGTCGTCGTTGTTGTCATCATCATCATCATCATCGTCGTCATTATCATTGAAACATCATCATCATCGACATACTTATCATTAGCATTACATCACCATCGTCATCATCATAAGCTTCATCATCATAACGATCATCATCATCATCATCGTCGCCCTTCTTGTTAACACTTATCGTGTGGTCGCCATCTGTCAGGGAGCTGAATGTACAGCGGGAAGATAGAAGAAATACGTCCGTTCAATACTCGTTTAATCGTAACACTGCTGATCTATAAGCAATAATGCTCAGTTTCACACATTCAATAATTCACTCGGACTGTTCAGGTGCGACTACAAGCGCGGGTGAGTACAGTTAGGCAGTATAATGAGTCTATGTACATTAACCACTTATCTCCCGAACATCCTCCGGGGGCCAGCAACGTTCATGCTACACAGAGTCATTATCCTTATACAAGTTCGAAATTCTGTTCATAGCTGTGATGGCAGCAGTTCGTTTCGGCCTTGGTTCACATGCATTTAATTCAGAGTTATTGGTCACACTGGGCACAACATTTGTCAGATCAGAACATCTTATCTCGAGTGGATATAGTTTCGTTATTGGTCTATTGGTCACTCCGGTTTTCGTTCGCAACGTTACTGATCTCACTTTGCCGTCAGAACCAACATGCACACCCGTTATGATGCCGATTTTCCACTGTAAGCGCGGACAATCGTCATGAATCTGAACAATTTCACCGACAGATACGTTGTCACCAGCGTTCGCATTGGTTTTATTGTATTGCTCCCTTAACGACAATAAATATTAATTTTTCCATCGTTTCCACAGTGAGCTCATGGTGAGTACTATAGCATGCGCTCTTTGAACATAAACTGAGCTTGAACAAGATGAATAATTATAATTTGGATCCTCCGCATAATCAGCGTCGGTGTGAGGAAGAGTCAATAAATTCCTGCCGCACAGAAGTTTTGATGGCGTAACTGGTTCTAAGTCACTGATGTCGGAAGAAACGTAAGTGAGCGGTCTGTCATTTATCGCGGCCTCTACTTCTGACACGATAGTTATGAGTTCCTTCAAAGAAATTTTCTTGACGCCGAGCATTTTACGTAGAGAGGTCTTAGAGAGACCAATCAGTCGTTCCCAGAAACCTCCCATCCACGGAGCTCTCTTTGGAATGAACTGCCATTTCACGTTTATCTTTGAAAGTTCATCATGGAGATAAACATCATGCATTAATTGTTTTATATATTTAGCAGCTCTTTCGAAAGTGCTTCCGTTGTCTGACAACATCTTCTCTGGCAATCCTCGGCGGCTCACAAATCGTCTGAAACAGTGTATGAAAGAGTCAACTGTTAAATCTGTGACAACTTCTAAATGTATAGCACGGGATGCTGCACATGTAAATAGGCATATGTATGCTTTGTTGTTGGAATCCAATATTGTCAAAGGTCCAGTGAAATCGACACTAGTCACATGAAACGGCTTGTCGCCCTTAACGCGATCTACTGGAAGACGAGGTGAAGATGGGGCTCTAAAGGGTTTACCAATAACCTTTTTACACGATACGCATGATTTTGGAAGTATCTTTACGCGTTGGCGAAGCATGGTATCCAAAATTGATGGCGAATGGAGGTAACAGTCTGATCAACTCCGGAATGGAGCGTGAGGTGGTGACGATGGTTGATAATCAAGTCCGTAATTGCACTGTTCTGGTGCAGTATGATTGGGAACTTAGAGTTGAATTCAACGTCCGCATTAGCTATACGCCCGCGACTGCGAATGAGACCATAATCGTCTAGAAATAATTGAAGTTGCGTGGTGATAGGTTTTCCACACGACCGACCTTCCCTTAGGCATGTTAAAACTTCGGTATAGTCACACTGTTGACACAGTTAATCAACTGAGTTTCAGCTCGGTTGATTTCAGTAATTGACAGTGGTCCAAGTTGACGATCGCGAACCGTTCTACTAATATTGCCAATGAAGCGAAGAACCAATGCCGTTACTCTCAGCAATTTCAGATACGATGAAAACCTTGATGGATCAACGCACATGTCCTTTGTTTGGAGAGCGGTGTTTACACTTGACAGATCATCACCAGTTAGCGACACAGAGGGCTGAACATCATCTAGCTTACTTGTGTTCCATACTGGGATTACGAATGTTTTGTTCTCCAACCAAGTAGGGCCATTCCACCATTTTTCATCTGAATTAAAACTTACGAATGAACAACCGCGACTAATGACATCTGCAGGGTTTTCGGCGGAAACACAATGATGCCATTCAACTGCATCTGTCAATGTCTTAATTTCGCTCACTCTGTTTGACACAAATTTTGGAAGATCTCTATCAGAGTTTATCCAATATAATACAATCATACTATCGGACCACATCACAAGCTTTACACGATGTTGGAGGTGCATGTTTTTTGTAATGTGCGAGGCAAGTCGCGCACCGACCAGAGCTGCCATCAGTTCAAGTTGGGTGATAGTTAGTGACTTCACAGGCGCAACTTTACTTTTTGACATGACGAATTCACATTGACCGGTTGTACAAGATTTCAAATATGCAACAGTTCCACAAGCTTTCACGCTCGCGTCGACAAACACATGTAGTTCAAACTCATTCGTTTGATTTTCATTTTTGACACTGCTTGCGAATTATCGCGAATTGTATACCACTCGTCGAACAGTTTATCGGAAACGGGTTCATCCCAGCTCAGGTCATATGTCCACAGTTTCTGCATAAATATTTTGGCATTTACAATTACTGGTGAAAGAAATCCCAGGGGATCAAACACACTTGAAATATCACTCAAAATTTCACGTTTTGTGATGATCGATTTACAGAAATTCCCTTTTGCGTAAAATTCAATGAATCGTCAGCTATGTCCCAGTTGAGTCCAAGCACGGGCACCGTTTCATTACTTTCTAAAAAAAATTCGCTTGATGCCGCAGAATAAAGTTTATCCGAATTTGAACACCACGACCGCACATTAAAGTTACCTTTGGCCATTATATCCCTGGTGGTTTTGAAGTAATGCATCACTTCATTCTCGTTTTGGAGACTGGTCACAAAGTTATCAACATAAACATTGTTCAGTAAATATTTCAAGCACATATTGTCACATTCACAGTTCACACACGCGCTATTATATGCGCGTGAGTGAACTGCGAATGTGACAATATGTGCTTGTGTTATTGAAGCAGATTGTGATTATGTAGCTGATAGTAAAGGTGATATAAAATAATGCAGTACTTCGCTTGTCCGACTTATTCGATCTTCCCGATATTTATCCGTACTTCCCGACACCATCATAATCGCTTCATCGTCATGATCAGCACCACCATTCACAACAACAACACCAACAACAACACCAACCACAACTATGTACTTTAATCACTGGCATCCAATTTATCAGTCGGATAAAAGAGCAGAGTCTCCGTAAAGACATTACTTCTTTCAAGTTTAGTATGTTGTCTAGAATATCATAGTCGCGTGTTCTATACTTGTAAATTTCTTAAGCATGAACCGATATCTAGCCTCATCTAAACATTCACATTTCATCAAATAATGCATTTCATCTCCAAGTTGACATTTATGGCACAGGGGGCACAGTCTACGAAGTACAGTTGTTTCGTTCCACCGTCATTTCTCTATTGGCAGATGGTGGTTACTCGTTCATAATTGGCAGATATTTATTCTATTCTTGGTATCCAAACAATTCAAGTATCTTTCGAAATGTATGTCATGTTTAAAAATCTTATAAGTGTCACCTCTGCTAGAATATTCTATATCAGATAACCAGATGGTTCGGAATTTACTATTTAAACTGCATTTGAAATATGTTGTTAATTTTTCTGGACATTAAATATTCTCCATGTTCCACAGATGAATCTGTCCACTATCTGTTAGAGTGTTCTTTATTTTTCCCATCCACTGAAATTTCACTGACGAAGCATCACATACTTTCAGGGATAGTAAATACAAAATTTTGCAAAAATATGTTCTGGATCATATTCTTAATTTTCATCCAATAATTCACAATACGCAAGTTGATTGTGTATTCAATAGGCAGCCTACCGGTCTCGCCATATAACACATAATTGGGGGTAGACGACATCAGAAGGAGAACATGTCTTATAAATGTTCTGTGTATAACTTCAAACGTATCATTATTCCCTGATCCCCATACCTGATCCCCAACAATACAGCATGATTGGCAACACTTGTTATTTTTAATTGACAAGCAGTGTGTTCTCGATTATGAAATAATGGAATACATTGCCTTAGTTGCTTTATTCAGCAAAGTTTTTTTGCACCCTAGTACGAGCCTGATTTTGTGTGAATAATTCCAAGATAGATAAAGTTCTTGACGACCTGTGTATGTAAATGTCCTGTTTTTAGGCAAGCTTCGTTTATAGATCAACAGTATTTTGTTTTTCTCAATGTTGATATTTAACTTCCACTTCTCGCAGTTCCTTTGAAAACTTACTACTAAGTTCTTTCTGCAAATGTAACGGCGTTTCAGCCATAAGTACGGTGTCATCTGCGTATAAAATGATGAATAGTTTGACATATGTCTGCACATATCCCGTGACATTTTGGACAAACATCGAAGACCGTCCGAGTTGAGAAAATCCTCAAGATCCTTTAGGTAAAGTGAAAAAAGCAGGGGTGATAGATAATCGTCTTGTCGTACCCAGACACACATGGGAAACAATCGGATGTTGTATTACCGATACGAACTTTCGATTAATATTTGTGTACATGTTTCTAACAACATTGAGTAGCTTTCCTTATAGGCCATTACTCAGGAGTTTGTGCCATAGCCCTTTCCTCCATACCTTATGAAATGTTTTCTCGAAATAAATGAATGCGCAATAAATATTCCTATTAAGTACCTTTGTAATTTCCGTTAACAAATGTAAAACAAATATGTTATCTGTTGTTGAATAGCCTTTTCTAAAACCCGACTGGAGAACATCACTTTCTGCAATACAAGAATATAATCTATTCGAAAGAATCTTTGTAAACAATTTGCCGAAGCAGTTCAAAAGAGTGATAGGTCTATAATGTTTTGGTTCTCCCTCGTTACCTTTGTTCGTATAGAGCGGAATGATTGTTTCAATCCCCCACATGTCTGGTACACAGCCCGAGTCGAAAACTAAATTGAATGTTTTACAATATATGTCGATAAGGGTGTCAGATGATGCCTGGATATATTCATTTATAATTCCGTCATCGCCAGGGGAATTATTGTTTTTTAAACTCTTGATAGCTAACATGACTTCTTCTTTGTTTATTGGTCGATTTAGTTTGTCGTTTGTGTTACTAGTCTCAATGTTCATACATGTATCTAAGTAATCTGAGGTTGATTCAGAATTAAGTAATCGGAAATGCTCTTCAAAATTGTTAATGTCAACTGAGTTATTTGATACCATATCTCGCTTATTAAGTGTAGACCAGAATTTTCTTGAATTTTCTATTATTAGTTTGCATAATTCACGTGTGATATTCTCCCAATGTATTGCTGTTGCATTGTCCATTTCTCGTTTGTATTGCCTACTCATTTCAAGCATCATTTGTCGTGAACTATTGTTTTGCTTTCGCTAGTGATATCTCTTGGATTTAAGATATTCTTTACGCGCTTTCCAACATGCCGAATTAAACCATGGTTTGTTATTCTTTTTTCGTGCTTTCGGCTTTCTACTTGGGGGTTCAAATGTGCCTTGCGACGATTTAAGAAGCATGTGTTTGACAAAAACGTGGGCCAAGCGGACCAGTGTGAAAAAAATTAAACCTCTGAAACCACAGTATCGTTATTCTTTCAATAATCAAAGTCTAGAAATTTTGATTGAACAAAAAAGTGAAAACAAAATACCATAATAAACCGACACAATTTGTGTAGTTTTTGGACTCTAAATGTTTCTTGGTGGTATTTGACGCGGGTCACCCACCCATGCCGTCAAATTGGCCGAAATCCTTACCGTTCTAGGAAATTGTTCAGCCCCTGAGAGTGGTACCCTCCGGGGCGATGGGTCGGGGTAGAGGTGTTTCTATGGGGTATTTGTGGCGGGCCACCCACCCATACCATCAAATTGGCCGAAATCCACCTTCGTTCTTAACTCTTTACTCCCCAAGTTCAAGTTCAAGTTTATTATTAATATATCTCCTTATCATAATTGACATAAGAGATCATTACAAGTAATAACATATGTGATGATATCAATGAATGAGCATGGAAGCAAAAATGTATGATCTTTTTGTTTTGTTATTTAAATGTGATTCCAATTATAATCATGAATGTTGTATCATTCATCACATATTTCCCCTCCAGATGCACACATACGAGTGTAAGCTCTCGAGGTGGTTACAGCGTTTCAGTAGCGTGTTTGATAAAAGTTCAAGACCATCATTTATCTTTTCATGTCCAGAGTTAAATAATTCGTACAACTTAAATTCATTTGGTTTCGTATAAAAATATGCATCAATGTACTTTTTGCGTACTTCAGTAAGAGAATCGCAGATCAAAATAAAGTTCCCACACTGCATTCCCACACTTATTACAAATTCGTAGCGCAGCATCTGTATTTGTTCATGAGCCTGTTTCAATAGGTAGTCTATGATTTCTAGTCCTGAATTTCATAAGTTGTGTTACATTACGAATACTCAATGATGATAAATAATTTGCCCTACCAAATTCTCGTTTGATTATTTTTATAAAAATCACTCTTACTTGATATTTCGACCTGGCATAGCCACTCATTTATATATATGTCATACACTTTGCGCTTGCAAGCTCCATTAAACCAGGTATTATCATATACACATTGATATAGCCAATTATCACTCATACCTAGTTCACATAATGTACTTTTTATATTGTTAATCCAATCACATTGAAGTTGGCCTGAGCCATGCAAATCATACATCAAGGAGTAGATATGATATACTAGTTTGCCTTGTTTTCCAGCGATTAGTCTACCCCAGTAACCGAGATATCTTAGTTTAATTTTTAAATCAATAGGATAGATTCCAAGTTCTCCATACAAAAATATATTGGGGGTCGATTTCTTAAGACGGCAAATAAATTTCAGAAACCAACGTTCAAGTTTGGTGATAACTGTCAAATTTTCGAAGCCCCAAATTTCCGAACCATATGTGAGTATCGGTACAATTGCCTTCTCATATACTTCCAGTATGCTACATAAATATATCTGAGAACTCCGGGCCTTTGATATTAATGCAAACATTGCCTTTTTTGCTGATCTACAGCGTTCGTTTCTTTCATATGCAAATGTTCCCCTTTGGTGAAAATATGTTCCAAGATATTTATAATGTTTGACAATTTCAAGATTTGTTCCATTTAGTTCAAATATTGGTATTCTCCGCGGTGATCTTCCGAATATGATTACTTTACTTTTATCATTGTTAATTTTCAGTTTCCAGTTCAAGCAAAATGTATCAAATATGTTCAGAGATTTCTGTAATCCTTTAGCAGTTGTAGACATTAGCACGGTATCGTCGGCATACAATACTACAAATAAATGTAGGTAAGTGTCCACCCTTGTTCCTTCTACATCACTGAGATCAATTCCATCACAGCCTCCATTCTTCATGAAATCTTCCAAATCGTTCAGGTAGAGAGAGAATAAAATAGGAGATAAGTTTGCGCCTTGTCTAACCCCTAAAGAAGTTGAGAAAGTGTTGCAGTAGACATCGTCGCTAGAAACACAGGACTTAATGTTATGATAGATGCTTTTGATAACATTCAAAATTTTTCCTTCGATTCTGTGTGATTTCAATTTCTCCCATAATCCATTCCTCCATACTGTATCAAACGCTTTAGATAGGTCTATAAATGCACAAAGCAGTTGCACTATTTCCACATAAGCGCCCGTAGACGCCTCGCAACATATCCCTAGAAGCGCATAAGAGCGCGTTACCAGACTTCCCCACAAGCGCTCTAGAGTGCCACACTAGGCCCAGACTGTACTAATGAGTTCGCCCATATGCCCCCCGCTAGTTTCTAATCGAGACCGCCCGGTTATGTCAACTCGTTGTTTGCCTATCTAATAACAATAAACGTGGCACCGTGGGCATCGCGCGCGACACATGCTGTGTTATTTGGGGTTTATATTGGGGACATACATCAGTGGTACCATTCTAAGTATTTACGAACAACATGGCTGCAACATGTTCGAAACAGCAAGTGATCGACATGTTAATGTGAGATTCAAACTATCCAACTATATGAATTTTTCACGCAACACATTTCATGATATAATTTCAAATTTGGTGAATTGCACAATTTATATGATGCTGTTAGGGCAAACTGTTGCTGTTAAAAAAAATTACCGTTATTTTTTTTTTAATTTGTCTCAATTGCGGTGTTCCGATAATCTGAAAATCCATTATGCGTATCAAATTATAAGATTCAAAAACAAATTTATTGCGAAATATTTTTAAAGATACGGGCGGCGTTCGCGGTGGGTATGGTGTTAAAATATTCATCTCCTTGAAAAACCACCATAAACAGAAGGAACAGTAAGATATAGACAGACTTTGTTCTTATGCCAATCAGAAATATGGCATAAACAGTGTTCTTGAATGTTTTTTTTGTGTGTGATCAAACCGCTCGTGAAAATTACAACTTTAGAAAAATAACGGTACATTTTCGTAACGGAATCAGTTTGCCCTACCCGCATCATAGCAATTCAACATGACCACCGGCATCATAGCATATTAGCATGATCACTTGACCAGCGGTGGACACACGACAGCTCAGCTACAGTTATGTAATTATTGTTTCAAACCGCTGAACATCAAATGGCTGGTGTTACATGCATGTTTCAGTCGGAAGTTATGTTACAATTTGTTTGATCGAAGAGTTCACAAACTATTTTCTCAAACATTCTATAATGCTAAATTTTAAATGGTGATGCCATACAGTGTTTGCACGAAGATGAACTTCCAAGCATGACGTGTTATATAATAGGTGTTTTTGAAGTCGAAAAGCAAAGTTGATATTAAATAAGTAGACAACGCGCCATAAAACCAATGACATACACGTATAACTATATTCTAGCCTGCATCGTTATATAGGACGATTTGATTACCATTGATTTGTGCTAATAAATCAGAAGCCGTGCGGTATATACACGTAAGCATTTCGCACTCTGGAAGCGGAACATACTTATGTATGTACAGCGAATTACCAATGAATAATAATTATAATTGAATTGTATGTGTATATGTTCGATATTATTACTGCTGTTAAATGTTACATTTGCATGTTAGTCTATAGTAATAAACAATCGCAAACATCACTGTTCTGAAAATATATTTTAAAACCTTACTTGAATTTCGTAGTGCGACATCGCGTTATTTTGGCTGAACGAAATAGAGGATATCTAGCGTTCTGAATTGATACCGGACAAATATATTTAATTATTTTTGCGACCGACTAGCTGCACTTTTCGCCAACGGAAATACATTTTATTCTGGCAGTAAGAACAGAAACTCATTATCGCCAGAAACAATGTACATTCGGTGACGACAAGTTGGTCGCGAAATTTAGTCCCTGAGCCATATCATGAGATATTTCTGGTATCCACTTAAAATATTATAGATATCATCTCTTTAATTGTCTTCTTAGACATTAATTATTAGAAGAAAACAGAACACATTTGCTTTGAATTGTTTACAAAATACTTTTGGGAGTTGGTGACTTTTTCCAAATAGGACGAGTCTAAATCCTGAACAAGGATCATTTGTATAAGACATATTTTATTGTCACAATGTGACATTCGTGTGCATACACGTCGTGGTCACTTCACCTCATGTAATCTGAGTAAATATTGACATTTTGTATGGAATATTAAAAGCAACATTTCAGAGCTGACGAAACGCACAATACATATAGTTTGATATACTGATATTGAACTAGTCCCAACAGAAATGTCGAAGACACTTGCTTGCCCAGAGCTCTTATACACAGGTGTCGATTTTTCTCATATTACGACACACGTCCGGGCATACGGTCATTATCCCCAGTTGGAGCTGTCACTCCAACAGATTACCAGCACTGCGTCAACACAGTAACAGGTTTACCACCATTTATGAAGCAACGGGATACTTTCTGACAAGCCAAAACTTATGGGGAAATAGCGTCTGGTACTTGATATATGCCCGGGAACACACCGTCGGTATTATGTTATAGCTGCAGGGAGATGAAGGGGTGGCTTATACAGCTAGTGTGGGAACTAAAGAATTAAAAAGGGTCCATACTCAATTTTCAGCCGCTCGGTGTGGTATTTCCGCGGGCGATGGGAGGGGGTAGGGTGTTTCTATGGATTATTTTGAGCGGCCAACCCACCCATGCTGTCAATTTTCGACGCCTTTTCGGACCAATTGCACGAACTCGGCCCAAATTGTTTCGGCCGAAAATTTCTCGCCAAGCTGGCCACTTGTGAATTTTGGCCCATTTGCCACATTTTCCCAAAAAAATCGGAACGAGCACAGGATCGATACTTTTTCGAACCACTTTTACGAACTCGACCCAAAACAATTTCGGCCCAAAATGTTCCGCTCATAAGGGATATTGAATAAGTAACGGAATTCACGTTGCTTAACAGTTATATTATTGTGACTTTCAAAATCTTTAACTTGATCCACTGCTAATCGAAATTGTGTTTTTTTAAATAAGGTATATGTACTTACATTGTTTGAATGTGTAGCAGATGTATGAATAGCTGGTAATATTGAATAAACAAAACCTAGACTATCATTATTTTGATTATATACCAGTGAATGTGCTCCCACTAACTGTGCAGGTGTTGGAATAAAACTAGATTCGTGTTAATGGTCGATATACGGCAGTGTTCAGTCGAATGTTTCCGACAGTCTCTAATCTCCACCCACTACCCAGGTGAATAAATCTGAAAGATTCATACATCCGTTGCATGGCATCATTGAGTAAATCATTAGTCACCTCATGCATAGTATTGTATATGTGTGTGTTGCTTCTAAAATATGATGTTAGTCAAGTGTTATTTTCTGATTCACCTTTGTCATTGCTTGAGTTTAGTTTGGTGCACAACTGCCATTTAAAGAAATAGTATGCACTTGTTTATGTACGTGAAACTGTTAAGTTAGTATGCAAGCACCATGCCAACTGGGGAATGTAGCATTACACAAACATAGTCAGAAATCTGAAGCACCACTCCAAAGAAAACATCGTCTTAACTACACTCGGATGTAAATATTTACTTCTAGATTCAGGTCGCAACTATCGGCGATGAACTTACGAAAACGATTTCGCCATCGAGAGTGCCACACTAGGTATTGTTTCGCCATCGAGAGTTATTGCATTTTATTAATATATAAGAATTACGGTGTTTGTGGTCAATTTAGATATAATATTTGTAAACTATATCTACTTTGAGGAAGATTATTCACCATTTCTATTTGATCACACTACTGGAGTGTTTAACATTATTTTAACTCAATTCTCTTACAAATTGTCATTATCCTATCACATATTTTTATATTAATGTATATTTTCTCTGTCTGATTTGCTGGAAGATAATTGTAAACATTAGCCTTATTATTAACATTAGTTCAGTGCGGAGATAGGTTTGTAGCGTGAGAAGGTTAACTAATTGTAAAATCTTTTTAATTAAGTTCTATGTTCGCCCCATTTTACGTAATTTTACTTCCCTAATGTTCATCGCGATTTATATCGTAAATCTATTCGTCGTGTTCGTACTATTTCATCAGTTTGATCCGTTTTATTTCACAGATCGCTTTGCTGATCTGTAACTTTCATAATTGTAAATATTACGGGAAATCCTACGCGCCGCGTGATGTACGTTGCTATGCTATTTTAAACAGCCTTGTTCCGGTTGACTGAGTATAAATACCGTCCAACCGCCAACGTAGCTGGCTTTCAACTTTCTCTCTCGGCATAGCAACTTACGTCACTTTGTCAACAACGATGCAAGGGCATTCCAACGACTTTCATTACAATCGAGCTCAATTCCAAGCGTATATCAGCCGTATTTCCATACGCATCCTGGCGACAGAAGAATATCATGTCTGGCTACCATTATAGGGAACACACAGCTAGCAATCTTGGTGATTGCACTTTCCGTTTAGGTAATTTCAACGCATATTTCATGAACTTTTCGACTTGGTCAATTTAACCGCTGTTCAGATTTCAGTCGAAGTCATTCTTTACTCTTATTCTTAGTACTTTTATAGTACATTTGTAGTATAGGTTAGTTCTTGCGTTAGCCTGTGAGGAATAATGGTACTCTAGTCATGCTATCCACCCATGAATGGTAGGAGGTAAGTCAGAATCAGAGCCAGGTTTAGATGCAAGACAACAGACAGATGCATCACAGCTCAGTCAGAATCAGAGCCAGGTTTAGATGCATGAGGACAGACATATCCAGCACAGCTAGTCAGAGTCAGAGCCATGTTTAGATGCACATGATTACAGGCAGAGAAGCATCACCTGGATTATGGATAGTACAGCTTCACTCACAGACCACGTCGGTCTAATCATGGCAGATGTAATAATCAGACAGTCAGAATCCAAATGCAGACCTGGTACAGTGCATAATGCATATCAAGACAGAAACTAACCATACAACCACTCATCACCACTTGGTCGATTGCTTTGACGAAGCTCGGTATTACGCCCATCCCAGGTGAACCATTTCCAGTGCTGCCTGGTGACACATAGATGTCCACACTTGGTTGAGGCCCAGGTTACAGGTCAGCCCACATGCACACTATGCATCCGGTACACGTACCATATCCATATTTTATCAGTAGATGCTGCAGTACCATTCCACGATCAGACATACATAACATGTTTATCCAGGTCATAGTATTATTCCTCACAGGTAACTCAATTACTATAGTCAATAGTATATGCGGGTTCAGTCATATTAATAATCGCTCTAATAGCAGGGGGGGTGAACAAAACATTCCGGGAAGTATGCTGGGGTGGGTGGGTGTTCAAAGCCACCAACAAGCAATTTTTTCCGCAACTAAAAAAAATATTTCCTGCTTGTGTTTTTAGTGTTTTGGCAATGAGTTGGGCTTCAAAAAAACTTTGAATGAGAGAAATAATGTAATTCTAACTGGTAAACTGACTGCAGACAGTTATCCAGTTGTATTGTTTATAAATGGGTGTTAGTCCATGGGAAAGGAAATTCGAACGTGATCCTGCATGAGCGATTTTTAAAAAGCAAAGTCTGCCTTATGATGTTAAACCGAGCTAATCAAATATACACACTTGTAATAAAATATACTGACAGTAGACTTATTCAGTTTTGTATTACAGGAGGGTGCAGCTGATAAGTTCTATCTTATACACTGAACAGCACTAAGGGAATTGTCATATAAACAACAACCATTCGCATAACAAAATTATCTTGTTTTAACATAATCTGCATATAAAACGAACACGAATAACATTTAGCATCATGGTATAAAAGAAAATAAGTGGAATGCTCATCACTATAAAACTATGAAACAGCAACTGGGCTCAGCTGGGCTGATTAAAAATAAAACTTTAAAATAAAAAAGTAAACACTGTGATAACAGGACATAGAGTATTTGGCATCACTATTAGACTAGATATCTTCGTTTGATAAAACATAACAATAAGCCATGTAAAACTTCCTTTGATTGTCCACTTTTACCAAGTTTGGTTTTCAAAGTTTGATTATACCAATAAAACTTCACTATAGTCATTCTGCCTATATAACTGAACTTGTCATAATTCAAAAGAAGTATTAATGGCGACATTATTTCATGGGAATCTATGACTTGTTTTATCACAATCTAGACATTGATCTAAACACAATTAAATGTGCAAATAAAACAAATGAAAAACAAATCTGGACGGCTTGTCAGTAAAACAACCTTTGTCATAACAATGTAAAAATAGAAGTGGATTTCTCATCACATAAAGTTGGCACATGATAATATTGAGCTAAGACTGAAAGTTACAGACTTATACAACTAAAAATATAAAACAAAAAAGTAAATACCAAAACATTCTTATCTATAGACCACTGTAACCTTGTTCCTCAACTTAACAATTGTTCAAATCAACAAAACCGACTTTAACCATACATAATGCACACTAAGTGTGCGTTCGATTTGTCAACTTGACACATTTGGACACATATTTACAAAAGTAGTGATTAGTAAATGTTGCTTCTTGTTGCGTTTAAATGAAGAAGTGAGCTACGTGACTGATCAGCTGTCAAAAATGTCTTTTAATCATAGTTGCTCAAATCAGAGTATATATTCTGATAAGTCCATTTCTTTAAATGTTGGGAGATAGCAGTCGAATCACTGGTCGAATCAGGTAGAATATCAATATGTTGGTAGTGCCATAGATGTGTTCCATTTTCATAGTAGTATGGGCCTAAATTCACTTGAAAGTTATTAACAACTGTTTCCGCCGGTTTTCGCATCTTTATTACTGTTTTAGTGTTTTAAGGGGGGTGGGTGTCCAAAAATGGTCGGAAAAACTGTCGAAAACGGAACAAAATTTGGCGGTGGGGGTGGGTGGGTACAAAAAATGATCGAAAGGGAAAAAATGCCATACGTGCCTCAAATTTTTTCCGGCCCATCCTGCTAATAGAAGTAATTTAGGAGTATTCCATCACTGATTTATGCAATACTTATTCCCGTAATATAGTGTGTACAGATTGTTCATATTGTTGTAATAGCTTTGAATATACAATATTATTCTTGTCATTGTAAATAAATCATAGTAATTTATACTGGTCTCTAGTCTTGTTAGGCTGGTCAACTCAGATGGATTTGGGTGTTATATTTATTATGCTCACCGTGTAAGTTATAATCTAGTCCGCCTAGTTGCTAACGCTCAGGTAACACCATATATATACAGCCCAGATGTACTACGTCCAACTTACTCGTGAATATTGATGTCGTCATCCAGCCATGCAGTGTCGACGATCCGGTCGCTGTACCGCCCTATCCACTGCTCATCAGATGTCTTACTCATCCATTCAGAGATTTCAGATCTGGTCGTTGTACTTCACTGTCAGTCCAGCTAATAACATGCATATGAGCCTATCCTACCAGCTAACCTATATTCGTATAGGTCAGGTCGTGAACGAGGTCAGAGGTCACAATGCCAGCAACCGCTGCCACTCCGATACATAGTTATTACAGACATGGGTATACAGTTACCTACCAGCCAGCCAATAGGTATATAGGTCAGGTCGTGAATGAGGTCAAATGTCACAGTATCAGCTACCGCTACCAATCCGATACAGATGCAGGTATACTTACCAACTGGCTTATGCATATTAACGATATGGTAATTATGTAATGAGTTGACCAGTGGTCCATGGTGTGGCACTTCCTCAGTATAACTATAACGCTACCACTTGTAAATTGGGAAACAGTTAGTTTCACGTGTGGCATTGGGGTATATATTATGTCCGGTTTCCGCTCGGCCTATTTAGGACATTTATATCGGTACCCCTCCCCCAGCACGCCACAGGATCACCAGGATCCCCGACATTCTGCTTTCCCAATGTTTGTAGATATCTCGTTGCTTAGATGTGATGTCTGTGTGTTGCAAGATGTCTTTCCAGTTTCTGTGTTGTATTTGCATTATTTGATGATAAACTGGTATCCATGTTCTCTCCAGATTGATTGTTCAGTAGCAAATGAAAATACTGTTGGAAAATAGCCAAAATCCAAACATAAATGGAAATTGTAAGCAGCTTTAGGTTCATAAATAGCTGCCTTGGCCAAACTTTTTGGGTCAATCATTTTTGGGACGAGTACAAAAAAGTGGGTGGATTTTCAGTTTTCGCCCTGCTCGGTCAGGAAAATGTGGCAAATGGTCCCATATTGGTAAATGGCCACCTGGATCAAACTTTTTGCACCGAAATTTCTAGTCCGAAAAACTGGGTCCAAATGAAATTCACGTTCTGTTCGGTCGTGAACATTTATCAAATAACCACGGCATCGTTTTATTGCGTGAAAAATATCTGGTTCAAAAGTTTAAAATTGCATTGAAAAGAGGCAAAGTCTGAAAATAAATAGAAATTGTCCAAAACGACTTCATCTTCATAAATGGCCAACTCGGCCAAACTTTTTGTGCTGAAACATTTTGGGTTCGTCGAATTCAGTTTTCGCACTGATTGGTTGGGCCGTCGGGAATCTGAACTTGTTTCGGATAATTTGCATTTATTTTCAGACTTTGCCTATTTTCGAGGCATTTTTGTACATTTGACCAATTATTTTGTTTCACCTTACTATAGATGCTGACATTGTCATTTGCCATATTTTCCCAATTTGTTCGAATAAGCAATAAGGAATAAGTAACGCAATTCATGGTGGCATTTAATCTTATATTTTTAGTCTTTTCCATTTCGTGTTTTTGATTCCTTTGGTTTCATATTCAGTTTTAGCTTGCAGTATTTCTGCTTCAGTCATTGCGAGATCTCCAATTTAACGGCTGGCGTACCTCTAGCTGATATGTCTATCTTCTTTAACTGACTATTCTCCATTTCTTTGACACGCATTTCATTCTGTAACATTTGTTGGAATTTCTCCTGGTGTATCAGTTCTCTGCTCAATTGTCAAATAGTTCATAGATGATTTTATTTTCCTCAAATTAATCTCCTTCTGAATTATTGTTCTCTGTCCTGTTTTTTATTTATTGAATTAATTGATATCTTCAAAATAAATTGGTACATTACCTTCGATAATATTATAATAGTTCCTCATATTTATTACCTTGCAAACACACACATGTCTTGTCCCGGAAAGATTTCCGTTCTTAGTGTACCTTCAGACGACCACGATACAATCGTAAGTGGAGGAATCGGGCCCGACGGGACCGTGGATAGCTTGTTCAGACGATTGTGACGTCACGTGCATTATGATATCGTAGGTTTTTCTAAAGCATGTGATTGACTACCCTACGGTCATTTCCAGCTACGATTGTTACGTACACACGACTGCGATTACGTCGCAAGTCGATGTAACCAAGGATACGCTACGATTTCGCATCTAAAATCAAACAGCGCTTTATATTAATTTATGACCTACGATTTTGACGTGGGCATGCGCAGTCCATATTCCGATTACTTCCTACGACGGAAATCTTTCCACTTACGATTGTATCGTGGTCGTCTGAAGGTACACTTAGTTTACAGTTTTATCTGGCTATGATATATTGACAATTGAGACTTATAGAACATGCATACTTACCCTCAGGACAAATATTTTGTGTGATAAATATCAGAATAACTGATGAATGGTGATATGTAATAGTGGAAAGTGTTAACATTTCTTCATTATTTCTAACTTGCATAATTATTTCTTCTGAAAACCGTTAATTTTTCAAGCAGTCATAAAGAGTTTCTTTTGTTGGTATTCCATGATTAAATGTCACATCTGATTCCATTTCGTCATACAATGTTTGTCTGTGGCATAACCACATGCCAGGTTCAATTGTTCATCAAGCATTCCATTGTGACATTGAATTAGTTTCTTGACAAACTAACTTTTCCCACTCTGAGTAGCTGAGAAGGTTTTCGAAAGGGAGTTAAACTGTTTATTTTCCCACTATTGTGCGTTTTCCCTGTTGTCTCCATAATTGTGGGTTCAAGGTCAGAATATTGATATTTTATATATTACTCATATATTATTTCTCTATATTTCAAAATAACTTTTAAATTCTCCTTAAACAATACATGTTGTTGTTTTTGTTAAAGCAGAGCCAAATTGAATATCAATTCGCATATATGTTACTTAAAAAAACTGATGTATTCTCCATTGAGGAAGTTCGGTTCCATATGAAAGCCGAAGCCGAACATACATAGAGAGAGCTGATTATGCATATTGGTATACGATGTTCAACATAGTATAACCATGTGCATAGTCAGCTCTCTCTATGTTTGTTTCTATTACTCTGCCACATCCCATTTGTCTTAAAGATGTTAAAACAACCAGACACCTCATTACCAGTATTTCCGAAATCATTTTATAATGGCGAAGTATCGAGAGGCATACGACTTGCTGGAAGTGAGATTGTTGACGAAGTATTTGTTAAACTCACTGTTTTCATTGTTATGTGTATGAAGCAGAATATATATGAACTGGGATTCAGTATATCCTTTGACTGATAGAAATTGTAAAAGAAACATTATTTGATCCTTTCGGTACAAATATATTTCCCCAGTACTTTTACCTATTATCTTTGGTTTAGGATCATTGGTTATAATGGTGTGATCTACATTGCAAAATCCACAGCAAATGTTTGTTGATCTAATTGTACGTTCGTCATTATAGCTAACGAGTGATGTGTTCTAACATTCTTCCTTTATAATTTCAGGTATCTGTCAGAGAAGACATAAGAACAAACAAAATATTTTAGTTGTATTGACTTCAGATTAATTAAATTTGATTGCATTTATAATGTTTGCATTGCTTCCATAAAATAATACTGGTATATATCAAGCATTTCGTGACCTACAACTATTCCACAATTGCCACACTTGCCTTGACCAGTTAGACATTCCATATGTGAGTCCTCTTATGTATGACTTGCATCGGAATTTGACCACATTTGACCGAGTTCTCTTACACAGGACTTAGAATGCAACGTGGATCACATTGTTTTTGTTGTTTATGTCCACATCAATGTAAACATAGTCCATGGCATATCATCAGGAGTGTTACTGCTACTTGCAAGGATTATAAAGAGCATTCATTATTCAAATGTTGCATATTAAATGTTGACGATCACATAGTTTATTGTCAATCGCAATCAATGGGCGAATAAATGAACACACCCTCGTGTATACCCACACAAAACAACATGAACCATAAAGTTACTACGGTACGTGAACGGCCAGAAAAAAAACATAGATGAAAAACCTGTAGGACAAACAATATACGGAAACCTATAACACCGAACCAATGCAAAGTATACATTTTTACAAAGTGTCCAATTCAAATCGAACAATCAGCGACCAGAATTACGCATCGGGTATGAGACTATACCAGGTGCAGTGTTCCCGCTGTCCCAGAAATTCCTTTATCCATTATTTTAGCCACTTTAAATTGTTTAACCACTTTAAATTTACTTTAGCCACTTGTTTGTGAACATATTTTGAGATAAATCGCAGCCAGTTTGAAAGATCGATCAGTTTTGTAAAAAGTTGGAATTAATTAATACAGATCAAACTGCAAATGAAAGAACTTCATTTTGGAAATGGAGTGTCTAATATGCTCCATATACCTCACAAATAGTGTCCTACTCTATTCGAGGAGATTCCTAAATCATACAACATGTGTCTCAAATCGCCAACTGTCGTCTCAATTCATCCAACGGCCCAATCAGCGAACCAATCGGCAATTAGTGTCTCATTCCACCACATGTTTGTCCCATATCCACATCGAGTATCCACCCCACTTGGTGTCAGAAACAATTAAGTAGTGCCCCAAACCATATGCATCGTTTTGACGACGAATATTGCAATCGGAAGTCAACAATTGAAACGTTTTTTTTATTTCTGTTTGCCCCAAATTCAAATAAACCATCGTAAATAATCCACCCAACGAGTTTCCCAAACAACCAAGTAGTTCCCCTCACCATATGAAACTAGTTCACAACCCACACAGATAGTCCCCCAAACTATGCATCTAGTGTCCTAACCCATTTGAGAAGCTCGTTGTGAAGTGTGGGACACCGCGTGCATGATTTGGGACATTTTCTGGATGATATAATATGACAATCGTTGTATGTTTTGGATTACACATTAGGGCGTGTTTGGACACCATTTTTGATGGTTTGTGACACTAGTTGGGTCGAATGCGATACGTATGTTGTTCGTGACAATGGTTAGTAAATATGGGACGCCCGTTTGGTGTACTATATTGATTAAGATGGTGGTGTGAGACACCCATTGCGTGGATATAAGCTCCTTAGATGATGAGGGACACTCGTTAATTGGTATTGGACACTCAGTGGATATATTTGGATACAAGTTTGGTTGCTTTTGACACTCGAAATTGTGTTCTAAATCTAGTTGAATTTTGATGGACACTGAAGGGCCAAATCCTCGTGACAATAAAGCCATACATATTAATATGACCTTTTTTTAAAGAACTCTAGAAAATTGTTCCCAAAGCGGATTTTGAACATGTTTCTGCCCGATAAAACGACACTAACAAGTATATATTATATATTTTCCATTGTTTTATCGCTTACATGAGAAATATGAGATGTTACAGCACTTTTGATTATGACCAAGAATCATACAGAGCTAAGCTTCAGGGCTTCTACAACGAAATTCAGATAAACTTGCCAGGTAAATTCGACAGCGTGTGGGACGTGTGGGGTCCATAGCATTTTATTGTTTCATAATTTTCTATTCGCCGGGTGATTTCACTTTTTTACCATTTGGTCTGTGAACAAATGATGAGAGTGGAGATACTTTTAGAAGAGATACCATCTGCGTATGGCACTGCAACTAGAACTATTTTCCGGGTTTTGTTTTGGTACGTTAATTCAAACCATCCCCTTCTTAACACACGTTACCAGAACAAACATTTACCCTATCCCAATAATATTTATACTTTCTCCTATATAATTAAATTAAGTATTTTGTTCTGGGGGATCCGTGCTTCTTAAATAAAAACGTCACGAAATTTGGTTTCTTAAATGGCGTTTTATGACAAGCGATAGCAGAAGAAAATCAGCCTTGTCTTCGACAATATGTGCAAATAAAAAGTTAATTTTCGGGTATTTTGGGGGTACTTTAAAGAAACCCATTCTGAAATAAAAACGCCAGAGAATTTGGTTTCAGTAATTGTGTATTATTGATCAGTAATGACTAGAGCACTATTAATATGAAAATCAGCGTTCTACTCGAAAGTGCAAGACGTCATTTTGTGGGTACTTTCAAAAAACCCTTCTGAAATGAAAAGCACCACCTGCACAATTAGGGGGGGGGAGTATTTTTTGCCTCTGGTCAAACGATTTAAAGAATATCTATTTTTAGACCTACATTAAGCCTTCTCTTGTTTTGGTCACTGTATCTTTTCACTTTAATATTTTGATTGTACGAATGCATGAAGTTATATCTTAATTTGTTTGGCCGATCTCACCATGCATGTGTCATTTAGTGTTGATTTGTAAGAGTCAATGGTAGGTGTTGAGACACATTATTATCATAGACTATTCAATTATATACGTTTCTGGATACAACGTTATCCTTGGTCAACGTTTTATAGAAACAATTCTTCACCAATGTTTTGCTACGACCTCTATTTCCGTCTTCTTTAATTGATAATGATTGTGTATTTGCCTGATCTGTTTAATAAAAATGTGTTATATCATGTCTCCCGTGTCTCTTCTATATTCAAAGATGGTGGCAATTCCCATATGTGTCAATTTGCCGTCGTATGTGTTGTGGTTGTCAAATGAATGGGGATGTCCATCCAAATAGCCGCATCAAAAGTTTAGAAGCAGTTGTCTGGGAACTAACGTAGCCATGTTTGCTATCAATTTATTTTTGAGAATTGTTTTCCGGAATTACAACACTTTACCTAGTTTTGATAAAATCAGTATAACATTCAAAAATAAAAACACAAACCTTCAAAGGGAACAAGGTTAAAGGATAATTTGCAATCCTGTTACTTTTGTTGCGGAATATGTATGGAGATACCCATTCAAGACTGGTCACTTTACCTCTTGAATTTTTTTTTTTTGATCCTTAATTGCAGGTTCATTAATGAATCGCTTTGTGGAAGTGGTCGTGGCTCTAACGTGTTGTGTGTCGACAGTGCATGGCAAATCAACAGTTTTCCATGAAACACAAAAACGAGCAATCAGCACAACAGATGAGGGATACCTCAAATCTATCCAAGCTCACAGCTCCATGAAATGCGGTCGGCGATGCTCGGCACTAGACGTCTGTCACTCGGCGTCTTTTAATAGAGCCAAAAGCGAGTGTCGATTATCGGCACACTGGTATGAGGACCCGGATGGTCAGACAGACACAGACCTCGACAGCGACTTCATGCAGAAGGTGAGGCAATTTCCATATTATCATCTTATGTCGGACATATTCGGGCATACAAATGCCCCTAGAAATAGATGATAAAGTATTTATTAATTTTCCTGAATATGTATGTTATTTCTTTGTGCAATTTCTAATTTCAGAAATAAAGTTTCGTATAAATGATAGAGGGTTTTATGTAGTACATGTATGTATGTTATGTTACCTCGTATGATTCCACGATTTATATCTAAAAATATATCACCTACAAAAGCCACACCTTTCGCGCAAATGCGTTCACATTGATTTTGTATTGAGTGTGTATGTATTTGCCCTCATGTGTGTTTTATTATGTTGATCTTGTATTTGTTGACTATATATACGACACTTTTCCCTTTATCCTAACATATAGGTTATAATGTTTCCAACATGCGAAGTTATCTTTACATTCCTTTGTCAATTGCAGATCCTCTCCTGTCTAAATGGGGGTGCACTGAAGAATGACAAATGTTCTTGTCCATCTGGATTCACAGGCAACCAATGTCAGACAAAAGGTCAGTGAAATATCAACGTGCATAACTGAGGATATGTATATCAGATATATGGAGACAGGGACTCGATATCAGCTAGAGAACACAGCTTCAAGTGTGCTTGCTGCAGAGCAAATTCTCATATTTTATCGACATTTTATTTGTCGATCAGAGTGGCACACTGATAGTCTCTCAATGGTAAGTCATGAATCCCCCTGGTGTTTTTGCTCCGCTGTCAGCATACTCATTTACCCAGGTGTTTCAACAAAATCCGCCTGGTATTTTTCCCTCCGTTTATTGCATCTTGGCAATTTCAGCCTTGTAATTACACATTGATGTTTTCACCCTGGTGATTTCAGCCATATATTTACCCCCGCATGTTTACCCTAGTGACTCCTACCGTGTATTTTCATCCTTCTGTTTTCAGTCATGTCTTTCCACCCTGGTGAGTTGGTATACCATATTAGTGTTGATTACCCTGCCATGTCATGATAGCGTTTAGACGGAAGACTTTGAGAAAATCGAGGGAGAGTATATGACTGACACATGTGATTGATTACCAGAGGTGTTAAACGCTGCATGACTTCGCTGACATAGTTAGACAACTATGTTGAGTATGACGCCGGGTACTCCACAGTTGCCTTCCATTGTGATTAAATGTGAAGAAAAAATCCGGTCTCAGCAAACGTGGTGTCATATTCATATATGTTCTAATGTCTGAAATTAAACCAATTGGAGGGTGCTTAATTATTATATAACCGTGAATGTTGAAAAACGAGAGCAGAGAGCTTCACGGTGGTTGCATGGCAAGATTTAACAAAGAGCACACGAATAATATTGTTTACTTTACAAGGAGCAGTGACAATGACATTTCTGTGGTTGGTCTTGTCGGCAAACATTGATTTGTTTTAATGCACATGTGATACGACACACTCAAGTTGTAACACGTTGGCATAACGAAAACACAAATAATGCAATCAAACAGCTCAGTTACTAGAAGCACCACAAGCATGCGGGCATAATGATTATTATCACGCCCTCAATAATCGCAAACAAGTACACGCTTATTACGACTCGCGTGTGAGAATGAATCAATTCGAACAAGATAACATCAAGACTTGCCATCATTAGAGACCTTTCGCAAAACTCGAGTTTACGATTACGGATACGGATAGGGTACTTCGTCACCAACCTTTGTGTACTTTCTAATCGTTCTCGTATTTTACTATCCCTAATAACGGTTACGATTTCATGGTTTCTAATAAGCTCAAATAACACCTGAAATTTATTTTCTGCCATATATCACTTTACTCCGTTCGAGACTGTATATGTATATCATGTAAACCATCCAGTTGTATTGAGCTACGACATCGACATGCTGTTTATATTGTCAATCACTGTACTCGTCGTCGTGAATCACGAGCTTCCCGCTAAATAAGATCGCTATTCACAGCGGATAGCCATCGCTGGCTGCGACAGAAAACTTTACAGTGAGAGGAGTGCGCTATGAAACCAGTCGCCAAAAATACAGTTTATAGTGTGCGATGCATGAGGAGTTTTGAGTGATTATTATGTGCAAGATAGTACACCATATATAGTGAAATTCAACAGTTATTTAATTCTACAATCCATGGTCGTGTCCTAACGTGTGCATTTATATAATGCATCAGGATAGCCTAAATAATGGCATAACCATATTAATGAAAAGTGAAAGATTTTGTGTTTTCTTCCACTTTCCCGAATTGAATAGTTCATTCAATTTAATAATATTCGGTTTTCGGTAGAAGTTGGGTTTTATATATCTCTAAAATTACATGGAATTCATAACCGATTTTATAAGTACATGGAATTCATAACCGAGTTATAAGTTACATAAAGTACTCTGTCTGAGTAATCTGAACCTACCCTGGATCCCGATTCAACTGGTAAGTAATAATTTCTGCTCCTGAACCGTAACTAAAAGAATATTTGGCACACCCACCGACATCACCAGAGCTCAGCAGTCTCTGTCTGGTTTGTTCTTTGCATTTATTTTTAATTTAAAAAACACGCACAAATGCGGCATTTAAAGGTACTCAATCCGATTAGATGTCCCCATACCATCAGATTCCAACAACAAATTTGTTTGAAATGCCACCTCTGTTATCAGAATCGAGTAATTGCTCAACATTAATGCTAACCACATGTACAGTCAACTATATTATAAAATTGCCCAAAACCTGTTATTTATCAACATTTTGTTCAACGAAATTTTGCCGGTTTGTCAAATATCTGACCAAAAAAAGCAACTTGATGCACACCGCTTCTACCGTGTCGACTTTGCTTCGAATCGGTAGTAACAAATCAGTAGTGATACACATCAGCGAGCTCACAACCTTATGTCGGATTTCCTAAACCCAAAGAGGTGAAGCCGAAATCACATTGAAATCGAATCGCGGACATGAAGGGGCTTGAACGATGGCGTCGTGGTTGGTGTGAGGTCCAATTTCAGGAACCCCTCTTCCTCATCATCATAACGTCTATCTGGTCATCCATGCTAACAACGAACTGTATTTCCACCACATACATGTATGACCTGGCATTTATACCTGTATTGCCACAATATATGACGAGAATCCCGGGTCGTACGTTGTGACTGGTCGAATTATTGACAATATTAACAGGTCATGACTATCGCAATGTTGCAAATGAGACGATAAGTGAAGTATTAAGGGACTGTATATCAAACACACGCTTTGGTTTGTAAAAGTGGTACGAAATAATGATCGTACGTGTTCGTCAAAACTCTTACGCGTAATCGTTTTGCGAAAGGACTTTTTGGCCATACGGATATACTTACAACTACGAATAGCTATCCGTATTCGTAATCGTAAACGTAAGGATGTGAAAGGTCTCTATTACACAAACATAACGATACCCGTACCACCGGGGATGGCAGGAAGACATCAGGGCTATGCTATCCCCGAGCAAATACATCATACTTGTATTTATTGTTGATAATATGGTTGCTATACGTGTGTTTGTATATTGTGAAAGTTATCCTATCCTATTGTAATACAATGTTCGTCTTCTAACACATGTACACATGAGGTGCACATAATCTTAACATCTGAATCTCATACCGGTATCAGGTTTGCTCAAAGGGATTGGTTATTCAAGAAGGGGCAGACATTGCCGATTTAATACTGTACACTCAAATGAATTGAATTAAGAATGGGTATGTGTCAGTGTGAACACTTTTAAGTTCTAAGCTGAATGTATAATTTTGGTTTATCTACTTATTTTAAGGTATACTTGGCAAGTACCGACCCTTGTAGTCTTCAGAGTCCCAGTCTTCTCAATCTTTAGTCAGGTCATTGGGCTATTATAACACCTCTGTTAAGGCCCAGATCCAATAGATAGTTGATGTGAGATTTGAAGCCCGTGGCATTTTGAGCGTTCTGAGCCATATTATTTCGTGATTTCATTTTACATTCTCTGATTAATACAATTAATATTTCAATATATTTGTATTAAATTAGAATGTTTCGATCAGGAACATGTGAATATTATTTGTTGACTCATTGCAAAAAGTAGCTTGACGGGGGTCGATGAATGTGCAAATAGCCAAGTTCAGATTAATTTGGGAATAACGTCTTACGTCAGAATATAAATACTACAATAGCCGTTGTTTTGTGGTGCGAACAAATCGTCGAATAATAATGCCAACAATGCCCCTGGTAAATACTACGTAATACTTTGGAGCTGTATATAGTGGGCATGAATACATGGCTTCCATGCACATAAAATATTATGGGGATATAGTCGACCAAAGAATGTGGTTCTTTGTGAATATTATGAGGATATAGCCGACCAAAGGTTGTGGTTCGTTGTGACAATTTTGTTCTTATTGGATAGCATGTCATTGTTGAACGTAATTCAGAACAAAATGATGGCTATATGTGCAATCAACCAACTAATTGTTATTTTGCAATATTATTGAAATTTTTATATATTCGTATAATAATATGGGCGATTGTGAGAAAACTTAAATTGGTGTCCACCATTGCTTACTTCCAGCATGTCCAATTGATTATCGTAGTGAGGATGCCGGTGGACAAACCACCTGTTTCAAGGTTGTAATGGAAGCTTACTCTCACTACCAGGGGAATGCGACATGTAGTGGAGACGGCGGACATTTACTGCGAGTGAATAATACGGTCATCTGGAACATGATGGCGGGTGTGCTTAATGAACCTGGTGAGTATAATTATAACATGATGGTGGGTGTGCTTAATGATGCCGGTGAGTATAATTATAAAATTATTTTGAAAGTTATTCTTTAATAGAGAATCTTTTCATGGTCAGATAACGTATCAACTTACACAAGAGGAAATTTTATCATGTTTTGAAATTATGATGAGTGCCCAAATTTATCGTTCGTTCTGAACGCAAATGATCGCACAAGTAATAGCAACCACCAAGGGTTCTTAGTCAGGTGAATGACGTCATATATTTTTTTTCTATATCCATCAGTGATTTTTTTTAGATCGCGGGTACAGCTCAGAAAACACTAAGAACAGCTGAGCCCCAAAATTTATTAACATAGGATTTCCCATTCAAATCGATTTATGTAGATAAAACTCTTATTTTTCAAAATGTTAAGCTGACATTTCGTGTGTCTGTGTGTAATACCTATACATTCTTAAAATAACGGAGTCCAACACGTAATTATGTTTTAGATGGAAGAAATTAAGTTTTTTGGATGCTAAATTTACAGCATGGACGAGTTGACGAGTGCGTTGATTTTGTAAATAAACTTTTCTCAAGTCTCCAAATGATGAAACTAAAGGTTTTTCGAGGGGAGAGCTGATCCGAATAATAGCTAACATGTATTTATATAGAATTATCGAAAGAATATGACCGATTAGGGTGCCTTTTAAGATAATCGAGTCGTGAAAACTTTGTAACTTTTTCATCAGACACGCGAATTCGCCCATTATGGTATTTGCGACCGCTCATTAATATTCATGACAACAATCCATACATGGCATTTATGTTAACCGCAATGCCGATCATTCATGATTCTAACATAGCAATTATTCTCTTACCATAAAAATAAGAAATATTGTCATTTATCCAACTACAGCCCTGATAACTAATGAAATATGCCGGCCAAAACATTTTAAGATAGTTATTTACATTCATTTAGACATAAATACACTCTTAAACGCACATAAACGGCATATTGGCGTTAATTTAAATGTAGTCGATATTTATTGTTATCACTTGTTTATTGATTGGTATCTAGTTAGACCCTTTGCACCTGTCAATATATTTGGGCTGAATTCATCTGTTGCAGTATGATTCCAACAAAACCATCGCAACTTCGAAATTTATTTTGGGCTAACATTTACACAATTCTTCCATCGATTTTTCTCCGGCACACAATCAGTGTGATTTACATAGTTAATATCACCTTTGGGTGAAATGACACTTGGCCAATTCCTGTTTCAACGTTTGTTTATTTTGTGTTAGCGATCTGTTGATTGTTGATGTTTGTGAATTTAGCGTTTATTGGGGTTGTTTTGTTTAGTTAGTAGTAATTTTCGGAGCTATAGTTCCTCAATTACATATACAATGCTGTCTTGTAAAATTAGTAGAGTTTTAGCCGCTAATATATTAAGCCTGTCTTGAATTTCTGTATTACATGTAATTGATCTCAAAGTGATCAGATGAAATAAAATGTATTTGATTACTATTAGAAAAGTATTGCATATGTAATATCATACATCAACGGAACAAGTATTTGTATAGTATTTGAACAGTCTAGATTAAATATATTTGAATTTTATTAAAACTGTATCCATATAATCACCGCATTCCTGCTTAATGTAAAATCTGATGTGTCATCTTTAGGTAATCGATAGAAATTTGCCAAGAGCTTCGTGTTCATGTTCATAAAAAGAGCCGGTTTTCACCTTTGCGCAGTCCTACATATAACATATAAATTATGGTTGGAAAACAAAACTTAAAACAATTTCAACATATGTACGCTATGGAATTTAAAAACTGATCGTGTCAAGCATAACATTTCCAACAGTACATGGGACACCCCCTCTGAATCCACATCCCGACTTGAGCTGCTGTCTGAGAAATTAAATCTTAATCATCACCATGCAACCATATCCCATATATTCCAGCATATGTCGGCAGTGACTACTTCTGGGTGGATGGATCAGAGGAAGGACATATCGGAACATGGAAGTACTCCGACGGATCACTTGTGCCCTGGACCAATTGGGGAGGTGGGCAACCAAGCACACCTAGCGAGAACTGCATGCTCATGTACCGACCAGGGAGCCTGACGATCCATGACGGCACTTGCAACTTGCAGCTAGGATATATCTGTCAAATTGATGTATAAACTAACATAATTCTCATGTAAAAACGTCGAAACGGGTCTGATGATCATAGACGGCCCTTGCACCATCCATAACTTTAGGATAACAATATTATCTTGTGAAAACGTCAGACGTGTCAATGAAAACGTCGCTCAACATGTAGTGGAAACAGGGGTGGAGTGGGACATTAATATCTTCCATAATAATCAGAACTATGCTGAAATGTTCAAAGGTGGCCACACACCTCCGATTGCTATTCAATGAACAAATATATATACTCAAAAAATGATCATCAAAAGTATATACTTTAAGTCTATAATATACATACCCAAAACATATATACCAAATATATATATTCAAAATATATATACCAAATATATGTATTCAAATAGTTTCTAACAGTTCTGGGCACGAGTCTGGCTCTATATATTTCACACTGTTCGTGGAATAAATAATATTTGCATATTTGTTGAAATATGTTTGGTATAAATTTGACACGAAACTTTTCTCAAGTCACTTTTGGCACACTTTTGTAATTGTTTTCGGAGTTATGGCCAATGTATCTGTCAATGAAATATATAAATATAATGATTGTATGCTCAGTATTTATAAATAGATTGACAGCTGCTTTATGTTCCTTTGACAATCACTTAGATTAGTTGATTCACTGGTCTGATAATGAATACTGCCTGGGTGAGATGAATACATTCTTCTGTGGCTTTTTCGTACATATTATTCTGTCTATCTTCACACATACTTAAAGGGACGCCGGGGGCTGGATGGTTTCATTCAATACACCAACTTAGAAATTCAGACTGCGTTCCCTTCCATGAGTTGATCATCTTCTACTCCGCCCCTCTTGAGTCAGAATATCGTTGGACAATTTCCTGTTGAGGGCATTGTATTTCATTTACATTTGCTCAAATATGTCACAGTGTACACTACATGTTGATTGCTAAATCAGAATATATTAACTGTCGCAACTTTTATGCTTGTTGAAACTACAAACTTGTTTTATGTATGACGGTAGTCCATATTTGGTCTACGATGACATATCATACCCAATCGCCACGTTCCTTCAAACGTAATGTTTCCAGTAGTCTTCTTAAATGCCTATTTCATTCAGCAAGTTAACTTACATGATTATACACCTTCATGATTGTGTATTCTTTTTTAGTTCTTCAATTTCATTACTCGCCAATAAAAGCACATATATCCCGTGTCCTATTTGAACGGCACTACTGCAGGTGTGCGAAATAGAACGATGTTAACACCGAATTACATTTATTTGTGTTTAACTCCCCAATAAATCTGAAACATTCAAATTAATTATAATTCAAATTGAGTTTATGTGGCTGAAACACGAATTCTAATTGGCCAAGATCTGCTAACTATAGTTTTTGATTCACCAGCTTCGGCTGATACGAGAAGCAAGTGTGAAGGTAAAACGGTGTCATTAAAACGCGTGTAACATACATCTCTGCACTGCCCGGAGTCTCATATATATTTGAGTCAACTGGAACACTGCTTACTATGGATACGTTTCTTTTTAATTTGTCGGTTATTGAATTTCAATGGAGATAAACGTACTCTGTTTTGTTGGCTTTTCTGACATTTGAGCTTGACTGTTGAGTTTGTTAACTCCACTGTTCTCATAATCGAATTCCCAAATATCTAACGCCACAGAGTAGGTTTATCCCCTATATACTCATGAATGAATTGTTCAGATAGAATAAGGTAGGATAAAATGGACGGGTATGTAATAAACACTGAGCCTGACATGTGGTTTACTTGCCGATAGATTATGGTTAATGTGATCGTGAAAGGATAATACTCGAAGCCCCCATGTGCTATCCTTATGACATAACATCCGCATCAAACTGACATCAGCAGCACACAAGTGTGGTTCTGTATGTTTATACTATATATACAGCAGGTCAGGCTAATCAACGTGGATTATATTAAGGTTGAGGTCAAGTGTTCAATTTTGAGTGAATATTTCTATCTAAATCTCCGCAGAAAAAGTTGCATAGTTGTAAATATTCCTGGGTATGATATTATGCGGTATTGAAGACATACATATTTACATAGCGGGTCGGTTTGGATTTTTTCCATTAGAAAGTTGGTGTATTTATTTATTTTAATTTTATAATGATTTGTCAAACTAGGTCAAGTGTTGTAATTCAAGAATAAAATTCTCAAAAATAAATTTATACCAAAATTTGACAATTCACATGTTATGTCTGTTTAATGATATGGCTGCTTTAGTTCCCAGACAACTGCCGCAGACTATATAACTTTCATACATAGCATATTTGACACAGTAGCATGTTACATATACGTCTCCGCAACATGCCGAGCGTTGCTCATTTGTACATATATGGGACTATACAACACACATGTCAAGGCACCTGTTTTTGGACGCAAATGTAAACCCCAAAAAACTTACATTTGCTTCTATATAACTTTTGCTGCGGAGATTTGCACTGACATTCCCTTTCTAATTGGTCACTATACCTCTTCCTTAAGAAATTAAACTCTAAATTAATTCACTAACTAATAGCTCTTTTTTCATCCTATTAAAAATTGGAACATAGTGCGAAGTGCCTTTTAATTTATATTTTGATTGTACGCAAATATATGCTGTGATACTCAATGATTATGTCAATCTGATTTATAATAATTGTTATTTACATACTGTGATTTCATATTGTTTTCACTGTTGTGGTTTGTATTTCTCCATCGCATTTGACAGTTTTATAGTTGAGTGTGTTTATATGATAAATTATTTTAAGATGTTCAAATTTTGATACACACATTGAAAAACGATTTGAAAAACGATTTAATCAATATGACAATCCGTCCATCCAGCTGTCCGCCCACAAAGAGTCTGGTTTCCAGATTAAAATAATAGTTATACTGAAGTAAATAGCATGCAATTTAGTATATATGTTCACTACCAGAACATACAGTTCATATTTGATATTGGGGTTGTCCGAGTCACCAGAGTTGCGACCCATTTGTTGAAATTTAGATTTTCTTTGTTTCCAGATGATAACTTCAGTTAATGTTTATTAAATGGAATTAAATTTGCCATGTATGCATACCAACGAGTGTATTATGCACTTTTTATTAATCAAATGCATATATCGCTCAACTGTCTGCTTAGATCATGCGTTGGAAGTTGCTTGCCTAAAATATGGAAACAAGCTGGGAGCCATGTCCATAATCACATGACATCATCTCAAGTAACAAACTGCCGCAATCATTTATCACTGCGTGATGGTTTGGGTAAAGTGTAACTTTAATAGGCCAGAGGGCACTCACACTGTGCAAGTGTGTAAACAAGTTGATATGGTATTGGATCAGTTGAACTTTGATCGATAGTACCACTGTAACAGTAATGTTTACATAACTATACTATTTTTATATGTATAATCTTGTTATTGGAGCGCCAATAATAAACGATTTTACTGTTACATAAAGTTTTATGTGGAACATGAATAGAGGACGTTTGTTGTTTGAAATCACACCACGTGACTTCGCACACATGCCCCAAACTTGTTTCCATATTGGAGAGACGCAACTTGCAATGCGGTTCCAGAGTGTCGTTCAGAACGACCGCGAAACGCTCTTTTAAGTTGCAAGTTGAGAGTAAATATAATAAATGGATGTTGGTTTTGTTGCATTCCGTGGAATATGGATGCAAGATGGTCCAATATTGGTTATACCCCCACTCTCGAGGAAAATATATCATGAAATGTGAGTTTTTTTGTCCGGCCATGCAGATATCTCAGCCATATCTGAATGGAATTTGATTTGAATGTTCGCCACCATGACTGATTTCGAAAGAGGGGCAAATGATCACGTTTTCCATTGGGCAGGTTATCCATTGTGCAGGTTATCCATTGTGCAGGTTATCCATTGTACAGGTTATCCATTGTGCAGGTTATCCATTGTGCAGGTTATCCATTGTGCAGGTTTTCCATTGTGCAGGTTATCCATTGTGCAGGTTATCCATTGTGCAGGTTATCCATTGTGCAGGTTATCCATTGTTATCCATTGTGCAGGTTATCCATTGTGCAGGTTTTCCATTGGGCAGGTTATCCATTGGGCAGGTTATCCATTGTGCAGGTTATCCATTGTGCAGGTTATCCATTGTTAATATTATAAGAACGTACTACGTTATTCGAAAACTTACTCCATCCAAGGCCATGATATGTAAATATATAATTAGATTGGGCAGGTTATCCATTGCCAATCTTGCAATCGTTTTATTTGTGATAGGCAGATATCCCATTCCTGGGTTATCCGATCTGAATACAATTTTACATGGAGGTTCAAAATGCTTTCAAAAGAGTGCCAGATAACCGTGTTTCCATTTGTTTTTGCCTGAGTAACGCTCCTTTGTTCACCAATGTTGTCTTACTTGTGTCCGCCCGACTTGACAACTACAACATAATTATATGAACCGATGTCAATACAGTTTGGTATATAAGTCGCATTAGTGCGTAAATCAGGTGTATTTGTTTGCGTCAGTTATAACCATTAGTCGGTAATTTGTTCACGGTGTGCGTATATCTGGCTATTCTGCTTATGTGCTTTAACCATTATTTGATTGACTGACCTTACATAGGTCCTCAGCGTTTGAGTTCATACCTGCCCATGTTTGAATTTTCACCGTGGGGTTATGCCAGCACCATATTTTGCGTCCCACACAAAATGTCAGACCAAATTGCATCCTTACTCCATGGTACGCAAGCAAATCATATATGTAATTTGAATACGGCCACATTTTTTCCCAAATGCTGTTATTTTTTACTATTTATATGACTGTTATCTAAACAGGTACAGTCTCCATAAATCACGAGTGTTCAATTCATGAATGGCCATTTCCATGCAAATCTCCACAGCGAAAGTTACAGAGTTGCAAATATTTCCGGATGTGACTGTGCGCGGTATTGAAAACAATTCATATTTACCTAGCGGGTCGACTTGGATTTGTTTTCCATTAGAAAGTTGGAGTATTTATTTTTATTTTTATATTGATTTTTCAAGACTTGGTCAACTGTTGTAATTCGAGAATAAAATTATCAAAGGTAAATTTATAGCAAACAATGGAAATTTAACAAGCCGAGCTGCCGGTTAAATATTATGTCTGTTAAATGATTTTAATGATATGGCTGCCTTTGTTCTCAGATAACTGCTTCACAAATAACATTTCCTGCGGACATTTACAATGAAATCATCAGTCAAATTGGTCACTTGACCGCCTCCTTTAGCCATTACATTCTAATGTCAATGCCTAATATATATGTGTAACTATGGAACATTTGAACTAAGCGCCAAGTGCCTTTGATTGTCATTTTTCAATTATATTTTGATTGTACACATGTATAATTATGCTATGATAATGTATTAGTATTTTAGAATCATTAGGCTTCATATACTGTGATTTCATATTCTGTTCATTGTTGTGTTTGTATTTCGTCATTGCAATTGAATTGACACTTTTACTATTGAGAGTGCTTATATGAGAAACTCTTTTAAAAATGGAGGATGATACTGTTCAAATTTTGATACACTCGTTTCAAAAACGATGTAATCAGTATGTCCACCCGTCCACCCAACTGTCCGTTCACCAACATGAGGTTTCCAGACGATAACGTTATGTCTACTGAAGTAAATGAGATGAAATATTTTATGTTGTTTCACTAACAGTTCACATTTTGATATCGGGATTTGGTCGCCCATTTTCATCAGAGTTACGACCCTTTGTTGAAATTTAGGCTCAATTATCGTTTCGCGGTGATAACGTCAGTTAATTATTGACTAAATAGCATTTGGCATGCATACCGACGAGTGTATTAAGCCACCAAAGCCCACCATGGGCGGTGATATTTTTGTTGATAAATGCATATATCGCTCAACACTCTGTTTTGATCATTCGTTTTAATTTGCTGAAATAAAATATTGAAGCAAGCTGTGATCCAAGCATGTCCGACATCACAGGAACTTATTTCAAGTAACCAACTACCACACTCAATTTACCACTGCGTAGTTTATGTGAAGTGTACATTTAATAGGACACCCTAAGGCTCTCTCGATGGGTAAATTTAATAGGACCTAAGGCTCTCTCGATGGGTATATGTGTAAAACAAAATTATATTTTATTGGATAAGTTGAACTTTGATCGGTAATACCACTGTAACAGTAATGTTTAAATAACGATATGGTTTTAATATGTGTAATATCGATTAGGAGCAATATCAATCCATAATTACACTGATACATGCATTTGTAATGTGGAACATTAATGGAGGACGATGGTTGGTTGAGATCACATCAGGTGACGTCGCACACAACCACAAACTAGCTTCCATATTGCATGGACTCATTTTCAATGTAATACCAGATTATCATAAAGGGAGGTAAATGCTCTTTTAATTTGCAAGTTGATGGTAAATATAACAAAATGGATGTTAGTTTTGTTGAATTCTGTTGAGAATGGATGCAAGATGGTCCGATATTTGTTATATCCCCGGTATCGAAGAGAATGGTGGCGATACCGGATTTACTTTGTTTCCATTCAAGAGTATTTATCTTGAAATGCATGTTTTATATCCGTCCATGCCGATATCTCAGTCTTGGGTTACCATATCTCTATATCCGTCCATGTAGATATCTCAGTCTTGGGTTACCATATCTCTATATCCGTCCATGTAGATATCTCAGTCTTGGGTTACCATATCTCTATATCCGTCCATGCAGATATCTCAGTCTTGGGTTACCATATCTCTATATCCGTCCATGTAGATATCTCAGTCTTGGGTTATCATATCTCTATATCCGTCCATGTAGATATCTCAGTCTTGGGTTATCAGATCTTTATGTCCGTCCATGTAGATATCTCAGTCTTGGGTTATCATATCTCTATATCCGTCCATGTAGATATCTCAGTCTTGGGTTATCAGATCTTTATGTCCGTCCATGTAGATATCTCAGTCTTGGGTTACCATATCTCTATATCCGTCCATGCAGATATCTCAGTCTTGGGTTATCAGATCTTTATGTCCGTCCATGTAGATATCTCAGTCTTGGGTTACCATATCTCTATATCCGTCCATGCAGATATCTCAGTCTTGGGTTACCATATCTCTATATCCGTCCATGCAGATATCTCAGTCTTGGGTTATCATATCTTTATATCCGTCCATGCAGATATCTCAGTCTTGGGTTACCATATCTCTATATCCGTCCATGTAGATATCTCAGTCTTGGGTTACCATATCTCTATATCCGTCCATGTAGATATCTCAGTCTTGGGTTACCATATCTCTATATCCGTCCATGTAGATATATCAGTCTTGGGTTACCATATCTCTATATCCGTCCATGCAGATATCTCAGTCTTGGGTTACCATATCTCTATATCCGTCCATGTAGATATCTCAGTCTTGGGTTACCATATCTCTATATCCGTCCATGTAGATATCTCAGTCTTGGGTTACCATATCTCTATATCCGTCCATGCAGATATCTCAGTCTTGTGTTATCAGATCTTTATATCCGTCCATGTAGATATCTCAGTCTTGGGTTACCATATCTCTATATCCGTCCATGTAGATATCTCAGTCTTGGGTTACCATATCTCTATATCCGTCCATGCAGATATCTCAGTCTTGGGTTACCATATCTCTATTTCCGTCCATGTAGATATCTCAGTCTTGGGTTACCATATCTCTATATCCGTCCATGCAGATATCTCAGTCTTGGGTTACCATATCTCTATATCCGTCCATGCAGATATCTCAGTCTTGGGTTACCACATCTCTATATCCGTCCATGTAGATATCTCAGTCTTGGGTTATCAGATCTTTATATCCGTCCATGTAGATATCTCAGTCTTGGGTTACCATATCTCTATATCCGTCCATGTAGATATCTCAGTCTTGGGTTACCATATATCTATATCCGTCCATGCAGATATCTCAGTCTTGGGTTACCATATCTCTATATCCGTCCATGTAGATATCTCAGTCTTGGGTTATCAGATCTTTATGTCCGTCCATGTAGATATCTCAGTCTTGGGTTACCATATCTCTATATCCGTCCATGTAGATATCTCAGTCTTGGGTTACCATATCTCTATATCCGCCATGTAGATATCTCAGTCTTGGGTTACCATATCTCTATATCCGTCCATGCAGATATATCAGTCTTGGGTTACCATATCTCTATATCCGTCCATGTAGATATCTCAGTCTTGGGTTATCAGATCTTTATGTCCGTCCATGTAGATATCTCAGTCTTGGGTTACCATATCTCTATATCCGTCCATGTAGATATCTCAGTCTTGGGTTACCATATCTCTATATCCGTCCATGTAGATATCTCAGTCTTGGGTTACCATATCTCTATATCCGTCCATGCAGATATCTCAGTCTTGGGTTATCAGATCTTTATATCCGTCCATGTATATATATCAGTCTTGGGTTATCAGATCTTTATATCCGTCCATGTAGATATCTCAGTCTTGGGTTATCATATCTTTATATCCGTCCATGTAGATATCTCAGTCTTGGGTTATCATATCTTTATATCCGTCCATGTAGATATCTCAGTCTTGGGTTATCATATCTTTATATCCGTCCATGTAGATATCTCAGTCTTGGGTTATCATATCTTTATATCCGCCCATGTATATATCTCAGTCTTGGGTTATCATATCTTTATATCCGTCCATGTAGATATCTCAGTCTTGGGTTATCAGATCTTTATATCCGTCCATGCAGATATCTCAGTCTTGTGTTATCATATCTCTATATCCGTCCATGTAGATACCTCAGTCTTGGGTTATCATATCTTTATATCCGTCCATGCAGATATCTCAGTCTTGTGTTATCATATCTCTATATCCGTCCATGTAGATACCTCAGTCTTGGGTTATCAGATCTTTATATCCGCCCATGTAGATATCTCAGTCTTGGGTTATCATATCTTTATATCCGTCCATGTAGATATCTCAGTCTTGTGTTATCATATCTCTATATCCGTCCATGTAGATACCTCAGTCTTGGGTTATCATATCTTTATATCCGACCATGTATATATCTCAGTCTTGGGTTATCATATCTTTATATCCGTCCATGCAGATATCTCAGTCTTGTGTTATCATATCTCTATATCCGTCCATGTAGATACCTCAGTCTTGGGTTATCAGATCTTTATATCCGACATGTAGATATCTCAGTCTTGGGTTATCATATCTTTATATCCGTCCATGCAGATATCTCAGTCTTGTGTTATCAGATCTTTATATCCGTCCATGCAGATATCTCAGTCTTGGGTTATTATATCTTTATATCCGTCCATGTAGATATCTCAGTCTTGGGTTATTATATCTTTATATCCGTCCATGCAGATATCTCAGTCTTGGGTTATCAGATCTCTATATCCGTCCATGCAGATATCTCAGTCTTGGGTTATTATATCTTTATATCCGTCCATGCAGATATCTCAGTCTTGGGTTATTATATCTTTATATCCGTCCATGCAGATATCTCAGTCTTGGGTTATCAGATCTCTATATCCGTCCATGCAGATATCTCAGTCTTGGGTTACCATATCTTTATATCCGTCCATGTAGATATCTCAGTCTTGGGTTACCATATCTGTATATCCGTCCATGTAGATATCTCAGTCTTGGGTTACCATATCTCTATATCCGTCCATGCAGATATCTCAGTCTTGGGTTATTATATCTTTATATCCGTCCATGCAGATATCTCAGTCTTGTGTTATCAGATCTTTATATCCGTCCATGCAGATATCTCAGTCTTGGGTTATTATATCTTTATATCCGTCCATGCAGATATCTCAGTCTTGGGTTATTATATCTTTATATCCGTCCATGTATATATCTCAGTTTTGGGTTATCAGATCTTTATATCCGTCCATGTAGATATCTCAGTCTTGGGTTATCAGATCGTTATATCCGTCCATGCAGATATCTCAGTCTTGGGTTATTATATCTTTATATCCGTCCATGCAGATATCTCAGTCTTGTGTTATCAGATCTTTATATCCGTCCATGCAGATATCTCAGTCTTGGGTTATTATATCTTTATATCCGTCCATGCAGATATCTCAGTCTTGTGTTATCAGATCTTTATATCCGTCCATGCAGATATCTCAGTCTTGGGTTATTATATCTTTATATCCGTCCATGCAGATATCTCAGTCTTGTGTTATCAGATCTTTATATCCGTCCATGCAGATATCTCAGTCTTGGGTTATTATATCTTTATATCCGTCCATGCAGATATCTCAGTCTTGGGTTATTATATCTTTATATCCGTCCATGTATATATCTCAGTTTTGGGTTATCAGATCTTTATATCCGTCCATGTAGATATCTCAGTCTTGGGTTATCAGATCGTTATATCCGTCCATGCAGATATCTCAGTCTTGTGTTATCAGATCTTTATATCCGTCCATGTAGATATCTCAGTTTTGGGTTATCAGATCTTTATATCCGTCCATGTAGATATCTCAGTCTTGGGTTATCAGATCGTTATATCCGTCCATGCAGATATCTCAGTCTTGGGTTATCAGATCTTTATATCCGTCCATGTAGATACCTCAGTCTTGGGTTATCAGATCTTTATATCCGTCCATGCAGATATCTCAGTCTTGGGTTATCAGATCTTTATATCCGTCCATGCAGATATCTCAGTCTTGGGTTATCAGATCTTTATATCCGTCCATACATATATCTCAGTCTTGGGTTATCATATCTTTATATCCGTCCATGTAGATATCTCAGTCTTGGGTTATCAGATCTTTATATCCGTCCATGCAGATATCTCAGTCTTGGGTTATCAGATCTTTATATCCGTCCATGCAGATATCTCAGTCTTGTGTTATCAGATCTCTATATCCGTCCATGCAGATATCTCAGTCTTGGGTTATCAGATCTTTATATTCGTCCATGTAGATATCTCAGTCTTGGGTTATCAGATCTTTATATCCGTCCATGCAGATATCTCAGTCTTGGGTTATCAGATCTTTATATCCGTCCATGCAGATATCTCAGTCTTGTGTTATCAGATCTCTATATCCGTCCATGCAGATATCTCAGTCTTGGGTTATCAGATCTTTATATCCGTCCATGCAGATATCTCAGTCTTGGGTTATCAGATCTTTATATCCGTCCATGCAGATATCTCAGTCTTGGGTTATCAGATCTTTATATCCGTCCATGCAGATATCTCAGTCTTGGGTTATCAGATCTTTATATCCGTCCATGCAGATATCTCAGTCTTGTGTTATCAGATCTCTATATCCGTCCATGCAGATATCTCAGTCTTGGGTTATCAGATCTTTATATCCGTCCATGTAGATATCTCAGTCTTGGGTTATCAGATCTTTATATCCGTCCATGCAGATATCTCAGTCTTGTGTTATCAGATCTCTATATCCGTCCATGTAGATATCTCAGTCTTGTGTTATCAGATCTCTATATCCGTCCATGCAGATATCTCAGTCTTGGGTTATTATATCTTTATATCCGTCCATGCAGATATCTCAGTCTTGGGTTATCAGATCTTTATATCCGTCCATGCAGATATCTCAGTCTTGGGTTATCAGATCTTTATATCCGTCCATGCAGATATCTCAGTCTTGTGTTATCAGATCTCTATATCCGTCCATGCAGATATCTCAGTCTTGGGTTACCATATCTCTATATCCGCCCATGTAGATATCTCAGTCTTGGGTTATCATATCTTTATATCCGTCCATGTAGATATCTCAGTCTTGGGTTATCAGATCTTTATATCCGTCCATGCAGATATCTCAGTCTTGGGTTATCAGATCTTTATATCCGTCCATGCAGATATCTCAGTCTTGTGTTATCAGATCTCTATATCCGTCCATGCAGATATCTCAGTCTTGGGTTATCAGATCTTTATATTCGTCCATGTAGATATCTCAGTCTTGGGTTATCAGATCTTTATATCCGTCCATGCAGATATCTCAGTCTTGGGTTATCAGATCTTTATATCCGTCCATGCAGATATCTCAGTCTTGTGTTATCAGATCTCTATATCCGTCCATGCAGATATCTCAGTCTTGGGTTATCAGATCTTTATATCCGTCCATGCAGATATCTCAGTCTTGGGTTATCAGATCTTTATATCCGTCCATGCAGATATCTCAGTCTTGGGTTATCAGATCTTTATATCCGTCCATGCAGATATCTCAGTCTTGGGTTATCAGATCTTTATATCCGTCCATGCAGATATCTCAGTCTTGTGTTATCAGATCTCTATATCCGTCCATGCAGATATCTCAGTCTTGGGTTATCAGATCTTTATATCCGTCCATGTAGATATCTCAGTCTTGGGTTATCAGATCTTTATATCCGTCCATGCAGATATCTCAGTCTTGTGTTATCAGATCTCTATATCCGTCCATGCAGATATCTCAGTCTTGGGTTATCAGATCTTTATATCCGTCCATGTAGATATCTCAGTCTTGGGTTATCAGATCTTTATATCCGTCCATGCAGATATCTCAGTCTTGTGTTATCAGATCTCTATATCCGTCCATGCAGATATCTCAGTCTTGGGTTATCATATCTTTATATCCGCAAATTGCAGATATCTCAGTCTTGGGTTATTATATCTTTATATCCGACCATGCAGATATCTCAGTCTTGGATTATCGTATCTTTATATCCGTCCATGTAGATATCTCAGTCTTGTGTTATCAGATCTTTATATCCGTCCATGTAGATATCTCAGTCTTGGGTTATCATATCGTTATATCCGCCCATTCAGATATATCAGTCTTGGGTTATCAGATCTGTATATCCGTCCATACATATATCTCAGTCTTTGGTTATCAGATCTTTATATCCGTCCATGCAGATATCTCAGTCTTGGGTTATTATATCTTTATATCCGTCCATGCAGATATCTCAGTCTTGGGTTATCAGATCTTTATATCCGCCATGCAGATATCTCAGTCTTTGGTTATCAGATCTGTATATCCGTCCATGTAGATATCTCAGTCTTGGGTTATCATATCTTTATATCCGTCCATGCAGATATCTCAGTCTTGGGTTATTATATCTTTATATCCGTCCATGCAGATATCTCAGTCTTGGATTATCGTATCTTTATATCCGTCCATGTAGATATCTCAGTCTTGTGTTATCAGATCTTTATATCCGTCCATGTAGATATCTCAGTCTTGGGTTATCAGATTTTATATCCGTCCATGCAGATATCTCAGTCTTTGGTTATCAGACCTTAATTAAATTTGAATGATTCTACAGATTATCCTTTCTTTATATGGCAATCATGTTTTTTTCCGGATAAGAAGAATTAATAGATATCCCTGCCATGGGTTATCGTAGCTGAATATAATTTTGCATTGAGGTTCGCCATCGCGCCTGCTTTCAAAAGAGTACCCTGAATGCATCAGTTGTCCCTTATTTGTGTCAGTCCGGCTTGATAACTCCAACAACCATGCTCAGATGTGAATAATTATTGGCTTACAAGTTGTTTGTCACAATGTATCGAATTAATGCGTAATTCAGGTTTATCCATATTTTTACTTGAGTTATGTACTTTAGTTGGTAACTGTTCATGATTTGTGTCCATTTGGCTCTTCTGCTTATGTTTGTTAATTGATTGACATATCTTACAGAGGAGAGAATTACAGAGGTTCTCAGCATTTGAATTCATACTTACACATGATTGATTTTTCACCATGGGGTTATTCCAGCACCAGCTTTCACGTCCCACATAAAATGTAAGATGTAATGGCATCCGTACTCCATGGAACGCAAGCAAATAATTTATTTATTTTGAAAACAGCCACCATTCTTCCGAAATACCGTTATTTCTACGATTTATATGACTTTCGTCACAACACATCAAAAAAGTAAGCCCCCAACCCGTCGTATAATACATACCCTGTATCACTGTTTTATCATTATGATCATATTGAAATTTTGAAAGAATTGAGAACATGATAAAAGTAACACATTGCGGAGGGCAAATCAAGCAAATCATGTATGTATTTTGAATACGGCCAATTTGTTTCCTAAGAGAGTGATATTTTAAATAACATGCTTGTTCAATTCGTGAATGGGCCAAGCCTGCAAATAGCGTGTCTGTCATTTGCAGAATGAGGTCCCCAGAGGGTGAATTTAGTGACGCTATCCGGCACATCGGGCTAACATCACTAAATTCACCATCTGGGAACCTCATTATGATTAGGCCCTCAACTTCTATGGTAGACCTAGGAGCAGATTGAAGTTCCTCCGTTGAAGTTGGTGGTGTTCACCCATTGGGCACCTCGATTATGCATTTTATCTACTGCAAATTATGGGATATAGAAACTTCCCAGAAGGGAAAACTAAAAACAATGTTAATTTGATACTGTAGATGCTTCCCAGAAGATGAGGCCTACGCAGCATGAGGTATTCAAATGGTTAATTTGGTGATTCTAGCCCGCTGTGCGGGATAGCATCACTAAATTCACCCTCTGGGGACCTCATTATGCAAATGACAGGCACGCCATTTGCAGGCTTGGAATGGGAATTTCATGCAAGTATCCGCAGCAAAAGTTACAGCGTTGGAAATATTTCTGGATGTGACTTTGTGCGGTTTTGAAAACAATACATAATTACCTAGCGGGTCGATCGGCTTGGATTGTTTTCCATTAAACAGTTGGTGTATTTATTTTTTAATTTGATACGTTTTTTTTTCAAAACTTGGTCAAGTGTTGTAATTCCATGAACAATTATCAGAATTAAATTTATAGCAAACATTGGCAATTTACCAAGTCCAGCTGCCAGTTAACTGTTGTGTCTGTTTAATGATGTGACTGCTTTAGTTCCCAGACAACAGTTTCTGCTTCACATATAACATTTGATGCGGATATTTGCTTGGAAATCCTGATTCAAATTGGTCACTTGACCTCCTCAGTTAGCAATTACATTCTAATGTCAATGCCTAATAACTATGTTTGCATACAATGAAACTATTGAACATTGGAACCTCTGATTGTCAATTCTTCAATTCTATTTTGATTGTACACATGTATATGTCAGGGATATGTGTGTGTTTGCTGGGTATTAGTGTGGTCGTTGAAGCAGAATTTGGGGATCAACCCGGAATAAATTCTGGTGTCATTCGACGCGGAAAAGCCTCAGGAACAACATATCCAAAATCCGCAAAAATCCGCTGTGGGGAAACTTTGTTATCCAAGATGGCATCCAACATGGTTGTCTATACTACATCAGTTCTCGAAACAAGTCATTATACATTATATTGTGGCATCGGAATTACGCCGTTATACCAGCTTGTGTTAAATTATAGTACGGGAGCGAATAGAGTGTCACGCACAGAAAATCATACAATCGTGGCCATGAAATGGCTGTCAAAATGGCCACAACTGCAAGCAATACAACAAAGAAAGCAACATATTGGATAACCACATAGGAGTGAAAATATGTATTGATAATATACAAGTCGGTTGTTGAATATCTTTAAAGGTACACACATCATTAAACAGATCCATCTGAAGGATTTATCGGCCACTGCACCACAAGTCAAACCCCAATTATTTGCGTCTTTAAAGTTTGGGTGTTCTGCTTATCCAACATCCAATTGTCGGGCCAAAAATAATAATATCGGACATGCAACACACGAACTAATGTTTCGCCTCACAGTTCATGGTAGTTTCATTCAGGATGATGATTAATTATTGAATGTAACGCCGAAATTTAAGTGCACACTCTAGCGGTCTAAATGTTAGTTATATTTCCGGAATTGTCAACACTCCCGGTGATATTAAACAATACATATTTGTAGCAATGCTTATTATACTGTAAAGAAACACTCATATAGTCAATAGATTAGCACCGCTTCTCACCAGACCAAAGAGACGGTACAACACAAATTGTATGTAAGACTAATTTCCGTGCTGCTAACAAATCGTGTTCTTAGTAGACAATGTTGTTCAAATTACTTCAATCACAGCTGGAATATGCAGCTACGCAATGCACACTATTAGTTTTCAGTATATTTTTGTTTGAAAATATCTTACCATTACCACCCACATAATCATGCTAAATATCGAGTGATGGCCGTTCAATATGTTTTTTCAACGTTGAACATTCACGCAATAGTATTAATTGTGGTTCTGTGTGCAGCAGCTATGTGTAACAATAGGGAGAAGGAGTAAACGTGGTGATGCGGTTGAAGAAAACGTAGTAAGTTTCGCGTAGATGTGGCCTTTGCGAATTCAACCAAATATAATTTCCAGGTATAAACACAGTCTTTGTCACAGCGTATGTAGGCAATTTTGGTCAGTTTATAATTTATTGACGATAGTCTATGGTACTCCTTCGTGTTTTAATAAATTTAGTTCACGGTATACCACCATGCATTCTTGTGATAAAAGCGAAATATTCGTGTTTTATCACTTGATCTGAGGCAACTATGACTACTATTTTGAATAAACCTCCGACTTTCAACTTTCACGCTCAACATTATTATATAGTCGCGTGTTGATGGTGTGATAATTAGTGTCACCGGTCTTATTACTGTGTGTGATTTTCTTGAACTTGTCAAGCTGTAGGAATTTAGAGTCATGGTTTTGGGCGACAGCCATGTCTGGTCCACTGTATTCAAACGGATCCCCACACGCACGCCATGACAAAGCAAGGGTTATCACCATAAAATTAAAAATACAGCAGATATCGAAACGTACAATAATAATATTCCTCATGTCCTTGGACAATACAACCGATTACGTTGACAGTCTCCATAAATTAGAAGTTTGTTCAATTCAGTAAAGCAATATGGACCAAATTTTCATGGTTGAATTTTCGTGAAGGTACATGTATGTTTTTTCTGAAATATTTTTTGCGACAATTAACACCCCATCACTTGATTTCATTGCTTTTTATTTAGTTGTTGCCTTGGACGTAAATCAACACGTGAAATATTTTGCAATAATGCGGTGTTACGTCGAAGTCCCGTGCATATAACTTCCTATAGCAGACTTTACGTTTACGCCAGGATCTAGTGGCGGGATTGTTCGTTAACTTTGATAAGTTTTGCCCCACAAATCAATGCATGACGTTGTATACTGAAAATAGTGTCATCTTACGGTCATAACGAATTATTATAATCTCACGTTCATGCTAAATTGCACATCGATTAGGCGGCGTATTTAATAATAACCTCAGTTTGATCACATTTAATATAAACTGTAACTTCGCGTGGTCAAATAGGTATGTGTTCCTGTAAACATTGTGATAAAATATATTTTCAAAATTACATTACCACTTTCAGTTGACATCTCGAAACAAATATAATATCTTATATGGTATAAACTAGTTCACTGTCGCAATTACAACATTTCATTACAGTTGTTGGTATTTTAAATGAAGGGTCAACAACGCTTAACCCAATGTAGACGTAAAACAGAATTATCCCAATCGATATTACTAGAGGTTTTACGTCGAAGGAAAACTGGACTATCCATTTTGCTAAATCTCGAAATGTAAAACATTTTAAAGAATAAATGGGCCCTATTTAAGCTTGCACTTCATGTTGAAGTCGGTAGCCGAGAGGTAGCGTACTGGTATCTCGTGCTAGCGGACCGGGGATAGCAAAATGGTCAGGGGAATCTGACAAATATCAGAACTCGGTCAGATACCAGGTGTGTAAGGCTGAAAAGTTTCATTCGAGATCACTGAATAAAGATTCGAATGCAAAAATTCCGGCTCCCACATTACAACATTTGTCCAGGTATGTTGTTGTGGTGCAGTACGCTGTCCGATCGGGTGCGGACATTACTGGCTGACCCATGTACACACCTCGGTGTGTGCATGTTAAAGAACGATACTGGAGTCACCACAGGGTTATGAAGTTACTAGGCCGTGGTAGCACCTGGACCGGCTCATAATTGTCAGTAAATGACAGAGAGCTGTAATGTGAAGAAGAAGAAGGGTGCTGAATTTATCATTTAGTCACTAGCCAGGATCAGCCACACGTACGTGTAAAGGTGTTGCTATGGGTATATATGCACTTCTCGGGAAAAGTTATGTGATATTACGTTGCCAAACATACACGTTTACAGATATCGACCAACGTTTCGCGACACAGTGCAGATAATAGTCGGATATAGAGAATGCGAGACAACTCTATTGTTTGGTCGTTTACTGGTGGTCCACATAGTACTGGTGTCACGAGGATTGATACTTGCATGTTGATTTCTGTTCAAACCATGATATGCGAATACAAGAAACATAATTTCGCTGCGGAAAATCTCTGCCTGTACCGCGCTGATCGTGTATTCGGTTAGCAGAAGATTTTGATTATTTCTTTTCGCTACACGTTTCAGAACACTAGACGTTTGACACCAAACTTCTGAACGGTTTGATCGTGTACGTGTAGGCGTCATGACCACGCGAGTCAGGTGAATTTCGTTGGTAATGACAAGTTGACAAAACACGTTACAAATGCCATGTGCGTGTGTTTGATCCTGATGTTATCTCAATAACTCACCATGACCACTGATAACGCCGCCATATTTATTTGCTGATTCACTATGTGTGGTATTTCCCTGTTATATGTTCTACTGTTACTATTCGATATTTTAATGCTTCTGTTTTATAGTTTTTACCTCCAATGTTCGTTGTTATAATTTGATTCAATAAACAGTTTTAGCATTACGTCGATCTTATATTTTAATACATTATTTTGAAAACGGCTGTATGGTCAACTGTCTGGACACTTAATTCAATTACATCGATCATGTCCAGTATATAATGTGTAAACCAGCTGTGCCCATGTAACTACACTCTGTCTGAGGACCCTATGACATCAGCTAGTTCAAGGGATATCAAGCGTGATCTACCAGAGTAAATTAAGAAACCGGTGTTCGATGTTATGTATGTAAGCATGAACGTTGAACTGAAATATGAAATGTCTGACCAACGTGCTAGCATACTTCATATTGATTCGTAGGGAGTCTATTCCGACTTTGTGACGTCTCAAATTTTGTACATGAGGTAAAGCGAGTGTTTGAGAAGGGAGCACCTTTGTCGCACAGTAGAACGATAGGCATTTCCTGAAAATAGATAGCATCGCGCTGGATGCATGATAGTTTATAACATAGATCGTCGTTCTGGAGGCATCATAATTTATTTTATTATCCAGTCTGCGTTACGGTATATCGTGGTCGGTGGTTGATCAACTTCCACTTGGACCACCCATTTCATATCCCAATAACACACAGACCCCGAATACCACAGAAGCCGTAACACGAATACGACGCCACAAATTGTTGACCAAATATGACCCAATCACTACAGATTATTCGGCAGAATAATTGGGCCTGTTTTTTCAAAGTTCAGTCCAATTGCATCTGAAGCCAGTTAATTTATCGACAACGTTATCGTTGCTAAATTCTTGAAAGAAAACTTTAGCCAAATTATATCCTTTGTTTCTGGTCTCACAATTAATGAATATCTGTTTATAAATACCATGCATTGACTTCTTTAATCCCACAATTGTTACTTGACGATATATCACTACACACCATCTACCATTCAGCATTATACCGGACAAAGGATTCATTAGTGTTAATCATCATTGCTGGTTTATTGTACTTCGTGGCACATTGTCTGACAGTCCACTACTATGAGTACACATTGTTGCGAATTAAGCGGTATCACCTATTCAATTAGCAGGTAAACATACTATACATTTGGTCGCTTTTGAATTAGATTTCCGATATGGGGGTAAACAAATGTTTGGCCAAATGTTTGGCCAAATGAATTGTCTGTTGGTCATTTTCGAGAACAATTGGTCATTAGACTGAACCCAGGTGGGTATATGCAATTAGTTTTGGAGTCAGAGATAACAGGCAGCATAAGCAGCTGTCACTAGGAAATATATATCTCCGTTTATTTTCTATGAACCTGGACAGAACAAATCACTGGCAGCCAGTGTAGCGGTGGTGATACTGAGCAGCCAGTGTAGCGGTGGTGAGACTGCGCAGCCAGTGTAGCTGTGGCGGTTTATATGAAATTCATTACAAAGGAAGCAATATCATTGTTACTTTGAGCTTCTTGAAAATAATCCACATGTTGTATATAAGAAATGACTTTCAGATCGATTGGGGTCATTGGATTTTGACCGGTTGAGTAATTAAACAAACAGTGTGCATTGTTTAAATACTCCGCCGGTCAAAACCAATGATCCCAACCGACATGCAAGTCATTTCTTACAATCATGTAACAGTACATTTTAATAGAACAGTAATAACTTGCGAAATTTTTCAAAACTATCACATTAACTGTAAGTAACACTACATTGTTTAAATTCCAACAGTCTTCAAATAACGACATCGCTTTTTGTGAATTGGACAGCACGTACCGAACGCGTAATTTATCGCTTTTTATTAAGTGTACCGTATTTGTACTTATTCTGATGCTTGGTCATACACATGACTACATACGCTTGGTCATACACATGACTACATATGTTGGTCGCATATAAGCCTGTTGTTGTACGTCGATTTAAATAACACCATATACTTGTGGTTCCAAAGACCTGATGCAAATACTTGTCGTTGAATCGACCTGTATCGCTTTCCGATAGTTGGGTGTCAAATTACTTATTAATCACGAGGAATTAAACCTATGCTGGCCACCAGTGTAGCTATAAATATAACAAATCCAACATCACGATGCAATAAACCTACTGGCCACCATTATAGATGTAAAGACAACATATCCCGCCTTATATATCACGATGCATTAAACCTACTGACCACCGCTATAGCTGTAAAGACAACATATCCCTCATTATACACCAAGAGGCATTAAACATGCTGGCCACCACTGCCGATGTAAATACAACACATCCAGCACAAGAGGCTTTTAACCTGCTGGTCACCACTATAGCTGTAGAGACAACACACCCAGCATCCAGCAGCACGAGGCATTAAACATACTGGCAACTACTCTAGCTGTAGAGACAACACATCCAGCATCACGAGGCATTACACCTGCTGGCCACCACTATAACTGTAAAGACAACATTCCCCGCCATATATATCTCGAGGCATTACACCTACTGACCACCACTATAGCTGTGAAGACAGCACATCCCACCTTATATATCACGAGTCATTAAACCTACTGGCCATCACTATAGCTGTAAAGACAACACATCCCGCCTTATATATCACGAGTCATTAAACCTGCTGGTCACCGCTATAGCTGTGAAGACAACACGTCCCGCCTTATATATCACGAGGCATTACACCTACTGGCCACCACTATAGCTGTAACGACAACATACCCTGCCTTATATATCACGAGGCATAAAACTAGTATTGGTGGGCACTCTGGTCCATCCCCTCGCTCGTTGACACTCTGGCCCATGGGCCAGAGTGTCCGACGGCGTGGACACTCTGGCCCACCCCCTCGCTGTCGGACACTCTGGTCCATGGGCGAGCGAGGGGGTGGGCCAGAGTGTCCGCCAATGGGACAGAGTGTACGACAGCGAGGGGATGTACCGGAGTGGTCGGCAGCAAGGGGTTGGCTAGAGTGCCCGCCCAGTGTCGCCCAGAGGTTGTGTTAGATTCCAAAGAGTTAGGTGAGCGCTTCGAAGGGGTTGTGACAGAAAAGAGCATAATTAACTAATGTAGCGTTTTTGTCTCGGATTCTAATGCCAGTGTGGTAAGCGAAGGGCGTTCCCCTTCGCTGGACACACTGAACTTAGAATAATACCGAGAAAAAAATCGAAGCCCTAGTAAATTGTGCTACTTTACCAGTGCATTTTTAACAAAAGCAAAAGTCTTCGAATAAATTCGAAGACGCTAGTGCTGTGAAATGTGCAAGCAAGAATCATCTTATAGCAGGTGTTGGGTAGCCCTGAAAAGGGCCGTTTTATGTCAGATCACAAGAAAAGTGGATAAGGGGTCTTTATGAACTCAAATCCATTCTTTTGGTCCAACTCCCGAAACACAAGCGTACCCTCGATGAGAGATGGTAATATACCTTTCGGTACACTCACATCCTTCAATGGGGATACGTCTAATCTTGTTTTCTTCTTTTCTCTCTCCAAAACCTGAGCTTTCTCTGTAGGAGGGTTGCCGCTATCATGAGCAAGAGATATGTTGTGCCAAGCCATTCGATGTGTATTATCCTGTGTCCGTTGAACAGTTTAGGGTTGGAAGCCCACGCTGTACAGACAAGAGTGAAAAGTTCAAAGAACTTTTCAGCTGTGCCATACACTGCCCAGGAATGGGTCTTCCACACCACTATGTCCATCGGGGCCGATACACGGATGACTCTCACATAAGATCCAAGATCAGTAGCAGCGTATTCCATCGTGGAGAAATGATATTTCACACACCACACCATACAATGAAGAGAGGTAGGATGATTTGTCTAGTATATGCTGAAGTTCGCAAGTGTTCATCTCCGTCGTATTTTTTTAACTTTTTCATAACACAATATGGAATGAAATCGAGTCCTCCAACTTGCAGTCTCAATTATTCCTCCAAATGCAATCCATCCATGCTTTTAATAATCTGTTATTATTTCTTGCAAACTGTTGATTTCAATTTGATTATCGAACTCAGCATAAACTATCACGTTGATCACTGAAGCTAGAGCTACAGCAAACTGAAGCTCTAACCTTATGTTACAGTTTTTTATAGGATGCAAGTGTCCTTCCTCTGCTCCTTGGTCAGGTATGAGGTCGTAACCCCAGAAACAATAAGCATTCATGTATTTTTCGAGATTCAAATCAAGGACTTGTTTTGTCCACACATACACAAAGACTGGTACAATGATAAATAATATCTTAGGCATTGTTCTGATGCAAAGTTTGGTTCAAATGGTTGATTATGAATGGTATGCCCGTCCTGACTAACTTCAAGCTTTTTTTCAGATTGAAGTGTTGGAAATGGAATGGGTTCGTTTCAATATCGACATTCATATCTTTGTTTGATACCAAGCCTATGAAAAGTCTCTTTGGCAATTGTCCTTGAAAAAGGTGATATTCAATTTTTTATCTAAGCCCTGCACAAATAGTCAATGTTTTCACTTCAACTGTTCTAATCGGTATTTTCATATTTTTCTGTATTATTGTTTGGTTCAAGTGATTTGCTACTACTGGCATCAGCGTAGTTGTACGAACATTGAAAACTGCCGTTTCAAACACTATTTGTCTTTCGTCTTGACCAATTAAAGAGAAATTTGAATTCGCTCTATTGAGACAAATTCTTATCTCAATTCCATTTGGTAAGTATTTCTCTTGTAGAAATATATATGTGTGTAAACGACCACACAATTCTATCGTTTTACCACCTGCTATGGTTGCTTGGCGAGATTTCGATCCATCATTATGACCAGCTTTAGTGTTTTCGGTGAACTGTTTAGCGGTATCTGGATACCACATTTCTAGTGCGACAAGTTGATTTTCTTTACATTCACCAGAATAAGCCAAGAGATTTTCTATGTAGGCTCGATAAGGAAATGTATATTCGTTCGCTGTTACAAGTTTGTTATTTAGGTAAATATCGATACAACTGAGCATGTTATGGAAAAAGTTGTTAATATACGCAATTTCAGTAGCATCAACCAAGTCTGTTCCATCTGCTTTTGTGATTTTGAATTTCAGGTACAAATATGATTGATTCACATATGTCCATTTTTCAGTTTGAGGAGGAATTACAAATTCTATTGGTGCGAAATTATTGAAAGAGCTAATCGGGTGGTGTTCTATCCATTGTGGTTCCAACATCGTTGTCATCAGATGCATCTAACTCGGACTTGCTGCATTCGCATGATCCATTTTGCATCATCATGATTAATTAAATTTATAGAGAGATCGTTTTGATTTTTTGCAGGTGTTTTAATGGACGTACTTCTAACTCGTTTGCGAGAAGAATGATTTTTCAAAGACCGTGATGATCTATTTATGCGTTTTGGTGTTGATCATTTCTTTACTGTTTCTCTTCCAAAATATTTCAATGCTTCTTTACCTTGTTTCAAAAATACTTCTTTCGGACTTTCACCACGATGAATGATATCTTCCACTGCAGCAAGTCCATGCTTGCTGAAACAATCCTTGCTACTTTCCGGTTGGCGATTATCGCAATACCAGAGGGGTCACTCCGACGTTCGTAATCAGATATCACCAATTTTTGTACCTACCCTGTCTGTCTTGGTTTCATGGGAAAATGGCTAATTTGATTCTATTTGTCGTCATATATATATATATATCACGCCATTTATTTTTCCTTTTCATAAAGATAAAATAAAACAAGCCGAAGATGATATGATTAAAATTCTTAAGCATGAAATAGTGCAATAAGTTGTTATCAGAGTATGTTATATCTGTGATAGTTACATTATGCACACAGTGTTCCCCTACCGTATTGTGATAATTGTTACTGCTAGATTCTGCGCAGTGGCCGACAGGAAGTCACGTGTTAATTTGGCTAAATAGCGTACACTCTTCCTGAATTTCGTCTCATCGTATAGAAAATATAGAAAAAATTATATGACGTCATTCACCTGCCTTAGGTATAAGGCTATAATCCGATCATAATGTCGCATAACAATGCAGAGCGTAACTTTCGTGAATTTTAAGTGGCCTTGAAAAGGGCCGTTTAAAATAACATAAAAAATCATTTCTTTTGTTTCTTCATCACTGTTAATCTTTCCCGAGTGATTAATGTTGATCGCTTCGTTTATTCTTTCTCGAAACCATGTACTTGAATTGATATGTCAGTCGTCTCAGGTTTTAAGTTGATTGTACATTCAACCGGTCTTTGTGTTAACTGCTTTCGCAAGTCCTTCATTTCCAGACAAATATTCCGTAACAGCTTTGCATGTTCTTCCCATTGCGAACTGTTGATAACTTAGTGTATAACAGGTTGAATCGTTTGGTGTGTTTTCACTGGCGGTATATACACTGGTTGTTGATCCGTTCGCGGATACATCGTTGGTACCTGTTGCTGTTCTACCAGTGGTGTCACATTCCCAGCATACAGTGGAGTCGACATTTGCGTTGTTGCAGGAACATGATCGTACTGTACATCAATAGTCTTGAGACATTCCGTTACTGGATCCATGTTTCAAAATGACGCTAACGTTAATGACGTTACAATTTATGCACGTAATAACGGTTACAGCTTCGAGTATCAATTATATGGGATGCACGGGCGTCGCTGACGACGTCATTGTGTTTTTCTACCAATTTTCCCGAACGTCAAATCAAGTGTGTTTCTTTTTTGTCAAAAAACATCATATTACTACGAATAAAACACTGATTTGACTCGGAGAAGTTTTATATGTACCATTTAACCATTATCTCATAACATATTTCACTGAAAGGTAACTTCTACGAGTACATTTTACAACGCTGGCGTCTTGGAATTTATTCGAAGACTTTTGCTTTAGTTAAAAAATGCACTGGTAAAGTAGCACAATTTACTAATGGTTCAATTTGTTTCTCGGTATCACTCTAAGTTCAGTGTGTCCAGCAAAGGGGAACGCCCTTCGCTTAGCACACTGGCAGTAAAATCCGAGAGAAAAAACGATACATTAGTAAATTATGCTCTTTTCTGTCAAAACCCCTTTGAATCGCTCACCTAACTCTTTGGAATCTAACACAATCTCTGGACCGACCCTGGGCGGGCACTCTGGCCCACCCCCTCGCTGTCGGACACTCTGGACAATGGGCCACAGTCCGCCCCGATAAACAAGTTTGTTTACCGGGGGCGGACAATCTGACCCACCCCTCGCTGTCGGACACTCTGGCCATTTGGCGACACTCTGTCGCACCTCCTCGCTTGTTGAAACTCTGGCCCATGGGCCAGAGTGTCGACAGCGAGGGGTGGGCCAGAGTGCCCGCCAATAGTACTCATTAAACCTGCTGGCCACGACTATAGCTGTGAAGACAACATATCCCGCCTTATATATCACGATGCATTAAACCTAATGGCCACCACTATAGCTCTGAAGACAACATATCCCGCCTTATATATCACGATGCATTAAACCTACTTGCCACCACTATAGCTGTGAAGACACATTATCCCGCCTTATATGTCACGATGCATTAAACCTACTGGCCACCGCTATAGCTGTAAAGACAACATACCCCCCTTATATATCACGATGCATTAAACCTGCTGGCCACCACTATAGCTGTGAAGACAACATATCCTGCCTTATATATCACGATGTATTAAACCTACTGGCCACCACTATAGCTGTGAAGACAACATACCCCCATTATATACCACGATGCATTAAACCTACTGGCCACCACTATAGCTGTGAAGACAACATATCCCGCCTTATATATCACGATGCATTAAACCTACTGGCCACCACTATAGCCGTAAAAACAACACACACAGCATCAAGATGCATTAAACCTAAAGACGACACATCCCGCTTACTGACTTGCATTGACTACAATTTCCTTAACGACACGCATGTATTGACGAATTGACGAGGCGACAACACACATGTGCGGCATAGCAGGACAGTATTATATTTTGTTCCGCCGTTAACGTTCGTCATAAAGCTACACGGCTATACTTGATCGGAGGTGGTTGTCGATGTCATTGTCTTTGGTCCAGATACATTGTATACTCTGTGTGCAAACCCAACGCCGGATCCCACTCAACGTCACATCATCGCCGAGGGACCGAATGTGCTTGAGCTAAAGTGGAGATACCAAAACTCATGCGTGGTTCCGTTTATTGTAGTGCTAGTGCCGGAGAGTCCATGCAATTGATAGCAGGGAACTAGATTGCCTCCAGCGAAGTAGGAACGTTGATGGTAATATCGGTATCAAATAGCACGATTCGCGGACATTAAGGATCATTGAATGTCTAAAATCACACGATCCGCGGACATTAAGGGTTATTGAATGTCTAAAATCACACGATCCGCGAACATTAACAGCACAAACGTGGCTATCGGATGTTTCAAATCACACGATCTGCGGACTTTAACAAGAATCATCCAACCAATAACTACCACATATCAATGGATTCCGATGTTTGAATGCAACCTAAATCGAAAAAATGAATGCATCCGTAATTGGAAAAAGTAAACAATATTATATTGTTTGGAAATTTGATGTTCGCTTATTTGGATGAGGCAATTCGCGTTGTGTTTATTGTTAAATGGTACATTGATGTCGGGTTGCAACACGGGATCAAGGCGATTTGATAGATATTCGGTTTGGAAAGATGCAAACCCGCTATCATAATACGCACCGTGTTTTCTGATGACAATATGTATGATATATGACAACTTGTTAACGCAACTTCTCAATACTAATTGTATTTGTAAACACAAGCACGCTTATATACTAAGACAAGGGAGTTCCCGCTATACCTAACACAACATGTTTTCGTTTCGTGTTTATGATCAATTTAAATTCGGGTTGTTGTGTGTATTGCTGCTTAATGTAGCTGCCGTTTTTGGTGTCAATCCTTTTCATTCTGGAGATGTTCTGATTGAAGTGAAGCTATCAAACTTTATGAGGTGTGAGACAATGTGCACGAGACATGAGGACTGTTCGGTCACTGGATACAACATAAAGACAAAAATGTGTGTTCTTTTAACGTCAGTGGTTCCGGCAGAAATGACGACCCCAAAGGAATGGATAGTGAGAAATGTCACGAAGGTAAGGTATTACCTTATGATTTATAATTGTTTCTGGTGATATATTATGCGTTAGTTTGAATGCATGTAAGAAAATTAAAAATATATTAAAATATATTTACATAAATAAATACACATAAAACATGATATTGTATTCCCAATAAGTTGGTGCATAACTTCATGAAGAAACCTTTCCAATACATGTAAATGTAAAAAGATTATATGTTTATTGCTTGCTTCTTTCTATTGTTTCAGTCGCTTCTTATTTCCATGTTATGCAGTGATGTCTTTATTCAATCAAATTTGATATGTTAATTTGAATTATTTCATTATTTATTCCTATGCGATCAAAATGGTTGGAAACTAACAATTGTAATCAGATGTAATCAAATAGTAATCGATTACATTTACTAAAGTAATTATAATCGTAATCGATTACATTGGAAAAAATGTAATCAGTAATCGTAATCATAATCATGTAAATCAAAAGTAATTATAATCGTAATAGATTACATTGTCATGTAATCGCCCCAACCATGTATTACTTCACACTTACATATGGATCATATGTTATACCTGTATATAATAATGTAAGATACACCGTTGATCATATGTTATACCTGTATATAATAATGTAAGATACACCGTTGATCATATGTTATACCTGTATATAATAATGTAAGATACACCGTTGATCATATGTTATACCTGTATATAATAATGTAAGATACACCGTTGATCATATGTTATACCTGTATATAATAATGTAAGATACACCGTTGATCATATGTTATACCTGTATATAATAATGTAAGATACACCGTTGATCATATGTTATACCTGTATATAATAATGTAAGATACACCGTTGATCATATGTTATACCTGTATATAATAATGTAAGATACACCGTGGATCATATGCTATACTTGTATATAATAATGTAAGATACACCGTGGATCATATGCTATACTTGTATATAATAATGTAAGATACACAACAGTATTTTATTTGCACCATATAAGAGAGGCATCGGTGGCTCAGTCGGTTTGGTGTACAACTCCAAGGCGTCTCGCCCTCCAGCGCAAGCGATGAGGGTTGAAATCCACATGTTTCTATAATGTACTTTGTAACTAGCTCGAAATCGTTTTCTGGTGGAGATGCCAGTTACTCGCTGGTGGCCGGTGGTTTGTCATACATGGTCGACCAGTTTAGCAGCCATTGACACTACTGTTAGATTAGATGTAAGTGTGCGGATTTCCTTCACCACTAAAACCGGCGATGTCGTGATATGCCCTTAGTTGCCGAAAGCGACATTAAACCCCAATCAATCAAGCATCATACAAGACAATATATCCCAAAAGTCAATGCATATGGATTTGCGTGCGCTTTCCTTCTTTCTCTGTGCATCAGTTCCAAACATCAATAATGATATACCGTACTGGTAGAAGATATTACTGACACATTGTTAATGTTTTCTTTGTTCTATTGGTAATCTTTCTTCTATTTATATTGGTGAAATGGGGAATACATTGTGCCTATATAGAATTTTGAAAGTAATTTCAGATAATAATTTGTTGCGAATATATTCTGAAAAATATGTTTATATAGAATTGAAACAACGTATAGTTTACAATTTCTAAGTCTCAAATGTCGCAAACATGTTTTATATCCAATATGTTGAACAGTAATGACTATGGTTAGTATACGCAGTAATATAAAACGGATCGGATTTTGTCTACTTACGTTATTTCAGAGTAACCAAATGCAAGGTGTACTATAAGTATATATTGAGTACATTTTACTAAACATATTTTACTAAACTTCCCAACATACGATTACTACGGTGTTGCGCTAAACTCTTACTTAACGGAATTAAAGTGTACTGAATTTATAATTGCCAAAAAGGGAAGCTGAAACACACACTGATCCAGGGTATCATAACGGCTAGGGCATCGTTCAAATGTGGCATTCCTATTTGATCGCATTTTGTGTTATCCGTGTTCATTTTGAAAAGAAAGGTGTAGTTTGGTACATTTTGCAAACTGTGAAATTCAACAGATTATATCGGGTGTAGAAAACTTTTTGTTTTGACTTGTTTTTGTCATTCTGGTGTGCCATGTTTGGTGTTCACTACGTCTCGGACAACGTGTTACCTGGTCAGACACCCACTTAGCAAATATTGCTTACACATAAAAACATATACTACGGTCGCAGGGGGCGTTGATCCGGCGAGTGGCAAACATCCTGGCGTTAGACAATTTGACGACTTTAGTTACGTAAGCATCTTTTGTGTTTTGTTTTATTACAACCTGATTTTTTCTACAGACTATATTTAGTTCATATTATATTATTATTTGCTTTTAACAATATTGTGTCACACTTCGCGAAAATGCGTTTGTGCTATGCTGATGGGTGTGTAATACATGGTCTCTGTATGCACTTGCATGACAATATTATTATTAATAAATCACTTGTATAACGCTCTGTAATAGTCAATAAAAGTAATAAGAATGATTGGTAACCGGTAAGATTCATCCAATTAAATCACTTGGTACAGGACTCATGCATACAATGTAGTACCACCCCCTTTTCACAACCTTAACCACGACAGTAAAGTCGCTATGCATAATATTTACACATGGTGCTTTCACGATATTATTTATAAACACAACTCCCCCCTTATGATTCCCATACCACCACGTGAACACGCCTTGTTGTTATAGTCATTAATTTCGCAATGGACACAGAAAACCTGGTACCCATTTACTATAATCATACAAATTTATGAACACTCCTTAATTGTGTGGTGCCAATCACGCACATCTCAAGGAACAACGCTCTTTAAATGAGCTACACTAACCTAAGGGAATGGCCAAAAGTCGGAATCATTTCACTAAAATTAATCTTGGAATTATTATATAATATACACATCCCAACAGTACAAGTGATCGAAACCTCAATCACGACAGTACAGTCGTGATGCATAACATTCACACAAAATATGTTTTCAAGATATTATTTATAAATGGAACTTCCCGCTTATGATTTCCATACCATCACGTGAACGCGCCTCGTTGGTGTAATAATTAATTTCATGATGTACATAGCCATTTTGGTACCCAATTACGATATATTTTTACAAATTTATAGACACTCCTTAATGGGTTGGTTCAATCATGCACATGCTCAAGTAATAACGCTCTTTAAACGAGCTTAAACTAACCTAAGGGAATGGCCGCAACTCGAAATCATAATTCACCCAAATTATTTTTGGAATGATGGATGATGCATGTAGTTACTAGTTTATTGTCTACACGATGTAATCCACAGCGACGGTGTTTAATACACACATATACTATCTCCAGCAATGACTAAGAACCGAAACTGTCATCAGCTCCAAGATATACGAAAATATCACCGAAATATTACCGCAGCTAGGTGCGCGAATTTAAAGTGCGCGAATTCAAAACTGAGCGAAAAATAGTACTGCGCGAATTTAACCCTTTACCCAACAAACCGGCCAAAACCGGCCAAATAAAGCTTCAACAGCCTAAAATATCTTCGGTCTGTCTCAATAGAACCATACAAATATGGATATCATTGGAACCGGCTCCTTGACCACATTGTGATAGTTACAGTTATGCCCTGTGCCAATGCATTCTCTGAAGTGTTTGCACATATACATTTAAGCTTCTCTATCTCAACCTCACAATTGCAACCAGCATATAGGACTATAACAAAGTTTGGCCACAAACAAACCCCCCCCCCCCCGCGCCACCGTTCAAGTTGTTAAAACGTTTCCGCGACAATATACCGCATGTTACAATTTGTACTAATTGGCGTTTCGTGATGATTCACAACCTAAATATTTGCGATGTGTGTCACCACGACTTAAAAACTAGGCTACCTATTTACGACAGGTCTATGTACTTATTAATAGCTCGTCCAATTTTGGTATAATTTATACTTTACTGCATAATGTCGGTTATTTTCCGGGGGTCGGTGGTTTCTACGCGCAGTATTAATATATGTTCAATAATTATACTCCATACGATGTAATCTGGGCACAATAGGTGGTTGATTGGCTGACCCCACAACCCCCCCCCCCCCGGTCAGGTTGTCACGACATCACCACGGCAGTATAGTCGCATGATGGTTTATTATTACATCTGGTCAATAATTATCTCCATAAATGTAATCTGATACCCCTTAGGCGTTTGATTGGCTCCAACCCCCCCCCCCCACGGTCTGACAGGTGTCACAACCTTACCGCGACAGTATGTTACATTATGGACTAGTTAGCAATTCACTGTTGACCTTTCCACAGAATAACCTACTAATAACTATTTGCAAACGACAACCTATTATATATGCGTTATACCCTTACCCCATGCATAGTTATAATTTATCAACAATAACCTATCAATACTTATTTGCAAATGACAACCTATTCTATACATACTTTGTGCCCTATACCCCATGTATAAATGTATTTACCTATATAATCTTTGTGTGACAGTATACATTCGTTTACTTGTACGTATAATTATATTATTGGTTGATTTCTGCATCTTTTCAATACTTGCAAGTCCATGCAATGTAATCTGATGACACCTTATGTGTTAGTTAGCAACACCCCCCCCGCCAGGTTGACACAACACTACCGGCATAGTATAGCCACGTGTATGATATATGTCGGTACTTGCCATCATTCTATATCACAGTAAGATATCTTTAATATACTCGATTAAAGGGCATTACCGTTATCTAATATGGTATTGTCTAGAAAGGAGAAATGGGCAATTTGATATTGGCACGCAAAGGGTTAAAATCACCTGTGTTGTGACGTCGTAATTCCGCACGCGACTACGCTATTTCGCACGAGACGCTGAAGGGGAAGGTCGTCTGGTTTTGTATACAGCGGTCAGAATCCAAAATACTCTGTCACGGTGTGCTTCTTTGTCAATTTAGTGATTATAGAACTATATGTTTCTCGCTTATACAAACAATATTCATCTACATGGACTTTAAACACGCCATACATGGAATCGGACGTTATTCATGGAATCGTAAAAAACGGCAGGACTGTTACACGGGATTTACGATTCACAGAATCGGGAATAATTTACTTGGTAAGCACTATTATGAAAGTTTTTTAAAAATCCATATTTAACTTAGAAATTATTGTGGATCATATAATAACTTAGAAATTATTGTGGATCATATTTATGCCATATTTAACTTAGAAATTATTGTGAATCATATTTATGGCAATTATTAGCACATGCATTTATAATTTTATAGTTATACAACTGTTACTGGGTGGGGTATACTGTTTTGCACCTGTCCGGCCGTACATACGTCCGGACATCCATCCGTCCGTTCGTCTGTCCGATTTCTGTTCATGGCATAACTTAAACAGTTACTGGGATCTCAACAAAAATTGATATATACATTCCAGTAGGGTTATCGTGGCTTATAATTTGTGTGACTTAAAGTGATATGAAACATTCCATTAAGGTGATCGTGGCTTATAATGTGTATGACTTAAAGTGATATGAAACACTCCAGTACTGCAGTAGGGTGATCATGGCTTATAATATGTATGGCTTAAAGTGATGTGAAGCACCCCAGTAGGGTGATCATAGTTTATAATTTGTATGACTTAAAGTGATGTGAAACACTCCAATAGGGTGATATAATTGGTGTTACTTAAATGTATAAGAAACTGAAACACTCCAGTAGGGTGACCATGGCTTATAATTTGTATGATTTAAAGTAACATGAAACACTCCAATTAGAGGATCATGGCTTATAATGTGCATGAATTTTTAGGAAATCAATAGAGACAATGCTATATTCGACCCATATATGCTTGATGCTACGGCACTACAAATGGTACAACCTTGGAAAATTGTGAAGCATTGCACGTGTATTATATGTACGAACAACTGGTTGTTGATTATGTAACGAATCACTATGATGGCTCATGGCTTACACCATTAACTTATCCAAACTATACTATTAGTGTTGAACTTCCACGGTACGGGTCCAATCACATCATCCCCCTGGAAGCTATGTTCTGTCGGTATTTAGATAAGATCGCGGGCGACGCCCGGACTCGAGCTGGCTTAGTACACATGTCTTGCAGTTAAAGGGTCGAAACATGATATGACATGCGCTTAGCGTGGCATATAGTCAGCAAACTGCAACTGATGACGGTCTTATCAAAACATTCTGGCATCTTTTTAACTCATTGGGAGAATTTTTCAAAAACCTAGAAATTCTACCTTTGGCATTAAATGAATCTTATTTCGATGGGGGTACGTTCAAAAACTTTTTTCAAAATTCTAATAAACCGCTCCAGGGTCCAGCTTCCACCTCAAAATTCATGTCATCAGAACGAGGAGCAAATTGTCTGCGGGAAATTGGGACCTTGGTCATCATCACATATAGCCTAGAATCTTCTTTAATATGCATACAGCAGACAACCTCCCCTTTCTTTTGACATCCATGCATTTGTGAACCATGCATTTGTGAACCACCTTCATTTTATGGGGAAATTATACGCGCGATGCGATCTCGTTGGATTCAGATACCACCCGATAACAACAAGGGCATAGTTATAAACTAGACTTTTCCATCACTTATTAACTATAAATTCTATAAACTAGTCTACCTGTTACTACTTTGAGGAACTTTACTACCTGTTACTACTTTGAGGAACTTTACTACCTGTTATTATTTTTAACAAGCACACTGCCTATATGGCATTATTAATATATATAGACTTTAACACATTTATTAATATAATATACAAACAATTTATTATCTTATGTTAGTATCACATGATACACATCCTAGTGTTGAGTTTCGGGGTTGCTTTGGACTATATACAACCCCACTACATATATGTTAATTGATATTATAAATATATATATAATTACATTACTTGGTGGCTGACAAAACTTTGTGTCATAGATACACCACAAACTGATTTATGTTGGGTACCAGATAAGAATTTAATGTTTATGGCCATGCGCCTTGCTGGTTGAATCACCGGGGCCGCCTCCGTAGTAATATTGGATACCGAGGTCCCCTCCATAAGATTGTATACGACTTACTAATTATATCACCCGGGTCCTTCCATGAGAATACCATGCACCTTACCGGTTGAGGCACCGGGATCCAACCCGTAAGAGGGTCATACACGTTGATGACTGGGACATCGGGGTTTCCGCGTGGGAGTTCGTGCGCCTTGCTGACTGGGTCATCGAGGTCCCCTCCATTTAGTACCATGTGCCTTACTTACTGAGTCATCGGGACGGGAACTTAAAATATTGCCAAGCATAGTGTGTGTAGAGGAGACATTGCAACATAGCCTGTGTGTTTTGTGTCCAGCAGTATTGCGTGAACGATTCTTTTGACAAATATGTTTTAAGCCGTTTTTTGCTCTTATCCTCATTTGACTTTTCCAAAAGGCCTCTGGTCTACCTGCCGGCATCTCACTTTGACTTGTTTTTGTCATTCTGGTGTGCCAGGTTTGGTGTTCACTACGTCTCGGACAACGTGTTACCTGGTCAGACACCCACTTAGCAAATATTGCTTACACATAAAAACATATACTACGGTCGCAGGGGGCGTTGATCCGGCGAGTGGCAAACATCCTGGCGTTAGACAATTTGACGACTTTAGTTACGTAAGCATCTTTTGTGTTTTGTTTTATTACAACCTGATTTTTTCTACAGACTATATTTAGTTCATATTATATTATTATTTGCTTTTAACAATATTGTGTCACAATTCGCGAAAATGCGTTTGTGCTATGCTGATGGGTGTGTAATACATGGTCTCTGTATGCACTTGCATGACAATATTATTATTAATAAATCACTTGTATAACACTCTGTAATAGTCAATAAAAGTAATAAGAATGATTGGTAACCGGTAAGATTCATCCAATTAAATCACTTGGTACAGGACTCATGCATACAATGTAGTACCACCCCCTTTTCACAACCTTAACCACGACAGTAAAGTCGCTATGCATAATATTTACACATGGTGCTTTCACGATATTATTTATAAACACAACTCCCCCCTTATGATTCCCATACCACCACGTGAACACGCCTTGTTGTTATAATCATTAATTTCGCAATGGACACAGAAAACCTGGTACCCATTTACTATAATCATACAAATTTATGAACACTCCTTAATTGTGTGGTGCCAATCACGCACATCTCAAGGAACAACGCTCTTTAAATGAGCTACACTAACCTAAGGGAATGGCCAAAAGTCGGAATCATTTCACTAAAATTAATCTTGGAATTATTATATAATATACACATCCCAACAGTACAAGTGATCGAAACCTCAATCACGACAGTACAGTCGTGATGCATAACATTCACACAAAATATGTTTTCAAGATATTATTTATAAATGGAACTTCCCGCTTATGATTTCCATACCATCACGTGAACGCGCCTCGTTGGTGTAATAATTAATTTCACGATGTACATAGCCATTTTGGTACCCAATTACGATATATTTTTACAAATTTATAGACACTCCTTAATGGGTTGGTTCAATCATGCACATGCTCAAGTAATAACGCTCTTTAAACGAGCTTAAACTAACCTAAGGGAATGGCCGCAACTCGAAATCATAATTCACCCAAATTATTTTTGGAATGATGGATGATGCATGTAGTTACTAGTTTATTGTCTACACGATGTAATCCACAGCGACGGTGTTTAATACACACATATACTATCTCCAGCAATGACTAAGAACCGAAACTGTCATCAGCTCCAAGATATACGAAAATATCACCGAAATATTACCGCAGCTAGGTGCGCGAATTTAAAGTGCGCGAATTCAAAACTGAGCGAAAAATAGTACTGCACGAATTTAACCCTTTACCCAACAAACCGGCCAAAACCGTTCAAATAAAGCTTCAACAGCCTAAAATATCTTCGGTCTGTCTCAATAGAACCATACAAATATGGATATCATTGGAACCGGCTCCTTGACCACATTGTGATAGTTACAGTTATGCCCTGTGCCAATGCATTCTCTGAAGTGTTTGCACATATACATTTAAGCTTCTCTATCTCAACCTCACAATTGCAACCAGCATATAGGACTATAACAAAGTTTGGCCACAAACAACCCCCCCCCCCCGCGCCACCGTTCAAGTTGTTAAAACGTTTCCGCGACAATATACTGCATGTTACAATTTGTACTAATTGGCGTTTCGTGATGATTCACAACCTAAATATTTGCGATGTGTGTCACCACGACTTAAAAACTAGGCTACCTATTTACGACAGGTCTATGTACTTATTAATAGCTCGTCCAATTTTGGTATAATTTATACTTTACTGCATAATGTCGGTTATTTTCCGGGGGTCGGTGGTTTCTACGCGCAGTATTAATATATGTTCAATAATTATACTCCATACGATGTAATCTGGGCACAATAGGTGGTTGATTGGCTGACCCCACAACCCCCCCCCCCCCCGGTCAGGTTGTCACGACATCACCACGGCAGTATAGTCGCATGATGGTTTATTATTACATCTGGTCAATAATTATCTCCATAAATGTAATCTGATACCCCTTAGGCGTTTGATTGGCTCCAACCCCCCCCCACGGTCTGACAGGTGTCACAACCTTACCGCGACAGTATGTTACATTATGGACTAGTTAGCAATTCACAGTTGACCTTTCCACAGAATAACCTACTAATAACTATTTGCAAACGACAACCTATTATATATGCGTTATACCCTTACCCCATGCATAGTTATAATTTATCAACAATAACCTATCAATACTTATTTGCAAATGACAACCTATTCTATACATACTTTGTGCCCTATACCCCATGTATAAATGTATTTACCTATATAATCTTTGTGTGACAGTATACATTCGTTTACTTGTACGTATAATTATATTATTGGTTGATTTCTGCATCTTTTCAATACTTGCAAGTCCATGCAATGTAATCTGATGACACCTTATGTGTTAGTTAGCAACACCCCCCCCCGCCAGGTTGACACAACACTACCGGCATAGTATAGCCACGTGTATGATATATGTCGGTACTTGCCATCATTCTATATCACAGTAAGATATCTTTAATATACTCGATTAAAGGGCATTACCGTTATCTAATATGGTATTGTCTAGAAAGGAGAAATGGGCAATTTGATATTGGCACGCAAAGGGTTAAAATCACCTGTGTTGTGACGTCGTAATTCCGCACGCGACTACGCTATTTCGCACGAGACGCTGAAGGGGAAGGTCGTCTGGTTTTGTATACAGCGGTCAGAATCCAAAATACTCTGTCACGGTGTGCTTCTTTGTCAATTTAGTGATTATAGAACTATATGTTTCTCGCTTATACAAACAATATTCATCTACATGGACTTTAAACACGCCATACATGGAATCGAACGTTATTCATGGAATCGTAAAAAACGGCAGGACTGTTACACGGGATTTACGATTCACAGAATCGGGAATAATTTACTTGGTAAGCACTATTATGAAAGTTTTTTAAAAATCCATATTTAACTTAGAAATTATTGTGGATCATATAATAACTTAGAAATTATTGTGGATCATATTTATGCCATATTTAACTTAGAAATTATTGTGAATCATATTTATGGCAATTATTAGCACATGCATTTATAATTTTATAGTTATACAACTGTTACTGGGTGGGGTATACTGTTTTGCACCTGTCCGGCCGTACATACGTCCGGACATCCATCCGTCCGTTCGTCTGTCCGATTTCTGTTCATGGCATAACTTAAACAGTTACTGGGATCTCAACAAAAATTGATATATACATTCCAGTAGGGTTATCGTGGCTTATAATTTGTGTGACTTAAAGTGATATGAAACATTCCATTAAGGTGATCGTGGCTTATAATGTGTATGACTTAAAGTGATATGAAACACTCCAGTACTGCAGTAGGGTGATCATGGCTTATAATATGTATGGCTTAAAGTGATGTGAAGCACCCCAGTAGGGTGATCATAGTTTATAATTTGTATGACTTAAAGTGATGTGAAACACTCCAATAGGGTGATATAATTGGTGTTACTTAAATGTATAAGAAACTGAAACACTCCAGTAGGGTGACCATGGCTTATAATTTGTATGATTTAAAGTAACATGAAAAACTCCAATTAGAGGATCATGGCTTATAATGTGCATGAATTTTTAGGAAATCAATAGAGACAATGCTATATTCGACCCATATATGCTTGATGCTACGGCACTACAAATGGTACAACCTTGGAAAATTGTGAAGCATTGCACGTGTATTATATGTACGAACAACTGGTTGTTGATTATGTAACGAATCACTATGATGGCTCATGGCTTACACCATTAACTTATCCAAACTATACTATTAGTGTTGAACTTCCACGGTACGGGTCCAATCACATCATCCCCCTGGAAGCTATGTTCTGTCGGTATTTAGATAAGATCGCGGGCGACGCCCGGACTCGAGCTGGCTTAGTACACATGTCTTGCAGTTAAAGGGTCGAAACATGATATGACATGCGCTTAGCGTGGCATATAGTCAGCAAACTGCAACTGATGACGGTCTTATCAAAACATTCTGGCATCTTTTTAACTCATTGGGAGAATTTTTCAAAAACCTAGAAATTCTACCTTTGGCATTAAATGAATCTTATTTCGATGGGGTACGTTCAAAAACTTTTTTCAAAATTCTAATAAACCGCTCCAGGGTCCAGCTTCCACCTCAAAATTCATGTCATCAGAACGAGGAGCAAATTGTCTGCGGGAAATTGGGACCTTGGTCATCATCACATATAGCCTAGAATCTTCTTTAATATGCATACAGCAGACAACCTCCCCTTTCTTTTGACATCCATGCATTTGTGAACCATGCATTTGTGAACCACCTTCATTTTATGGGGAAATTATACGCGCGATGCGATCTCGTTGGATTCAGATACCACCCGATAACAACAAGGGCATAGTTATAAACTAGACTTTTCCATCACTTATTAACTATAAATTCTATAAACTAGTCTACCTGTTACTACTTTGAGGAACTTTACTACCTGTTACTACTTTGAGGAACTTTACTACCTGTTATTATTTTTAACAAGCACACTGCCTATATGGCATTATTAATATATATAGACTTTAACACATTTATTAATATAATATACAAACAATTTATTATCTTATGTTAGTATCACATGATACACATCCTAGTGTTGAGTTTCGGGGTTGCTTTGGACTATATACAACCCCACTACATATATGTTAATTGATATTATAAATATATATATAATTACATTACTTGGTGGCTGACAAAACTTTGTGTCATAGATACACCACAAACTGATTTATGTTGGGTACCAGATAAGAATTTAATGTTTATGGCCATGCGCCTTGCTGGTTGAATCACCGGGGCCGCCTCCGTAGTAATATTGGATACCGAGGTCCCCTCCATAAGATTGTATACGACTTACTAATTATATCACCCGGGTCCTTCCATGAGAATACCATGCACCTTACCGGTTGAGGCACCGGGATCCAACCCGTAAGAGGGTCATACACGTTGATGACTGGGACATCGGGGTTTCCGCGTGGGAGTTCGTGCGCCTTGCTGACTGGGTCATCGAGGTCCCCTCCATTTAGTACCATGTGCCTTACTTACTGAGTCATCGGGACGGGAACTTAAAATATTGCCAAGCATAGTGTGTGTAGAGGAGACATTGCAACATAGCCTGTGTGTTTTGTGTCCAGCAGTATTGCGTGAACGATTCTTTTGACAAATATGTTTTAAGCCGTTTTTTGCTCTTATCCTCATTTGACTTTTCCAAAAGGCCTCTGGTCTACCTGCCGGCATCTCACTTTGACTTGTTTTTGTCATTCTGGTGTGCCAGGTTTGGTGTTCACTACGTCTCGGACAACGTGTTACCTGGTCAGACACCCACTTAGCAAATATTGCTTACACATAAAAACATTGGCATGTAATCGCCCCAACCATGTAAGGTATTACTTCACACTTACAATATGGAGACGCCCCCGTGGATCATATGTTATACCTGTATATAATAATGTAAGATACACAACAGTATTTTATTTGCACCATATAAGAGAGGCATCGGTGGCTCAGTCGGTTTGGTGTACAACTCCAAGCAGTCTCGCCCTCCAGCGCAAGCGATGATGGTTGAAATCCACATGTTTCTATCATGGACTTTGTAACTAGCTCGAAATCGTTTTCTGGTGGAGATACCAGTTACTCGCTGATGGCGGGTGGTTTGTCATACATGGTCGACGAGTTTAGCAGCCATTGACAATACTGTTAGATTAGCTGTAAGTGTGCGGATTTCCTTCACCACTAAAACCGGCGATGTCCTGATATGTCCTTAGTTGTCGAAAGCGACATTAAACCCCACTCAATCAATCATCATACAAGACAATATATCCCAAAAAATCAATGCATATGGATTTGCATGCGCTTTCCTTCTTTCTCTGTGCATCAGTTTCAAACATCAATACTGATATACCGTACTGTTGAAGATATTACTGACACATTGTTATTGTTTTCTTTGTTCTATTGGTAATCTTTCTTCTATTTATATTGGTGAAATGGGGAATGCATTGGGCATATCAGGGGGGGCCCGAATTTTTTTTAAGAGACATGAGGTGGGGGGTGGGTGGATTACCCGAGGCCGGAAACAGTTTTTGACCACATTTTTTGCATTTTTTTTTCATTGACATATTTTCAACTGTTTTAAACATATTTGTTTATATGTTGTGGCTCGTTGCAATATGAGAAGCACTAATACATGCAATATTGTTATAATTACCCCCATAAGTTGATATAAAATGGAAAAATAGTGAATATTGTGGGGGTGGGTCCCAATTTTTTTGATTGTGTCTGTTTCAGTTTGCTTGGCAGTTTTTATATTGAAATTTGTCTATTTCACGGTGTAGATCAATACAAAAAATACTTCAGATAGCTCTAGGATAGGGTGAACTTAATGCAGTCTGACAATATCAGCTGACAACTCATGACAGAATATTACAATAATTATTATAATTCATGACAGTCTCTTTACTCATACAGTTAGTTGATGCATGAGTGTAATGTATTAAATAAGTATTTGTATCAGTATTTGTATACTAAATTGATTTTTAAATATACTTTTGTCAAATAATTATTTGAATTGTCAAATTATTAGTTGCAGTGTTGTTGACAACCATCAATAAGTAAATAAGTAGACATGAAATAAAGTTTTAATAACATTTATTGAAAGAAAAAAAAATATAACCTTCCTTGGATAGTCTTCTGAAAAGTATAAAAATATATTTAAATAGATGTGAAGAGGGGCCAGGACACATTACAGTTTTGTTCACATTGTAATTATTACATGTATATCCTATAATTACCTGCATATACTACAATGTACATGACACTTAATATCTAATTCAGGCTAATTTGAAAATTATCAAAGAAGTACAATTATTTTACTTAATTATTGTATATTTATAAGATGATGTGCATGCAAGGTGGTCTAGTTTGAAGGCACACATAAAGGTCATGTACACAATGTGTGTTAATTTCTTATTGCACATGAATTCCACCCAGTACATGACCGAAGTTCAGCTCTGATTGTCCAAATGAATCTCAGTAATATACATCCGTGTATATGGATTTGGCACTAAATTGACCATCAACGTTCAAACTCAAAGGGTTAAGCCATTATTTTAGGCAAAGTTCTAAGTCTTAATGCGAGGTCGGGTCGGTGGTCATACAGGCATACATAAAAGTTAATCATATGCACATTTTCCTTTTTGGTATTACTATAGACTCTAGGCCTACTAGTTGATGCTGGTTGATGTCTGAAAAAAAGATAAATTTAATTTTGTGTAATTTTGTATTCTACTATAGGCCCTAACACTGGCCCCAGTTATTTTTATTTGTCATTCCAGGGGATTCAACATATTTTTCATCTACTTACCAGCTGTACTCACACAGATGAATAGGTTGGGTTATAAATTTACCAATATAATCACATCATATTCTACCTTTGTTGATTGCTTAGAGTTCAATTTTGCACATGTTTGTTAACAGGAAGTAACATTTAATTTGGTCTTTCAAAGAAGGGACCATTATAGAGCGGTTGGTCGTTTTTACAGAGGGGACCAATATAAAGCTTTGATGTTTTGGGGTGGGTGTCTAAAATTTTATGAAAACAAAATGCAAGAAAGGGTGGGTGGGTGTAAAAAAATGGATATGTAAAAAAAAGACCCCATGTCTCGCATCTTTTTAAAGTCATTTCAGAAAATAATTTGTTGCGAATATATTCTGAAAAAGATGTTTTATATCCAATATGTTGAACAGTAATGGTTATGGTTAGTTTACGCGGTAATATAAAACGGATCGGATTTTGTCTACTTACGTTATTTCAGATGCAAGGTGTATTATCAGTTTACATTGAGTAAATTTTACTAAACATATTTTACTAAACTTCCCAACATACGATTACTACGGTGTTGGGCTAAACTCTTACTTAACGGAATTAAAGTGTACTGAATTTATAATTGCCAAAAAGGGAAGCTGAAACAAACATTGATCCAGGGTATCATAACGGATAGGGCATCGTTCAAATGTGGCATTCTTATTTGATCGCATTTTGTGTTATCCGTGTTCATTTTTTTTTAAAAGGTGTAGGTTGGTACATTTTGCAAACTGTGAAATTCAACAGATTATATCGGGTGTCGAAAACTTTTTGTTTTGACGAATATGCAAGTGTTTATTCTAAAATATCACACATGTCTTGAGTTGATTTCTAAGTGATTTAATTTTTTTTGCCAATATTCACAAACTGTCCTGAAATGTCCGATATATTTTTGCAGAAAGACACATCTCTAAAATGTTCAAACAAATAAGTTTCGGAAAATTGAAAATAGCGCGTGTCATATATTGTACGTCCAAAGATGACATATGCATACATGTAGCCCATGACCAGTTTGATCACTGCGGTAAAATTCAAGTAAAACGTCGCCAGGACTGGCACATCCTCATGTCTACTATGATAAGTGTAATGGACTACATTATATACATCGTTATAATTGCCGAGCATCTCATCCCCTCCCAATCTCTCATAGACTCAATTATGTATGGAAGAAAGCATGTTTGACGATGTTGATATTCCGAGACATAAGTATTGCCTTTGCTGTTATGGTTGAAGTGCTTAATTTTCAATGGGACGAAATGTGAATGTACTTGTCTCGGGGTATTGGTGGTGCTAATGATAGATGTAATATAGAGTCAAATGTGACGATATTAACCTGTTCTAGTTGTGTGCAAATTATGGCAAAGTGGATGATGCGATCTAAAAAAAAATTAAAAAGTACACATACACCACACCGGTTCCCCGAACTGACAAGTAAAGGCACGTTTGAAGAGTCGACTGATAAGCGAAAGGCGAACTTTCGGATGTCTAAAAGGCAACAAAGGAACACAGAACAGTAACACGGCTCATTATTCTGTAGACATATATGTATGTGTTCACTGGACATGCGTGTACGGTTTCCTCGCCAATCATGACACCAGTTGTGATGCAGGGTCCTGTGCTTTTGAAACGCACATACCGAAGTAAAGCTAAATAGCCAAAATAATTTATTTGGAACAGTTAAAAATGACAATGTGCAAATTGCACCGCAACGCGGCTTCAGTTTATATCGCTTGATGTATGGCTCCCAAAGCGGTCTTCATAATTATCATGTGCGGCACTTACCTGGCAAGAATGCGTGCTAATCAAACAGTGCGGCCAATTACTGATCTCAATCTTTTGGTTGATTTCACACACATCAGTTGCATGTGGCTAGTACTCATTTAGTAGTCCAAGCATACATGCACCTCATCATTTCTTATTAACTATGGATGAGAGAATTAAAGCAGTTAAACTTAAAATGGACTGTGACCGGTCTTTAAATTATCAGCAACCCGTCCTAAAATTACATGTGATGCATTGTCTGCATGCAATCTTTCGAACCCCAAGCTTTTTACTTCAAGGAAAATATCAGCATAACCATTTGCTAATAAATATAATAACCATATGCTACAAACACGAAAATGTTCACATGCATGCGTTAGCAAGAAATCTGATAAGAAAAACTCCCTACCCCGCAACACACATCCTCTGGGTATTCTGGCAAAAATCAGAACTCGATCAGATACCAAGTTTGTCAGGCTAAAAAGTCTCATTCTAGAGCAATGAATAATGATCCGAATGCAAAATACCGACGTCCCCTTTACAACATTTGTCCAGGTAACGTTGTCGTGGGTTCAGTACGCTGTTCGATCGGGCGCGGACATTAATGGCTTACGTGTGCACGTGGAATAACGCAACTGGAGTCACCACAGGGTGATAAATTTACTCGACCGTGGCTGACAATGGACAAGTCCGTCTATAATCAGAATTGGTTCCAGCACTGAAATATCCACAGAAACAGTCAACTACAGAAACTAGCTCCCATATAGTTTGTTCATAATTTGTATCTACATTCCACTAGTTGTGTTTGATAGATATGTGCACAATATTGATAGCGTGGCAGGGTGTGCGTTTATGTGAGGTCAAATTCATATTAATTAGCACTTACTCTTAGTCATGTTTCGACAAAGGGTATTGGAACTATGTGTAAGGATAATATAATATATTACCATTTAGCATAAAATGTTAAGATCTAAAACTGTATAATTTTGAGTGCGGCCAAACATATTCCAAACTATATGCCATTGATGATTTATTTTGGCTCAATAACTGAGTGAGATATTGAGATAGATATTAATTAATGTGTATAACACTTAAGTGCGTTGTAATACAGCGTAATATAATTAAGCGTAACCGAATTATGCTTTTAAGCGTTATGAAATGTGCTTTTTAAAGGTGAATTTGCAATACAGTGTGCATTTTATGCTTTTTAAAATTCAAATGTAAGCAGATTCCAAAGTGAATGTCAATTTAAAAACTCAATATATATTTCCGCGCCATTGCTTAAGAGTGTGGATATTAGCATCAGTATCTTAAGAGTCTGGATATTAGCATCAGCATCTTAAGAGTCTGGATATTAGCATCAGCATCTTAAGATTCTGAATATTATCATCAGCATCTTTATAGTCTGGATATTAGCATCAGCATATAATGAGTCTGGTTATTAGCATCAGCATCTTAAGAGTCTGGATATTAGCATCAGCATCTTAAGAGTCTGGATATTAGGATCAGCATCTTAACAGTCTGGATATTAGCAACAGCATCTTAAGATTCTGGATATTAGCGTCATCATCTTAACAGTCTGGTTATTAGCACCAGCATCTTAAGAGTCTGAATATTAGCATCAGCATCTTAACAGTCTGGATATTAGCAACAGCATCTTAAGATTCTGGATATTAGCATCAGCATCTAAAGAGTCTGGTTATTAGCATCAGCATCTTAATAGTCTGTATATTAGCATCAGCATCTTAAGAGTCTGGTTATTAGCATCAGCATCTTAAGAGTCTGTATATTAGCATCAGCAACTTAAGAGTCTGGTTATTAGCATCAGCATCTTAAAAGTCTGGTTATTAGCAACAGCATCTTAAGAGTCTGAATATTAGCATCAGCATCTTAACAGTCTGGATATTAGCAACAGCATCTTAAGATTCTGGATATTAGCATCAGCATCTAAAGAGTCTGGTTATTAGCATCAGCATCTTAAGAGTCTGTATATTAGCATCAGCATCTTAAGAGTCTGGTTATTAGCATCAGCATCTTAAGAGTCTGTATATTAGCATCAGCAACTTAAGAGTCTGGTTATTAGCATCAGCATCTTAAAAGTCTGGTTATTAGCAACAGCATCTTAAGAGTCTGGTTATTAGCATCAGCATCTTAAGAGTCTGGATATTAGCATCAGCATCTTAAGAGTCTGGTTATTAGCATCAGCATCTTAAGAGTCTGAATATTAGCATCAGCATCTTAACAGTCTGGATATTAGCAACAGCATCTTAAGATTCTGGATATTAGCATCAGCATCTAAAGAGTCTGGTTATTAGCATCAGCATCTTAAGAGTCTGTATATTAGCATCAGCATCTTAAGAGTCTGGATATTAGCATCAGCATCTTAAAAGTCTGGTTATTAGCATCAGCATCTTAAGAGTCTGGTTATTAGCATCAGCATCTTAAGAGTCTGGATATTAGCATCAGCATCTTAAGAGTCTGGTTATTAGCATCAGCATCTTAAGAGTGTGGATGTTTGCATCAGCATCTTAAGAGTCTGGATATTAGCATCAGCATCTTAAGAGTGTGGATATTAGCATCAGCATCTTAAGAGTCTGGATATTAGCATCAGCATCTAAAGAGTCTGGTTATTAGCATCAGCATCTTAAGAGTGTGGATGTTTGCATCAGAATCTTAAGAGTCTGGATATTAGCATCAGCATCTTAAGAGTCTGGATATTAGCATCAGCATCTTAAGAGTCTGGATATTAGCATCAGCATCTTAAGAGTCTGGATATTAGCATCAGCATCTAAAGAGTCTGGTTATTAGCATCAGCATCTTAAGAGTCTGTATATTAGCATCAGCATCTTAACAGTCTGGATATTAGCATCATCATATTAAGAGTCTGGATATTAGCATCAGCATCTTAAGAGTCTGGATATTAGTATCAGCATCTTAAGAGTGTGGATATTTGCATCATCATATTAAGAGTGTGGATATTATCATCAGCATATTAAGAGTCTGGATATTAGCATCAGCATCTTAATAGTGTGGATATTAGCGTCAGCATCTTAAGAGTCTGTTTATTAGCATCAACATCTTAAGAGTCTGGATATTAGCATCATCATATTAAGAGTCTGAATATTAGCATCAGCATCTTAAGAGTCTGGATATTAACATCAGCATCTTAAGAGTCTGGTTATTAGCATCACCATCTTAAGATTCTGGATATTAGCGTCAGCATATTAAGAGTCTGGATATTAGCATAAGCATATTAAGATTGTGGATATTAGCATCAGCATCTTACTCTGAGGACGGTGTTAATGCGGGCCGTCAAATAGTTTGCCAATTTATTTGGCCATTTCTGATTTTTTTTTTGGCCAATTTAAATCTTCATGTTCTGGCCTGACAAGTAATACACATTTTTCTTTTATTTTAATTATTAAGCAGTCTATATAGTTATGTCCAAATCTTCAAATACGGTGAATATACTGATTTAATCCCACCAAAACATGTGTTAATCCGCAGTACTGTTTGATTATATTGCGTGATAGTGTTTTACCATGGGTGCCCTTTGTTACTCACTTTGGCCAACAGTTTGGACAAATGAATTTTGTTTGGCCATTTTCGAAAACAAAATGGACAATGGCCAATTTGGTCTATGCCAGCATGAACCCTCTCTGTTGATGACATGGCCATAGAACCCTCTATGTTGATGACATGGCCACATGAACCCTCTCTGTTGATGACATGGCCACATGAACCCTCTCTGTTGGTGACATGGCCACATGAACCCTCTCTGTTGATGACATGGCCATAGAACATTTCTGAAAATCGTACTTTCAAAAATACCCTAAATACTCTGTATACAAATCTGCTCGCACTGTCGACTGTTTACAACCAGATGCCTATCCAGAACTTTTACCTTTGACGATGGGTTGCGTAATTAATTAGAAATCGGACCAAATAGAACGGTAATTACCCGGAATCAAGATGGCCAAATATTAAGTCACCAGCCAGTGATATGGTTTATAACGAACCAAAGCCGGACGCTTTGGGTCGTATATGACTATAGCTAATTTTGTGACGTAACCAATTATTATCTAATACGACGCAGCTGTTTTGAATTTCGCGAGCGCTTTTATAGCACAGTAGATCGGTGGGTTTAAAGCATTAATGTCGTAATAGGAAACTCTTGTTACTTTGTCTTTCGATTACTAGTATGCAAATGATAATTATGAACATTGAATTACAATGTCAGTTCATTCGTAGCGTTATTTTACCTTTTATTGAGAAAATAAGACACAATAAATAACGACACTATTGTTTTACAGTCTACACACATCGGGGCGAGTGAAAAGTGATCGAAATTCCTGACGTGAAATATAATAAGAATGTCACACGAATTTGCCGTTCTACTGTGCGACGATGGCAGTGCTCGTCCAGCGTCAAGAAAAGAAATAAATTGGTTAAATTCATTAAATATGTTCGCGTTCCCCTCTCGACAAGATATAACTATTTTCACTTTGATGTTGGTACAAGTAGTTTATAACCATGAATAGTCTATCAAGACTATACCCGGAAGTACGAGTTGCCTAATTTATACTCGAAATTACGATTGGGGTCCTTTCATTCGACGAGACCAGGAAATATAGCCTTACTAGGAAGTGACCCGACTTCGTCCGGGCTTTGACCTTGAATTTACCATTTTGAAGGTCAATGTCAGGTCGGAGTCACTATTTGACCCGGACAAAATTACCCGTAGTTATCAAATTTCGTCGAAATCCGTCCAGCAGTTTTCCCGGCCATAGCTAACAGACAAACAAACAAACAAACAGACAGAAGTCTATATATTAGACCCGTTTCAAGGTGAAAGTCACCTCGGGCGGAAAATCTGACCCGATGAAACTCTCCCCCACTCCCATGAACCCCTAAGTGCGAAAACAGACTTAATAATCACACAACACGCTCATGTATGTACACAGGCACAACACGCTCATGTCTGGACACATACACGCTCTTTATCGACGACACTGCGGATACAAACGCTCTTTAACTATCACTCGATTAACCCATGAATTCCCATTGCGGTGACGGGGATTGGAGAATGAGTGCTCTGACGTTCTCAGAAGCGGTCCGATGACCATTACCCTGGTTTTTACCCTTAAATAGCAAGTTTGGGCTAACAAACAGACAGACACACATACGTCCCAAAATATATAGTAAATGTGAATCTTATTTGCAGGGAATACCAGAGAATCTATAAACTGATTTTGATAACAAAGAAAAAAAGCCACAGCTACCCTCATATGAGTAGTTTTGCTTTGGTTCGTTAATTACGCTAGCGTATGGCCATATTATTGTACCAAGCGGACGACTATTGACTAGCGACTCCTCTCTCTATATACACAGTATGTCTTGTGCATAAATGCACGTTACGATATCAACTGTAAATCTATCATATATGTGACCCGCCATATCAAATCCAGTAGTAAGTCGGGATTTGTTTTACCCTGTGCCAATGCATTCTCTTATATATGCGAGTCGACCATAGGTCGCCTCACATATATAAGAGAATGCATTGGCCTAACAATTTTTTACAATTTTAATAATTTGTTCTTGTATTCTTTAACAATTTTATAATTTCACCCATACAGAGCCCCAGACAAACATGAGCAGACGACACTCTTCTATATGCTTCTATCTATGTGTGGGGCTCCCTGCAGGGTAATGGATGTTTTTTATTTTATGTCCTAAAAATTGTAAGAAACATTTATTTAAAAAAAATAATAAAAAATTGTTAGGCCAAAGCGTTCTCTTATATATGCGAGGCGACCTATGGTTGACTCGCATATATAAGAGAAGCATTGACACAGGGTAAAAATATCCCGACTTACGACTGGATTTGATATCGCGGGTCACATATTATAATATCATATGGACAGCTTGGACTACTATGACACATCCTAGTATGTGTATGAGAAACTTGATATACATGACATACCTCTGTATCAATTTCTACACACTCTGTGCATCTGCTCCCACCAGTATTGTGTGGTCACATTTGTAAGGCAAATATGTTTTCAGCCGTTTTTGCTGTTCTTGTTTGACTTCGTACCAAGACCTTCTGGTTCACCTGCCAGTGTATGTCTGTTCGCCTCCATCACTCACGTGTGATATGTGTGGTGTTCGCCTACAATCAGTCGTGCTACCTGATCAGACACCCACTTACCTACACTAATTACCTATTAATACAGTTAACTATTGTATGCCTCAAACATGACATTGCACATCACCTTGCAGTCATATTGCAGTTTAGTGACTAATAGTGCAGCACATCTGGGGTGCTATTCACCAAGCGAGACTATTTTATAAACCAGGTAGTTTATATGGTAGCGGCTGAACGCAAATGTATCTTCGCTTTAGCGCAAACGACACACGTTGTCGATGGTGTGATTGATCCAATCTATCAGATTTGTCACTTGTCAATTGACGCCGTCTTACGACTAATTCATGAACACTCACCGGCCTCAATCGGCATGTATAGCGGTATAATTTTTGGGTACAATTGTGTGGAGACTCATGCTTGCGTTTATATATCTGCAGAATGAGTTTCAATGATATTAATGAATTTTTTTAATTAGCACAGTGTGAAAATGAAGAGCCAAGAAGATAACGTCTCAGAAGAATTTTGTTTGTGTTTTGGTTCTGTTTGGATATTTCCTTGCCATTTCCAAAGAATTTTTTTTCCATCCATCATTTTTCCGGCGCTGGTGAATGGTGCCGGTTTCTTTGTTCTTTAATATTTTGATTCTTCTCTCCACAATGCCCAAAAACGTTTTACGCTCGTCGGCAGTGGGGGGGGGGGGGGTCTGGAAAACAATTGCACATATAGGGCCCAAAAAGTTTTTTTCGGACCCCGAGGGACCCACCACCCATTTATGCAAATTTTTTCCTCCAAATGTTAGGGACCCATGTGCACCCCCTTTCTTTCTCATGTTTTTATCCAAATTTCAAGAGGTTTTTTTTAGCCATTCTTCAATAACTGTGTTAACTGCCTTGCAATCCCATTACACTGGCCTTTGTTGGTGCAAACTGTGTAAAATTAAGACTCAAGCAATAACATGCTTAATCGGTAAAGCCCAGGTCAGAAAAACGAAAAATAAACTGTATTACCGCATTATAGCCTTAATATATCGAGCGTGTTTGATGTAAACATAATACCACAAAATACGCTCTTTAAAAAATCGTCAGTTGTGGGTTGCACCCCACAAATTACTCAAACAAAAGATCGCAACCCACAAGTATTATCTGACCAGTGCGGTCACCCCACAACTATACTCTGACCAGTACGCCCATACAGACATTTTGCGTTATAACTCAAGAGTCGGTTGTCATATTTTGATGCTCTATGACATGTGACGGACCAGAAATGGGGAACGAATATGCATAATATCACGGATTGTGAGCACCAATGCCTACCAGAGTTATCCATGGGCCCTGTTTATGAAATTCAGTCCGTACAAAGTTTTTGCAATATAAGTTGAAGTGTCGGTTGTCGAATTTTGAAGTGGTTTGGTATGGTGATAGACCTGAATGATAGGGGAAGGATGTATGCAGATATTACTGCATATCACAGGTTTTGCCTGTCGATGCATACCAGAGCTACCAACCTGGTTCCATCCGTAAACACATTTTGCATTATTATAACTAAACCATTTCTATGTATATTTGTGCACTAGAGTCTGCAGTATAGTCTCAGTCAGATTTTATTCTTGATTTTAGTTTGAACTTTGAAGACATTGAAGAATGTCATTTCTCAAAGCATCTGAATGCATCACATTATTTCAGTTCATCTATTTATAAGCGATAACAGTGTACAATTAGTATAGTTTAGTCTTGTTGAGCAGTATTTAAGCTTCAAGTTCGTAAATTCAAGGAGAATAGCGTCGCCTTCGGTTGGGATTGTCTGAACAATAAACAGTAACGGTCATTCATCATAAGCAATTCAGTTTTATTTGGATAAGTGTTGCAAATTAACATTACTTGCAACCATTAAAGATGAGAAATAACCAGAAGGAATGAATTTGATTGCATGCCAGAACAAGACAGTATTTCAGACATTAGAAATTTATGAGATACCCTTTCCAATGTCATGTTATGCAACAATCGGGTTAATGATATCTAGTCATCATTGAGTATTCACCATGTAGTATTTGTGATACAGTTTGTTTTTATTTTATTACTTTTATTCGGGTAATACAACTGGGTAATATATTAATTTGTTTTACTAAATTACGGTTTTCCACTGTGAAGTGGGACGGGATCCTGTGAAATCCAGAAGGTTGCTAAATCTGAGGCTATATAGTCACTATAGCTGGCTATATAGCCATATGCCAACAAACATGATACTAACATGCTTACAAACAACATTACATGGTCAGTACTTGTAAATTGTTTGAAAAAAAAACCCATTTTGGAAAAAAATTTACAAGCACGATTGTTTCGGCCTCTGGACCACCCACCCACCCCGACCCTATATACGGATTTGTTTTTGTAGACCCCCCATGTCGTCGGTGGTATATTTTGCCCCACGTAATTTTCCTCGATTGCTCATTGTTGAAATGAACCAAACGTGTACTGTTACACGCAGCATGTTGATGTGACCGATGGTCAATCTATGATTGACGCCAATCACCTTGATTGGATAATCCTATACCGCGCGGCGATGTCTTCCCATCGATATGTCCACCGACAGCTTCGCATTGAGCGTCGCCTCGTAAAACTACCTGGACTATATTATAAACCCAGCCGGTGAATAGCACCCCAGGAGTTTATATAGCTACTATAGATACAATTACTTTGAAACTTTTTGCACAAAGCTGTATTCAGATAATAATGTTATGAGCATGCCTTTCTGAATGGCAGAGATAGCAATAACTTGATAATAACAGAGTTATGACAGTTGAATATCCATATATCCTCTATACATATTGGATAGTCCGTGATCCATTTCTATAAAACACGCTTAGTTTTTTGTATTGTGTTGCCCTCCCTCTCAATTTTAATTTTGTATATGAAAATGTTGGGCGTCTCCTATCGGTTACAGTGACACACTAATATCAGGTGATACAAAGTGCTGATATGTAGAGAGAAGTAGGTTCTTGGTGTATATGTTTTCGTCATCTTTGATCAGATAATAGATGCTCTGACTGTATTTTTGCGTCATTTGCAAGGGGGAACGTGTATAGTGTGATAAAATAAAAACTGGTGGGATATCCCTTTCTATTTTCACATAATTCCGGAACTTTTGCGAACTAGATCCAAAATGTTCATGACAAATCAAACGTGTTTGGCCCTTCAACTCATTATCAAGTAAACAAAACACTGCTTCCACCAACATTGTTACCCTCCTCCCTATTTTCCATCCTTCTGATTGGTCCATGTCCTGTCACGTGCCGGACGACAAATCACACTGTCACCCGCTGACATTGTTTTTGTCGCCCGCCTGATGTTATAATGCATGAATATCTCCAAACACACACTGCAGTAACTCATCTATTTCACATCACAATAATATACTAAAAATCATAGATCTTATATACCCCACGGTTTCGCAAAACACACCAGTTGTGGTGTTTGCTAATTTGCATATATTTGGTGAACACTAATATTCGAACTTTTAAGTTGATACCTTTATCGGACAAGCGTTATTATGTACTGTTTACATCGAAACATCTCGGTGATTCAATATGTTCATGTCGTCATTATGGTGCAAGATTGAAAGAGTAGTTCTCAAAGTATATAGTAGCATTGGCTTCAGGTTGGTTGGTTATAAATGTTTGCTGGTAGACAACGTAATGCATACGTTTGTCGCGAGTGAATGGTACAGTACGCTTATCCATGATATCAGACCTCTCCGCGATGTCTGCAATGTGATCACAGAAGTATTTTGTGTGAGGATCGCCATGTAATTGGGAGCACTGACACATATGAATGTACATTAATGAAATAGACAACTTTCCAATAGCTTTCGGGGAAGACCGCTATGAAATGAACATCGCGAGTAAATTCCGCGCGCAAGGCGACATTGAATATTCCACATTGCAGATGGTGATAACATACCTACATGTATATGGCGTATTGGTTTGCATTGCATGGACCGATATTGACGATTTAACCACCAAAATGATCGTAAATAAACGCTGATTATCAAACGCTTAACGGTTTATGAAACAGAACGATAAGTAGTTACTGAAAATATACACAATCGGGAAAGAAAGAACTCGTGACTCAGTGCAACATCGTGCGTGTGGATGGCAAGGATTTTTTTCTGTGGTATAATCGGATAACAAAACAGTTGTTGTCCTTCTTCTGGGGAGACATCGAAATTTGTCACCCGCTCGAGAACGGAAAGTCTCCCTCGGAGCTGTGCTCCTCGGGAGACATTCCGATCTCGAGCGGGTGACAAATCTCAATGTCTCCCTCGACATCGGGCAACAACGGTATAATGTTATAGTGTTGAAAACTGCCCATGGTACGTTCCGATACCACAATATCAAACAAACATGACGTGTTAAACTGAAAAAAAATGTGCTGATACCACGTAGCGTGTTGTCATAACTCCAGTCGATGTGCACAATGCGTAGTCACATCACGGGGTCGTGAAACGCCTGTATTGCCCTCCACAAATGATTTTATCTAAAACATATCTGCTTGATTCATATCTACTATATACTTTGAGAACTACGGAATATGTATATGTCCTCTATAGACTCGAGAACTGCTGGGCAGATTGAACCCAAACTTGCTGTGTAAGGGTAAAAATCCACAGGCAGTACACTCGGACCATTGGCGAGCCCGTGCGACCACTCATTCACCCTTCAACTGCCACTGTAATGGGGATTGATGGGTTAATCGCGTGATAATTAATGAGCGTTCGTATATGAGGCGTCGCTATTAAAGAGCGTTTCTCTATTTTAGTGAAAATATACGGCATTTGACCGGCTCGGAAACTGGGGATATCTAGACGATATTTCGTACTTAGGGGTTCCAAGGGACGGGGGAGAGTTTCGTCGGGTCAGTTTGTCCGCCCGATGTGACCTTGACCTTGAACCGGGTACCCACAAATGACATTGGGCGATATCTCGGTAGTCCGCGGTGACATCGATGTGAAAGTTATTATGTATGGTCAACTCGGGAAGGGAAATATTTTTGTCGGGTTATTTTGTCCACCAAACATGACCTTGACACGGGTACCCGCAAATGACCTTGGGCGATATTTCGGGCATCAGCGGTGGCAGCGATGTGCGGGGTTACATTGAACAACACAAATTAATGGATCGACCAAAGCCTTGAGTCCGGAATCCAGCTTCAAATTGACCCTGGAATCCGGAACCCAGTTTAAGAAACAAATACCGATTTCACGTTTAGTTTACATGATATTATAGATCTTATATTCAATACAATGGAACCATGATCACCATGGAATCAAGCCTATATACGAGCGCCTGCGGCGCATAAGATACTATGGGTGGCGGGATGGAATGATGGGTATGTACTACCTATATACGAGCGCCTGTGGCACATAAGATACTATGGGTGCCGGGATGGGATGGTGGGTACTACATATATACGAGCGCCTGCGGCGCATAAGATACTATGGGTGGCGGGATGGGATGATGGGTGAGTACTACCTATATACGAGTGCCTGCGGCGCATACGATACTATGGGTGGCGGGATGGGATGGTGGGTGGGTGGGTACTACCTATATACGATCGCATGCGGCGCATAAGATACTATAGGTTCAGCAACAAAGCTCCTCATCTCGGGACGAGTTCCGTCCCGAAATGACAACCTACACGCTGTTGCTAGCAGCATGCCGGTAAACACGCGATATTTATGGGAATCCAATTTCTATGCAATGGCCTTGACACTAATTAGGAACCGTAACTCTTGCCGGTTCCGGTAAATCTACACTTCGGACAACTGCCGCAAATAATGACCGGAAAGATAAAGAGCACCGTATACAAACGAATATATACGGACTAAGTCCTATACGAGTGTGCATTAGATTGGATCCCATATAAAATTCATGATATTATGATCTATTATGACGAAATGAGGAACCAAATCGCAATATTTCACCCGAAATGGAATCCGTTTATATAAATACATGAATCCGGAATCCAGCTTAATTTGTGTCTTGAATCCGGCGTACGGGTCCAAAAATGGGTCGAATCCGGCGTACGAAAGGGGGGGGGGGAGGGGCCCTCATTTATTAATGACCATTTTAGGTAAGGATTGTCCGTTTATAAGTGGACAATCTTGAAGAATTACCTGCAGGAATGACAGTAACAATTCATAAACAAATGACCGAAAGGTTTCAGATGACAGATTAGGGTAACCTAAACGACCTAACGCCAGTTATTCCACGTTCTCACACAGTGAGGGTGGTGCCAAACGCATGGACGACAAGAACAAGAGGACATATGAATCAAATGGGGATGGGACAAAGGGAGAATAACACAATTGGGTGCATGTGTCACTACCACTAGTCATCATTTTGAGTGGCGAGCGGTGTTCCTGAACAGTTTATCATCATTTTAAGAATAATTGTGAACGTACGTACCAAATGAGTTATAATTAATTAAAACCAAAACCAGTTAACAATTACAATTTATAAATTGATATCAACAGAAACATGAAAGATAGAGTCAATATGACAAGCATCCGATGCAAGTTACATGATAACACATTTACGTGGTGACATTCACATTCATTAAAATAACGACTGTGGTTTTCCTGCGGAACGACAATTGTGTTATTCGATTTTGTCTGCACTTTGTGATCAATAAGCATGTTGTCAAACATAAGTACGGTATGGGCTAATACCGGTGGTTGTTTTAGGTTCATAGTCTGCTTAGAATCGCCTAATAGTGAGTCCACAGCGAGCTTAAAGATATGTGACCCGCCATATCAAAACCAGTCGTAAGTCGGGATTTGTTTTACCCTGTGCCAATGCATGCTCTTATATATGCGCGTCGACCATAGGTCGCCTCGCATATATAAGAAAATGCATTGGCCTAACAATTTTTTACAATTTTAATATTTTTTTCTTGAATTCTTTAACAATTTTATAATTTCACCCATACAGAGCCCCAGACAAACATGAGCAGACGACACTCTTCTATATGCTTCTATATATGTGTGGGGCTCCCTGCAGGGTAATGGATGTTTTTTATTTTATGTCCTAAAAAATATTTTTTTTAAATGATAACAAATTGTTAGGCCAATGCATTCTCTTATATATGCAAGGCGACCTATTGTCGACACGCATATATAAGAGAATGCATTGGCACAGGGTAAAAAAATCCCGACTTACGACTGGTTTTGATATGGCGGGTCACATATCTTTAAGCTCGCTGTGGACTCACTATTAGGCGATTCTAAGCAGACTATGAACCTAAAACAACCACCGGGTCACATATATTATGGACTTGTTCGAGTGCGATAAACTTATAAGTTAGTTCTCAGGCTCTATACCAACCTGGTGAATGTAGCATTCTACTAACATCACCAAAAATTTCAAAGAAATCGACTATACCACTCCATAGAAAACATATCGTCTGAACACGCTCAATTGTAAATAAGTCGGGACGCAACAATCGGCGATAAACTAACGCAAACGATTTCGCCATCTGACGTCATTGCATTTTATTAATTAATATATAAGAATGACGGTGCGTGTTGTCAATTTAGATTTGTGTGTTGTCAATTTGGATTAATATCTGTAAAAATAACTACTATATGCAAGATTATTCTCCATTTCTATTTGCTCATTCTGCTGAAGGGTATCACATTACTTTAAAATGAGAGTGATTTAGTGCTATTATATCGAATCATAATGACTTATTATCATGGACGGAAATACCACGACCAACCAACGCATATGTACGCTCTATAACATGTGTGTTCACTGTGGTCCGCGTCATAAAACGGAATAACGGATACAAATCAAATCAAATAATCCATTTTGAACCTATTTGATTATTATAAGTCGATTATGAACATATTTGAGTGCTGATATGCTGGATAAATTGGAACAAATAGTAGACATTAGCGTAGAGACACACTCACTGAAAGGCTTTAAAACAATGATTAACTGATATTATCTATAACGTGGTGTTTTATTATTATTATCGTATATAGGTATTACCCACCCACCACACCATCCCGCCACCCATAGTATCTTATGCGCCACAGGAGGGTTATTTGTAAACAATAATTATGTATCAAAAGTTGGATGATTTGATTAAATGGTGATGATGATGCTGATTGAATTTCATTGGCAAAGTGGCAAGATCTGACTGTTACGGTTGGCCATCAATTGCTAGTGCTATGTTGTTATCTTGCAGGCAAAAGACACGTCATGTGGTAACGGCCAGATCAGCCTTCCGGGAAAAGAAGACACCACCACGTGTTTCGGTGAGTTATATATATATTATCATCAATGTTACCCGGCGTTGCCCAGGTTACTGTGGTACGAAACCCTCTCCTATGTATACAGATAACGCTCTTGCTCAACGTGTTTCTCATATTCTCATAAATTGTGTATCCAAATGACATCACCCCAAATGTAATTCGTATACACGAGTTACATGGATCACGTCATACGTTATCAGTTTATCAATCGTACAACAGTTTTACTGACTTATTTTGAATTAACGTGTTTGCTTTGTTTTGTTTTTTAGTATTTGTATTGTGATAAAAACATGAATATAATCACGTTAGTTCGCAAAAATAAAAGACGATAATTGGGTTTTACATAATTATACATTTGTATAACGAGGTGTCCTCAAAATCGTAGTTTCTCCCACTAGATTGAATTATATATCTATTATATATTTTGGAAGAGCTGTGTGTATGTGTGTCTGTGTGTCTGTAATCGATGGACTCAAAAACGGCCGAGCCGATTTCGATGAAACTTGGTATGTTGGGGTATCCTCGGCCGGGGAGTGACATGGGCCTATTAATTTGCCCGTGCGACGCGATCTTGACCTTGAAATCGGATCATTTCAAGGTCAAACGCCCGAATATCACGGGATTTCGATGGAACTTGGTATGTGAGGGTACATTCGGCCGGGGAGTGACATGAACCTATTAACTTGCCCGTGCGACGTGACATTGACCTTGAAATCGTGTCATTTCAAGGTCAAACGCCAGAATATCACGGGATTTCGATGAAACTTGGTATGTGGGGGTACTTTCGTATGGGGAGTCTCATAAGCATATTAATTTGCCCGTGCGACGTGACCTTGACCTTGAAATCGGGTCAATTCAAGATCAAATAGCCAATTTTGACGAAATTTTATACATAGGGTTACTTTTGTCCACTGAGTGTTTTGGACGGGTCAAATCGTGACCCGACCTGACATTGACCTTCAAAATGATTAATTCAAGGTCAAATCGGGTAAAACCGGATGGATTTCGACGGGCACGTTTGTCGGGTACTTTTGTCCGGGCAGTGTTTTGGACTGGTCAAATCGTGACCCCACTTGACCTTAACCATCAAAATGGACAATTCAAGGTCAAAGCCCGGACGAAGTCCGGTCACCTTCTAGTATATATATATATATTTCACAGTATAAAGTAACGTGCGCACAGTTATATATATGGTCCAATAATAACATAAGACATCATAGTGCCAAGGGAGATAACCCAACTTTACACAGCGTCATTTCCTGGGCGCATATAGCTTGCATCGGAAGTCATACACGTATAAATCTTTCTTCCGGGTTCGGCGTATTCTGTTTGCTGAGAACAGTTTTTGGAATGGGAAGATCGAATATTGATTTTTTTTCCACATTCATCAGGGGGGGGGGAGTCGGAAAAAAATTCCAGGCACGTATGATCATTTTAATTTGTTCCGGCCATGGGGGACCCACCCACCCAATTTCTTCCGTTTCCGGCCTTTTTTTCCAGGCAATTTTGGACACCCACCTTTTTTTTCCGTTTCAGGAAGTTTTTTCCGGTCAGTTTTGGACACCCACCCCCCTTAAATTTGAGAAAAATTATCTAATGAGCAACCAAATAGCTGATTATCCTGCATTATCATAATTTATTGCGCGATATTTGAAAAGAACAGTGCATAATGAGATAACTATACTATTTTAATTTATCATATAAGTGTCATTAATCAAGAAATGTGTCAACATAATCACATTTCTAGGGATATATACCGGTAGGCAGAGTGCCAAGGTTTTTATTAACATTCATTTTCATAATATATAGTCACATGATCTAGTCACATAATCACATTTGAGTATTCTACAGAATACATGGTACCAGTACAACAAATTTCAGATTATTTGATATTTTGATATTTGCTATGTGATACACAGTAATGCCCTAATTAATCGACTCCATAACCACAGCATAATAATGGGTAATTTAATTTTAATTTCCGACTAAATCCTGAAAAATTACCCATTATTCTGCGGTGGTTATGTAGTCGTTTAAATAGGGCATTACTGTATTGCTGGAATCAAATTGTTTATCAAAACATGTGGAAATACAACTGTTCATCCCAGTTTGAAGAATAATGCTAACACCAAACATAACCATGATATACATGTGTGACTCTTCTTGGGGCATCTCAGAAACCAGAACTGAGGAAACATGTTATAGCGTGTAATGGCAGGCTGGTAGCCACTGGCTGAAGTAATAGGCTTCGTAATAATTGGGAATAATATGGATGGATAGCCCAATTTCACTTCTTTTTTTCTCACGATATCAGTGACGATAAAATCATGGTTACTGTGATTAACATTACAAGCTGTTCCACATTAACATGGAAAACAATGTGAAATTGTTCAAGCTGGCCCAGCTGGCCTTCAATTTATTTGTTAAGATTTTATGTTTTACGTTGTCAAAAGTCTATTTTATTCCATTATTTATTATATCTTTATTTTCATGTCACATATGGTCAAGTGCGCTTTCATTTTATTGCTTATTTTCAGCTGAGTTCTGCATAGTTTTATTCTTATTTTGTTGTATCAGTAGATGGAATCCTGATTAAATTTTATTTTTCCAATAGCGCAGTGTCTAGTTCTGTCAAGATGAATTTGGGTTATTGTTGGCCATTGTGCAACTGATCCAACTTTTGATAACCTCTATATGTAGTATAACATTAGTATTAACTATATATGACCTGTTTCTGTTCAAAACACATCAAAATAAGACTCAATAGCAGGAATGGAGAAAAAAAATTGGCATATGGAAACAACTGTTTTTTGGACCCAAGAGACACCCACCCACCCCATCATACGTGCCTGGAAATTGTTTCCGACCCCCCCCCCCTGCATTCATCAAAATGTTCACTCAGTGAAATTTTGCGATATTCTGGTTGATTTATCTCGAACACCAACTGTATATACACGCAAAAGAAACTTTCCCGACTAACATCAGTGACCATATTATCCACACCTGGGAACTCGGATATACGCGGAATTCTGTTCTTTAATTTGCCTGTTGGATTGTGGGACTTTTATGAATTTTTGGTAATTCGTAAGAGCTGTATTTCATCTCAAATTTTGTGAGATATTCGGCTTCTTTATCAGTTAGGCATTTAGATAACTTTGTGACAAACTTCTCCTCATTTGTAGGAAGTTTCTTGTAAAAACGATCGTCCAAGAGTGTATCTTCCGATTTGTTGGCATAGTCGGTCGCTTCCATAACCACCAGTTCACCTCCTTTGTCTGCTCTTTTACAAACAATAGTGTTGTCAGAACAAAGGCGATTTTTTGAACAGCTGGATGGGCGTATGTGACCCAATTTGTGGTTTCTAGATGGACTGGTGGCAGCACAAGAGTATACAAGGATAGCCCCGTGGCTGCTGTGATTATGCATACATATTGGAATTTGGCAACGAAAAATTGTTAATTTCCTCGACGCACGACTTACACCCAATTTTTGAACAGCTGGACAGGTTAATTGTGACCTAGTATTTTATTTTGAGATGGACTAGTAGCGGTACAAAACGAATCCAGAACAATAGCCTCGTGGCTGCTATGGTTATGCCTACGCATGCGATTTAGCAACAAAAACTGACCTTTTTTTATTATGTTGACCCCGTGCACGACTTACGCCCAATTTTGAACAGCTGGACGAACGTATGTGACCTGGTTTGTGATTTATAGATGGACTAGTCGCGGCACAAGAAGAATCCAGAAAGGATGGCACCGTAGCTGCTGTAACGATTCAGTAACGATTATTATCATATTATGAGAACTGGGAACAAGAAAATGGGGTTGGTCTGGGAACTAGTAACGGAATGCATGGAACTTGTGTGAGGGCATATATGAAGCTACTCACAAACAACTTTCAACGGCATTACAGCACACTAAATTGGGTTGATACAGTGAAATGCTAATATTGGTGAATCTGTGTATTTACAAAAAAATAAGAATTAAAAGATTATTTAGCTGGTTTTGAATGAGATTATCTATACCGTACCACGGTACCACACACCAATGCAAACTGTATGTACTCTATATATGTCTTCATCTAGAAATGATACACTGATATGACCGTCGCAAATCATATTAAATAAAAGGTCGACCGACCACAATTTCCCTAGACACGGTGGCTAACTGAAGGATTGGATATGTCCGGAATAAATGTCATCATCCGGAAACCTCAAATGTTGAAAATCAAGAAAAATCGTCAAACTAGGGGCAATAACTGCGGTAGAAAGGATCAGATAAGTCTGGTTTTCGAACTCGTTCAAGTTATTTTTTTAAAAACAGCTCTTACGCAAAACATTGTTAAAATCGGGTAATATGTGTTCAAGTTATTGCGCTGACGAGCTAGAAAAGTCGGCAAACATGGCAATAACTCGACAAAAATGGTTCCAACCAAACTCAGAATTGCAGGTTCCTACGATGTTTAATATCTGTGCCAAATATTTTTAAAATGACTGGAAAATGACGGAATATGTACACAGGCTCGGGCTAAAGTTGGGTCCCAGGATGTATGATGCTATGTCAAAAATGTTTTCTATTAAATATGTATGGCAGTGTGCGTTTTAGTCATGGTTCGAACGATGAACCCATTTCTTTGTGATAAATGCCAAGATTAATCAATTAAATTGCAATTGAGTTAAAGGGAGGTAAAAGCTATTCTGCATCATAAGTTTCAAGATCTATCCAAGTAGACCCACGGAGCGTCGATAAACCTAGCGGTATTTTCAATTAGGAGATTCATTTCAACAGCACATTGTGTGTCAGTATATAAAGAGTGATTCTTAATCACCTCTCCAATTCTGTTCGCTGGCGATCACAAAATGCCACCCGTCTCATAAGATTAATATATGGATTTCCAGAATAACAGGTGGGCATTGGGTAGTAAAAGTCTTTTGTATTTATCACATTGAGTGCTTCTTTCAACGGTTTACATTTAAACATCACAATTCCCTTCCTGCTGAAACTTTGACGAGCGACACATGCCAATCAATATATAGGTATCGCTGGGCATGTAGTGACAAGGCTGACATCTAGCTCCAGTCTTATAATTGATGCTACGTACACAGAATGACAATGCTTTCATGAAAAAAAACTATTACAATACAAATTGGCATTGTCTTGGAGAATGACTATATACATATATTGCATATTTTGGTTATAAATGTTGGAATCGTTGTCCGACTTAAGTTGGCTGAATATCAGGAACAAATCAATTGCTAGTTTTCCGGGTGACATCCTGTCTGAGTTTAAACAAGAAGTAAGACTGTAACCGTATAATCAACTTGCTTTATAGTATTAGTGTATACTTATTGCAGATATAAACAAATAAAAATACCGTATACATGAAGATGTTGTCCGGGTGGGATGAGGTGTGTTTTGGTTCTGGGAATTCTCTTCCCGATATCGTAACGTCGTATCGTTTATACCACTATATAGACAAGGCCGAAAATCGCCACCATCTTCTCCTCTTGTATTAAACAATTAAATCGACAATATGGATAGAGAAACCCCGGATCCATCAGGACATAAAACTCATACGTATTTTCAACAACAGACTGGGAGATGTTACAAACAACAAAGAAATGTTTTTGAAAATCGTTTCGCAGCCCATAAACATGATTACGTAGCTAGAAGCATGGCGGCCTCCCGGCCACTCGGTGGGCGTCCATGGGACAGGTACGCAACCATATAACCCCTTCCAAATTTTCGATAATTGGGCTGAAGTCGTGCACGGAGCTCAACATTGCAATTTTTGTTGCTAAATCGGCTGCGTGGCCAGAACCATGGCAGTCACAAGGGAATCCTTCCGTGTATATATGGTCGTGTCCCTGTCATATATAAGATGCCCGCTCGGTGGCACCGCACGGAAATGCCATGGTTCGGCTACGCAGCCGATTTAGTAACAAAACGTGCTATTTGGTCTCCATGCACGACTTCAGACCAATTTTCGAATATTTTGAAGGGGCTATATAGTCACGTCCCTGTCACATAGATTCCCGCTGGGTGGCACCGCACGGAAATGCAAGAATTCCCGGGTGGCCGCCATGGATCTGGCTACGCAGCCGATTTAGTTTCAAAAGGAGCTATTTTGACACTCCATGCACGACTTCAGCCCTATTTTCGAAAATATGGAACGGGTTATATGGTTGCCTCCCTGTCCTATATAGATGCCCGCTGTGCGGCACCGCACGAACATTCAAGGATTCCCTTGTGACTGCCATGGTTCTGGCCACGTAGCCGATTTAGCAACAAAAAGTGCAATGTTGAGCTCCATGCACGATACATATAACATATTTTTATCAAGGTAAAATGATCACGAAACCGTTGGGGTTAAACAAAATTAATAATGATTTCCATATTACTACGGGACATTTACTAGGGTTGGGGCAACTATTCAAAAACTGGTTCCTTGTATACTTTTTTAGTAGAGGCATGGCATGTATATATTCAACAGCGGATGGGTTGTGATAAAAACAATTGCACTCTATTCCAATGTTTTAATGTCACGTGATCTCCAAATCCAAGATGGCTGCCGTCTTAAGCAAAAATCAGGATATTTTCGATGATTTTTGTGCATGTTTTTGAAAAAATCTACCCCAAATAGCCGCCATATGTCCCCAAATCATCCGATTCACTTGCCTTTATTATTTACTGGTTCAGTCGAAACAGCAGATGTGCTCAGGAAGGTTAGAGTTAACATTGTGGGTTGTTTAACTCAGATAAATTATAGATTTATAACATTGTACGCAAGACCCAATATAGTTGAAAACGGTCATTGTACATTTTGCCGTTAGAGCTGTATGGCTACTTAACCTTCATCAATTTTGTTCTATCTCTAACTCTATGGTTAATTAACATTCATCAACCAACTTAAAGACAATACAAGGAATGACATATATTTCACTATGATGTTGGTGTGATTTAATGTGGTTTAATGTCACGTGACCTCTATGGTTGCTCAGATAAAATATAGATTTATAACATTGTACGCAAGACCCAAATCATCCGATCCACTTGCCTATATTGTTTACTGGTTCAGTCGAAACAGCAGATGTGCTCAAGAAGGTCAGAGTTAACATTATGGGTTGTTTTCACCACATCGGTACCCTCTCATCCTGTTCTACTACCGGTTGGATAACACATTGGAATAGAGTCTTTAAAATCCCTCCAAACTGGATAGGTTATGAAAATCATAGTGGCTTGCTTCTACTAAAAAGTATACAAGATCATCTCTTGTCCCCACACTAATAACTGTGGACTATCGGCAAAGGCACTGGTCTGTTGATCAGATTAAACTCTCACTCGCGAGGATGCCTCACCAGCAGCGCTACGTACTTCGTGATCAGTATGGCATTATCACTGATCGCCGCCAAAAGAGTAGCCGTTAACGTGTCACTTGCAACACTTACTAACCAGCCGTCCACACCATACTGTGCCATAACCAATACAAAATCGAAGACTGCCCCCGCCCCTCCAATGTGTTTTTGTTCTTGAGGACACAATTGTCACGGTTATTCACGCTGTTGGGGTAGGATTGTAATATATGACAACTTCAGAAATTAGCAGATTTAAATGCAGACGGGGAACCACAGTGCAGTTATATTTGTCGATAACTTCCTGTTGATCTCTCCGAGACAAAATCCATATATGGGAATGACATGACCACCATCCGATTTTAAATCTTCAAAATACATTTTCAATGTATAAACCTACACACACGGATTGAAATAATTGGATGGGACATGGCATGACACGATATTAATTATTTGATACAATAAAGTGCACTAAGACATAGACGCATGTTTTGCTTAAATCGGGACAGCAATACATTTTCACTAAATGATTTGTTCTGGATCGTGAGAGATGAGCAACATTGAGTTTCACATATCTCCATCACTGACTATGAAATGAAAACAGCCAAAGAGAAGACCAACAACAAATATAACTACAGTCCATGCATGTAGGTTAAAATAGTACATTCCTTGGAGTATAAATAACAATGGAATAACATAATCAAACCACCAAATCACGTAGTGTGCTGTCCAAAATGTCTTATTTTTATATGTAGTACAATGTCATGCGTGTCAAATTTGGTGCTTTTATCATAAAATGCACGATTTTGTCATCTATCCGCCCCACTATTTGTGCATTAGATTGATTAGACGCCTTCAATCATAAACAATCATTTTATAGAACTGGAAGTGGAATTGCGAACAAAAATCAGAGATAAGAAATTATGTAAGATGGTTGGTGTGGGCTTGTGGGGGGGGGGTATAGAATAACTTTATTCTCAATACTTGGATGTCATATGAGTTTGTTATTTTGTGCATAATATTAGATAATCCTTCAATCAAAAACAATCATTTTTAGAACTGGAATTGCGAACAAAAATCTTAGATCTGAATTGGGTGGGGGTGGCGAATAACTTTATTCTTCAAACTTGGGGTGGCGAATAACATTAGTCTTTAAACTCGGACGTAGATAAGTTTCTTACTTTTTGTATTTGATTAGACGATCCTTTATTCATAAACAATCATTATAGAACTGGAAGTCGAATTGCGAATAAAAATCTGTGATCTGAAATTATGTATTGGTTGGTGGGTTGGCGGGGTGGTGAATAACTTTATTCTCAATACTTGGATGTCAGATGAGTTTCTTATGCTGTACATTAGATTAGTCGATCCTTCAATCACAAACAATAGACAGGAAACAATAAACAAATGTGTTCGTTACAACTTGTTCTATCTAGTTACTTAACCCACACCAGCGGTTCTGGGGTTAGGACGAAAAGTTGCGAACGGACGGACGGATAGATAGACAGATCTCATAACATGTCTATATAAACATACATGTAAACACACAAACTTTTGTCTTTTCGGGTAAAGCATCTTGCGGAAAACCACAAACAAAGTGGTGAACAGCACGTGAAATTCGCGTCCAGAGACATGCCCTTTGTCAGATTTGTTTAAACGCAGAATAAGAATGGATTAGTGGTCCATGAGCGATACTTGTTTCTCAATGAATACGTATCGTTCGCCATAATTTATGGCGTGTCAATAAGCGTTTTATCGGCCTGCAAATTGTTCCGATTGGTAACAAGGTAGTTTGACTGCATGTTCATACCACCGAATAGAGTTATCAATTAAATGACAACTGAACGACAAGATGCGCCCTTTGACCACCAATGTAGGTCTAAACCAGTTTTAAACTGGAGATGATGACTTCGGCCTATATGTTCAAACATAAAACCCAACATCATAATTTTGCATATATACATAATAACTGCTAGTATACAATGTATATGCATACGTAAAAAATGGAGCACATAACAAATACTGCTCAGTTGTATATATTTGATTGTATATATCGAGTATAACATGTCATACAAGTGGGTTTATTCATAGGCCATGTTAAGTAGTACATGTTTATCTGGCTGGTATATATATATATATATATATATATATATATATATATATATATATATGACATGCACCACGGATACCGACCAAACATTTGGTAAAACATTTTGTCGCCATCAAATTGTTTCCATCAAATTGCCGTTCGATTCAGGGATGTGGGAAGGGAGGGGTTCACACGCTAACACTAGTACTTATAATTTATGTGCACATGACAATAGTCCGGTTGTAGTCTGAACATGTCATACCGTTACTCGCAGATTTTAAGTTGTGAACGTTTTGTCTGTATGTGTATGTAGCCTTAATGATAGGAGTAGAGGCAACTTGAGCCTCACTGCCACATATTCACGCTCACCTATATTGACTGGCAAGTGTCGCTTTTTACCGATCCAGCAGGAAGAGAACTTTTAATGTTTAATTGAAAAACTTTGAATGAATAACTCGACACGACAAACACAAAGGGCGCTTACTATCTCCAAGACACAACTGTTGTGTTGTGGTGTTGTAGATCGCTCATATGAAGTTGGTGGCCTTTTGTTGTCGCTCGATTATCGTGAAAGGTCAGATTTGGAGAGGGGTCCAAAATTAGCCTTTAGTTTATCAAACAACGTTCTATTGAAATTAAATTTCTATGGGAAATACCATAATGCCTATCAAAGCTCTCCAGGTCTACCTTGATAACGACTTTGCTTAGAATAAACTAGAACAATAAACCGTTAAATTTACAAAACACAATGACAATTCGATTTTCTAGAATGATGTAGCCTTTATGTCATTTGCAAAGAAACTGGCTGATATTGACCACTTTTACACACTAATTGGTTCATTATTCTAACATCCGATCCAAGACTAACAACTCACAAACTCTAAAATAGTTATAAAAAACGTTGAATGAGTTACTAAACACGACAATCACAAAGGGCGTTTACTGTCCAAGACATATCTGTTTTTTTGTGATGTTGTATATGTCTCTTGTGAGACTGGTGCCCTTTTTGTCGCTGGATTATCATGAGAGATCATAATTGGAGAAGGGTCCATAATTAGCCGTTGATTTGTCAAACAACGTTCTATTGACATTAACGTTCTATAGGAAAGGCCATAGTACTCATAGAAGCTCTCCAAATCTCCTTGAAAATTGTTTTGTTTGGAATAGACTAGAAGATTAAACAGTGAAATTTGCGCACAATGGCATTCAAATTTCGAGAAGGATGTAGGCTTACGTCTGTTGCAAAAAACTGGCTAATATTGACCACTTTTACAAACTAATTGGTTGATCATTCTAACGTCCGAACCAGTTATTCATGAACTCTAACACATTTGACGAATATGGCACTGCCTGAGCATCCATGTATGCATTTCCAATGGCATAGCGTCCAATTAGAACATTAACATAAAACGGATTTAGTGGTAAGCTAATATATATGTCGGAAGTGACTTCAATGTTCATTACATATTATGATTATGTATATATATCACATGTTTATAATTATGATGACTATTACACTTTCTTGAATACATAATGCAATCATGAGAATGAGTATCGATGAGCATGCCATGCACAATTAGTTGTCATCGATAGCAACATCCAGTAAATTCGCCTCTTATCGTATTATCAAGACGTCATTTGAACGAGAAAGTTACCTATCAATAACAAACCACCGAGTCGTGCAAAGCATCCTTCACTTCCGAGCGAGGAACCATAGACTCCCAATAGAATATGGAACGTGGACTAATGCCCATATTCGGATAGATTATGTGCCCTCTGCAACTCAGAAATAGGCGACGAGTATCATGTCACCCTTAAATGTATTGAACCCAAAGACATACGCGTACAATACCTGGGACCATACTATTAACGGAGACCAAACGCTAACAAGTTAGCAGCACTATTAAATAACCACAACAGAAGAATTACCAAGAATCTCTGTTTTTATAAAAAAGGTCATTGATATATTTCGGAACTCTTGAGGCTACATTTTCGGACAAACAAGTAACCCCCTTCAAAATATACCGTTATAATATACTTGTTTCTTACACATGTACCAACATTTTATGAAGAAGGACCCCAACACCAATATAATAGTTTTTGGCTGCAGATGCGCTTATTTGATAAGCACAACAAGTAATACAATCTGATTCCTCTTGAGGCTTAATCACTTAAACCATTCAAAATCCATATCCATTGACCGAACACGCAACCATTACGCCGAAATTAATAACAATAACGCTATATATCTATCAGACAAAATATAAATATAAAAGAAGCATATTTCCCTTCCCATGCTCTCTCTCCATTCTCCATCTATATACCTTGTCTTTCACTCTATATTATCTCTCTCTACATGTGTCTTACATATAATGTTTGTGTTCTATTGAAATAGTGTTCAACTATCCTTTCCCAGTGTTCAGTCAGTCGAATTTTTCATAGCAATCAAACAGAAACAAAAGGCCCATTGTCTAATTAAAAAAACTTAATGTCGTTATCGCGATATATAACTTGAACAAATGTCGACCGATTTTATGCATAGTTGATAAACGGATTTTTCATAGCAACATCTTGGTCGTTTTCGCAAAGCGGATGTTTTACCAGAGATATGGATTTCAAATTGTGCACTTGAGTAATCCCAGGGCGATAACTTTAAATCACTTCAACTGAACTGATCCCTGTTCTACGACAATATCTGGAAATAAATAAAAACATCGATGCTCAACTGTTGTTAAATATATAACACTAGCAGGTTAGCCCGCCACTGGCGTGGTTGGTCAGAAACATGACATTTTTTTAATTATTATTTTTTTATTTTATGTTTTAATTGTTTAAATTTTAATTTTTTTAATTATTTTTTTTAGTTAATTATTTAATTTAATTTGTTGTTATTCAATGAGTTAATTCTGCCTTTTTAATTTTTTGTTTTTTAATGAGTTAATTGAGGCTTTTTAATTAAGAGAAATGATGGTACCCGTCCCTAAAAGAGGTATGCTTTGCGGTACATCAGCGGAAAAACTGACCCAATGAAAATCTCCCCCTTCCTAGGAACGACAGACATAAGAATCACACAACACGCATTTTTTTGTTTTTCAATGAGTTAATTCTGCCTATTTAATCAAGATAAATGATGGTACCCGTCCCTAGGGCGGAAAAACTGAGCCGATGAAATTCTCCCCCTTCCTAAGAACGACAGACATAAGAATCACACAACACGCATTTTTTGTTTTTCAATGAGTTAATTCTGCCTTTCTAATCAAGATAAAGTATGGTACCCGTCCATAAAAGAGGTATGATTCGATGAAAATCTCCGCCGTTCCTAGGAACGACAGACATAAGAATCACACGACACGCATTTGTTGTTTTCCAATGAGTTAATTCTGCCTTTTTAATCAATATAAATGCATTCTGCCGTTCCGGTGCGTATTGCATCCGTAGTTTCGTACGCATATGTGACCGTTTAGCAACGCCGATGGCAATAAAGAGCGTTACTCGGTTAACAACGCCAAATTTGGTCAATATAAAGAGCGTCACTGCCTTAACCCCCGCAGTGCCGAGGACGGTGATTTTGATGATTGGGAGTGGAGAATGAGTGCTCAGAGCTTCTCCAAAACACCGTGACGACCACTCCCGTGTGATTTTACACTTAGATAGGAAGTTTGAGCTCAATCTGTCCATCCGATTTCGAGTCTATAGCGACTATATATATATATATATATATATATATATATATATATATATATATATATATATATATATATATATATATACGTAGTTCTCAAAATATATAGTAGACGCATTTTTGTTTTTCAATGAGTTAATTCTGCCTTTTAATCAAGAGAAATTATGGCACCCGTCCCTAAATGAGGCATGATTTACGGTACATCGGGCGGAAAAACTGACCCGATGAAATTCTTCCCCCTTCCTAAGAACGACAGACATAAGAATCACACAACACGCATTTTTTTTTTTCAATGAGTTAATTCTGCCTTTTTAATCAAGAGAAATTATGGTACCCGTCCCTAAAAGAGGTATGATTCAATGAAAATCCCCCCCGTTCCTAGGAACGATAGACATAAGAATCACACGACACGCATTTGTTGTTTTCCAATGAGTTAATTCTGCCTTTTTAATCAAGATAAATGCATTTCGTCGTTCCGGTGCATTTTGCATCCGTAGTTTCGTACGCATAGGTGACCGTTTAGCCACGCCGATGACAATAAAGAGCGTTACTCGGTTAAGAACGCCAAATTTGGTCAATATAAAAAGCGCGACTGCCGTAACCCCTGCAGTGCCGAGGACTGTGATGTTGATGATTGGGAGTGGAGACTGAGTGCCCAGAGCTTATCGAAAGCGCCGCGCGACGACAATTCCCGTGGGGTTGTCACCCTTAGATGGGAAGTTTGGTCTCGATCGGTCCAGCCGTTTTCGATTCTGTAGCGTCTATATATATATATATATATATATATATATTCTGAAATGTTTCCATTTATGGGGTTTTTAATATATAACCTAGTTATGTGGCGTCTTCACAGAACCAAGTTATGGGGATATATATATAATGATATGCAAATGATATGTATATATATATGCCTCATAATTCTCCTAATCTATATATACCCCATAAATCTCCAAATCCATATATACCCCATAAATTCCTTAATCCATATATATACCCCATAAATATCCAAATCCATATATGCCCCATAAATTCCCTAATCCATATATGCCCCATAAACTCCCAAATCCATATATGCCCCGGGGTCACTGGCAGCCGCATAAATATAGGCTATATATATATAAATCACACTAAATTCACTAATATGAAGACTATTATTATGGTTCATAAATTTGCCAAATAGATTTAACTTTTCCGCTTTGTGATTACAGTATTGTGAGCATTGTTCATTGACCTTTGTTTATTTATTTGGAGTTTTATCTCGCTTTCTATAACTTGGTGATATCACCACAATGTCTGATTAATTGTTGGTGGGGAAAAAACCATATTGAAATTTATTTCGAGCGCACATCCTCAAGTAGATCATGCAATGTATTGACCTTTGTTTATTTATTTGGAGTTTTATCTCGCTTTCTATAACTTTGTGATATCACCACAATGTCTGATTAATTGTTGGTGGGGAAAAAACCATATTGAAATTTATTTCGAGCGCACATCCTCAAGTAGATCATGCCATGAATCTCTACTAATGCTAACACGCATTAATAGCATTAGTAGAAATTCATGGCATGATCTAATCCTCAAGTAACCTACATGGGACTCGAACCTCTACCAAGCTGGGAGGTCCTATGGCTTGGTGGCCCGACAGCGTACTCATTGGACCACCACCCCCCCCCCCAATATTGATGCAAGCTGTTTACATGTCTCCAAATACCCAAGACATCTGCATCTAATATAACATAACTTTTAAGGGTGTTATGGCTTATTGGCAGTCTGATTGAAATTATCCTGATAGTTTTCTAACTTTCTTTTTATTGGTGATTGATTGGAGAATGTGCTATTTTCAACTTTAACCCTCAACGGATCCAATCTGAAAGTGATTTTTTTTAAATGGAAAATTTTCCAATTAAGCAACAATCAAGTTAGAAAACTCTCGGATTAATTAACTATACCAATGTACTGCATTTACCATATTTTTGTAATTTGTTCCAAAACTTCAACAAGGATATATAGGGTATTATATGAAGGGGACTTACTGTTTTAAAGGTGTTTATTAAAAGGGCATTACTAATCAATTTACAAAATAATTAATTATATACCCACAATGGTTGTAACCTTGTGACAAATGAAACTCATGAGTAAATTGACCCGTGTCATGTGATGAGATAGGTGCAGTTGATATCAGATTACTCAAAGGGTATATATCAGCAATACAGAGCATTTCTTAACAGCTCAGAAGATATGTTGTAAAATTGGGTGGCCTGACCAGGGTAAAGTCAGTTGTAGACACCTTTGACCTCAGATGACTTAAAGGGTGACTGATAAATTACATGACCAATAAAGTGCATTTATTATCAGCTCAGAATTTATGTTGGAAAATTCAAGCACAGATAACAAATCTCTTTAAAGGAATAATTAAATCACTGAGACTCATTCAAACATTATCTTCTAGTCAACAAACCAACCCCCACATGAACTAGACCCCCATGGGTACTGATTATGATAAATAAAGAGTGTTTATTATCCCATTCATGACAGGAGCTGTGCAGCATTAAAGATCCTGACAGTGAGTTATTTTATATGCGATTTTCTCATAGGAAACCTCACATATGTGCAAGAGAATGCACTGGCTTACAAGATAAAGGTAAATTTTGTTAGGCCAATGCATTCTGATATATGCACATATATTTAATAGTCCAGTGCATTTATGAGAAAAATTGCAAAACCCGGAACTAATTGCAACAGAATGTTTTTTTGCTCTAACAAGTACATAAACCCTCCATAAACAACATACTAAAAAAATCGGCAAAAATCAGAAAAAGGGAAATTGGTGAAATAAATTTGGGGAAATTTCGTCAGATCATCAATTTATGGATTTTCACAGATGTAGATAACAAAATCAAATTCACAAGCCCTACAAATATCATGCATATGTTGTTTTCCTGAATCCAGAACTGAAAACCATTTCAAGATTTATTGAGTACTTTTGAAGTTGTGTGCCTCCAAAAATGTGAATTTACATTATTTCGGAGCCTAAAATTTGCAGAATGAGCCAAATATCATATTTTATGGTTAATTATTTAAGAAACTAATGCAAAATACAGAGCTTTTTCCCTGTTTTTTAATTACCTCACAAGATAAACACAACATTGATTAATATGTGCACCTACATTGTATGGTTAAGAAGAATAAAATATTCTCAAACAAAATGTGTGTTCCATTGTATGGACTTAGCCAAATTTGCCACTGCCACAGAACTCGTGTGATGAAATGCAACATTTGAGGTCATGTAAATCAATAAATTAATATCCATATGCCCTGCTTTTCTTATAACCTTTTATGTATACTAGATTGAACAAATTGCAAAGATATTAACAAGCCATTATTTAAAAAAATCAACTTATGGCCCTTTGAATCCTTGGTCTTAACTTGTTTCCAAAAATGCCGTGTTGAGATATTTTTGTTCATTCAAAAAGGTTTTTGGGCATAAAGAGAAAAAACAAATGGTGTTTTAGTGCGTAAATTTATTTGAACTTTCCTCCCACAACACTTCAGTTTTGAAAAATAAGCCTTACATTGGTTATGCCCTCGTATATCACTATACCAAATTTGAACGTTTGTATAGGAGTAGGGGAAATCATAAAATCCATTATTATCACCAAATTACAGCCATTTCAGACACAAAGTTGTTTTCTTCCAGTTTGTGTATATTCCTGTTGCTTTATTAAACGGCTTAATGCGTTACTGGATGTTTATTTAGAATGTTATTGCCATGTTGTTTAAAAATAATTCCAAAATAACATTTCACTGCCAAATTACGACAAAAAGGATAATAGCTGTCAATGTATACAAAGAAAGTGTTAAATTACGTATGGAAGAACAATACATGCAGAAGCTGATAATATAAAGTTGTATGTTTAAAGATGCCTGATTTTGAAGTTTTTGTTGATATGCTTTCCCCTACCCCATGTTTCTGCCATTCAAATTTGGAGTAAATTATCTGAAGTGATGAGTGAAATCCAGTGACATTCATTGGTATAACCATTGAAATGTTATTTTCTCAACAAAAAACTAATATAAGAAAGATAAAATACTTTTACAGAACAACTTTCGTTAATTTTTCTGAATATGCACAAAAACCTTAAAATAATTTAAAAAAATGGCCCAAAATAGCATTGTCGGAAAAGAGGCTAGACTAAGAGTTCATGGAGCCATAATTGATTATTTTTCATAAATGTATTTAGAAGTTCCACCACAATTTATTCTATCCTGTATTCTTAAAAGGTGAAAAGAAAAGCAGAGCATATAGATTGTAATTTATTGAGTTACATGACCCCAAATATTGCATTTCATCACACGAGTTCTGTGTCAGGGGCAAATTTGGCTAAGTCCATACAATGGAACACACATTTTGTTTGAGAATATTTTATTCTTCTTAACCATAGATGCACAAAATAAAAAAAAATTGTGTTTTATCTAGTGAGGAAATTGCAAAAACAGTGAAATAGCCATGTATTTTGGGCTCATTTTTTGGATAATTAACCATAAAATATGACATTTCGCTCGTTCTGCACAATTTATGCTCCGAAATAAGGTAAATTCGCGTTTTTGAAGTCACACAACTCTAAAAACACTCCAAAAATCTGGCAATGGTTCTCGGTTCTGGATTCAGGAAAGTGAGGACAACAAAATAGGCATGATATTTGTAGGACTTCTGTATTTGATTTTTTTTAAATACGCTAAAGAAAATCCACAAATGGATGATTTGACCAAATTTTCCCAAATTTATTTCACAAAATTCACCAATTTTACTTTTACCGATTTTTGATGATTTTTAGTATGCTGTTTATGGAGGGTCTATGAACCTATTCCAGCAAAACAAAATTCTGTTGCAATTAGTTCTAGGTAAAACCATAAATTCACTGGACTAATATATTAAGAGAATGCATCATTGGTACAGAGTTTTGGCCAAATTTCAGGAAGCTCCAGTCATGAAAGGGTTAAAAGAGTTAGAAAACTGGTGAGGCAACATGACATGGGCAATATCAATGGATAGGTGTCGTTAACCACAAATGACTTGTATAGGTATAAATCGACACATCTAGTGAATCATATCAAAAACACTATTAGAACAGACATTCCTTTATTCTTCCATTTATGTCAAGAAAGTACATATAATTAATAACGTAAATACTCAAAAACAAAAAATATATACATTCTCAGCACTTCACTTCCAAGTCTACCAAGATACATGTACCATGTTTGAGGTATCGCAGCAAGCATAAAGTTCTACAGACAAGACGGAAGACGGGTGGCCCATCATGACATTGACACTATGTGTACCATGCACAGGGTTTTTTTTTCAGAATCAAATTCAAGCAATACAAGTCATTTTTACCATTCCAATGTGGAATTCAATACGAAGAAACAGCTCAAATTGATCACGTTATTTTAACAAATTCCAATTATTGCATTGTTTTTTCTCTCAAAATAAGAATTCCCGCAGTTAATGATAGACCTTTCATCATGAACATCTGGAGATGGCATTGGAACATTTAGACTTATTTTTTCAAGTAATGTCCAAGAAAATTTCCAGTTTATATTTATGGACTTTTTGCAGGGTAAACTAAATTCAAGCACTTTTCATCCCAAGGGTCAAAAGTTAAGAACTTTTAATCTCTGTGTGTGTGAACCCTGATACAATGGTATGGATACACATAAAAATAAGAGATGACAATTTAGGCGGTAGGGTAGATGGATTCAAATTTGAATTGGTCAAAAAGGCCACTGGCTGCAATGTTTTCCATCAAAATTTGGACAATTGTCATAGCTCTCAACTGTTGGTCACCCCAAAGGTCAGTATTAAGTTTAGTAATGACTGGCTGTGTAATGTGGCATGTAGGGCATGCTAAAGGAAGTACTTTATCCACACATGGACGGAGACGTATATCAACCTAAAGCAATAGCATATCTTGGTTTGTTGAGCTAAAAATGAAGGGAAAATCTAGATGTTCTGTTTCTTGTTATTAATATTATGACATCTTGTCCTCAGTTGAGCTATGGTCCTGCTGCCATTAAATGCATTAGCAACCTGTTGTAATAGCTGACTTTTTGGCACAGTCTTTTTCTTTAAGGATTCTCCAAGTAAAGACCGAAATACCTCATTTTCATGGTCAGTCCACGGTCTCTTTGCATATTTAACTTTTCCATCTGCAAGATAATGAACATGTTGAAAAAATTAAAACAGCTAATATGATTACAACCAAAGCAAAACCATTCATATGAGGGTAGCTGCAGGGGGGGGGGTATTAAACAAATTGCAGGAAGGTATGCCGGGGTGGTGGGTGGCCAGAGGGGCAAAAAACGTGTTTTTTATAACCTCATGCAAATTTTCTACTATAGATCTTTTGTGCCCTTTGCGCACATTACGATAAAATGAACAGTTGGATAAAAAAACAAACCAAGAAATAATTTATATTTTTTTAAATCAAAATTCTTAAAAATTAATAATGTTGTTAAATTTTGTCACAAATAAACGTCAATTATTACTCATTATCGCTTATATCTGTGGAACAAAACAATACAAACAATAAATCTGGGACATTTGACTTTCGGTGCCTAGCCATAGGAACACCCCAGTGCTCTATATCGCAATATGGTATCATCCGAATGGTCTGTTCTAAAAATAGTAACACAAACGGTCCCGATTTAATATTCAAAATAAAATCAATATTAATTGATAGAAGCTTTTCCCGATAGGGGTTTTCAGTTCATATCTATTATTTTATACCCACGCAACTATTTAAAATTTGTTATTTAAAGATATTATCCATCTTTAAATCAGTCCAGGTTTCTTGGAGATAAATGTGCAGACTGACGAACAAAGGGACAGATCCTACTGCTATAAAAAATATTTATTTATATTTATATGCCTCATAATTTGTAACCAATTGTGGGGTACATGTATATATAGAATACACCCATAACAAAAATTCACCACAAGTCGTATTGTGGTTTTGCTACCATGGGTGTATTTTGTTTATACCATAATTATTTGTCTTTGGTCGCTTCGTAAATATATTGCTACTCTGTTGGTGACTGTTAAAATGTCTGCGCACCGAGTGACCCAAATATTTTAAGCTATCGGGAATGTGGGTCGTGCGTAGCAATACATACTTCTAGGCAATCCGCCACATTCTAGGGCATCAGTCAGCTGATATGAATACACATTCAGATTTCCCTCATTGCAGATATAGAGGATCTTCAACGAGTTATGTTGGGATATAAGATTTTATGAAACGAGTTTGATAAATTTGATTCACAACTCACAACGAGTCGTAGACGAGTTGTGAATCAAATTTATGAAACGAGTTTCATAAAATCATATATCCCAACATAACAGGTTGAAGATTTTGTATATCACATGAAAAAACTAGAGATTTTTGCCTTTTATCAAATCAAAATCATCAAAAGTAGCTGAAAAATGCATGTAAAATGCATAGATGCACAGCGTTGGCTGAGACGCTTCACAGCGGTATACGACGGTATTGCACGCTCTGCCTTGCGACGAAACATATACAATGTAGTCCCCTAATTTGCCTCTGTGTGTTTGTGCCTATTTTCGTAAATGCAACTAAGTTGGACAATAATTGAACTTCAATGAACAAAGCAGTCATTATGCAATGTCTAGTAATAGTTTCAAGCGCGGCTTTCCTAAATAGTATTAATCCACGCGGTAATTTACTTGCAGCAATGCCAAGTTTCCCGGCGAATACACACTAGTGACAGATAAGAATATATGTAATGATATTATGGGGGTTTCATGTGATATAACATTATCTACCTTGATGTAAAAGTGTAAGCCGTCATTCGCTTTAAACACGGATGGCAGACGCACATGTTATTGTTTACATTGTCAGCAGCTGTCGCCGACCTAGATAAAATGTGTACATGTACATGTACTTTGTCAGTGCAGCTAGCATAAAACATCGTTAAATTAACTTTAATCTGTCATTTTTCGACACCATATATGGAAATGGATTGTATATATCTCTGTGTTTAGACCACTTATCGCATTTCAGAGTGCTTTGAGTCGGAAAAATTGGGCATGTTATAGTCGTTTTGTTCATGTTTCATGGACTGGATTGGATATGTGAGATTTATCTGATCTCTTCAGGAAAAAAATATAGTCTATACTGTTCAATGTAGAAAAATAACATTCAGAAATTCATGACATGGACTCATGTTGGCTCTGTAAAAATCCAACCGCTCAGACTTTGGTTCAGTTTTTTGTCTGAATATCCTAATTAATGAACAAATGCGGCGAGTAGGTTAATTGTAAGTCACTCCTGTTACCGCAATATCATTTCTTTCATCATTTTCGATGTATCAGGAATACGTTTTTCATATTCTAGAATGAGTCTTTTATGCAAAACATAAGTTTAATTTTCAAATAAAAATACATTTTTAGAAATGTATCATTAACTGCCATATACATTGTAAGTCACTCCTGTTACATTTTTGGTAACAGGAGTGACAGTAACATGTGCAACAGATATGTACACTGAACATTTATTGCCAACAACACTTTGATTAGCCAGTTCTTGTCAATGAATATCACCAAAGTCAGCAGTCATCGCTTTTCATCACAAGAAGGAAATTCAATATAATCCATTTGAAAAAAAAAGAAGTACAATGTAATATATGTTTTATTTTATATTTGTTGTTAGATATCTTGCAAGACCCCCCCCCCCTCATTCAGGCCATGGTCAACTTCATTAAATTTGCCACATATAAAATATCAGAAATTGATAGCACAGTTCTATTCAAAATAAAACCCATAACTTCCATAAGGCCATTCCTGTTACCAAGATGTCACCCCTGTTACCAATGTCACTCCTGTCACCAGTGAATATTTATATTTTGTTAAAAAAATACTCATCCAAAGAAAACAGTTATTTACTTATGCAAATACGATCAACTTGGAACTCTTTAAGTTCATGGCATACAGAGTAATCAGTTTTGTACCTTTTTGCAATAAATGTGTGAGTTCACCCATGCTTATAGGGATTTTAAACATATTCAATATCATGAGCTTATTCAAGCTCAATTATTTCCAAGAATTAACAAAAGGCAATAACAATAAATATATTCTGGTGGTATGAAATGACTGCAATTGGTGTAAGCTGATTGTTGTTTGTTAGTAACAGGAGTGGCATATTTTACTACTTTGCTTGATTACGACAATAGGTCATGTTGCCATGGCAATAGCAATACAATTCCAGCGTGCCGAAGCAAACCCTAATTCATGGTAAGTCATCAGGTTCGACATGGAAATGTTTTTTTCTGTGAATTTGAACTTTGAATTTAGCGTAATGCAATCTTCCAAATAATTGTACAGTTTTCAAATATTCACCGATATATTGATTATTCTGTGTATGTGTATACATTTTTACTCATTAACTTTTAAGAACATGGTTTAAATAACAAAATTGACAGACATGTAGTTGGTTTTAAACAACATAAATGATATAAACCCCACAACTTTTAAGGAGAGCATTAATGTAAGTAATTTGTCTTAAATATACTCACAACTTATTATCACATTTGCAGAAAACTTCCGTGCAGCCTGCAGGATCAGGTGATGAGATCAATTTCATGGGCCATTTTACACCACTGGGTAGTCACGGCAGATTTCAATAGTAGAAGGTATCAGTTCTGGCAGTAGTGTGAAACATGATCCTGGAAAAGATTTTTTGAATAAATGATTATTGTTGTTGTATTTGGTAAAGACTATTTTGTTGATTCCAGGTCTCTGGTGCTAAACGGAACATTACACTGAGTACATTAAATTTTAAGTTTTAAATGAGAGTGTACTGACCAGGTCTGGGAATTATGAAAATTCATCTACAGTATAGTTGAATTCAACTATCCTACAGGCCTTAAGATTCGACGAGTATCACCGAACCGATAATCGTTAATGATTATCGTGAAACTTATCAATTTTCTGTGCTTTATGACTAACTTTATTCAGCTAATGATTCTTGCAAAATAAGATGTATTTTGAGCCCTGTACTAGCTGAATTTAGTAATCCTAGCTGAATTCAGCTATGAATTTTCTCTTCAGTCGGTAAGTTTTATGCAACATGACAAAATTGGGAAAAAGCGCATCAATCACACTTTACCGATCGCTTAATTCAAATTATAAATTTATATCAATATTTGCTAGGGGATAACCTGTCCATCATTTTACATGACATGCCAGTGGACATGCTGGAAAATCGTGTGAAGAATTAATAAATTATTACTGCTCCTTCAAGTCATTTAAAAACATTATTCACCTGTAATGAACAGCGTCTATAACATGACACTCTCCGGATAAAGTAAGTGATATACCATCTCTCGTTTCAGCTGATATAATAAACACACTTCATTGCTAATTATTAGTGCCTCTTTAAGTTTAAATATTTGAGGTCAACGGCACATATCCCATGAAGTTTAGTGGCGATCGGACAAGGGACATCGTCTGCAAGTTGTGACAAAGGATTTAGGCATACATAGAGTAAAATCCAAGTGTCTTCCAACAAATTTGGAAAAATTTGATGGCTCCCATCCAGAGGTGATGCTAAACATGCTTTAATATCTTGTGAAAACAATTATACAATAAATGATGATTGCATGGGGGTGCTGATGCATTCAAATTTGAAATCAAAGATGGCCACTGGCGGCTATATTTTTCAATGAAATTCTAGAAGTCACTTCGAAAGTTTGGTGATGATCGGATTAGGAATGTCGTCTTGTTGGATGTGCCAAAGGATTAAGTCATGCAAAGAGTAAAATCCAAGATGGCGGATGGCAACACATGTTTTTTGGGAGATGGAAGCATGGACGCTCTTTACATTTAAATGTCACAATACCACATACAAAATCACCTATGGCATCTCGAAATAGATCAGGTTCATAAGGCCAAAACAAAAAACTTCTCTGTTTCCGATAACATTGGGAAAATTTCCCAGACAGACAGGCACTGAGGGATTTTTTGTTTTGTGCTAATTTATTTTTAAAACCTTGGATAAAAACATGTTGTCCATTGTTCATTCACCTGCAGTAAGATCTCTACCAATGTTGAGCTTAATGACCCACTTATTTTTGCTTTTGGGATTGGGAAAACGATAAATATTGACCACATTAATACTCTTAACAGTTTACTATAAAGACTAACTTTCTGAAGAAAATTAAAAAAAAAAATTGAGGCAGGCAAGAAAATCTCAGCCAGGCAGGGTATCGGAAACAAAGAGGTTTTTTGTTTGGCCTAATTGATAACGCTCTTTATTGTCTACAGCGACAAAAAACATGTTACATAAATTATATATACCGTACCACACAACTGTAAACCAGGTGTGGGATAATAGTCTTTGCTCAAAAATACTTAATTTTGACCGAGGGCCATACATGTACATGTACATGTTGTTGGGTCTGTCAACCGTTTTTGTTCATCGAAGAAACCTGGACTGATTTAACTAAATTTGGTGTGATGACTTTGGTCACCCTGGCAGAGGTTATAACAACATTAGTTTTTTTTTTTATTTCTCGCTTTGTTTTTAATCAAAACTATCGTAATCTGCGCAAAGCGTACAAACGGGCAGTACTCTCAGGTGCCTAGTAATAGTGTCAGCACGATTTTGGAGAAAATCCCAACGATCACTATTATTTGGCATTGAGACATACATGTAGAGTGAAATTGCCATCACTATTATTAATTTCAGCCTAAATCAGTACCCATCACATTATTAGGCCATCACGATTATTAGGCACCTGAAAGTAGGCCCAACTATGGTTTTTGGTGAAAATTAAGTATTTTTTAGCAAAAACTATTAATACATGTACCCCACAGCTGGTTTAAAGTTGTGGGGTATATACATGTACATGTATAATTCATGTAACATACACCATACTCGATTACAAATTATGAGGCATATACTGTACATGTAAATGTAAATAAATATTATACATGTACTACTAGTAGTATATACGTATGTACATAAAATCAAACTGATTAAATTCATCAAAAACCAACGACAGACCCAACTACATGTATGGCCCTTTGGTGAAAATTCAGTATTTTTGAGCGAAAACTATTATATACATGTATATACCCCACAGCTGGTTCAAAGTTGTGGGGTATATACATGGTTACATGTATAATTCATGTAACATGTACAGGGTCAATTATGTCAACCTTGTATAGACATACATGTACACCATACATGTACATGGTTACAAATTATGAGGCATATAATGTACATATAAATGTAAATAAATACATGTACATGTATATATGTATGTACATTAAATCAAACTGTTTAAATGATCATGCAAAAACGGACGACAGACCCAACTATGGCCCTTTGGTGAAAATTACGTATCTTTGATGCTGGTTCAAAGTTGTGGGATATATATAATTTATGTAACATGCATAGAGTAAATTTTGTCAACCTTGTATACATATATATATATACTAGAAGGTGACCCGACTTCGTCCGGGCTATTCAAAAACCAAATTTCAAGTCGATTGCTCCACCCGTTTCCGAGATCTGGTCTGCGCATGCGCGAAGCTGGCGTCGCACGGGCTCGGCGACACAATAAAATTTGTATCCGGGGCAAGATACATGCACATACCAAATTTCAAGTCGATAGCTCCACCCGTTACGAGATATATAGCCCAATGTCATTTGCGGATACCTCGGCCGGTGATGAGTTAACGCGACATCGGCCGGATAAGAGTTAACGCGATCACGTCACGATATGTTGATGGCGTAATATATTTACGCAATGATTTTCGATGAGCGAAGCATGGTCCTGTGTTCTTCCCGATAATTAAGGTAGAAACTTTAAATGTACACAGGCGTGTGATGCATCGTTGGAAAGATGAAGCGCCACAGATTCTAACCGTGCAAATTATATGACTGGCAATTTATTATTCGCGCTATATCGAATCGATTTGTGAGCACCGAACTGAAATATATTAGCGCAAAACGGCGTAAAAACAGATTTGACCTCGGCACGTGAAAAGTTGACCTCGGATCTGAAAATCAATAGGCCTATGTTACTCCTGACCCGAAAATACCCCCACATACCAAGTTTCATCGAAATCGGCTGGGCCATTTTCGAGTCCATCGATTACACACAGACAGATACACACACACACACACAGATCTTTCAAAATATATAATAGATCAGGGACATACATGTATCCAGGCCGTTTTTCATACCGTTTACCGGTTTGGACGCCCAAACTCAAGGCACCCCAAATTTTTTTTTTTTTTTTTTTTTTTTTTTACAAAATAGATTCAAGTTTAACAGTTTAACAGAATCATACTGTCAAGTATGTTTGGCTTTATCTAGCTTTCACCTGTCGAAACTTCAAATAGTTCGAGTTCAGGTTTGTTATCATTCAAATGGAAAATTAACAAAGAGATTAGTACTAATAGTAATTACTAACTTAATAGACATTGTTTCTGTTCTAGTATATTATACATATTGTACATGTATGTGTCTCTCACTTGAATTTTAGAAAATAGCCTATTTATATGAATTAGTTAAATCGGTCCAGGTGTCTGTACATATATATACATTTATATGCCTCATAATTTGTAACCAAGTATGGGGTATACATGTATCTATACAAGGTTGACAGAATTGACTCTGTGCATGTTACATAAATTATATATACCCCACAACTTTGAACCAGCTGTGGGGTATATACATTGTATATACTGGACACGACCACCAAAATTTCAAATTCATTCTCATGTCATGTATTTTTCTTCATTGTATAGGGAACCTACTGTAATTTCATGACATACATGTATAATGGACTTAAGTCTGGTTTGAGGCTGAAAAAATTCTTGCCTCTCAGAAAAAACTCAAAACAGTGAGGAAAATTCCCCAGATTTTCCCCTATTATCCTATAATATAAGAAGCAGTGAATTTGTTCCATTTTATATTCTTGACCAATTAAATTATTATTTGTTACCAAATTGAACCAGCTGTGGGGTGTATATAATAGATTTTGCTCAAAAATACTTAATTTTCACCAAAAACCATACATGTACACGAGAGCTTTCCGATGAATGGCAACAAGCCATATGTAGTTGGGCCTACTGTATGTTTGTATGCTTTGCGCGCGTTACAATTATTTAAACAGTTTTGATTGAAAAAAAAAATTTAAATAATTTTTTTTTTTAAATTAATGTTGTTATATAAACCTCCGCCAGGGTGACCCAAGTCATCACACCAAATTTAGTTAAATCAGTCCAGGTTTCTTGGAGAAAAATGCGCAGACGCACAGTTGACACGGACAAAGGGACGGATCCTGCTGCTATAAAAAATATTTATTAGATGGCTTATAATTTGTAACCAATTGTGGGGTATACATGTATATATTTAACCCTTTACCCAACAGAACGGCCCTGTGCCAATGCATTCTCTTATATATGCGAGTCGACCATAGGTCGCCTCGCATATATAAGAGAATGCATTGGCTTAACACATTAAAAATTATAAAATTGTTAAAGAATGTAAGAAAAAATGGTAAAAAGTGTTAAAAAAAGGAGACGGTTCCAATGATATCCATATTTGTATGGTTCTATTGAGACAGACCGAATATATTTTAGGCTGTTGAAGCTTTATTTGGCCGGTTTTGGCCGGTTTGTTGGGTAAAGGGTTAATACAAGATTGACAAAATTTATTGTGTGCATGTTACATAAATTATATATATCCCACAACTTTGAACCAGCTGTGGGGTATATATATAATAGTTTTTGCTAAAAAATCCTTATTTTTCACCAAAGGGCCATACATGTAGCTGTTACCCAACTCAATCAAAAACTTTAAAACCACTAAAGGGTAATTCAATGCAGAACTGGACACGGCCACCAAAATTTCAAATTCATTCAATTGTGGGGTATATATATTTAATACAAGATTGACAAAATTTACTCTGTGCATGTTACATAAATTATATATATCCCACAACTTTGAACCAGCTGTGGGGTATATATAATAGTTTTTGCTAAAAATCCTTATTTTCAATTGTCACCAAAGGGCCATACATGCAGCTGTTACCCAACTCAATCAAAAACTTTAAAACCACTATAAGGGTAATTCAATGCAGAACTGCAAAATTTCAAATTCATTCTCATGTCATGTAATTTTCTTCATTGTATAGGAAAATTACTGTAATTTCATGACATACTAGTACATGTACATGTATAATGGACTTACATGTAAGTCTGGTTTGAGGCTGAAATTTGTTTTGCCTCTCAGTAGATAGTGGGGAAAATTCCCCAGATTTTCCCCTATTATCCTATAATTTAAGAAGCAGTGAATTTGTTCCATTTTATATTCTTGACCAATTAAATTATTATTTGTTACCAAATTGAACCAGCTGTGGGGTATATATAATAGTTTTTGCCTTAAACAGTTTTGATTCAAAACAAAAAAAGAAATTTAAATTTTTTTTTTAAATTAATGTTCTTATAACCTCTGCCAGGCTGACCCAAGTCATCACACCAAATTTAGTTAAATCAGTCCAGGTTTTTTGGGAGAATAATGCGCAGACACACAGACAAAGGGACGGATCCTACTGCTATAAAAAATATTTATTTATATTTAGATGGCTTATAATCTGTAACCAATTGTGGGGTGTATTTGCAGAACTGCAAAATTTCAAATTCATTCTCATGTCATGTAATTTTCTTCATTGTATAGGGAACTTACTGTAATTTCATGACATACTAGTACATGTACATGTATAATGGACTTACATGTAAGTCTGGTTTGAGGCTGAAATTTTTGTTGCCTCTCAGTAGATAGTGGGGAAAATTCCCCAGATTTTCCCCTATTATCCTATAATTTAAGAAGCAGTGAATTTGTTCCATTTTATATTCTTGACCAATTTAATTATTATTTGTTACCAAATTTAACCAGCTGTGGGGTATATATAATAGTTTTTGATTCAAAACAAAAAAAGAAATTAAATTTTTTTTTTTAAATTAATGTTCTTATAACCTCTGCCAGGCTGACCCAAGTCATCACACCAAATTTAGTTAAATCAGTCCAGGTTTTTTTGGAGAAAAATGCGCAGACACACAGACAAAGGGACGGATCCTACTGCTATAAAAAATATTTATTTATATTTAGATGGCTTATAATCTGTAACCAATTGTGGGGTGTATATACATGTACAATGTATACATGTATTTAGTATACAAGATTGACAACATTTACTCTGTGCATGTTACATAAATTATATATGTCCCACAACTTTGAACCAGCTGTGGGGTATATATATAATAGTTTTTGCTAAAAAATCCTTATTTTTCACCAAAAGGCCATACATGTAGCTGTTACCCAACTCAATCAAAAACTTTAAAACCACTAAAGGGTAATTCAATGCAGAACTGGACACGGCCACCAAAATTTCAAATTCATTCAATTGTGGGGTATATATATTTAATACAAGATTGACAAAATTTACTCTGTGCATGTTACATAAATTATATATGTCCCACAACTTTGAACCAGCTGTGGGGTATATATAATAGTTTTTGCTAAAAAAATCCTTATTTTTCACCAAAGGGCCATACATGTACATGTAGCTGTTACCCAACTCAATCAAAAACTTTAAAACCACTAAGGGCAATTCCATGCAGAACTGGACACGACCACCAAAATTTCAAATTCATTCCCATGTTTTGTAAATTTCTTCATTGTATAGGGAAATTACTGTATAATGGACTTAAGTCTGGTTTGAGGCTGAAAAAATTCTTGCCTCTCAGTATTAAAATAGTGGGGAAAATTCCCCAGATTTTCCCCTATTATCCTATAATATAAAAAACAGTGAATTTGTTCCATTTTATATTCTTGACCAATTAAATTATTATTCGTTACCAAATTGAACCAGCTGTGGGGTATATATAATAGTTTTTGCTCAAATTTTTTTAATTTTCACTAAAAACCATACATGTAGTTGGGCCTACTGTGCGTTTGTATGCTTTGCGCACGTTACAATTATTTAAACAGTTTTAATTAAAAACAAAACAAGAAATTAAAACAAAAAATAAAATTAATGTTGTTATAACCTCCGCCAGGGTGACCCAAATCATCACACCAAATTTAGTTAAATCAGTCCAGGTTTTTTTGGAGAAAAATGCGCAGACACACAGACAAAGGGACGGATCCTACTGCTATAAAAAATATTTATTTATATTTAGATGGCTTATAATCTGTAACCAATTGTGGGGTGTATATACATGTACAATGTATACATGTATTTAGTATACAAGATTGACAACATTTACTCTGTGAATGTTACATAAATTATATATGTCCCACAACTTTGAACCAGCTGTGGGGTATATATAATAGTTTTTGCTAAAAAAATCATTATTTTTCACCAAAGGGCCATACATGTACATGTAGCTGTTACCCAACTCAATCAAAAACTTTAAAACCACTAAGGGCAATTCCATGCAGAACTGGACACGACCACCAAAATTTTGAATTCATTCCCATGTTTTGTAAATTTCTTCATTGTATAGGGAAATTACTGTATAATGGACTTAAGTCTGGTTTGAGGCTGAAAAAATTCTTGCCTCTCAGTATTAAAATAGTGGGGAAAATTCCCCAGATTTTCCCCTATTATCCTATAATATAAAAAGCAGTGAATTTGTTCCATTTTATATTCTTGACCAATTAAATTATTATTCGTTACCAAATTGAACCAGCTGTGGGGTATATATAATAGTTTTTGCTCAATTTTTTTTAATTTTCACTAAAAACCATACATGTAGTTGGGCCTACTGTACGTTTGTATGCTTTGCGCACGTTACAATTATTTAAACAGTTTTAATTAAAAACAAAACAAGAAATAAAAAAAAAAATAATAATAATGTTATAACCTCCGCCAGGGTGACCCAAATCATCACACCAAATTTAGTTCAATCAGTCCAGGTTTCTTGGAGAAAAATGCGCAGACACACGGACAAAGGGACGGATCCTACTGCTATAAAAAATATGTATTTATATTTAGATGGCTTATAATTTGTAACCAATTGTGGGGTATATATATTTAATACAAGATTGACAAAATTTACTCTGTGCATGTTACATAAATTATATATAACCCAAAACTTTGAACCAGCTGTGGGGTATATATAATAGTTTTTGCTAAAAAAAATCCTTATTTTTCACCAAAGGGCTATGGCCTATACCGGTACATACCGGTATACATGTACATGTAGCTGATACCAACTCAATCAAAAACTTTAAAACCACTAAGGACAATTCCATGCAGAACTGGACACGACCCCCAAAATTTCAAATTCATTCTCATGTCCTGTGATTTTCTTCATTGTACACACTGTTGTACAGGGAAATTACTGTAATTTCATGACATACATGTACATGTATAATGGACTTAAGTCTAGTTTGAGGCTGAAAAAATTCTTGCCTCTCAGTAAATAGTGGGGAAAATTCCCCAGATTTTCCCCTATTATCCTATAATATAAGAAACAGTGAATTTGTTCCATTTTATATTCTTGACAAATTAAATTATTATTTGTTACCAAATTGAACCAGCTGTGGGTTATATATAATAGATTTTGCTCAAAAATACTTAATTTTCACCAAAAACCATACATGTACACGAGAGCTTTCCGATGAATGGCAACAAGTCATATGTAGTTGGGCCTACTGTATGTTTGTATGCTTTGCGCACGTTACAATTATTTAAACAGTTTTGATTGAAAATTTTTTTTAAATAAAACAAAATTTAAATTAATGTTGTTATATAAACCTCCGCCAGGGTGACCCAAGTCATCACACCAAATTTAGTTAAATCAGTCCAGGTTTCTTGGAGAAAAATGCGCAGACGCACAGTTGACACGGACATAGGGACGGATCCTACTGCTATAAAAAATATTTATTAGATGGCTTATAATTTGTTACCAATTGTGGGGTATATATATTTAATACAAGATTGACAAAATTTACTGTGTGCACGTTACATAAATTATATATATCCCACAACTTTGAACCAGCTGTGAGGTATATATATAATAGTTTTTGCTAAAAAATCCTTATTTTTCACCAAAGGGCCATGCATGTAGCTGTTACCCAACTGAATCAAAAACTTTAAAACCACTAAAGGGTAATTCCATGCAGAACTGGACACGACCACCAAAATTTCAAATTCATTCCCATGTTTTGTAAATTTCTTCATTGTATAGGGAAATTACTGTATAATGAACTTAAGTCTGGTTTGAGGCTGAACAAAATTCTTGCCTCTCAGTATTAAAATAGTGGGGAAAATCAGATTTCCCCTATTATCCTATAATATAAAAAGCAGTGAATTTGTTCCATTTTATATTCTTGACCAATTAAATTATTATTCGTTACCAAATTGAACTAGCTGTGGGGTATATATAATAGTTTTTGCTCAAATTTTTTTAATTTTCACTAAAAACCATAGATGTAGTTGGGTCTACTGTGCGTTTGTATGCTTTGGGCACGTTACAATTATTTAAACAGTTTTAATTAAAAACAAAACAAGAAATAAAAAAAAAAAAAAAAATTAATGTTATTACATGTATAACCTCCGCCAGGGTGACCCAAATCATCACACCAAATTTAGTTAAATCAGTCCAGGTTTCTTGGAGAAAAATGCGCAGACACACGGACAAAGGGACGGATCCTACTGCTATAAAAAATATATATTTATATTTAGATGGCTTATAATTTGTAACCAATTGTGGGGTATATATATTTAATACAAGATTGACAAAATTTACTCTGTGCATGTTACATAAATTATATATATCCCACAACTTTGAACCAGCTGTGGGGTATATATAATAGTTTTTGCTAAAAAAAATCCTTATTTTTCACCAAAGGGCTATACCGGTACATACATGTATACATGTACATGTACATGTAGCTGTTACCCAACTCAATCAAAAACTTTAAAACCACTAAGGACAATTCCATGCAGAACTGGACACGACCCCCAAAATTTAAAATTCATTCTCATATCCTGTGATTTTCTTCATTGTACAGGGAAATTACTGTAATTTCATTACATACATGTATAATGGACTTAAGTCTAGTTTGAGGCTGAAAAAATTCTTGCCTCTCAGTAAATAGTGGGGAAAATTCCACAGATTTTCCCCTATTATCCTATAATTTAAGAAGCAGTGAATTGAATTTGTTCCAGTTTATATTCTTGACCAATTAAATTATTATTTGTTACCAAATTGAACCGGTTATGTAGCGTTTTTCCGAAGACCCATAGCTCGGAAGGTCCGATTCTCCGAAGGTCAGATTCTCCGAAAGCCCATAACTCCGAAGTCCCGATTCTCCGAAATCCCATAACTCCGAAGACCCATAACTCCGAAAGCCCATAACTCCGAAGGCCTATAACTCCGAACGCCCATAACTCCGAAGGTCTATAACTCCGAAGGGCCGATTCTCCGAAGGTCCGATTCTCCGAAGGTCCGATTCTCCGAAGATCATGTTTTATCACTTATTAAATAGTGTACAGTCCAGTTGCGGGGTCAATGGGGCCCTAGGGAAGACCGCCCCCAAAAAACATGTCAAATGTCATGTAAACGTCAGGAAATCCCTCCTAGGCATTCAAATATTCACAGTGTTCCTGCCCAGGGGAGCCCCCGAACCAACGATTGGGGGCGACCCCTCCCATGTACCTATGCGCTCCCCAAATCAGGCCTTCGTGATATGTTTTCGGCATATCATATGCATGATATATCCCCCACATATGCTAATTAATGTGCACCCCTAAATGGAAACCCTAGCTCCGCCACTGGTGTGCACCGGGTATATTATAACGAAACGCTGCAAGAATGTCAGAGTAGCCTAACATGCACAGGGGCCACAAGTTCTTCCCCGTTCACCCCTGTACATTTTACTCTGACATCTCATGGGCCAACGTAACGTTATAGTATCTGGTGTATAGTCAGTGGCGGGCCAGGATTCCCATTTAGGTGGGGGCAGTAGGAAAAGTTTGAATATTTTGATGCCCCATGAACGATTTCCGGGCGTTTACATGACATTGGACATGTTTTGGTAGGGGCCCATATTGTCTGAAATAGCAAGTAGAGGTTTAATGGGGGCAGTGGGAATTTTGGGACCCCTTGGCTTCGCCACTGGACTGTACACTATTTAGTAAACGATAATACCCCGATAAAACAAAATCTTCGGAGAATCGGACCTTCGGAGAATCAGACCTTCGGAGTTATGGGCCGTCGGAGAATCGGGCCTTCGGAGTTATAGGTCTTCGGAGAATCGGCCCTTCGGAGTTATAGGTCTTCGGAGAATCGGCCCTTCGGAGTTATGGGCTTTCGGAGAATCGGATCTTCGGAGTTATGGGCCGTCGGAGAATCGGGTCTTCGGAGTTGTGGGCCTTCGTAGTAATAGGTCTTCGGAAAACCGGTCTGACACCATTGAACCAGCTGTGGGGTATATATAATAGTTTTTGCTCAAAAGTCCTTAATTTTCACCAAAGGGCCATACCGGTAGCTGTTACCCAACTCAACCAAAAACTTTTAAATTACACATGTACATATAGTTACATGTATAACACCATGTTTATAATCATTGCGATCTTCAATAGTATCTTTATGGAAGTCGAAGTTTAATACCAATATGGTCATGCCATGTCTTTACTAGTCGTAACTGGAGGAACTACATGTATGTCAATTCTCCAAGAACCTAAATTGAATGAAAATGTCAATGACACTGTATCCAAACTTTAATGTGTGAGCAATTATATTTTGGAAAGCCCATATTAACTGTTACGAAGATCATTGGACAAATATAGTACTCCTCGGTTGCGTCAAGTACAAATTTTACAGAAGCACCATAATTTTTAATCCACTATGGGATCATTTATTTATATTATTTTGTGTAGCTGTATACTTTTTTATCATTAACTTTTTAAGACATACCGGTATACATGTACATATTTCAGAACATTGTTAACAAAATTGAAAGACCTACTAGTACATGTATTGTTAGTTTAAAACAAGATACATGTATATTACTATTAGATACATGTATCACCCCACAACTTTTAACAAGATGTGGGGTATATATACCATAATATCGGTACAATGTATTATACCGGTAGGTTTTTCCAGTTGGATATATAAAACTTTGTCATAAGAAGCTCCCAAACGTTATAAAAACACTGGGCGGAACTACCGGTATCTATCAGGTGTTTTTATTTGTTGTTCTTTGTAAATTATTTCCAAATTCTCAATTATTCATATATTCGAATGCCAACATGCCACATACATGTACAGATCACAATTATTAGGTACATTGTACATGTACATGTACCTCCAAACAGACAGTTCATAATTTAGATCGCTCTTTATTGTCTACCGCTTTTGGCGGCTATATTTTTCAATGAAATTCTAGAAGTCACTTCGAAAGTTTGGTGATGATCGGATTAGGAATGTCGTCTTGTTGGATGTGCCAAAGGATTAAGTCATGCAAAGAGTAAAATCCAAGATGGCGGATGGCAACCCATGTTTTTTGGGATATGGAAGCATGGACACTCTTTATATTTAAATGTCACAATACCACATACAAAATCACCCATGGAATCTCGAAATAGATCAGGTTCATCATATAAATTGAGAATGTTCTTTGTCAATTGAAAACATGTTACATAAATTACATGTATATATACCCCACAACTTTTAACCAGCTGATGGATAATAGTCAAAACATCAAAATAGACAAACTAAGGGCAGTAGTAACTCAGATAAAATAAATCATAACTGTAAAAGTTGAGGAGCGTTATAGCCCTCCCAGACAAATCTAGGAGGGCTATTAATAGCCCTCCTGGATTTTCTAGATCGCCAGCCCTGCCTACTAAGTTACATGTATGCAATGAGTAGAATCCAAGATGGCCACTGAGTGGCACTAACAACCATGTTTTTTGCCGAATGACCCCCAAGACTAGTTCCCATTTACGTCATTGTTAACATGATTATCTGACAAAAGATACGACCGGTAGCCTGTGTCAAAGGATTTAGTCATGTAAAGAGTAAATCCAAGATGGCTGCTGGCGGCCATGTTTTTGGGCCAAATGACCCCAAAATGACTTGTTCCTATGTACATGTCATTGTTAACATCCATGAAAATTTCATGATGATCAGACCAAAGATATAACTTGTAGCCCGTGCTAAAAGATTTAGTCATTTAAAGATTAAAATCCAAGATGGCTGCTGGCGGCAATGTTTTTTTGCCGAATGACCCAAAAATGACTCATTTCCCATCTACATGTAAACAGCCGTGACAAATTTCATAATGATCCGACCAAAGGTAGGACCTGTAGCCCGTGCCAAAGGATTTAGTCATACAAAGAGTAAAAACAAAGATGGCTGCTGGCAGTCATGTTTTTTGGCCGAACGACCCCAAATGACTGGCTGCTGGCAGCAATGTTTTTTTGCCGAATGACCCCAAAATGATTCATTTCCCATCTAAATATCAATGTCAACAGCCGTGCCAAATTTCATAATGATCCGACCAAAGGTAGGACCTGTAGCCCATGCCAAATGATTTAGTCATGCAAAGAGTAAAATCCAAGATGGCTGATGGCGGCCATGTTTTTTGGCCGAACGACCCAAAAATGACTCGTTCCCATCTACCGGTATATTAACATCCATGACAAATTTCATGATGATCAGTACTGTACCCCAGTACGACGTTTTGCCGATTGACCCCAAAATGACTCGTTCCCATCTACATGTACGGTACATGTCAATAGCCATGACAAATCTCATAATGAACTGACCAAAGGTACGACCTGTAGCCTGTGCCATAGTATTTAGTCATGTAAAGAGTAAAATCCAAGATTGCTGCTGGCGGCCATGTATTTTGGCCGATTGACCCCAAAAATGAATTGTTCCCATCAATACATGTATGTAAATGTCAACATTCATGACAAATTTTATGATGATCACATGAACAGTACGGCATGTAGCCCGCGTCAATGGATTTAATTTTTTAATTCAAGATGGCCACCGGCAGCCATGTTTTTTGGCCGAATGACCCAAAATGACTCGTTCCCATCTACAGCTCAATGTCAACATTCATGACAAATTTCATAAAGATCAGACCAAACATACATGTACATGTACGACATGTAGCCCGCGCCAAAGGAATTGTTGACAGAAATACGCACACACGGACGACAGACGGCAACCCATGGCAATAGCTCAAACTTACAAAGGAAAAAGGAAAAGACGCTTTTTATTGTCTACCGAGACGAAAACATGTTACATAAATTATATATATATACCACAAAACTTTTAACCAGCTGTGGGTAATACCGGTAGTCTTTGCACAAAAATACTTAATTTTGACCAAGGGCCATAGTTCGATCTGTCGTCCGTTTTTGTTCATTTAAACAGTTTGATTACAAAAAAAAAGAAGCTTTTTATTGTCCACCACGACGGAAACATGTTACATAAATTTTATATACCACACAACTTTTAACCAGCTGTGGGATAATAGTCTTTGCTCAAAAATACTAATTTTGACCAAGGGCCATATTATGTACATGTAGTTGGGTCTGTCGTCCGTTTTTGATCATTTCAACAGTTTGATTTAAAAAAAAATAAAAAAAATTTAAATCTAATTAAAAAAAAACTACCGGTAAAACCTCTGCCAGGGTAACCGGAGTCATAACACCAAATTTAGTTAAATCGATCCACTGAGGTGTCTTGGAGAAAAATGTGCCGAGGAACAGATCCTACTGCTATACTCTTATGCGCCTAATAATAGTGATGGCCGGATAATAGTGATACTAGTAGTAGTAGGTGGTACATGTATTTTACCTCAAAAACAATAATAGTGATGGTGCCTAATAATAGTGATGGCATGGGGTGATAGTCTGAGGGTACAATTTAGATACCGGTAATCTCATGCAACAGAAGGTTTGTATTCTTAGTACTAGTACCATAAAATAGAACCAGATATACATGTATGGTAAGTATACAGTGTGTTAAATGCACCACAACCCTGAATATGATATACATACTACTATTATTACTATATGGAATGGTAGTGGTGAATCAATTCGAGGTAGGCCCATAATACCAGCTATTTAATACATGTACTAGTAATATGTGACAATACGATATCCGAAGACATGAATGCAATTACAATTTATGTGGCAACAAGTGAAAAGAAAAAGATGTATGTGTAGGGCTGAAATGGTTAGGGCCTAGTCCTACAGTAATGCCTCAATTAATTGACTCCATAACCACAAAAATTATGGTAACTTTTCAGGATTTAGTCGGAAATATGGCTTGTTGCCATTCATCGGAAAGCTCTCGGTGAGAGCTTTCCAATGAATGGCAGCAAGCCATATCTCCAACTAAATCCTGAAAAGTTACCCATAATTCTGCTGTGATTATGGAGTCGATTAATTAGGGCTAATACTGTTCGTATGGGATTTCATGACCGGTTAACCACTTGAATTACTAGTAACTGAGACCTGTTAACCACAGCCATATACCGGTATGCCTACATTGACATAGTGGGAAAGACAGACAATCCTAGTCGATATTGAATTTTAAGTATATAAATATAAATAACAAGAGGTGTGCACTCGAGTGCTAGCATACCCCCACCGTGGCAAATTCAACCCGCATTATCCGTAAACCCAACAAAAAAGATTTTTAACTTTAAAGAAAAATTCGGACTAATAATATCGATATGGTGTCACAAGAAGCTTGTACAGAAAAAAATATTCAAATTGGTTCATATTTGTTAAAGTTATTAAGTCAGACAGAATTTTCTAAGTCAGACAGAAGTCAAAATAAGTCGAAAATGAAGCGTAATATTACGAAAAACACTCTGAGCCAATCCCTAGCCGCATCATGTAGAGAGGGTATTGTGAGAAGCATGTATACCAAAAATTATTGAAATCGGTTCATATTTGTTAAAGTTATTAAGTTGGACAGAATTTTCTAAGTCAAAATAAGTCGAAAATGAGGCGAACATGTAACTTGAAAAAAAAAGTCGGACTGAACCGCAATTAGCATCATGCGGAGAGACCATCCTGGGGAGATTGCATACAAAAAAATATTGAAATCGGTTCATAGTTGTTCGAGTTATGAGGTCGGACGGACGGACACACGGAGGGAGAAAACGTGACGGACGGACAGATGGAGTCAATCCAGTATACCCCCCATTTTCTTTGAAAGTGGGGGTATAATAAACTGCGGATTCAACGTGGTCATGGGTTTTGACCGCGATAAAAATTCAGCAAACTCCCCATGAACCCCAAAGGGGGTTCATGCAATTTGCTGATTTTTTCTCGCGGTCAAAATCCCATGACTACATTGAAACCGCCGTTCATTTCTTATTTAAATGCTGCATTGTCTGTTTACGGTTAACGGGTCATGCAATTACCATGACCGGTCACGGCCATGGTAACCGGTTAACCGTTTCAGCCCTATACATGTACATGTACATGTATTTGTTAAGGTGAAATGCCCGGTGATGGGGGGGGGGGGGGGGGGTCCAAGAAAGTTTGAAAATTGTATAGACACGCCAGGAAGCAGAGAGTAAATTGAGACTCCTGCATAATAATACGGTACCGATACTTAAATAGTTCATACGCGCACTGGTTTTCCAATAAGAAGCTTTCTGATGTTTTCTCATTTACTTCCTTGTATTGAGTCACCAGTTGTGTATACAAATAACTGAAGACAATTTAATGCACATGCACAGTATGAAAGCATTTTTGTTTCGAATCATCGGATGAAAGTGCTTGAATTGTGTCAACCAGAAAGTGAAAACTGTCAAACCACTTGATAAATATAATGTGAACAATTCCGAGAAAGGCGCACCGAGCAGACGTGTTTCACTTTCAGTTTCCATATATACATGTACATGTAGAAATCCACAGTGGGTTGTTATATCTTATGTTTAGGCCACTGTTAATTAAATTTCTGTTCAGTGTCAATCGAGATTTCCATATAAGAAAGCGTAATGCGGTGATTATTATAATTATTTCCAGGGGATCTAGTTTGTGTCAGAATCTCTATTGTGGCTCTATGCCCATAGCGATGAAAATAATAATGCAGGTGATATATTTATAAGTATAAATATAAAATACTGTACCTATTCCTTAAAAATGTATTTAACTGTAGGTATAACAATGTATTTAACTGTAGGTTAAGGTCCCAGCTTGTGATTGCATGATTGAGATGAGCCAATTTCTCTTTGATTTGCTTACAATCCTGGTACCAGTATATCTCTCAGCTAATCAAAACAATTTTATTGCAATTATCGGATCACAAAAATCATGATGGCACCATCCCTACTATTAATTGTCAAATGGATTTACATGTAGGAACAAGTATTAACAAAGAAATTTATGCCCTGCATTGTCTGTTTAATGTTATACCGGTAAAAATTCCCCATCAGAAAACTGTAAGTCAAAACATTAACAAGTTGTCAGATTTTGAATAAATTCATGACATGATATACTACTAGTAGTACAGGGGATCCAAGGGCAAGGGGGTTTGAATCTCTAACTATTAATATATTCAATTTCATTGATATTTTTAATATTGACAAAACGCGACCGAACGGCAAATGCACCCCGGTGCCAATTGACACTTGTTTTGTCCAGCGGGGTACAAAATCATGACCTGTACTCGTACTGGGGTATGCAGGGTTAATAGGTTTGGGTCATGCATGCATACTTTACATAGGCCTATATGAATGACATGATTTTGTGTGTTCTCAGGGCATATATTTCATCTGATTTTGCGAGAATCCATACCCTGTACATAATGTATATACATGTACATGTACTTTTTCACGAGAATCCAGGGTAATTTGCGAGAATACATGTAGATTTTGATTCTCGCAGAAATATAAGCCCTGGTTCTTTAAGTTATATGAAGGATCCATCCGATCGATGCGACAATTTCTCTGGTGGATTTGTGATTATTGGTGCCTTTTATAAGGCACGTTCCAACTTCCATATTACATGTAGTTGTTTTTGAGATATGACAATCTTTCGAAACATTTGAGCCTTTGTCCGTCTAGTAGCCAGGATGTATACGCATTGGTGACCAGCTTTTAGCGGCGTCTCTAGACGATTATCTTATATCAATCTTGATATTTTGAAACATATGCATTGAACTTGTCATCACTAACTTACCAATACAGTAATGCCCAAAGTAATTGACCACTTAACCACACTAGACGATTATCTTATATCAATCTTGATATTTTGAAACACATGTGTTGAACTTGTCATCACTAACTTACGGTACCAATACAGTAATGCCCAAAGTAATTGGCCACTTAACCACATCAGAATTATGGGTAATTTTTCAGGATTTAGTCGGAAATATGAGAGCTTTCCAATGAATGGCAACAAGCCATATTTCCGACTAAATCCTGAAAAATTACCCATAATTCTGCTATGGTTAAGTGGTCAATTACTTTGGGCATTACTAGTACTGTAACACTGGACCAGTCGTGGTGAACCGCAAATTCATGCTTCTTTATATACAGATGTTCTTCCCATTGTGTTCAGGTCGAGGTCTTTTTTTGCTTGTCCTTTTAATCTGACATCAGTTTTGTCTTAAGGGTTAGTTGCACGATCCCATCGTATGTGACACTATTACCGGTACCTCATTCCGAATATGTAAGTGAACAATAAATTGACTATCTTGCATTATTTTTAATAACCTGGGAAAATGCAATACATTTATATAGTTTGTTTCAAAGAAGTTGACCCGAAGTCAAAAATCATTATCTGTTCAATGTCGTGGGCATTATTATGCATGAGCACCGGCCCCGTGAACACAAAAATAACTTGTGGATTTTTTGGTCACGTCATGCATATAGGTAGGATTTTCCACGGGAAAGTTGTATCACACAGGTATTCCACTGATGAGGCGTGGCTATGTTTACAACAAAAGCGTGATTTGTGTCAACATTTTTATGTTCTTATTTTACAGACATACCCGGTACACATAAAACCTCTGGTAATTATATTTGAATCGATGTTTATACCGGTATGACTTGAAGTTAGATATTTATGGCTTTATACATCAATTTAGCAAGTTATTTTATATGAATTGAATTCTACTAACTAAAAGAAGACACAGTACGAGATGTTTGTTTAATACAATCGACTCAAACGAGACTATCCATAATTAGGCCTCCAAATTTCACAATATTATTTATTATATGCAATATTAATATATTGTGAAAACAAAAATAGGTATTAAACCTGTTACGTAACCTATGGGTTGCCACTGTCATTTTCAGGGGAACAAACTATAATACCTGGGCATAAAACCATGGGAACAATAAATGGGTTACGCAAATTTGGGAGGCCTGCAATGTTCCCGCGACTTTCCAGGGATTCTCATCTTACTTCGTGCTGCAATTAAAATCATAAGTGGGGAATATCGCAGGTGGAGCATCCAATGCGCATGCCCACAATATCGTAGCCAAATTGTAGCAATCAAGCACTGCTTGATTTTTACCAGGAAAAGTGGCGTGACCTTGGCAACACGTGCGATCCTACCGGTAGTTGTTACAAAATTATTGGACAACACAACACAACAGGGAGTGCAGGCCTATACCACATATCAGCCATCTGTTGCAGACAAAGGGAAGATGGCTACGGTCAGGCTACCGCAAATTGTGGAAGTTGGGGCAGCTGTGGAGTTGACAAAAATGTAAAAATGTAAAAATATTCAATTTCACATGCCATGTATGTACCCAGCTGGACAAAACAAGTATCCATTGGCACCACGGTGTATTTGCTGTTCGGCCGCAGTGTCAAGAGTTTGTAACTGCAGTTGAGTACCCCGGCCGAACAGCAAGTTCACTGTGGCCGAACGGCAACTACACTCGCGGCTGAATGACATGTACACCGTGGTTAGATTTCTGGTGTGTATCGCCTTTTTCAGTTTAATGAAAGTACACAGCGGCAACTACACCATGCCAAATAGCAAGTAAAACCGACTGACCGCACTGTTAACCAAACTGTGTATGCATGGTTCTATATTATCTGAATCGCCTCACGAGATAAATGATATCTTTATTTTACTTATAAATGATATATTTATATATTTTTCGCAAAGTCACATCGACACTCTTCAAACGGAAAGTCAAATTACGACAGGACGCTATACCGGAAGATCACGAGTTATCGTTCCTCTTCGCTGACAGGAAGCACATGTATTTATAACATGGATGTTCTCCGAGGTTGATTCGAACCGAAATTCGAACGCAGGAACAAGTTCTTTTCAACGATAGCGGTCGCACATGGGTCAATTCCCATGTGCATAATTCACGACTGCTGTGGGGGAAAAACCCGCATTTTAAAGATAATAGAAATCTGTATTCTTTATTTCCCCTATTATATATAAATAATAATATACCGGTATCAGTTTTATCACCAATTTATTGGTTGCTCTGGGTCCATCCCTCTTAATTCAGATTGTTTTGCTTCGGCAATCCGCTACGGCAACAGTATGCCGTGGCACAGTTTGCTTCAGCAATGCTGATTGCCGTAGCCAATTATGAAGGCTGTGGGTCAGTGTATGGTGTTTCATCATCATGGTGGTTTAGGCATGGCCCACACAAGACCATAAAAAATTAAATAAAATGAAAAGCCTACCGCCGGCCCCTATTTTTTTGGGGCTCATTACGGGAAACACGCATTCAATTTGTTTTGGCCTAAACAAGATTTCTGCAAAACAATTCAGTCTATATAATAATATATTAAAACAAACTCACCAAAGCACATTTGTATTCCGATTTATAGCAGATCTGATGATGATAAAACACAAAATGTCTTTCCCGCGTGTTCTTCTTACTTCTAAGAGTAAGAGTTCTGGTGGCGCCGCACAGTGGACTTCCACTTCTTCTTTACGCCAGTGTTTGAGGTAATGAGCAACCTCATAACATGAGCTCCAAATTTTAGTGAGTCTACCGGTATATTCAATGGAGAGATCTGGAACTCCTAAATGACATTTCATTGCTGTGTATCACTGTATGTGACTGGGATTCCCACTACAAATACAATCATAACAATGAATGCATAATTGGGAACTGTGTTGTAGTTTCAGAGTGAAGAACTCTTGTTCTTTCATAAATAGCAGCCTTTTATACCTCTAAGTATGTAGAGCGTATCATAACCTGGAAGTATGGAACTGCAGCTGGATGATGTATTTGGAGTAGTTATGAATATCTTTAAGCTTTTAAACTTTAGTTTACGCAATATGTCCGCAGTCGTGTTTCCTATTTTCGTTGTACGGGACATTTCAACACTCTTTTCGAATAGCAACACAGTTTCCGGGCACACACAACTGTTACAATTATAAGTATACACTGTCAGGTAATATATACAGATAAAGTTCAGTAGTTTTAAAGCACCATAAAACCAGTTAAGACCATAAAACAAAGTTAAAATTCTTCACCAAATTAAAAACCCGCCATTTTCAACAAGGCGACAATTACTTCCGGTTCATAAATATGCAACAGGAGGAGGAGTTACGCACTTGATTGACATGATGGCCAAAATCGATATATGCGTGCTTCTAAAACCGAATTGTGAAGAAAAAAAAAAGTGGGGTCTAATGACCTATAAAAGACAAAATATAAACAATGTGCGGTGTTAAAATTGCGGGTCATTTCTAGTGACCCATAATTTTTTTTTGCCCCACAAGAAAGGTTTTAAATTGAAAAATGCCCCATAATTGACATGATTTCATAGTATATATATATATATATATATATATATATATATATATATATATATATATTACCTAACCACCCCTCCAAATGAGTAATAGACCGATCCAATGTATACTTTTATAACTGAATGGGAGAATCCATTTAGTAAGGAAATGGTTAAATGTGTTCATCTGATATCAGGTTAACAAATATTTGAAAATGTTCACTGTATTTGGATAAAGGCTATCAGGAAACTGTGCCCATACGCTTACTGTATCTGGAGAGTCAATGCAATGGGTGCTGTTTATCCCATATGGCTAATAATGGTTTTAACGACTTAATTGGTACATATGGGTAACCTGCACAGGCACATGTTACGGTAAGCGGATCATCAGTATTATGCTATGTTTCAGTGAAAGTTTATGGAAACATATACAGGAACACCTATGTTACCCGTCTGTATATACATATATATACTCTAAAAATTGGGCAAATTTGAATTACCCCCTCCCATAAAAATTCGGGTGCCCGTTCGGCTATGTCCGTATATCCCTATATATACACATATTGCAGTCGACACCAGGTACTACATTGGTATACATGGAAAGTATATGTATATGTACCAGGGGATTGCCGGTAAATAACCGGTAAATAAATGCATTTTCTGACGCGAGTATGAACATATACTCATTTCTATCTATCAGAAATGGAATATCCCATGCATATATGGAATGCAACAAAATAAACAAACAATAATGTATTACTGTGCTAACTGAAACAATGGCCACTTTGTGTGCTAACTATATAGCTGTGATCCCTTTAAGCGGCCCCTTTGTGTACCTCCGATATAGGATATATGGCCCTGTTGCACAATGTTACGCTTCGCGCACATTTTATTCTCAAACAGGCTCCCTTCGCGAATCTTTATTCAGCAGTGAATATAGGGACCACATGCCGCTGCACTGTAGCCCATATGAGCGCATCGGGCACAAATTTGATCTTTTAAACATTTTATGTGCATAGTCGCGGTGTGACTAAATACCGCCCGGACCAGCCCGGACCAGCCCGGACCAGCCCGGCCCGCCCCTGTGGAGTATAGTGATTTTAGTGGCAATATATGCGCCAGAATATGTTGCATTTTAAATGTCAAAATGGAATTGTTTTGGTAATATAGGAAGGCCCGTAAGTTGACTATTTACTCACAGAAGTGTCCAGCAAGATGTCTGCCCCATTTTCCAGCACATGTCTTTCTCATCCAGGTTACACCAAAAACCAGCAACAGGAAGTGGATGTCTATAGGTTTGTTTCACTATAGTATATACCAAGTTTATACATGTACCACTAACAACTCCCCTTCTCTGTGTTCACTATCTACATCCCGTTTCTCAACTTATTACAAACGTCCGGTCTCCAACAATCCCAAGATTGTCAGAGAAGATGCTCCCTTCTTTGTTAAGGAGTCCGCCAGTTGATTTTTTGTTTTCTGCCAAATAATATGTTTGATGTCACCCTTGCTAAGCAATTATTTTATGCTATTGATGTCAATTCTAAGTCTCTTCTCACCAACATTGTTTGTCGAATGGAGAGTGTCAAAGAGAGAATGGTTATCGGTGACACAGTCTATTTGCAGTAATTCAGAATAGAATTGGTTGATAGCAATTGCAGAATCAATGGCGTCTGACATTGCTAGTGTTACTGCAGCTAGCGTACTGCGAACAATCCTCCGAATGCGTTTTGACTGCCATCAGAGCGGAATGATCTCGCCATCTGAATTCTCCAACAATATGAGAAATTCCCCCTGACTTCCTCCATCCACTAAGTTTCCAAATGATGCATCACTATACACTTTGAGTTTTATTGGATCACGCTGTTCTCCTTTTAAGTTTCTGAACTTTAACTGAATATTATCATATTTCACTCTTCGTATCAATTTGTTGAGTTCCATAATGTCTTTCACTTTGTCGAAAGAATTTGAGATTGATATTGTTTCAAATAGGATATCTGGTCGAGTTTGTGTTGCTATCCATTGAAGTTGACCTAACTTTGACCGCATTAACTCTCTTTCCTTACAGGTTAATTTTTCATCCGTTTCTTTTAATCTTTCTTTCGGAATGGTTATCTGTTTGAAACATTTCAGATAGTCATTCTGATCCAATGTTATCAAGCCATTGTCGAACTTCAGGTTTAATCCAATATATCGGAATGATTCCGAGTCTTCACGTCCAACATTTAGTTGCTTTCTGATTTCTGGAATCACATTGTCTTTAAAATCTGATAAACCAGCCCACATAAAATCATCAACATGACTGGCGAGAGTACCTTCTAGCTCTCCATTCACATACCAATAAAATACTGCAGGGTCAATAACAGAAACTTGTCATACACATGCTGTCATGACCTCCTTCACCTTTTTGTACCAATTTAAGGAGGCATCTGATAGTCCATAAACACACTTTTTCAAATGCCAGATAACTCCTGTAGTAGAATACTCCTTGTGTGGTCTAATATACACATCTCTGGATAACTCACATCCTTGAAGAAAAGCTGATTTGATATCCATTGACTTAGGTGTCCACTTTTTCTCCATGAAAATACTCAGGATGAGACGGAGCGATTCTTTCATGCATGTAGGTGAATCTTTGCTTACCATGTTCTTATCACCATCTTCGAAACCTCTGGCGACCACACGCGCTTTCTTTACTTCTTTCTCATCTCCATGTTTCTTCACTGTACATATCCATCTTGTTGTGATGCACTTTTGTCCCATGTCCGGTTCTTCATCATACACATTGAACTCTTTCCATTTTTCAAGTTCCGCAAGTTTTTTCTGATCGAAGGAATCCGCAACAGATATAAAAATATGTTCGGAATCATCATTCTGTTCAGACGAGAAAGGTTCTGCGACTAATTCCAAGTCGTCAATTAGACTTAAATCCAAAAACTTTTGCTCCCCAGCTAGAGTTGATGGTTCAGAAAACTCCACATTAAACCAATGTTTGTAAATGCCAGTAGATTTACCTGCCTTAGAAAGAACTTTCACAATGCACTGGCCATCATCATTTAAGATATTGTACTGGTTTAGGGATGATATGTGGTTTACTTGCATCAGTAACGCTATCATGAATAACATTCGCTGTTTCATCAAGGGACACAGTCCTAGCACGTTCAGTATGAATTTCTTCCTCTGATAAATCCTAATTTGAGTCAACCACCGCTTGACCGTCCTCAAAACTGTTAGTTGGTTTTCGCTGTTCTTCAATTCATTCACCATTTTTCTTCTGCTGCAATATCAATATGATAATTTGAATTATTGACCTTTCTCAATCGACATTTATGTACTCTCACATAAGTTCCGCCATGCCTCACGAACACTACCACATTGTCTTGTCCAATAACTACACCCGGTGCTTTCCATTCAGAAGACTGCATTCTCTTGTAATATCTCCTTGAGCATAATTGTCATATGATCTCGTGTTTTTACGGAGCGCTCCACGGATACGTTCTGAAGATTCAGATTCCATAAACGACTTTCTTGCAGCATTAAGAGTATTTATATGTTTTGCAATATATTCCTTTGTCGTCGTCCCTTCTAAAGCAGGAAGGTTGTCTACTAACACTGGTGGAAGATTTGGATTATGTCCGTATACAAGTTGGTATGATCTGAAACCATGTACATTACACAAAGAGTTTTTAGCGTTTAGAGACCATGCTAAAGCAGTTTCCATGTCAATGTTATTTCCTTGCATCACTTTGTTGAATATTTCAGTCAACGTTCCATTATGTCTCTCTAGACATCCATTACTTTTGTTGTTTTTATTGTTATATTGAAATTTTCAGCTAGATATTTCATGTCATTATTTTCAAATTCCCCACCATTGTCAAAATAAACACTCTTCGGAGATCCATGTATAGCTATCCAAACTTGAATAAATTGTTCAACAATTACAGAAGCTCGCGTTGATCTGATAATGGTTGCAGCACTGAATCGAGTGAATAGATCCATTATATGTAAATACCACAAATTTGGTTGTATTGCATTCAAGTCCATAGCTACTGTTTCGTTAAAATTACGAGCCATCGGTAAACCCACTGCCGGTCTCGGAGGTGGACGTTTGAATTTTGCACAAATCACACAAGTATCAACAATGTTCCCCAAAAGTTTCTTGACATCAGGAGTAACATTAACTCCAGAATCTTTCAACAAATCTAACAATTTGAATGAGTGGGCATGTCCAAACTGTTTATGAAGTTTAGACAGGGTTAATTTATCACACTTACTGTTTCCATTGCCAATTTCTGTCATTTTAACATGCTGAAGATTTTTGGCCTCAGGATGTATAGGTATACAATAATGTCCACTAGAAGTAAGGGGCAATTGAACATCTTGTCCAAAGAAAACTGCTTTGTCATTGTTGATATCCAGAATCGCCCCTGCCTTCTTCAACGACTCTTTGCTGAGTAGGTGTGGGATTTCACAAGGAACTACCTCTGTAACCATTTTACACTGTGTGGTTCCAATGCATGCAGGAAGTGTTACTGTCGGAACAGACTGAACTCTCTGACCATCACCAAACTTGAAATCTTGTGAACCCTCAGATATTTTCACAAGAGGAACGTTGTCACTGTCAAGTTCATTCAAATAATTGTTCAAACATTTTTCTCCACAAACAGTTTTTGTACATGCTGTGTCTAATACGGCTGTTCCAAAAGCTTCAGTCATAAGAATCTCATTTGCACTTTGCTGCTCTCCTTCGGTGAACAAAGTTACATTTGCAGATTCAACCTTCGAACGACCTTTCATTCTTGTAGATTCAGACTCTCTATTCCGTGAACAAAAACGAGCCCAGTGATACAAGCTTCCACATATCGCACACACTGTTCTTTTCCCAAAACGATCAAAAGGATTAGTTCCAGGCATTTCATTTGATGTCGAACGATATTGTCGATACAGCTTTTGATTTCCAGTGAAGCAAACATCTGTGGGTTCTTGTTTGACTGGTACACCACATGTAGGTTGTTCTGCACAAGTAGAATTTATACCGGCGAAGATGCGTTTCAGAGCAGACTTCATGTCGTCAAATTTAATATCCTTACATGCCGTTAATGCTAACTGACGATCTTTTTCATTCAAACTTGAATTGTCAAGAAGTTTAAAAGCAAGTATGGCTGATGGTAAAGTCATATCAAACTTTTTACACTTAGTATATCTTTGCTCAAAGTCAATGATGTAGTCAAGCATACTCATGGAATCTGGTTGTCGAAAATTTTCAAAATTCCTGTGTGCTCCGTACGCCAAGTCGATTTTGTCTTTTTCAAAAACTGAATCCAATTTATCTAACAACGTTTTCATTCCAGTCTCCTTATTCAGATCAGCAGCAGGAATTGCTAGCGCGGTTTCACGTGCTTGTCCCGTTAAACAAAGTACCACCGCCAACGCACGCTTTGATTTCTCTAAGTCAGTCACCAACTCCCACATGCTCAATTCATGTTTCCAAGAATCATAAGTTTGTTTCTCCAACTTGGGAGGAATCTTGTAGGAATGAGCCACGATCTTTATTTATCTGCTACCACTTTGTAAGTTGACTATTTACTCACACAAATGTCCAGCAAGATGTCTGCCCCATTTCCAGCACATGTCTCTCTCATCCAGGTTACACCAAAAATCCAGCAACAGGAAGTGGATGTCTATAGGCTTGTTTCACTATAGTCTATACCAAGTTTATGCATGTACCACTAACAGGCCAACGATCGACGTCGTCGAGAAAGTGCGTTATTTCTTACCATATATACCTAGCACCATTGGCTTCCAAATGGAACAGACACTCTCCATTGCGACAACATGTTTAACCCTTTCTATTCTAAAAACCCATTGACGAGTTGTTCCCCTATATAGGCAATATTCAGATAAAAACTTCAACAAACGTTTGTTGAACTTATTATTAACATTTCTCACACATGGGGTTGAAATATTCTGCTCTTGTATCAACTAATTTCGTTATCTGTCGTCTGCTTTTATTACGCGACCACCCTACATACGAAAAATAGACCGTTCCAATTTAACTGATATAACTGAATGGGAAAATCAATTCAGCATATAAATGGTGAATTTGTCCTATGGTGTTACATGTTATCAGTTATACCAGATTCAGCCGGAATTACATTAACCCCATGTATACTAAATCCCACAGACGACTAGTTCCTTTTAACCATATGTAAATTAAATCCCACGGACGACTAGTTCCTTTTAACCATATGCAAATTAAATCCCACGGACGACTAGTTAAACTTTAAACCAGCTGTATACTAAATACCACAGACGACTAGTTCCTTTAAACCATCTGTATACTAAATCCCACATACGACTAGTTCCTTTAAACCATCTGTATACTAAATCCCACGGACGATTAGTTCCTTTAAACACTCTGTAAACTGAATCCCACGGACGACTATTTCCTTTAAAACATCTAAACTAAATCGCACGGACGACTAGTTACTTTAAACCCTCTATATTAAATCCCACGGACGACTAGTTCATTTAAACCCTCTGTAAACTAAATCACACGGACGACTAGTTCCTTTAAACCATCTAAACTAAATCCTACGAACGACTAGTTACTTTAAACCCTCTGTATACTAAATCACACGGACGACTAGTTCCTTTAAACCAGTGTAAACTAAATCCCACGGGCGACTTGTTCCTTAGACCATCTGTATACTAAATCCCACGGAAGACTAGTTCCTTAGACCATCTGTATACTAAATCCCACGGACGACTTGTTCCGTTTAGCCCTCTGTATACTTAATCCCACGGACGACTAGTTCCTTTAAACCCTCTGAATACTAAATCCCACGGACGACTTGTTCAATTTAACCATCTGTACACTAAATCCCACCGACTAGTTCCATTTAACCCTCTGTATACTAAATTCCACGGACGACTAGTTCCTCTAAACCTTCTAAACTAAATCGCACGGACGACTAGTTACTTTAAACCCTCTGTATTTTAAATCCCATGGACACTAGTTACTTTAAACCCTCTGTATTTTAAATCCCATGGACGACTAGTTCCTTGAAACCCTCTGTAAACTAAATCACACGGACGACTAGTTCCTTTAATCCATTAAACTAAATCGCACGGACGACTAGTTACTTTAAACCCTCTGTATTTTAAATCCCGAGGACGACTAGTTCCGCTAAACCCTCTGTAAACTAAATAACACGGACGACTAGTTCCGTTTAACCATATGTAAACTAAATCCCACGAACGACTAGTTCCTTTAAACGCTCTGTATACTTCATCCCTCGGACGACTAGTTCCTTTAAACGCTCTGTATACTTCATCCCTCGGACGACTAGTTCCTTTAAAACATGTGTATACAAATCCCACGGACGACTTGTTCAATTTAACCATCTGTATACTAAATCCCACGGACGACTTCCCAGCAAACATTCCGGCGCCGTAACGGTACCAGTTATGTGACTGCCATGTGATTAGCAACCAAATATATATATATATATGTAGCCGGTATCGATTCGACATGTTTTGGTACCGAGAATACGGCACCGTTTCGGAACCGAGAATACGGCACCGAGTCGACACCATATATTTCACTACTTTAAAATACCCTATGTAATTATAATACCCCAGGAATTGATAATATTAGCAACCAAATTTATATATATAAAGAGAGCCGGTATCGATCAGACATGTTTCGGTACCGAGAATACGGCACCGTTTCTTCACCGAGAATACGGCACCGACTCGACACCATATTTGCAGTACTTTAAAATGACCTATGAAATTGTCATATCCCAGGAATTGATTAATTAGCAACAAAATATGGATTGAATATTCTCTCACCATACATGCATATACTCATGCAATATATAGAGAGCCGACACCAAATTAAATTTCAACATAAAAATAAATCTCAAAAAACATGTTTATAGCCATTTCAGGATGAAACTATAACAAATGAGTAAACAAAAAAAGCAAAAATTTCAATTGAAAACAAAAATTGTCAAAAAAAGTTATTTAGAAAAATTTTCTGACCAATTGAGGATCAAATGATATCAATTAGGTGAAATTATTTTTATTCTTAATTAAGTTGGGGGAATACCCAGGGGTGACCTGTCAGTTGTCATAAGTTCTATATATCCGACATAGTTCATCATCGGGTAGCTGATGCTATATAGATATGCACATTACGATAGTGTTGTAATTCTCAAAACAGCACAGTATTCTACATGGATATCACGATTACAATACCTGCAGAGCATTTCAACTACAATGTGGGAAGCCCGTTGATCCACACACATTAGTGCTACTGTAGCTGATGTGAAATTGGCTCCAGATTCATGGGGATTCTTTGGAATAGATACTAAATGAGAATAAACTTGTTTATTATAATGTAATAAATAAAATAATACAGCTACCATTTAACAATTAACAACAAGAAAAGCATTCCAGACATTCAGTTAGAACATACAGAATTTCATATATTTATAACACGCCAATCAGCCCTCGATGAATCGAAAACTTAAGTTAGTGACTCTCGACCAATCAGAATATGTGTTTCAGAGACAAATATTGAAAGTGAATTGCAAGTAAAAATGAATTAAGGCTTCAAATGAAATTATTGAACAAAACTTTTTTAAATTGCACTTTTTAAAGTCACCATGTTTGGTTTTAACACCCCTAAATTACTATTTATTCTGCTTCGAGGGTGAAAAATAGATGATATTGAGTCGAGGAACCTACTCTACCCTTTAATGCGCAAACAATATCACCAGAAATATACATGTATATGGACATGTGTGGAAACTGTAACATGAGTTATGAAGATGCATTTAGAATGATTTAAAATTATACTCAGGATAATAAAATATGACGAAATTTATCACCACAAAAAAAATTGACAGTATCTTGTGACAATTGGCATGATAGGTATATTAATTCCACATTCAGTAATCATGTTTTATGCATCAACATAGACACGTTATAATACCATGACGATCATGTTTCACATAGAAGATGCTCTATTACTTTTTTGATGACACATGTTTGGGAATTCCAGTTCGAACCAGGCACCACCATGTATGAAATGAATAACTTTCAATCTAAAAGCTTTGAAGTGTGGGTTCCTTGACTCAAATCTTATATTTGTTCACCTCTAAAGCATAAGAAATAGTAATTTGGGGTGTTAAATCAGACAGCACGTCTTTAAATATGACAAACCGTTTGAAAGTAATAAAGATAACCAAAGTTATTAATTGGACCACAATAAATTCTACGTTAACAATAGCACGCCCCGATGGCGTGCTACAATAAGCCCGTTTCTGGAGTAGAGTGGGGCAAGGTTTAATTCATTTGTTTGAAGCCTTTGACTTAACCATGCAAACATGTTAGTACAGTCCAAAACAATTGTAATGATCTGTTTATGAAGATTATCACAGTTAATCGCAGGGACTGGAGAACACTTTATAACAAGAGCAGTTGGGGCGTGGGCACAATACGCCCTTTCTGGAGTAAAGTGGGGCAAGGTTTAATTCATTCGTTTGAAACTTGGTTCAGTTCACTCGATTCAATCTAAAGTTATCATCCGTAAATCGCAAATCAGGTGCAGTCTAAGTCGAAAAAGGGGCATAACTCTGTCAACATCGTGAGGACGAAACCCATATTAGAATTTGATCTGTATTTTGGTGTGTTAAACTAACATACCAAATTTGGTTCAGTTCACTCAATTCAATCTAAAGTTATCACCCGGAAACTGCAAATCAGGTAAAATCTAAGTCGAAAAAGGGGCATAACTCAGTCAAAATCATGTGGCGGACAAAACCCATATTCCAACTTGATCTGTATTTTTGTGAGGTAAGCTAACATACCAAATTTGGTTCAGTTCACTCGGTTCATCTAAAGCTATCATCCGAAAACCAAATACGGACGATGGACGGACGGACCCATTTCCATAATACAATCTTTTTTTCAAAAGGGCGTATATAAAACAAGTAATGAAATGCCAGTGAGAAAGAACTTTAGTTTGGTACGTGAGAGGTTGGAACAGTGAAATGCATGAGTGTTTAATAATTGTTTGAACACAAGTTACCAATTACAATAATTAATCTGAACTGGTAAATAGGTCTGTTCGATTTCAATTGCATACATGTTTGTATAAAAATACACCACAATTATTTTGTACTGATTAAAACTATCCTGACAGATAGAACACAAATGAAGAGGTTCCCGAGAAACTGGAAAATGACAATATATGGTCCTAAATATGAACTAACTTAATATTATTTGTTTAAATGTTATTTATTAGTTGCGAACTATGATTCTAAACGTGCATCTATGTTTATTTAACATTAAACATTTATGATGATATGATATAGCGATTTTATTGTTTACGTTTGTTTCCAGTTACTTCTCAAAGTACAGTAATGCCCAAAGTAATTGACCTCTTAACCAAAGCAGAATTATGGGTATCTGTTCAGGATTTAGTCGGAAATATGGCTTGTTGCCATTCATCGGAGAGCTCTCGCCGAGAACTTTCCGATGAATGGCAATAAGCTATATTTCCGACTAAATCATGAACAGTTACCCATAATTCTGCTTTGGTTAAGAGGTCAATTACTTTGGGCATTACTGTATCTCCATTGAATCAATGAGTATAAATTTTGGAATAATGAGTATAAAATCAGATAATTCTGACGGATGTATATAAATGCCCTCAGTTTACATGACATTGATATTAAAATGAGCTGTATTATAAGAAACTCCTTACTACGATGATGTCACATGGCCCACCATTTTGTCCATGATTTTTTAGAAATTTCAGTCAAATTAAAGATACTGGCTTAGTATATTGCGACATAATTTTTGCATTTTTGTTTCTTAGGAACCTAAATAGATGCATTGAGTCGAAAAACTAAAAAAAAATGAATTATGAGTTCACAACGAATGGAATGAGGAAAAATGTTTGAACCTGTGTTCTACATACCAAATGATTTGGATTCACTGAGTTATTTTTTCCTGGTGTCACACGAATCTCAGAGCCATTTTCCGGCAACCTTCCTGAATATCGCATCTGTCAGATTATATTTTGTTGGATCCTTCTTGCTCCTCCTTAGATTAAAATTGTTCAAACATTAATAATATGGAGATAATATAAGGTGAGCATCATTTAAATGAATCAGCTGTTTGTTCTTAATTAATTTACTAATAAATCCATTATCCAAATCCAAATAACAGAGTTGTACATGCATACTCTCATGTACATAATTACTCAATTTTATCTTCTATCTAAAACTACACTACTGTTGGCAGTGTATCCACTTGATATCAAACGACAGTTCTAAATTATTTCAAACAAAATAGCAAAATTACAAAATATGAGGCGACAACAATTCCAGTTGAAAACAATAGCTTAAAATTGAAATATATCACGGTCAAATTCACAGCAAGCAAACATGATTTTATATACTGGAGAACAATTTAATAGTTAGCATTTGACATAAAAACATTCAAACTATGGAAGGCGTTCATGGTTGATAAAGCTGAAAAATATTACAAAGTTTGTCAAACCATATTCATCAAGAAGACTATGGGGGGAAATCAAAAGACCTCATTCTTATTTTGTTAAGCTAAATAGGACTGATGGTTTTTAAGAAGAAGACGTTTTATGAATTATTAAGGAGGGAAATAGTTATGGCCTTGGTTTGGCCCCTATTTGACACGTTGACCCCATGTGAAGAAATCTGAATACCAATCACCCAAGGACTGTCCCTACCAAATATAAGCTAAATAACCCCGATGGTTCTTGAGAAGACGGCGTTTAAGAATTACTATGGAGGGAAATATTTATGTTCCCGGCACCACCCCTTTTTGACATTGTGAAGCCCATTTTTAATAGATCTGAAATCCCAGTCATCTAGGGAACATTCACACCAAATATGAACCCATTCGGTATTATGGTTCTGGAGAAGTTGTTAAAGAATTGTTGACTGATGGATGGACAGACGAATGGATGATGGATGGGGAGTGATGACTATAGCTCCAATGAGACTTCATCTCGGGTGATCTAAACATCACTTACATGTACAAATTAAATTTCATGCCTGGATTTTGTTAATTTTTGAGTAGCAATTCAAAAAAATGGAAATTGATAACAAGACTTTGCGACAGAAGGTGAAGAAAACAATATTTACGTTTCATGGCAGATAATCATTTAGGGCTCTCTTTCTCTTCTCACCAATCCCTGACCAATTGATCTTACATCCAAGCTCCTTTCTGAAGGTGGCGTGGCATTCATGATGATCCGAACGACTTCGTTCTCGGTGTCATCACCTAGGAGTCGATATTTTGTGACCTGGATGAAATACGAATTTGTGTTAAAAACACGTCAGAAACCAATACTACCGGGTATTAAGATTTGTTGTTAGAAATTCAGTTTTTGGCCATTACAAATAAGATGAAGATTTGTGTTAAAAACAAATGCCAGAAACCAATACTATTAAGAGTTTTTTGTTAGAAATATTGCCCAAATGTTAAAATCATCATTGTTCAGGATGTTATGTTAAATGAACATGTGTCAGTGTACCGGTATGCAAATAAACAGGAAATAGTCATACCTGTATGTATCTTGAAAGCATAGCTAAATTATATATGCCCGATGGGTTGTATTATGTTATTGGTTTGTCTGTCTGTTAACTTCTTGTTTTCTGGATGATAACTTTAGTTTGAATTGAGAAATCCGTTTCATATTTGGTATATCGGATGCCCATATAACAACACCGGTTGGGATTGTTTTCAGTCTCGCCCCCATTTTGACAAGAGTTATTGCCCTTTGAAAAAACAAATCAATAGCTCTAGATTAATATTGAGATATCTGGTTTTCATTTGGTAAGTGGGGTACCCATATGAAAGAATGTTAAGTTTGATTTTCAGCCCTGCTCGCCAATTTTTACCAAATTATTGTCATTTGTCAACCACTCAGTGGACCACCAGGATCTAATTTAGCAGCAAATGTTAATAAAGATTTTTGTACATGGCTGTTGTCTGTAATGTAGCCTCCAATTCTGCAACCGCATCATCAGTACCAAGGGGTAATGCCAACAACACTTCATTGGCTGCAGTAACCTGGAACAGAACACATAAACGGGTCAACATTCCGTATTTTGGGGTCACATACCGGTATGGGTGCTATTATTTTGTTCTATTATTTAGATATTAAATGAGTCGCGAAATAGAGCTACGATAACATTCTAAGTACAGTTATGACCAATTACCACATTGTTTTTTAACTTCTTCTGGAATACAGTACGGTATATGACAAATAAAGAATTCAGGATCAGACTGCCGATCAGAAGTTAAGAATGAGTCTAAATTAGTGATGGCCTACCCAATATGAATATTTCAAAAGAGAATATGACACTTGTGACAGTTGGCCAGGCAGTATGTAAGCATTGGAACTGCTGCATCTACCAGTAGGCTTAAAGATACGGGTGGCATTGGCGGTGGTGTGCTGTTACAATATTCACCTCAATCAAAAACTGCCATAAACAGAAGGAATAGTAATATATCGACAGACTTTGTTCTTATGCCGATCAGAAATATGGCATAAACAGTATGTTATTTTTCACCACCCCCCCCCTGTTATGTAACACAAAAGCAAAAAACACTACGTTTCCTGAATTTTGTTTAGATCCGGATATGGTAAACATAGAGAGCGTTATGTGTTACTGTTTTCTTGATATGGTATATGATAAAGAGCGTTTATATCATTTGTATGTTATTAACCAACTTCTGTAACACGAGCCGTCTCTTGTTTACGTCACCATTACATGTAGGTCTTGACGACAACATACCATTTACGGGCTGATTATGTTTGGCATATGAGTGGAACTGTATCTATTTTGGTGTTTCTTCTGTTGATGGCGATATGAACAAATATAAATATTTCTGCAACGGACGCGGCCCGTGCCTTTTAAATAATTGGAAAAATCCTTGGTATATATTTTATCAAATGTTAACAGAAATGCCTAAATTCTTCTTTAAAAAAAGTATTTAGGCATTTTTTTTAAATGGCCACTCTCTCAATTTACTATTTAAACTGCAACAGTGTAATGAGTTTCGTACAATAGATGTTAATACATGTACATGTATTTACCTGTAGAATAAAGGCTAAGTATGTCAACCACTTTCCAATTGGGCTTTGGAATGTTCCTTCATCGTCTTTGTTACTTCTGTGTCTGAATGAGGCCAGTAGGCTGTTCCCCTTGAAGATTTAGTTGAGAAATCAATGATCCACGTCAAACTGAGTATTCTAGCTACCGGTAACTGTCCCGTTTCATTTAGTATTTCCCACAACCATATAGTGATCGTCTGAAAATGGAAGAAACATTTTGTATATTTGCAAGTGAACCTAACATCTGACTGAAAATATGGTGAACCCAAATTTTCATCCAAGGCTCATACATGTACACGTTGAAGGCAACTTAACTTTGACTCATTTCCTAAGGGTTAACTACTTGGCAATGAATATTTAGTATACCGGTACATGTAGACAGGGTAAATGGGAGTGAAATTATTTTGAGATTGGAGAAACAAATAATGCATCATAACTACATGTAACAAAAACACTGTGCTTTGTATATCCGTATGGATAATAGTACAGAGAATGATTACATGTACGGTAGTTTGTACCGACACGTACATTTACATGTAACTCTGGCCATGTTACAAATGAAAATTCCAAAGTAGTTCCACCCAGTACTGTCTGTACTACTATTTAGTTTTGTAACAATATCTGTACTGTCTGTACTGTACTGTTAAAAACTGTTTGGAAAAGTACGCGTACTGTACTGTTAATCCACTAAGTATATGTAGTGTTATTTGGCACTCTTTTACAGTACGGTACATGTAAATTGCACATCACCCAATAAGTTGTTCATCATTTTTTGCAATTCCGCACTTTCAATTGGTATTCTGCAGAGCAGGCTACGTACATGTACATTGTATATAAATGTCCCATTCCACGGACCCCTAGCGAAAACCCAGCCAGATGCCGAATGGACTTTTTGTTGGGCATTGTTCCAAAATAAATTCAGTGAAACAAAATGTTATCCACATTCATAAGGTACATGCACATGTAACATGGGTACATATACGGTATGAACATATACATGTAAGACAGGTGTATTTAGTTTTTTACTGGTATGAGCAATCATGAAGCCTTGCTTAAATACAGAGCTACCGTTATGCTCTAATTATTTGACCTCTTTAATGAGGTTGTTGGCCGGTTATGACCGTCAGTGAAAAATCCAGGGATTTTTTGGGGACACCTGTTTTTGGGCAATGATATTTCGAAGGCATATCCTGAAGGCCTGAGCGGAGGAAGGTTTGGGATGTGGTGATCCCTCCCCCAGCTGTGGTGGAACGTTCTCCCCCCTGGAATTTTTTGAAAATCCATTGAATTGAGAGCTAATCTAGGGGTCTTTGAGCAAGTATTTTGAATTTTACTGAGAGGTCAATTTGATCAAGTTTCTCAACTATAACTTTGGAAATATTTAGATATGTATGGATTGGAAATGCTTATAAGTTATTGCCAGATATCGTTTGGTTCAATGGATTATGCTTATCCTGCTTGAACTGAGACTTACCATTATAATTCTAATTCATATAACAGGCTATTTTCTAAAATTCAAGTGAGAGACACATATATAATATACTAGTACAGAAACAATTTTTAATTTGGTGTTATGAGATCCCACCTGATAACAACCAGGTTTATTTGATCAAATTGTCACTGTTCCTGTACTGTTTTTGATTGAAATACTGAAGTCTGAAGGCTGAATGACAACAAACCTGAACTCAGCTATTTGAAGTTTTAACAGATAAAAGCTAGATAAAGCCAAACATACTTTTAAAGTATGATTTCAACTGTTAAACTTAAATAATATTTTTGTAAACTGAAATGTCTTATGTCAATATATATAAATATATAAATAATTTGTATCTTGTTATGATATGAATTGGGACCTAAATTGAAAAAAAATGTATTGGAGTTTGGGCGACCAAACCGGTAAACGGTATGAAAAACGGCCTGGATATGTCCCTGACCATCATCATATTTTAAATAATCCACTTATATTACCGCATACAGCTTGCTAGTTGAGTTGTAGAACAAGTCTTATCAGTCCACAACATCTTGGGATATCGGTTGAGTTGATGCTGTTTTGGAGTAACGGACAGGACTTGGTCAAAAACAGCATCGGCCCAACTGATATCCGAAGAAGTTGAGTTGCAGTGACATTATTCCTGCCATACCGGTACATATATAATCTTTTGACTGGTATCGGTGACTGGGTAGTTTGGAGAATTTAATGTATAAGACTTTCTTTTTCAGGCATATGAAATACAAATATATACAATGCATCAACTTATTTTAGTCACCGGCATGTGACAAATGTGATATTTCTAGCTTTAGTTTGAGGACTTTGTCTATGTGTGTAACGAGAGACATGGTGGCAGCGGCAGGGATGAGGTTGGGGGATGTCAACTTTGGTTAAACAAAAAATACATGCAGGTTGAAATTATTATGATACATGTATGGTAACTACTTAAATTAAAATTAACTACAGTAAAATTTTCCGACTGTAACGACCATTAGCTAGCTGGAAATGTCCGACCATATTGGATACGGTTATGGCGGTTCAGTGAAAATTTGCAACAATTGAAAAATTTACAGCCAATGGTAACATGTAAATGAATAAAAACAAGTCACGCAACCAGTATACACATGTAATTAGTCTTAACGCCAATCAACACCGGAAGCGAGCACCCGATTATAACCGCCGTTTAATGTCGTCCATAGCAGTTCAAAGCGCGTGATTTTTATACCGATATTCACACCGCAATCGAGTGAATCGCTGACCATGAGGCGATCACAGCAGTGATTTAATGCTACATGTACGTTGATTTCTCACTTAGTGACAAACCAGCTGGATATTTGGTCGCTGACAAATAGGACATTTATGCACGCAATTTCCTCCTATTTGAAGGTCATTCATTGTCGCGATAACAAAGGTGGTAGCGAACTTTAGTGACATGCTGATAACTGAAGTGCAAGGATAAATTAAAAGAGAAAATGCCTTACAAGAGTTCGACGTATTAACAGGATCGTCTGGTCAATTTTTTATCCCATTCCATTCCAAACTTGTGAGGTCACTTTGCCCACAATTTGCCCCCCCCCGCCATTAAAATGTCCATGGATGTACATGTACTTTGTATTATATTATATTGTATACATGTACATTGTAAATGATGCACTCAAGCGATTATCCGATAAAAAATTGTATAGGTAAACATACTAGGCTGGTAGCCAGCGGGGAAGGAAACAATTGCAAGTTATACTACCGTAGTAACTACATGTACGTACTGGTACATATTTACAATGTAAAACCAAATCAATTCTTTTTAAATATTTCATCATAAAAATAATGGTCGGATTATTCCATTAGCTTTTTAATCATACTCTAATTTGAGTGTATATTTGAGTAAACTGATGTGGAGCAATCTGTTGAGGTGTTAATAATGGAATGTCAAATAAGATACATGTACATGTAGTTTCATACCAGTACATGTATTTGTGAGTATATGTAGCCTAAACACTACAAAATGGTACAATCATTGTACTGGTAGCTGGGATTTTAGGCAAAATTAATTAGTTTATACGGTAAATGCTGCTACTGTTACTGGTAAATGTGTAAGTCACAATGTACATGTACCTGGTCAGCGCTTATATTTCGGCGAGAATCCAAATATAGATTCTCGTAAACATTCTCACAAATTACCCTGGATTCTCGTGAAAAAGTACATATGGATTCTCGCAAAATCAGATGAAATACCGTATCAGTGAAGAATCCAGGGATTTTTTTTGCCTTTTGTTCATTGGCAAAATCGGCCAATAAAAATTTGTCCAATAATTCGAACTGGATACTCGACTAATGGAATTTATGATTTTTTTTACAAGAAACGCAAACAATACACTGTATATTTTTGGTTGTATTTATGGGCTTTATATAAAATTGTAAGTGGCCAAACAACATGCTTGGTATAATTTCGCTTCGTGAATTTATGCAGGATGTTGTTCAGTCATTTACAACCTTATAAGCCCATAAATGGAACAATAACATATATTGATTGCATACATGAGTACCGGTATCTTTAAGTGCATACATGTACATGTTTATCTTTAATATACTGAAATTTTCATTTTCCTATTCTATGCAGGGAAATGCGCTACGCAATACCTGTACCCTGCTGGACAAAACAAGTGTCCATTGGCACCGCGGTGTATGTGCCGTTCGGCTGCGGTGTCAGAGTTTGTACCGGTAACTGCAGTTGAGCACCGCGGCCGAGCAGCAAGTACACCGCGGCCGGTCGTCAAGTACACCATGGCCGAAAAGCAACTACAACGGGGCTGAATGGCATGTACGCCGTGGTTAGATTTCTGGTTTGTATTGTCGTGCTTTTTCAGTTTAATGAATGTACACAGCGGCAACTACACCATGGTCGAATGGCAAATACACCACGGCGGTGGAGCCACGGTGTAGTTGCATTTCGGCCGCGGTGGCAATGCTAACTGCACCATGGTTAAGTGGACACTTGTTTTGTCCAGCAGGGTAGACCTTCATTGCATCAGTCATCAGTGTAGGCCATGTACGATGAATTTTCTGTACCATGTTGTGTTTGAAAGTTTTGACATCAGGTACAGACTAGTCAACGCAACGCAACTTTTGGGCCTCGACTAGTCGACTTTGAAACTCACTAATCGTTTCAACACTAGTTCTTTAACTATGATGCTTGTATTTTCTTATTATTTAGTTATAATGCTGGTGGGTTCTTATTATTTAGTTATGATGCTGGTACCCTGCTGGACAAAACAAGTGTCCACTTAACCGTTGTGCATTTAGCCTTGCCACCACGGCTGAAATGCAACTACACCGCAGCTCCACCGGCTAACTTCAGTTGAGCCGCGGTGTACTTGCCGTTCAGCCATGGTGTAGTTGTCGCGGCGTATGTTCATTAAACTGGAAAAAAAAATTCAAACCAGAAATCAAACCATGGTGTACATGCCCTTCAACTGTGGTGTAGTCACCATTTGACCGGGGTGTAGTTGCCGTTCGGCCACAGTGTACTTGCCGTTCAGCTGCGGTGTACTTGCCATTAGGCCGCTGTGCTCAACTGCAGTTACAAACTCTGACACCGCGGCCGAACAGCATATGCACCGCGGTGGCAATGGACGCTTTGTCCAGCGGGGTAGGTTCTTATTATTTAGCTATGAATATGATGCTGGTGGGTGAAATACACGGATTGTTAGCTCGAAGTCATTCACTCTCATGAAAAGCCGAAAATGGTTGCAATACAAAGCATTTACTCCCAATTTGTCCTGATATAGAAGCAAATAAAGAGCGTTTTATAAAGATTGTTTGTTGTTAAGCCACAGGTGACAGGGGCGGGTGGGGGGTATACCATCCTTGAAATAGCCACCACCTCCATGACAATGACATGTGAGCCATAAGTCGATAAAATATCATGCTCTATCTTTCTCAAACAGCGTAAATCTAGCAGACTTGTGACAAGTTGTGTCCATTTTTGTGAAAAATTACTCAAATTAAAAAAAAAAATCATATTTCTAACAAAAGCACAAATTTGTATTTTTGCGATTAAATTATGACTTAATTCTTCTTTCTTGAGACACATTACGGGAATAGATTCGGTGATTATCGCCGATAATGTGTTTACCGTTTCTGAATTTCGTGTTACCAAAAATAAAAACACTATCCTATTCTTTACTTGACTTATCGGGGAAATTAATTGAGTAACGGTATTACCTCAACCGCTTTTAAAACCTTACCAAACCCATGTTAGAACAGAAATCTTTTAACACTGTTTATAATCAATAACTTGTCCACCGAAATTAAGAATGAAACACACAAATTTTCTATGCAAGATGGCGGCGTCACTTCCTTGGCAATGCGGTTTTAAATTGGCTGTTCCAATAGCCAATGATTAACAGGGGCGAATAGTACATATCTTGAACTGATCGATTATGCATTATCTATTTTAAGGGATATTTCATGTAATTCAGAGTAGTGACACATAATTATGTGATGAAGATTCGAAATATATTGCAGACATTAGGCAAAAGCAATTTAATATCTATACCGTCTTATCATTTTATGGGAGGTTAGAAAGAACTAAATACCTTTAATTTATATTTATAATTTGAGTAAAATCTATCCCATTGGGAAAAACGTGAACAATTATGCAAGTTATTATGCACCACCAGTCCACCATCACAATTGCTGTTGTCATATTGACTAGTAATTACTTAAAAAAAAAATTAATTAAGTTTTAGAAAAATCAATACCACAATATTAACGGAGACAAGTTTACGCTGCTTATGAATGCTAAATGAATTTGTAAATTAACGAAGGATCTTTAGGCCTACTTGTCCCATGGGAATGGAAATATCAAGGTTATAACCAGCTAAAGGTGAACTTCTGTCGCATATATTAACTGATGACGTCTAAATGTGTAGGCCTATAAGCTTTTTCTCTTTGGGCAGTATACATGTATATGCAACATCAAGTGGAATTAATAATCAAATCAAAATAAGTGTAGACCATTATATATTCCAAACGTGTTAATTACTTCATATATACATTGGTGTTAATATTAATATAGGTTTCACAAATTGGCCACGATCCGTGAATACATCTTTACAACAAATTCAAATGCCACATTTGGAGAATATTATTATTATAATAGAGTGAATTATAATTATCTGCACAAACCTTTGCCCGTGGTGATTGCTGGTCGATATGCGGTACGTATCCCCGGTGACGATAAACTGTAAAAGTAAAAGGGTAATATTGGTTTTATGGGACAATTCTATTTTTTAACTATAGACCATAATTATTAATATATATTTCGGAAATTATGCCGACAGACATGTCATTCTATAATTATATAGTCGTATATATATCGAGTCTCGTCATAACGAGTGTTTAGTTCAAATTTTTGGAGCTAAACTTTAGAATTAACCATAATTTTGTTGATTTAGTCAGAGAAAAAAACCTAATATAGCATACTTACTTGGTTCACCGAATTTGTTATGTTCTAAAAATTTTCCGAAAATAAAAAGCCATTTAATTAAATAGAAAGAAAGACGCCTGGCAAGAATCGAATAAGTAAATCGGTTTTAAATTTCACTAGAATAAAAAAAAAAGTTTGTGAAAAAATATATATTATATTCCATAAATAGTTGCCATAAAACATATCAAAAAGATTTATATACTTCTTTCTAATATGGGAAATGTTTATGGTGGGTTCATAATTCAGGCTATATGTTAATTGCCTATATATATATATATATATATATATATATATATATATATATATTGAAAAATAAAATTTATTTTGCAGAATTCAAAAATAATATATTATAAAAAAAAATTCAAGGAGATAATAGTTTAAAGTACTTACATTGTATAGGTCTGGATGAAGTTGTTGATGGCCAATACGTGAAGCGAACAATATAATATATATTTTTTTAATAATATAAGAACCGATCACTTTTAATTTGAAGAATCTCTATATATCTCTAAAAATAATTAAGGTGAGAAGCACGTTGCTTGTTCTGTCCAATAGCGTTCTTGGGGAAACCACTAACTACCACTCACTCTGAACTGTTATTCGCACCAACAAGATAAAATATACCGAAAACAAGGAGACGCGCTCAGTATGTGTGAGAAAAAGTACTGAGAACAAGTTGCATGTGTGGATATGTTTCGAATTATATATGATCTTAATCTTGATGATTGTGACCCGAAAATCGATAGTAATTGCACACGGCTTTATCGTATATATAAGTTTATGAATATACATATTAATAAATGCAGGTTAGCTATATTAATATCTGCAATTATATATCTTTACGATTTAATTATAATTCATTCTGAGAGAAATTAAGGAATATATATTGTCTTGATTTATTTGTGGAAAAAACTATATAGGCCTAATGGGCTCATATGAGCCCGATATTATTTTTATGGTAGATCCCCATATAATGAATATGTTGGCCTCGATATACCTTCCGTCTTGCACTCTATCCATCTACCCCATCCTTGAACAATATTTTTTCGGATCTAACATGTTATCCCCGTCTGCTAATTTTACCCTATATGGTATCTACTCCGATACGTCTATCTACATCTACAGTATAACCCATACCCTCAATGAACTGAGGATTATTAGGGGGCGCATGAATAAAAGATAATTACATGGGTAATTATTTTATTTTTGTTTACCAAGGGTAAACTTCCTACTCCGAGGAAAATACCTGATAAAAGCCTTTAGGCTTGTTGTCTAATCCCCGTTTTGAATATTATTATTACTTATGTCAATTTGTTTTGTATGTATTACATGTTCTGTTCGAAATTAAATATTGTTTACACCATATTCATGTCACCAAAATGCAGAACAATGCTGTTCTAGCGATTGCTTCATTGAAAGTACCTTACAAATAATCGAACAAATAACCTATGTTTCACAGTGAGTATATACTAACACTTCTAAAAGGACATGCATATGGTTCGGTCGAGATTTCAAATTGTGTAAATTGACAAATTAAGACGGAATTACTATATCATGTGCTCTCAGAAATATTTTCCGTGGTAAGCTGTGGTAAGCCATTTTCCAGCTGTTTTGAACTGTTCGCACAGAAGTAAAAGCAACGCTCTTTAGTTTTACCATATCAGGAATACACTTTAACTCGGAATGCTCTTTTTTGTTTCATGCTGTTATTAAAATGGCTGGGTTTTTTTTGGGACACAAATATCGTGTTAAATTAAGTTGTATTTTTAAGACTTCAATGCGTCTTTCTGGGACATAATGCTGGTACAGAAGCTAGGCAGTTCATTTATTTATCGACCTATTTCGATACCAGGTAAAATTCAAAAGCGGATATTGATATAGCCTAGTTGTATTTTGGAGCGCAATTGTAATTATAAAATTATCAGAACAATTTCAACCTATTTTTGCGCTAATATTTTCATCCAACTGTGGATTGAACTTTCAGGCATGCGATTTCCCATTTTGATAAAAAATTGACCAAAATACGCCCTCATCCCATGTGCATGATATAGGCCTGGCATTTGACACACTGTAGGTTGGTACTTTCGTGCCGAAAATAAAGTCGAATACACCCGCAAATAATTTTAAGGATTTTATCTCATTGAAATATTTTGTTAACCCTTAATAAAACAGAACGGGACCAGAATGAATTAAATATGTATTAAGTTCTTATTGAGCATGGTATCGTGCAGGCAGTCGATCAGGTAAATATTGAGTGGAAGATGAAGTTCAGGCGGACAAAGATTCTAATTTCACAATTCCGAGCCACACAAAACACATTTTCATGAAGTTCAATCATCAGCTGACAACTACACTGTGTTCCCATTCAGAGGCTATCATGTCAATCAAAACGATTGGTGTCATGATACCATCTTAATAATGATAAGTACAGTGCCGTTCTGTCGCCGGATATTCAGTGTCGAAACGGTGCCGAAGTACAGTGCCGTAACGTCACCGGATATACGGTGTGGAACCGGCAAGAAATTTTATTACGGTGCCGTCAGTATCGTATTTTTGGTGACGGGTCGAAAAAACAATACCTAAAGACTGAAAACAACTGTGTCAAGTTTTACCATGTTCCCTGCCAATGCCCATTCAATTACATGCAAAAGGTATGAGATAACTCGTAGTGAGCAGTGAACGTGTTATAAGGACATATACTCATGCAGTGGTAAGCATTTCATTACTTTTGTTAATTAATGACAGCAATGCATTCAAAATCCGATGCCGGTCAGGCGCTGAGATTTTGTCACCGGATCGGTGCCTTGATTACGGCACTATAACGGCACGGTGTGCTGAATTATCAAAGGTCGGTTTTGATAATTTGCATCATTTAATTGCACCGAATATCATTGTTAAAAAATGTTGATGTACTGTTGAGAGATTATTACAATAAATTGGCTAAAGTTCACAACTCATATGTATAAACTCTTGGATGTGTCGGCTGAGTGCCGAATATCCGGCATCTGTACGGCACCGTTATTCAGATGCTTTTTTTTACACAGTATTGATCAGATACCAGAACTTGAAGGTGACATAATTGAAATTGGTTATTTTTCATAACTCAATTTGCAATAAAATATAATACTTTATGTTTCTCGGTATCAGATTAGTACCGATCTGGTGCCGGGTATTCGGCTCAGGAAAAGTATTGGTAAATGGGTACCCGGCATCGGTATATCGGCACGGCATCAACCGGCACAAACCGGTACCTATCAGGCACCGTTCCGGTGCCTACATGTTTGCTGGGTTGTTCAATTTAACCATCTGTATAATTAATCCCACGGACGACTAGTTCCATTTAACCCTCTGTATACTAAATCCCACAGACGACTTGTTCCTTTAAACCCTCTGTATACTAAATACCACGGGCGACTTGTTCCTTTAATCCCTCTGTAAACTAAATCCCACGGACGACCAATTCCTTTAAACCATATGTATACTAAATCCCACGGACGACTAGTTCCTGTAAACCATCTGTATACTAAATCCCACGGGCGACTTGTTCCTTTAAACCCTCTGTATACTAAATCCCACGGACGACTAGTTCCTTTGACCATCTGTATACTAAATCCCACGGACGACTAGTTCCTTTAAACACTCTGTAAACTAAATCCCACGGACGACTAGTTCCTTTTAACCCTCTGTATACTAAATCCCACAGACGACTAGTTCCTTTAAACCCTCAGTATATTAAATCCCTCGGACGACTAGTTCCTTTAAACCCTCTGAATACTAAATCCCACGGACGAATAGTTCCTTTAAACCCACTGTATACTAAATCCCACGGACGACTTGTTCCTTTTAACCCTCTGTATACTAAATCCCACGGACGACTAGTTCCGTTTAGCCCTCTGTATACTAAATCCCACGGACGACTAGTTCCTTTTAACCCTCAGTATATTAAATCCCTCGGACGACTAGTTCCTTTAATCCCTCTGTAAACTAAATCCAACGGACGACTAGTTCCTTTAAACCACCTGTAAGCTAAATCACATGGACGACTAGTTACATTATACCCTATGTAAACTAAATCCCTCGGACGACTAGTTACTTTATACCCTCTGTAAACTAAATCCCACGGGCGACTTGTTCCTTTAATCCCTCTGTAAACTAAATCCCACGTCGACTAGTTCCTTTAAACCCTCTGTATACTGAATCCAACGGACGACTAGTTCGTTTAAACCGGATGTATACTAAATTCCACGGACGACTAGTTTCTTTATGATATTTTCAGACAATTAATTCAACAGGTCGTTTGAAGAATTTATGATTATGAATATCTCCCACCAATGAATAAGAATCAATCGACACTTGTGCTATATGTGTGTCTATCTGCCGTCTTATAGTGCATGGCCACACCTCTAAATTAATGATAAATAGTTCCAATATATGCGTTTATAACTGGTGGGATTATAAATTGAGTGTAGACATGGTTAAGCTGTATATGGAAAGTGAAGCGTGCAGCGTAACAAGATTGTTCAGGAAGAGTTCATCGATTCCAAATTTCAATTAGAATTTCAGCATAAGAAGAGTTTGATCCAGCAATGTCCATTATCATTCAAAAGTAACAAAAAACCCATTGCATTGTGAAGAGTGCGAGTGTAATCAATAAGAGTGGGCGTCTCGTGACGCTGGTAATCGCCGGGAGTGTAGTCAATAAGTGTGGGCGTTTGTTAACGCTGGTAATCGATGGAAGTGTAGTCAACAAGTGTGGGAGTCTGGTTACTCTGGTAATCGATGGAAGTGTAGTCAATAAGTGTGGGCGTCTGGTAACGCTGGTAATCGCTGGGAGTTTGGTTAATAATTGTGGGCGTCTGGTAACGCTGGTAATCGATGCGAGTGCAGTTAATAAGTGTTGGCGTCTGGTAACGCTGGTAATCGATGGGAGTGTAGTCAGTAAGTGTGGGAGTCTGGTAACGCTGGTAATCGCTGGGAGTGTAGTCAATAAGTTTGGGCGTCTAGTGACGCTGGTAATCGATGGGAGTGTAGTCAACAAGTGTGGGCGTCTGGTGACGCTGGTAATCGCCGGGAGTGTAGTCAATAAGTGTGGGCGTCTGGTGACGCTGGTAATCGCCGGGAGTTTAGTCAATAAGTGTGGGCGTCTGGTAACGCTGGTAATCGATGGGATGGTAGTCAATAAGTGTGGGAGTCTGGTAACGCTGGTAATCGATGGGAGTGTAGTCAATAAGTGTGGGCGTCTGTTAACGCTGGTAATCGCTGGGAGTGTAGTCAATAAGGGTGGGCGTCTGTTAACGCTGGTAATCGCTGGGAGTGTAGTCAATAAGTGTGGGAATCTGTTAACGCTGGTAATCGATGGGAGTGTAGGCAATAAAACTAGTGTGGGCGTCTGTTAACGCTGGTAATCGCTGGGAGTGTAGTCAATAAGTGTGGGCATCTGTTAACGCTGGTAATCGATGGGAGTGTAGGCAATAAAACTAGTGTGGGCGTCTGTTAACGCTGGTAATCGCTGGGAGTGTAGTCAATAAGTGTGGGCGTCTGTTGACGCGGGTAATCGCCGGGAGTGTAGTCAATAAGTGTGGGCGCCTGGTATCGCTGGTAATCGATGCGAGTTTGGTTCATCCATAGAATATCCAATCTCTCAAATTGATGTCAATTTAACTCACAGTCACGATGCTATGCCCCACTTCTTACAAGCAAACCGTGTTATTCCAATGATATATTAATAATCGATAACTAATCCATTTACTACACGCATTGTAATTTATCAATGCGTTGAACAATTATTACCTTGATGAGCCAGAACACTGAGTAACCATATACTGCTCCTCGTTGACAGTGGGTAAAGCCCTTTTCTATGCAAGGGTGGTGCGATGCAGGCATTTTGTGGAACCTGGCTCAAGGGTCAGAACTTAGCGCGAAATTGGAGCAGCGTACAATCCGACAATTGTAGGTCGATCAATTCGGACATGCCACTGCTATAGTAGCGAGTTTGCGATTTCAAACCGGCACGCATACGGGTACGTATACGGGTAGCTACCCGTACCGGAACACGTTTTGTAATCGCAAACTGTTTCACGTGTAGAATTCAGCACACAGACTGGTAAAGTATGTTGAGCCACCTACAACACAATTGATATATGCTAAACGGGGTTGGATGGATCCAATATGATAGCTGCGATTCAGTGATCTCGCGTATTGACCGACATTGTACCGTTATGGGGACAATGTGCATCTGGATAATCCGTTGCATTCATCAGGGATGAGGCGACAGTGTATCGGAAGGGGTTGCGGTTTTTATTTCACTGATTATTGTAACATTTTCAATTGGATTTCACAAGTGATTTCATAGACCGATCGGTTGATGACTAAAATAGAAAATACGTTATGATAGCTCTAATAGCGAATTCAATTTTCCATCCTATTGTCGGTATAAAGTGTATTTATTTTAGACCCAAGGTCCAATAAAGTTCTGGGCCTACATGTAGTTTGAGTCAGTTTATATTAATTGAAGAATATTACTCCATATTAAGTGTTGGGTCGGAATCTTACAACATATCGAAGGGTCGGGGCATGAGATGGGAACATTTATCCCAATAATTGGGATTTAGGTCTGGATCTAAACCCCGAGGTAGTTTGAAAAGTTCAACTTGGAAACGACAAAGAGCGAGAAATGATATTCTATTCATTACATGGTTTGAATACAGAGCATTTTCTCCACTTCTGTTTGAAACCCAGGGAAGATATGAAACTCGCTCAGACTATGATAAGATTTTGCACAGAGTGTAAGTTATATATATATATATATCGGTATACGTCATGTATGTACCAACATATAATTATTACCCCCACTACGATATTCATTATTCTAGAGGTTCAGATGTGGCATGTCCGTTCAAAGGGTAATATCTATTAAAATGAGTAATCAGTAACCACCCACATACGATAAAGTAAATGATATAGTCAATTGTATGATTGATTGGTGCACGTGGTATGTTTAGATTCGAGAAAGTTTAACATCGTGAACATTCAATGCCTGGAATTTAATGTTAGACACCCCACCGCGAGTGAAGATGCTATATATGGATATCCATTCTGATATACTTCCAGCTGTCAGTCCGAGCACCATTATACTTGAAAATCATTATAATGTATCTGAGCTTAATGGAGGAATGGACTCAGTGTGGGTGTTCATTTTGTTCATATGTGCTTGCTTCGGTGAACACATTCTCATGTATTATCGAAATGGTCATGTACATTGAGATATCCCTCAACTCAGACCAAGCTAGAAAAGCGCTCCATATTTTGGCCCATGTGGGGGTTAGAACCCGTGCCAACCTCATGTAGTATAGATATATGGATATATTTTGGTAGCATACGTGTACATACAAGTCATATAAAATGAAATCGTTCACTGTTAAATAACCTTCCATTACGTTTGATGTTGAGCATCCGTTATTATAATAATGGGATCAATGTTTGTAAAATAATGTACGATTCATTATCCTACATGTATTAACCGTACGCGGCGAACATAGGAGAATTCGCTGTCATTACTGGAGATAACACAGTTGTCACTGAAACGATTGCGTAGTTAGCTAAGTGCTAGACACTTCGAGAGTTTGAACATTCGTAAGCCGTGTGTTATATAAATGACAACGTTATCGATGCGATTTGCGGATGTTTCTTGCAATAACTAGGATAATGCATAGCTGACTGCTATTTCGTAGAATTCATGTACTTATGAGTGAGAAAACCTTTTTATTTACCGGTCAATGGGACACATCTACCCTTTCAAATCACTATCGTATGTGCTGCAAGTTGCCTTGACGACGTTCCCCGATTTACCCGTACCCATTCCCGACGGACGGATATTGCAAACTCGCTAATATAATATGTTCACTATTTTGTTCAATGCATGCCACTGGTGGTATAGCACAGTAGTATCGACGATGAACGATACCCGCCAGTGACTTTTTCCACAAATTAACGATTTTGGTAAAGCGAGCCCTGCGGCTATGTCCTAACGTATTTGCCAACATTATTGGTGTTAAATTTACGACATGATATCATATATCTACTTGATACACAAAACGTGTTGGTTAATTTGGATTGTCCTGCCATTGGAGCCAAAACATTTATTATTTGCTGAACAATTGCTCTTTTTCACAAACATATTGTTTTCAAACATTATCATTCAGACGGATATTGCAATAATGCCGAAATATTTGTGTATTAGTTATCTGGAAAGCATGTGTAGAAAGAAGTTAACAGACATTTTTGAACGGTTTGCGACATAATGGATTTTAGCTAACCCTCCCCAAACACGTTTTACATATTTTTGATAACGACTGTACAACATTTTCTAATTGATCTTAATGTGACCCAATATGAATCTTGCACTGCAAGGTTTGTCCATATATACCGGTTAATTGATTACATATGTGTTCAGGCTTCCAGAACCCCAATTACATCAACAACATATTTTATTGAGAGCAGGTAATTCTACACGCATTAACATCGATTTTATAGTACTAAAATATGTGTTATAAACAACAAATGACCAACTATAGTATTCACATGGCTCATTAGTTATATTGACATCATATGTAGACACAATTTGACAAAAATTTTGAACGGTTTGCCATATATTTTATTTTAGATACCGCTCCCCCAAGCATGTATTGGTCGAAAAAATACATATTTATGATAACGACAACACACACTTTTATGAATGATTCTAATGGGACCAAATCATGATTCATGTGATGAAAACCAGATCCGTAGACACCGGGAGCATGACTAAAAATATTATGAGGCTTCCAAACCCCTAGTTACAACAACACATTTTATTTATAACATGTAATTTTATATTAATATATAGTTAGTTTGTAGAACTAAAGTATTTGTTATAAACGACACATAATATAGACTAACACATACAGAACAAAATCATTGTTGGTGCTATATTTATTTTTAGTGTCCCTCAAAGTCGACCAAAATTGAGAAAAATGAATATTGTGTTTTATATCTCATAAACTAGTCTGACCAATGTGGCAAGCGTTAGTTCAAATATGTTCTATGTTTTGGGGGCCCCTACACTATTAGAAGTAGTTATCACACACCACGAACTGAAATAATTTGATTTCAATATTAACTGAAGGTGTGAACATATGATATGTATATAAGGAAATACACAATGTTTATGGATGGGGTGGTTCCCGAAATAGTGTGGCAGTTTACAAAACATGGCTCCTTGGCAAATATGAAAGGCAAATTTTCTATTTTTTTTAGAATACTCTACCCGAATTAAAGTCTTGAACACAACATGAACAGAAGCTATGTGCCCTCAATATTAACTGATTGTGTGATCGGAAGATAGTGCTATCAGTGAATACATACTTGGTATGGGTGGCTTGTGTCTGTGTCGCTTTACACAAAGCGGCTGATAAATAAGAACTACGAATTTGCTATATTTTGAGGGCCACCTTCCCAACTGTAGTGTTAAAGTTGAACACAACACGAACTGAAAGGATTACCCTCAATATTGACTGATAATGTTTACAAAGGATAATAATGTCAGCATATACACAATGTTTATGGATGGGTTGGTTTCCGAAAGGCTTTGATGCTTTACAAAAAGCGGATGGCAAACGACAAATGCGAATATTGTTTTGTTTTGTTGGACCTCATTATAAACACATTTAAACTCTTGAATACACCATGCACTGAACATCTAGGCTCTTAATATTAACTGACAGGGAATGAAAGGTAGTGCTATAAGTGAATATACAATTTATGTTGGTGGTTTTGTTCCCGAAATCCTAGGCTACTTTACAAAAGGCGGCTGGCAAATACGAAAGTTCAATGTGCTTTGTTTGAGACCCCCATACACCATTTAAAGTATAAAACACACCACGAACAGAAAGGATATGCCCTTAATATACAATCTGCACTTCAGATCAGCGGGAACAAGGCACAGTTAGGCTGTTTAATTTGGGCTCCGTCACGCATAGAAGATTCTAAAATCATTCGTATTTACTACACGAACACGCCAACTGCATGGAAGTCACCACATGTGATTATTTTCTGATGACAGGTAACCTAATATTTAATTTATACCACGGTTTTTACTTTTAATTGGAATTTAAGTGGTATTGTAAACACGATTTAGGTGTACATCAACTTACTTACGTGTATGGTAACTTTACCACATTTTGCTAATTATATTTATATTATATTTATATTACTTTTGACAAATTTTCTTTAAACATATCATCTTTTGGTAATTATATATATTACCTTTTTGTCAATATATATTCACTGTTACACGAGTGTAGATATAACAGTTACTGCCCACGTCACTCCATACCTATATATATGTGAAGTATTACACTTGTACTATATATAAGAACAACTGTTTGTTGATTGTATATAACGGATCATTAATGTGGCTGACAACATTAACATATCCAAATTATACGCTTAGTGATTAACTTCCACGGTACGGGTCCAATATCATCACCCCACCCCTCCCTGGAAGCTATGTTCTGTCGGTATTTTAGATAATATCACGGGCGACGCCCGGACTCGAGCTGGCGTAGTACAAACGTATTGCAGGTAACGAGTCGAAACATGCGCAACAGCTTTGTGTGACCCACATTATGTGAGTAGAGGGGGGTGCCCTATAGCAGAAGAGTCCACAATTAGAGGTACCATGTCTTACCCACCGGAAGCTGACATAAGCTAATGATAGGTAGAGCACTCTGCTGTATAGGCAGTTTCTGATATAGTCATAAAGCGTAGGAAAATAAAAGATAGCAGAAACCCAGAGAACACATACAAATTTCGTGTTATGATTTATATTTCATAATAAGATTTAATTTAATCATTGTATGATCAACGTTATGTGAAAAAGAAATAATCAAAAAAGCGAGGTCCCCTGGTTATTTTTGTAAATGTAGTACCCATGAGGTCTCCATGTCGTTACTGTACATTTATTAACCCCGAGTTTCCCCAAATCATTACTATACATTACTACCCACGAAGTCCATATGTCATAACTTACATGTACTTACCACGAGGTCCCCGGGTCGTTACTGCACATTTACTATCCACGAGGTTCCCCGGTCACCAACGTACATTCACTTCCACGAGGTCCCCGGGTCATTACTGCAAATCCACAACCCACGAGGTCCCCGGGTCATTACTGCAAATCCACAAACCACAAGGTCCCCGGGTCATTAATGAACATCCACCACCTACGAGGTGCCCAAGGTATTATTGTACATTTACTACACACGAGGTACCCGGGTCATTACCTCACATTTACCAACACGATGTTCCCAGGTCACCAATGGCACACTCACCAACCACGAGGTCCCCGGGTCATTACTTATACATTTACCACCCACGAGGTCCCCAGTTCATTGCGAAGTATGTGCTTCTGCTATCCAAATAAGAGATTCACCATGCCAGGCCCCCAACCATCGTAACAAAGAGGTTTTATTGTTTGTGCGAGATTCGGACGTGTTCCATGCATAACAGCTATTGAATTCCACACACTATCACAAAAAGGTTTTATTGTTTGTGCGATTTCAGAGGTTCCGTTGTTAAAGCGACACTGATTCGTAGGACAATATAAATATGTAATGTAAATAGTACTCACTACTGGCAAATTTAGTACAAAAGTTATATCGCTGTCAGATATCATATATTTAGATTTTATAAACCTTATTATAACTGACACACCTTTTCTGGTGGTATATTTATGTATATGTTTATTATTATGCAGTGTTTGACTATCGGTATATCCTGATGGTTTTGGAGGAAAAATAATTAACCCATTTTGGAAAATGTTTACTAAGACCATGTCCAAAAGATAGCATTTATAAAGTTGGGATCGAAAAAACTATACCAGCAAGGGGTTATCAAGAGCGTAACTCTGGCATAACAGACATCAAATACAGCCTGTTTGTGTGATAGGTTTCGGCCCTTAACGCTCGACCTAATTGGTCACCAGATAGTTGGCCGTATAGACCAAATTACCGGTTCTATACCTCCAGCTGGAAAAAAGTGGCCAAATTTCCCTCTTCATCAAAATACATGACTCAAACTAGATAAAAAACCTGCGCGAACGAGAGTCTCTCTTACCGGTAATCACGAGTCCGTTGTTTAGATTTACACGATATATTAACACGAGATTCGTGCGATGAACGAGGCGCGTTCACGTGGTGGTTGGGAAAGCATACGATGGGGGAGTTGTGTTTATATTTTATAAAAATTAATTTCATGCGATAATGTATGCTATAATTGAAAATCGATGTTACCTTTTTATGAGAATATAGGCCAGGGTCCGTATATGTTGTCTCTTCCGTAATGTATGATTGTCCGTGCGGCATATATGCCTGATTTTTGAACACACTTATATGTTATGACACTGAATACAAAAGTACAGCCTACTACAAGATGGCTGTCGCTGGTCTGAAGTACCAGACGTTACAGAAACACGTCACAACCACGCGCTCCGGTATGCCGTACTTACCAGTGACGTCACAACATAGGTGCGTGTAGAAAATCTTTAAAGATATATATATATATATATCAGATGCGTTTTATTAAAAAACTAAGTTGTCATTTCAGAGATCAGATTCTTATTATATAATCAACTGTACTGTTGGGGTGTGGATATTATATAATAATTCCAATATTAATTTTGATGAATTATGATTCCGAGTTTGCGGCCATTCCCTTAAGTTAGTATAAGCTCTTTTAAAGGGCGTTGTTTCTTGAGCATGTGCATGATTGACACCACACCATTAAGGAGTGTTCATAAATATGTAAAATATATCGTAATTGGGTACCAAAATGGCTATGTCCACCGCGAAATTAACGATTATACCAACGAGGCGCGTTCACGTGATGGTATGGAAATCATAAGGGGGAAGTTGTGTTTATAAATAATATCGTGAAGACACCATTTTGTGTAAATGTTATGCATAACGACTGTACTGTCGTGGTTAAGAACTTAAGGTTGTGATCAACTGTACTGTTGGGATGTGGATATTATATAATAATTCCAAGATTAATTTTGGTGAATGATTCCGAGTTTTGGCCATTCCCTTAAGCAATTGTGGGCTATTTTAAAGAGCGTTCTTACTTGAGCATGTGCGTGATTGGCACCACACCATTAAGGAGTGTTATACCGTACATTTGTATAATATATCGTAAATGGGTACCAAAATGGCTGTGTCGACCGTATAATTAATGATTATAACAAAGAGGCGCGTTTACGTGGTGGTAGGGCGATCATAAGGGGGAGTTGTGTTTATAAATAATATCGTGAATACTCCATTTTGTGTAAATGTTATGCATCACAACTATATATTCATTCATTTGGCAATAGTTAAGTTTCCGTCCCGATGACCCATCCAGTAAGGCGCACGACACTCCCACTGAATTATAAGTTAACAACTTTTAGGTTGGGTTATCACATAATGTATAGGAGTTCTGTGCTGGGTATTTTTGAGAAATAAAAAGTTAAACAAAAGTTTAAGAGCTTGTCCAATATCATCACCGCACCCCTCCCTCGAAGCTATGTTCTGGCTTAGTACAAACGTATTGCAGGTAACGAGTCGAAACATGCGCTGAGTATGGCAAATAGTCAGAAAACTGCAACTGATGATGGTCTCAACAAAACATTTTGGCATCTTTTTAACTCATTGGGAGTATTTTTCAAAACTATATAAATTCTACTTTTGGCATTAAATGAATCTTGGTTTTTGTGGGGTACGTTCTAAAACTATTTTCAAAATTCCAATAAACCGCTCCGGGATCCAGCTTCCACCTCAAAATTGAATTTTAATTTTCGGACTGGTTATATGCCTCCCAATGTTGACGGACATACCACAACTATGCAAACACCCCCCATTCATCCCAAACAAACACCCCTCCATTCGTCCCGAACATACACCCCTCATTTGTCCCGAACAAGCACCCTCCATTCGTTCCGAACAAACACCCCTCCATTCGTCCCGAACAAACACCATTCCATTCGTCCAGAACAAACACCCCTCCATTCGCACCGAATAAACACCCCTCCATTCGTCCGAACAAACACCCCTCCATTCGTCCCGAACAAACACCCTCCATTCGTCCCGAACAAACACCCCTCCATTCGTCCCGAACAAACACCCCTCCATTCGTCCCGAACAAACATCCCTCCATTCACCCCTCTATTCACCCCTCCATTCACCTCTCCATTCACCCCTCCATTCATCCCTCCATTCACACCTCCATTCACCCCTCTATTCACTCCACCATTCACACAACCATTCACCCTCCATTCACCCCTCCATTCGTCCCGAACAAACACCATTCCATTCGTCCAGAACAAACACCCCTCCATTCGCACCGAATAAACACCCCTCCATTCGTCCGAACAAACACCCCTCCATTCGTCCCGAACAAACACCCTCCATTCGTCCCGAACAAACACCCCTCCATTCGTCCCGAACAAACATCCCTCCATTCACCCCTCTATTCACCCCTCCATTCCCCTCTCCATTCACCCCTCCATTCATCCCTCCATTCACACCTCCATTCACACCTCCATTCACTCCTCCATTCACACAACCATTCACCCTCCATTCACCACTCCATTCACCCCTCCATTCACACCTCCATTCACAAATCATCGATAAGCAAACGAGGAAATATTGAACCAAATTTATTGAAAAACCGGCGTCGAGCAAGTTTGAACATTGTGAATCATCGCAGAGTGCTTAAAATCACTTTAATATTCATACCTATACATTTATATTATTATTATAGATACATTTAGAGCTCATTATACAATAAATAATACAGACATGGCACACATCCTAAAATAATAGTAATTAGCAAATGGATAATTTTATATACAAAGAACCTAACTAGAAAATACGCAAACTTAACCTAATTATCAACCGCAGTAAAGGCAATATAAATAAATAAATAAATAACAGTTTTGTATAGTGTAAAATCCACCGAAGTGCTCTAAAATGCTTGACATGTTAAACATAAAATACAATTGCAAATATAAGACATCATTTTGGACATCAACAAAAAATGTTAAACTATAAGTGAGACGTTACTAAGAAATACAAAAGCGCATACAATTACAAATCGAAAAAATATTGTGCTTCAGTGTGCTTCATAACAGGACTATAGTTTGTCCATACCCTTCGTTAATATTAAGGGCATTTTCATTTATATTGTGACGAGCTCGACTTTCTGATTTACCAGCCGCTTTTAAAATTGCCATGTGCACACTTTCGGTAGCCATCCCATCCGTATACGTTTATGTATATCTCTTGATAGTATTGTAAGCCTTTTGTCCACCAATCGATCTAATGTTGATATAATGTGCCTTCAGCTCGGAGTATGCTCAAATATTTAAATAGGGATGTGTCCACAAAGTATAAAACATTCGCCTCTCTTAGTAGAAAGCTGCTTTTTCTAACGTCTACTGGACTGTCCTGATCCAACCCATGAATATCAATTGTGCATTTTCGTAAAGTATTGCCTTTCGTACATAATGACGTTTAACATTGATTGCACCGCCTTCAGTTGCTGTCTATTGTTTTTATGTGTAACCAATCAGGTAAGTGGGTGTCATACCAGGTAACACGAGTTCCAGGGTAAGCAACACCAAACCTAGCACACCAGAATGACAGAAAACAAGTCAAAGTGAAGCACTGGCAGGTAGACCATAAATGGCCTATTTGTTAGTCAACATAGGTTTTAGTAAGAAAGAAAAACGCCTCAAACATATTCGTCATTTTACCCACATAATATTGGCGGAGCAAAAATGTAATGGATGTCAAGAACAAGAGGAGAGTGTCTGCAAAGTATATGAAAGAAAGGGGATATATTAGGGTCAGGGTCCCAATCACATGCCGACACTGTGTTCCTCGTGTTCTTGGCATAAAATTTTGAGTCGGAGAGCAAAGTCACGGAGCGGCTGGAAATATTTTGAAAAGTAATTAAGAACGTACAGATCGAAAGAGGGTAATTAAAATCAAAGATACCTAATAATTTGTAATTTAAGGAAAAAGGTAAAAATTTTAGAAGACCAAAGAGGTAAAGTTTTTGAAAAGTCAAAAGAAAGATACAACCAATAGGATCTTCCTCAGTTGCAAGTCGCTAACCTGTGCCATATTAAGCATATGAACACAAAACTTTTCGGCCTTTACTCGCATTTACAGTATTGGCTTTCGTACATAATGACGTTTAACATTGATTACACCGCCTTCAGTTACTGTCTATTCAATGCTTTAAATCGGATATGGCGTCCACAAAGTATCAAACTTCATGTTTCCTAGGCGCTTTTGTGAAGTGTCCTAGGTTTTCTAGAACAAACTCATCCATACAAATTGTATCTTATTTCCTGATAGTAATGCCAGTTGCCCACTTCCTTGTTTAATAATGAGAGTATATAACGTCAGTCCATGATGTGTGCAAGATTTTCAATGGGGTACGGTCCCAAAACAATCATTTAAAATATAACCCTTCCATTATCGTTACTAAGAGTGTGTTCTCGTCACTGAGGCATTCGTGCTCGAATGTTCCGTGCCCATTTAATCATGAACATAGCAAGGTGGGACTGTTACTAAAATTAGTCTATCTCCGAAAAAAGGTGTTTCTGTTCATAAAATATTAACTCCGAGCATAATATTTCACCCCAAACCTCACAAAAGCTTATTTCAATTCAATAGTCTACATATGCCATTTGAATTGCTGGATATGAGAACCGGTGACCAAAATCTTCCAACTCAATTTCCCACTAAACAGAGTTTTGGTAGATATAACATTACGGCACCCATGCGTCGATTGATAATCGTGATTAATTCGTCCCGAGTTGAGAAGTAAATATTTGCAATTATGCATACGCCAGACATCATATCTTGTGACATGGTACAAACGACGTGGAAATATCGGCAATAGTAGATTATTGTCACACTTTTCCATATTGAACAAAGCCTAAGTAATCACTCATCAAGGTGATTGCCATGCAATATGTCATGAACATTTAGCACAATACTTGATAAGGTTTCTATTGAAAATTTCGTTTTGTATCCATTTATGTGCCGCAACCCACCCCTAAACTCATAAATCGCACCATTTATATTCCTCGTTTGGTTTGATTGAAGCTTTATTCTCATAATTACGAATGAATATTGAGAAATACAGAATGATATTTACAAAAGGATAGAAGGGTGATGCCGAATATATATTTAAAAGGATAGAAGGGTGATGCCGAATATATATTTAAAAGGATAGAAGGGTGAAACCGAATATATATTTAAAAGGATAGAAGGGTGATGCCGAATATATATTTAAAAGGATAGAAGGGTGAAACCGAATATATATTTAAAAGAAATTGCTGAGACAAAACGGCTTTATCAATTATGATTCCCCTATAATGCCCTCCCCTGATGGCGCCATTCTTGAAAACTTAAACAACAAAATTAATTCCTCTTTTTGTTTTTAGATTTCTACATCTATTAAATTTCGAACAAATAGGGGACAAATTAATATAGTTTATCAATGTTGTTGTCCTCCCCTCCGCATTCCTGTTTCCCGCTGTGCCAATTGGTCATCTTTATCCACACGTATCCGTACACGTTTGATGGAAAACGGCAACAAAAAATATCACAATACATGTACTTGGTGCCAAGCCTCAGTATCCGCGACTCGAATATATATGCTGAATGATCTAACTCATTTTTTTACCCTGTGTCAATGCATTCTCTTATATATGCGAGTCGACCATAGGTCGCCTCGCATATATAAGAGAATGCATTGTCCTAACAATTTGTTATCATTTTTTTTAAATAAATGTTTCTTACAATTTTTAGGACATAAAATAAAAAAACATCCTTTACACTGCAGGGCGCCCCACACTTATATAGAAGCATATAGAAGAGTGTCGTCTGCTCATGTTTGTCTGGGGCTCTGTATGGGTGAAATTATTAAATTCATCCTTGAGATGATTCCATATAAAATTTGCGAAAATCGGCGACAAACATACTGTTTATCAATTGGAACCACATCCCTGACCCGAACAGCACCAATTTGGTGTCTTACAACCAACGATTAGAATCGTCATACCTTGGATATATTCAAAATATAAATTTGTTTAAATCGGTTACAAAAGATATTTTATCGATTTTGGTGCATTGCTCATGACACGAACGGCAATACTTTGGCATATTTATACCACACCAAGAAGATTCCTCATATCATGGCGACGATTATATATAAATTTGGTATAAATCGGCTACAAAATATATTTCGACCGATTTTGGTGCCATTCTCCCTTCTCACTCCTGACTCCAACGACAACTATTTGGCATATGTTTACCACGCCATTATAGTCCCCATACTTTGGCGATAATTACATATACATTTGGTGGAGATCGGCGACAAAACCAAATTATCGACTTTGTTCCCCTCCCCCTTTTCTGCCCCTGACTCCGACAGCATCACTGTGCGGTCTCGGACGGAAGGCGAACCGAACAGACAGTACATGGGTTTGTTGATGGCGCGTCTGCATGGAGTATAGCTATCACTGTAGCTCACTCAGTCTGTTAGGTGCATAGCGCATCGGAGGGAATGCGAACCAAACAGATGCTACATTGATTTCGTAAGGGCGTGTCTACATGGATATACCTATAGAGTAATGCCGGCTACGTGTGACATTAGACCCACATAGCTCGAACTCTTATGTTCTAGGTCATCACGTATCCCGAGAAAAAACGTTTCTGGATATTTTGTACTACATAATACCACACCAAGTCCCCGGGCGCCAATAGCACGGACAATATGTTCGAGACATTAAAACATATACAGAGTAATAAATATGCCACGTATGATTTCAGATACAAGCTGGTCGAACTCTTATTTTCTACACGGATCCAGAAAAGGCCGTTTCTGGCAATCTTAGACTACACTAGGCCACTCCAAGTCCCCGGGCGCCAATTAGACGGACTAAATGTTCGTGATATAAATAACATATACAGAATAATGCCTGCCACGTATGATTTCAGATACACGCAGCTCGAACCCTCATGTTCTAGGTCATCACGGATCTACAAAAGGCCGTTTATGGCTACTTTAGATATCTAAGGCCACTCCAAGTTCTCGGGCGCCACTAGGACGGACCATGTGTTCGCTATATTAATAACAAACATTGTTAGAAAATAATGTCGGTTCGACGGTTTCAGGCAGTCATAATCGACGGTCCCATACCGTTTCATCAGTTTGACGGTTTTTTACCGTTGTTTTATATGCCAATGAAAATTGTCTAAATAAAATATTTTCGTGATTCAAAGTCATGCCGTCAAAATTCAATACTATATTTATCGGCGACCATATTATATACTGCAATGACTCCATACAGTATGACTGAATCTTACTCTGCTGATATTTAATATGTATTATTAATCCGGCATTCATTCTGTGTTATGCGGGTCGGTACGTATAAAATAATTCATGAGTACGTTATTCTCATTCCGGGTTTAAGTTCCCGCTTTAGCACTCACATTATTTATTCGCCATTTATCGTTGGCGTTGCGTATTTGATCGCAAACTATTGTTTTTTGGGAAACTGTTACCTTTTCGATTGTGGACGGTTGTTAAGACAGTCTTATTTCGGTTCCTTTGATAACCGGACAAGTTTAAATTCTGCGAAAACCGGCTTAATCATTGACAATTTCCACTAAATTCGAGAGTAGAGATTCGTGCCAATCAATCATGACATGATCCGGGGTCGGACTTCATTCGGCTCAGTGCTGATGTTGAAATTGACAGTGTTGTGACTTAGTATCAAAACACTGGAACATTTACTGACACAAGAGGATACAGGTACAATTAACACGAGATTCGATGTCAACCAATAGTGACAATAATATCAACAACGACCCAACGAGCAGCTATTACTATTAGAATATTGACAATCCAGTTGCCAGTGTTCTGAATCTGATTGTTTCAAAGCACATGCATGTACATTTACAAGAGATGGTATACATGTACTGTACGCACCAGTGTAATTCACAAGAGCTTCAATGTCAACAACAACACCGTAAACAATGAGCTGACGCCGCGCAGTGACGGATGATCACATATCTACAATTCAAACTTAACAATTACACGGACCAATTCATCCCGTGTTCATAAATTTTCATTGAAACGTGTGGATATGAGATATTGTCATCATTCGCCATGTTATCGTCAAGTTATCACGACAATTTACCGGGAGTACACTATTGGCTGGATGTTCTTATCAAACTATCTTTGGCTGACTCACTGATATTGATACTATGTGTTGTAATACCAGTATACAGTTTGATGCATCATGCTTTACAATTTCATGGAAAATGTATGACTACAGGAGAACATTGTCGCCAAGTAATTGCGCACAGATATGATGGGATCTGCTGTTGTCTTGAACGTTCCAATCCCAACTAGCTGTTATTGATATACAGTACCAGTCAAAAGAAGTGGTATATTAAGCGTGCTATTTTCGCGCCCAATATCGCAATAATATTGCAAGTGGAAACGCTTATAAGCTTGTCGCTTGTGATGTTATTGCAATATTTTGCGCTTAATATCTCAATATTTTGCTCTTAATATTGCAAAATCTTGCGCTCAAAATTGTGACATTTAAATATAATTATTGCTTTTTCTATAATGTTTATTGTATATATAGAGACAATGTAATAGATATGTTTATAATTATAGTTGTAAATGCTATATGTACACTAAATGTATACTATATGCACACTATTTATCTAATATAAATATAACACTATCGGGTCTGTATGAGATTTAGCGCGCTTAGTATCGTAATATTTTGCGTTCAATATTGCAATAATAAGCGCGACCAAGTTTTGGCATTGTGCTATGATCACACCTTTTTCTAAATTAAGCACGCTCAATATCGCAATAAAGGTGCGCCTAAAAATATCACTTCTTCTGACTGGTACTGTATTGTCATGATGTACGGATTCACCTGTTAAAACAAAAACTGTGTTTACAAGTGACTGGACAATTTCACGCCTTACATGTTACCAAAAAGTATGCCATTAAGATAATTTACTTTTACATGTACATAAATTTGAGTTTTAACTGTGAAAAATGTAGATTTGTTCTTTTTATTGCTTGAAAGGGCATGCCGATTCATGTTTTAGAATGGTCGAAATTAGCATTGATCATAACTGAATAGTGGTGGGTTGGCTTATCAGCTATTATTAGTATCGTTTTTGATTTACAGCCATATTTATACAGTAGTTAGTGACAGGTGAACACATTACGTGTGCGCAGCCTTTTTCCGGATTAAATTCTACGAGGCAGATAACAACCTTGATCCTCTGCAAACTGCAAAGTTTCATAAGTATTGTCTATCACTTTATGCATTGAGGATTTACATTTCATCAAAACTATGATCGTAAATCAATAACTAAGATGTATTTTTCAGTTACGAGTAATACTAGTTTCGAACCATTCAAAAACATGAATCGTAATGCCTACCGGGAAATCATAGTGTCACCATGGGAACCTGGCTAATTCTATGGTATATTAGCAAATTAAGAGCAAAACATTGGTGTTGACCCATGACAAATACCATTGGACTGACCTCTATTATTTACGGTCTTGATATTAATTAAACGGTGTTGAACTTTACAAAATACAACGGTCTGACAGTTACTGGTTACAGTCTGCCAGTTACTTAAACGGTTTTATACCGTGGAACATGCTACGGCCTGACCGTATGTTTAACGGTCAAAGGGGTTGGTACCGATGCTGCGCGGTCTCAGACCATTAAAGTGACGGTCTTTTTTCCAACAGTGTATATAGAGTAATACCTGCTAGATATGTTTTCAGATACAAGCAGCTCGAACTCTTGTGTTCTAGGTCATCACGTATCCCGAATTGACACTTACTGGGTATTTTAGACTAAAGAAGGCCACTCCAAGTCCCCCGGCGCCAATAAGACGGACTATTTGTTCGTGATATTAATAACATATATCGAGCAGTACCTGCTACGTATGGTTTCTGATACACTCAGCTCGAACTCTAATGTTCTAGGTTATCACGGATCACGAAGTGGCCGTTTCTGGCTACTTTAGACTACATAGGGCCACTCCAAGTCCACAGGCGCCAATAAGGCGGAATATATGTTCGTGATATTTATAGCATATAGAGAGTAGTACCTGCTACGTATGATTTTAGATACAAGAATTGTGAACTCTTATGTTCTATGTCATCACGGATCCCGAAAAGGCCGTTTCTGGCTAATTTAGACATCTAAGGCCACTCCAAGTCCCCGGGCGCCAATAGAACGGACAGTATGTTCATGATATTAATAACATATATAGAGTTATACCTCTATATATGATTTCTGATACACGCAGCTCGAACTATTATGTTCTAGGTCATCACGGATGCCGTTTCTGTCTGTTTTATACATAATAAGGCAACTCCAAGTCCCCGGGCGCCAATATGACGGACTATATGGTCGTTATATTAAAAACATATTTAGAGTAGTACCTGCTGCATTTGATTTCAGATACACGCAGATCGAATTATTATGTTCTATGTTATCACGGACCCCGAATATGCCGTTTTATATATATAAGGCCACTCCAAATTCCGGGCGCCAATAGGACGGACTATATGTTCGTGATATTAATAACGTATATAGAGTAGTAGCTGCTACATTTGATTTCAGATACACGCACCTCGAACTCTTGAGTTCTATTTCATCACGTATCCCGGATGGACACATACTGGGTATTTTAGACTAAATAAGGCCGCTCCAAGTCCCCCGGCGCCTTATTGGAGAGTCGCATATATAAGAGAATGCATTGGCGTAGGGTTTTCGCAAATTTCAGGAAGCGCCAGTCATGGAAGGGTTTGTGGAAGAGTGATGGGCGGCATTAACCGGTCGTGCACATGTTTATCCTCTTCAGGTTGATTGATAACCATGATATTGTTTTAGAGTATTTCGTGGAGTGGTCGTTTTTAATTGGACGATTGTTCATATGAAAATTCCATCATTGACTCATGGTGTACATTGTACATTCTTTACATACGGTAAATATTTCAGAAACAAATGAATGTATTTCTGACCCGTGCCAGAATGGTGGAACCTGTACAGATGGAATCAACATGTACCAATGCGCATGCGTTCCAGGATACAATGGGACAGATTGCGATTATGGTAAGTAAGTCGTCCTCTAATTATCACCAGGACTGTTCCATTATTAACTGACATGCATGTATAACTACACAAATAAGTATGCATGACATGAAATTATAATAACTCACATTGATCGCAATTAAGTTGTTGGGGCATGATGTTTGTTATATATCACATTATTATATGAATTGTACACTGTGTGCATACTGTAAATATTTCAGAAACAAATGAATGTATTTCTGATCCGTGCCAGAATGGTGGAACCTGTACAGATGGAATCGACATGTACCAATGCGAATGCGTTCCCGGTTACAATGGGACGAATTGCGATAATGGTAAGTAAGTCGTCCTCTAGTTATAACCAGGACTGTTACATTATTAACATACATCCGTGTATATCTACACAACTAATTCTACATCACATGGAATTATAATATCTCACATGAATCGCGTTCTATTTCTTGAGGAATTACGTTTGGTATATCATATACCTGGTTGTAGTATATCTCACATTGTACGCGTTTTATATTATGTTGATTAATGATGTTTGATATATCCCATAACTGGATATAGTATATCTCACATTGTACGCATTTTATATGTCGATTAACGATTTCTGATATATCCCATAACTGGATGTAGTTTACCGCACATGTTAGGCATGTTATATGCTCAGGAATGATGCTTGATATATCCCATACATGAGAACCTCCCTCGCGTATGACCGGCGGATAATATGAACCTCCACCGTGTATGACCGGCAGATAATATGTTCATATGAGAACCTCCCCTATGTATGACCGGAGGCTAATATGAGAACCTCCCTCGCGTATGACCGGCGGATAATATGAACCTCCACCGCGTATGACCGGCAGATAATATGTTCATATGAGAACCTCCCCTACGTATGACCGGAAGATAATATGAGAACCTCCCTCGCGTATGACCGGTGGATAATATGAGAACCTCCCTCGCGTATGACCGGCGGATAATATGTTCATATCAGAACCTCCACCGCGTATGACCAGCGGATAATATGTTCATATGAGAACCTCCCGAACGTATGGCCGGAGGATAATATGAGAACCTCCCTCGCGTATGACCGGTGGATAATATGAACCTCCACCACGTATGACCGGCAGATAATATGTTCATATCAGAACTTCCCCCGCGTATGACTGGAGGATAATAAGAAAACTTCCCTCGCATATGACCGGCGGATAATATGAACCTCCACGTGTATGACTGGCAGATAATATGTTCATATGAGAACCTCCCCCGCGTATTACTGGCAGATAATATGAAAACTTCACCGCATATATGAATGGCGGACACATAAGTTTTTAAGTCTATAAACACTATTTGATTTGAATATTCTTTTGAATAGTCTTACCATTGACATATTCATTCGTTCAAACCAGTTGATCTATTTTGTAACTTGGCTTTTAGTCGCTGGGCTCCGGCATCTGGGCTTTTAGTCACAACTGAAATAAAAATAAGTGCGAATATCTTGGAGCGAATTTCTGCAACAATTTCACCGCCTGGTGGACCCATTTGGAAAAAATACATTCCCTGTGTCTAATTCTACATTTTGATATACTATACGCCCCATTATATTGAATATACCGGCTGAAATCGATCCTGTAATTGTAAACATCGAGTCTATTTTTAGCTGTTTTATCGGAGCGTGTTTGCGTGTTCGCCATTACAATATTCGCACTAAAACAGCCACATTGTAGCTAAAAACGAATGCACAGTATTCCACTGCGTTATTTGATACCTAAAACTTGTTGTTTGCTAGTGTATTCATCGAGAAATCTAAATTCTAATCATTAATGTCGAACGCAGTTTTTCGTGTTTGTGGCATTTTATGTTAGGTCAGTTGTCGACCGGATAATGTAACTTCCGGTGTCCGGTCAGTGGCGGGGTTAATATGTGTGGATAGGGCGAATGTGGGCCTTTCGGTAGACACCAAAAGTAGCCCTCCATGCGCTGTATTCCTCGAGCTATCGGCCGTCCCACGCAATTTGAAAATCCTGTCCCGCAGATTGTCATGCTATCCCAAATTCCACCCCATGTTAGGTCAGTTGTCGATCACATAATGCAACTTCTGGTGTTTGGTTAGTGGCGGGGTTAATATGTTTGGATAGGGCGAACGTGTGCGTTTCGTTAGACACCAAAATGAGCCCCCTACGCCCTGTATTTCTCGAGATATCGGCCGTCCCACGCAATTTGAAATTCTGTCCCGCAGATTGTCGTTTTGTCCCATATCCCATCCCATCCCGCAGATTGTCATGTCCCCTATACAGTATGTTTTGTGAGGGACAATACAAAACAGCTACAGTAACACATTAAATACTGTGCTATGTGGGAACTTTGCGACTTAGATCACATTAGAAGCACTATATCGGTTCAGCGGGGAGACGCTATACAGTTGCCGCCCGCGACTGAGTGAAACACGGGAATTTGTCGCCCGCTCGAGAACTGGAATGTCACCCGAGGGCCCAGGCCCGACGTTGACATTCCAGGTCGAGAGCGGCGATAAATCCCCGTCTCTCACAAAAAAGTGTGACAAATGTTTGTTATCTGACAAAGGAGTACACACTCACCTCCGTATTGACAGGCCTAAGTGCGCGCGTATATTCTTGAATACAGTTCGGAGAGTTAATTTTATGTTGAATCCTCGCTTTTTAGAAAATAAAACATTTTAATTTGTCATCAATTATCACTTACATCATTTGCGCAGCTATTCTCCTGTCAGTTTGCTGATCGCATGGTGAGAATCGGTTCACAGAAAGATGAGTGAAGCAATTTCGAAGTAGAGCAGCTATGCGGCGAAATGTTCGGTTTCGTTTTAAATGAACGTATATACGCAGGAGGACGTGTTATTTTCGAGATCGCTAAAATGTGAAACTAACAAATTTTAGAGGAAACAAACAAATTTTTGTGATGCAAACGAAATTGACAAATGTTAAAATCTGTTACGCAACATAATGCTACGTATCGCTACCTGGAACGTTTCGGGTGTGAAAAGCAGCGGGGGCTACTTGTCTTCAATGCTGTCGAATAAAAAATTCGATTTTGTTGGAATAAGTGAACATTGGTTGTCCCAACACAACGCATGGTTTCTTAATAGAATAAGCCCACATTACGATTGTTACGCAGTTTGCGACTATACTCAAAGACTCCCATTCCAAAGAGGGCGAAACAAAGGCGGGGTCGCCATTTTCTATCACAAAAATCATGCGGATCTTGTGTCTCAGATTGAATTGAATGATGACAGAATAATTGGAATACAAGTTCAACTAGCCACTAATAATTTTACATATATTTTCCAAGTGTATCTACCATCTACAAATGAAAGTATAGACACATATGAGACGTACATTCAAAAAATTAGTGACCTCATTGACATGTACGGATCCCTTGGTCGGGTAATACTCATGGGGGACTTTAATGGAAACTTTGATAAAAATGACAAAAGAAATCAACTGTTCAAAATGTGTGTTCAAACAAAACAATTCTTCTCTGCTAACCACGAGAATTGTCCGACCAAGAGACTCCCGACGTGTGTATCTTATAATGGCACAGGTCAGTCAACAATTGATCATTTCCTACTTCATAATAATGATAAGCATTTTATTCGCTCATGTGATGTTATCGACGATGATTCTCTTGATGTTTCGAACCACAGGCCATTGACAATTGCTTTAGAGATACCGATAACTCAAGATAGACCGAACATTAACAAGCGCATATCGCCGCGTTATAATTGGAAAACGCTCAAGTCTGACGCAAGTATTCTTTCAAATTATCAAACATCATTAGCAAATTATATACCAACACTCAACTTTCGCACAGAAAATGATGTATCTGAATCATATCAATGTATAGTGTCGGCTATCAATAATGCATCAGAAAACGTTTTGCCGCGTAAGAAATTTCAGAGACATTTGAAACCATTTTGGACTCCAAATCTGAGCAAACTGCACATTGAAATGCAAAAGTGCAGAAATGAATGGATAAACAATCGTAGACCGCGTGAAGTAAATGACATTAGTTACATTAACTATAAACACGCAAAGGCGCAATTCCGTCGCGAGTATAGAAAAGGGTCAGAACAATTCATTAAGCAGCGTGACGACGAAATTGATAGAAGCGCACAATTAGATCAAGACACTTTCTTCAAATTATACAACTCAAAACGTTCTGCAACCAATCAAACATCCACTACATTTTTCAAGGAAAATGGCCAAACTTTCCGATCAACTCCAGAAATTGTCAATGCATGGTCTAGCTATTTTGAGAATTTATATTCACCACTGACCAGTGACAATTTTGACTCGGATCACTTTAAAATTGTCACCAAATCTGTACAAGAAACGCTATGCTCTGCACATAATGGTCATAATATAACTGATGATGTTTTATTATTTCCAGTTAGTCGAAATGAATTATTGCCAGTGGTGAATACTCTCAGTCGCAATAAATCTCCCGGTTATGATAATATTTACAATGAGAATATTATATATGGTGGCGATGGTCTAATCGAAAGCCTCTGTCAATTATTCTCAGCTCTATTGCGGCATGGTTATATACCTGTTGCTGCCAAACGAGGTGTCATTATCACATTACATAAAGGAGGATCCAAGCCAAAACACTCGTTTGACAGCTACAGGGCCATAACTCTAATGCCTGCCTTATACAAATTGCTGGAGAAAGTTATACTGAATCGTATTGAGTTACATACACCGCATATCTTATCTGTTAGTCCTCTTCAGCACGGTTTTCAAAAAAACATTAGTTATAACATGACTTCTTATCTAACCCAGGAATGTATACATTTCAATGCTGAAAGAAATAAAAAATTGTACTGTTGCTTTCTAGATGTATGGAAAGCCTTTGATACGGTTTGGATAGACGGACTTATGTACAAACTGTATGAGAGGGGCCTAGCTGGAATTTCCTTCAAATTTGTGCACCAATTGCTATCCGATGTTTATTGTAATGTGAGATATAATGATGCTACATCAAGATTAATCAAAATAGATCAAGGAACAAGGCAGGGGGGAATCTGCTCACCTAAATTTTACATGGTCTACATTGACGAACTGATAAAATTACTATCAGAGTCAATATATGGCTTTCACATGGAATCAATTAATTGCACTTGTCCAACCCACGCAGACGACATGCTACTTCTATCACTAACTGAATGTGGTTTGAATTCACTTATTGACATGTGTGTGAGGTATAGCTATACATGGCGGTATAAGTATAATTCGTCTAAATCTGTAGCAATGGTGCTTAATGAGACAAGGAAGCAAGCCAATAAGTATAAACGCAAGTGGATCATGGGGTCTGAACACCTTAATGAAGTGGACAGTACAGTTCATCTGGGAATCCCAATTGATAAGTATAAACAAACAAATAATTTTATTGAACATGTATGTGATAAACTGAGAAGCACTTTTATTATGCTATCGAATTCTGGTTTGTATGCCGGAGGTCTAACTCCCCTGAGTTCCTCACTCATTTATAAATCAGTCGTCTTGCCAAGAGCATTGTTCGGTACGGAACTTTTATGGAATCTATCCCAAAATGAAACTATGAAACTAGAGAGGACTCATAGATTTTGCATCAAAAGGATAATGGAATTTGAACCCAGGACCCGAACCGACATTGCTCTTGGCTTACTTGGAATTCATTCACTAGAATTCTACATACATAAAAAGAAATTGTCACTATTATCATCACTGTGTAATGTCGAATGTAACAATCACAAAACTGTTAAACAAGTTTTCCTCCATAGAATGTATGAATACATGATTTTGCCTACCACTAGCTCATCGTGTTTCCATAACTATTTTTGTGACATAATGCAAATACTTGAACGATATGATTTTTCGTACTACCTTAACAAATTTGCCACAGAGTCTTGTTTTCCGGACAAAAAATCATGGAAACAAATTTTTAACATGGGAATGGTAACATCACACGATGATGCGTGGAAGTCAAGAACAAATTCTGACCCAAGTCTCTCACTCTTCAATAGAATACACACAGACTTATGTATATCTTATGTTTGGCGCCTATGTAAATCGCATCCAGAAGACAAGACCATTTATCTAACGATTGGCAAATTGATAAGCCTAATAGGAATTAACAGAGAAATATCCTGTACGAATTGTGGTTCTACCACGTCCGATATTTTATCTCACATATTCATTGAGTGCACACCCATGTATTCATTTAGAAATGAGATGGAATATTTTATTATGGATGCACTTGGGATTAACGCCTACATCAAATACGATACGTTATCAAGAGAAGCCAAATTAAGTGTGCTCCTTGGGAACTTATCAGAAATTGAGGGCGATCAATTGATTACAGATGATGACATTCCAATTCAAATTTTCAAACATGTTGTAAAAATGTGGCAGGCTTATTATCTGTATGCTGGTATGACCGGTATTACTTCATATAGTGCAAGCTCGACATTCTTGTTATTCATACACTATATATCGACCAGTACACGTACCATTCATGTTTACTTTATAGATATACACTAAACTACTGTAATCGAAGTAACATTTCGATGTATAGTTATATATCTCACTATACTTCACTTTGTATATGCGTAACCTTGTCGTGACGTCCATCTATATATATATATGTAACCAATTCTGACAACCACATGATTTTTATTATATATCAATCACACACGCCATATAAAGGCATTCAATATCCAATCATATATGGCGTGAGTTGCGTATACGTGCGTCTGTGTATGTGGATGCGCGCGTCCCATTCTGTCGGATTCAGTGGCCAGTGGAATGACGATGCAAGTCGTTTGTCATTCTTCTGGTTATTGGGAGATGACAGGATGTCGTGACCGATTGTAATGCGCGTCCAGGTGCACGTGCGTACGCGAATACGCAAACGAAGGCGGTTGCGTTTGTGCCCTTATGTGTGCGTACCCACCCATATGGCGCTGGCAATTGCGCTTGTAGCATTGCAATGCATGCAGTCATGCTGAACTGCTTTGATTTGGACGGTACATGCAGATAAGAGCGCAGACCCAACTCGAGAATTGTATTTATATGTAAATACTTTGATTTGTTGATACATGTATGACCGGTTGTATTATGTTCTTTATATACTATATTATAATTGTGTTCATATATACAATCTTCAGTAATGGAGGATAATTAAAGATATATATAATCTTGTGAATTCAGAGGAATGTACAGCCGAACGGAAATTGTCAATTAAGTGTACAGTAAAGAGTGACTCTTTGAAATTTAGAGTTTAGAACAGATGTAACGTATGTACACCCAGTGTGCATTTTTTCTGCAGTCAATACAAACTGTATATAATGTTTATCTATTTGTTCCACGGTATTCATTATTTATATAAAAAGTTCCAATAGGAACATTACACATTATAACGGATATATGTCCGTGATAACACCATTTATACAGAGCGTGTTTAAATTGAAAATTAAAATAACAATTATGCAAATTATCAGAACCACAATTCGCGGTTATTACGAAACAGTGGGGTTTATAATATGAGCATTTTAGGAAATTGTTAGAGAGCTGTGAGGGAATATCTGCACGTTGAGTACTTCGTAGTTCGATCTTTTCTGATTCCGTTGCGACTTTTATTGACGCCGTGAACTCAAACACGTGGCAATGTGTCGCAGGATTCTCTGTCGATGATTTGAAATAGTTCTGATTGCACATAATCTCAAAACAGTACAACAATACACGGAAATCTATGCGTATGAACATTCATGTATACACACATGTGTGTATTCCCATATCATCCGCAGACATAGATGATTGCACGCCAAATCCATGCGACAACGGAGCCACATGTATCGATGCTGTGAACTCCTACACATGCCAATGTGTTGATGGATTCTCGGGAACCATGTGTGGTACAGGTGAGTTCACTAGTATGTAGTATACTTCACATTAAGACACTGTGTTAATTTCACATCGGATTCTATAACATATTTATATTCAGTTCGTAATGTTTTACTCCGATGAATCATTGCCAGTCAACAATTTTGTATAATATTATGTGTACTGATTAGTCTGTGAAATCCCGAAGTAACACACGGAAATATCCGAGGATGGCGTTTTTTTATTTTGACAGCCAAAACGACTTCGGCATTCTCGTAGAACATGGACGCCGGTATTGGGAACACGCGTTTACCGGATGTTTCATCATTAGACTTTGCGAATACAATGTGCACGTGTATGCACTCCACGTTTAGTTACTAGAACATGTATGCTAATGTGATACTAACATTAATTATGTTGAAACTTTGACCGACCCAGTGTGCAATTTTCTGAAGTCAATACCAACTGCATAATAGTGTTTATCTATTTGTTCCATGGTATTCATTATTGATATAAAAAGTTACAATAGGAACATTACACCTTATAGCGGATATATGTCCGTGATAACACCATTTATACAGAGCGTGTTTAAATTGAAAATTAAAAACAACAATTATGCAAAGTAGAAAACACCACAGTTCGCGGTTATTACGAAGCAGTGGGGTTTATAAAATGAGCGATTTAGGAAATTATTAGAGTGCTGTGAGGGACTGTCTACACGTTGAGTACTTCGTAGTTCCATCTTTTCTGATTCCGTTGCGCCTTGTATTGACGCCGTGAACTCATACACGTGTCAATTTGTCGCAGGATTCTCTGGCGATGATTTGAAATAGTTCTGATTGCACATAATCTCACAACAATACACGACAATCTATGAGCATGAACATTCATGTATATACACATGTGTGTATTCCCATATCGTCCACAGACATAGATGATTGTACGCCTCAGCCATGCTACACCGGAGCCACATGTCGCGATGCTGTGAACTCCTACACATGCCAATGTGCTGCTGGATTCTCGGGAACCCTGTGTGGTACAGTTTAGTTTATTATGATTTAGTATACCTCACATTAAGACACTTAGTCCGGGAGCTAATAGGGGTACCCTTGCACCCCCCCTGGGACTTAACTTCACCCCACTCATTTTGTTCCTTATTATGTCCTTCAACTTTTAAACAATGTTAACAAGAAAAAAAAGTGGCCGTGTAGACTCCAGACAAGATGGCGTCCATCATGGCCGCCGTTTTTCAGACCAGACCCTTAGTCAGCTTTATGCAAATTATAGCGGGAAAATCTGGTAAAATGTACACAAATGTATATATTTTCGTGAAGCTAAGACATAATGACACTTTTTTGGACCAAAACTGAAACTCACCATCCAAGATGGCCGCCAAAATGGCCGCCGGAAGTTGAAAATATGACATTTTTCACATATATCTTCTAGATCAATTCATGCTGTTTGAAACTGGTTGAGTAATGCAACTTTATTTTGTGTTTTGTATATTAACTGATCATTGGAGCAATTAAACATGCAATTATCGGGGTCCTAACCCATTCCGATCCCTCAAAAATTCGATTTTACAGAATGTGGTATAAAAGTTCACAAAAAAATCACAATTGGGATTCTTGTCATATTTCAACAAGAAATGATCAGAACTTTGTAATGTAAGCGAGGCATATCATTACCAATAAAATCCAAGTCACTGGAACAAAAATTCTTATTTTGGCTCAAAATGGCTGCCAATATGGCCGCCAAAATATGGAAAATGGTAAATATTACACCAGCGTGTCCTGCAATCGCTTACAAGTTTTGGTTGATGTATAAAATTGGCTATTCTGCATTCTATACATTGAATACTAACATGTCTGATGCACCATAGTTAATTGTTACTATTGTCACCACTGACATCGTCAAAAATATTGGACTTTTCTCTAAAAAACTTGACTCAAATATTGGCAAAAATTCACTTTTCAGGTTTGGACCATTTTTTCAGTTAAAATATAACTATCTTTGGATTGAACGGTGTTTATTGTTTTGGTCTATCTTAAGTGTGACACCCAAGGCTATTTATAGACCAAATTGCTCAAGATGGCTTCCAAAATGGCAACCAAATTTGTAAAATGTTAATGTTTTACATATATCCCGAACATTCTCTGCATTATCCGAAAAAGGTAGCAAATTGTGACTCACTTGGTTATTATACGTGTTAGTTAATTAACTGACAACTACATGTTCTATTCTGGTTGTCCCAGTTCCGTATGGGGCATGAAAAATTCATTTTAAAGTATGTAATTTTGCCGAGAACCTCTATTGTAATTTTGGCCATATTTATTGAAAGGAAATGGGCAGAACTTTGAGACAGAACTGAGATGGACCATAATCTTTGGCTATATTCTGGTCCATTATGATAACAAAAAATATGTCAACATGATACAGTGTGGATGCAATGATCGTAGCCAGGGAGTTACTCTATGATCATAACTTTATGTGAGGTGAATAGGTATACAGGGAATTATTGTATGTCATGACTGATGTGAGTAGGTATACAATGGGTGACTATATGGTTATGAGTGGGTTGTCCATGGTAAGATGCATCTAGGTATACAGGGAGAGGTCATGATCAGGTGAATCGATATGCATGGAGTGACTGCATGGTGTATGCCTGTGTATATTCAGTACGGGCAGGGATGTGGCTAGAGGGGGGTGTCGGGGGTGTCTCACCCCCCAGCAGAGAGCTATATTTTCAATAGTTGGAAATTTCATACCTGCCACAACGAAATTTCACACCAACAATAGGTTGAAAATGTTCTTGTAGTTTGATTATAAAACAATTTATTGGGGGAATTTATTGTTTTTCGACCAATATTTGCATATGTTCCTATTTTTGGTCAAAATTTTTGACAGAAATGGTCATCAGTTGGAAATTTTCCAACCTTAGGGGGGTGACAGGTTGGAAATTTCCAACACTTGGAAAGCTTGTGTCCTGGTCTCTCCCCCGTGGCCAGTCAAAAACTTCTAGTTAATTTAAGAAAACAATATTGTCATACAATTGGTCAACATTGTCATTGGAATTGTCATCAGTTGGAAAATTTCCAACCTAAGTGGGGGTGTAGGGTTTGAAATTTCGAACAGTAGGAAGGCTTGAGGCTAGTCTAGATGTTAGGATTTTGCGATTTTCTAGTTCAGATTTCAAAATTTTCGCACACCGGGCCGAACCATGGTCGGCCCGGTGTGTCATTGCCCCATTCATATGGCCAATACAAACCTGCTAATTAGATTAGCAAAACAATATTTTACTACATTTGGTCAAACTTGTAGACATAAATGGTCATCAGTTGAAGAATTTTCCAACCTGAGGGGGAGTATGAGGTTTGAAATTTCCAACACTAGGAAAGCTTCAGTTGAGGCCAGTCTTGATGCTAGGATTTTCTTGTATAGTTTTCAAAATTTTCTCACACCGGGCCGAACAACCATGGTCGGCCCGGTGTTTCCTGGTCTGTTGTCGGTAGTTGTGTGCATTTGTCTGGAATTAGATCACTAGTTGTTTTTTGGGGGGCAATTTTCAGGTTAAAATATCTTAATGTTCTCATACTGGGAAAATAGAAGCATGGCTTATGAATATATAGGAAATTAGGCCTGAGCATGAGGTACAAGGGGGGGGGGGGTGCAAATGGAAATATGCAAAAAGTTGTTTTGGTACGATTCCGACTGAAGGGGGGGGGGGTGCAAATGGAATTATGCAAAAAGTTGTGTTGGTGTGATTGCGACTCAAGGGGGGGTGCAGTTGGAAATTCCGAAGGTGGACACCCCCCCCCCCCCAGCGGAGACCCTCTAGCCACATCCCTGAGTACGGGTGCACCCGGTGTGCCTGTATGGTCATTGGTGTGGTGTATGGATATAGCTACTTGGTCATCTATGTGTTGATTATGTATATATGGAGTAACTGTAAGGTCATGGGTGGGGTGTACATGTGTTGTCTGTATGATCATGGATGGGGTGTGTGGATAAATAGGGAGTTATTTTATGGTTACGAGTAAAGTGTATAGGTATACATGGAGTGACTGTACGGTCATGACTGGATATGAATACCTGGAGTAAGCTGGGTGGACATTATCGAGCGTGTGGGAATAGAGGGAGTGTCCTTGTAGTAACGGGTGGGATGTATATTTATATATCTCGTGGATGTATTATCATTGGTGGGTGTATAGGGCTTAGCTGTATTATCATGGATGGCGTGTATGACTATACAGTGAATTGCTGAATTGTAATTTGTAAGGTGTATATGCATGTATGGATTGTTTGAGTGGTCGTGTGTGCGGGATTTTTGTATATCTGGAAGGGCTGAATGTCCATTAGTGGGGTTTACATGTATACCTGGAGTGAATATATGGTCTAGGGTGGGCTGCATATGCATATCGAGTGGTTATATGACTATGTGTGTATAATATGTATACATGTAGTGACTGTATGGTTAATGGTGAGATGAGTACATGTAGGTATACAAGTAGTGACTGTACGATCATAAATGTAATGGACATCTATACAGGGGCTGGCTAAATGGTCATGTGTCAGGCGTGTGAGTGTACCTGTTTGGTGACTCGTGGCGGTATGGGCATGTGTAGGTTATACCAGTACACACACGTGTTGCTTTATTGTCATGGGCGAGGGATATGTGTATATAGCGAGTGGCTATATGGCCATGGATGAGGTGCATATGTATACATGGAGTGACTATTATGACATGGCTGTGGTGTATTCGTATATCTTGAGTGGCTATTCGGCTGTAGTGTGACAAATAGGGATACAGGGAGTGACATGGCCAATGTTGAGGTGAATATGTATACAAGGATTGACCATGATCATGTATGAATGTTTTGAATATGTACACACGGGGTGACTATATGGCCATAGGTCATGTGAAGGAGTATACCAGGTGACATGGGTGAGGGTATGTGTATGAAGCGGATGGCTATATGGCCATTGGTGAGTTGCATATGTATACCGGAGTGACTTCTTGGTCTTTGTTGTGGTGTTGATGTATATATTGATTGTCTATTTGACCATGCGTTTGGAGAATAGGTATACAGGGGACGACCTTATGGCCAATGGTGAGATGAATGGGTATACACGGAGTGACTATATGGTTATGGGTCATGTTTAGGAGTATATCCGGTGTTCCTGCATTGTGATGCGTGGCTGTATGGCCATCCGTGGTCATGGGTCAGGTGTACATGTATACAGTGGGTCACTATATTGTTATGTCTGTGGCGTTTATGTATATATGTAATGGCTGTGCGATAATGGGTGGCTATCGCTTTCCACGATATGACTCTCGGACATGACCTCTCTATTGATTAACATATCCTTGAGTTATTGTGGAAAGCGATAGCCACCCAATATACACATGTACAACCCACTCCATGTGTACACAAACACAACACAAATGACAACATAATCACCCACTTTATACACGTACACCTGATCATACAGCCATAATTGGTTATACCCGTACATACCACCACTGAAGATACAGCCACGAGTCACCATGCATGGACACCAGGTATACACCTACACCCGACACATGCCCATGTAGTCACTCTATGTATACATATTCACACGATCATACAGTCACTCATTGTATAAATATTCACCCCACCATGGACCATACAACCAATACATTTATACCTATTCGCCATACCCATGACCATAGAGTCAATCCAGGTATACATATGCATATCACCAATGGTGAGCCCTTCCAGATATACCAATACCCGCACATACGACCACTCATAAGTGCCATTCTTGCCATACTCATACACGCCATCCATGACCATACATCTACTCCCCATACACCACAAATGATAACACATCCACAACATATATAAATATACGTCCCACCGTTACCAACAAGGCACTCGCTATGTACCCACGCATCATTCATGACCATACAATAACTCCCTGTATACCAATTATCCTCATCTATGATCATAGAGTAACTCCCTGGCTGCCATCTTGGCTTCCACCCTGTATCCAGTTGATAAATTTTTATCACAATGGGCCAGAATACCCACATATCATGGTTCATCTCAGTTCCGTCTCAAAGTGCTGCCCATTTCCTTTCAATAATATGGCCAGAATCACAAAAGAGGTTTTTCGCAAAAATTCCATACTGCAACTTTAAAATGAAATTGTCATACCCCATACGGAACTGAGACAAACACAATAGAATGTAGTTGTCAGTTAATTAACTAACACGTACAATAATCAAGTGAGTCACAATTGGCTGCCTTTTTTCGGATAACGCAGAGAATAATGTTCGGGATATGTTAACTTTTAACTTTTTACAAATTTGGTTGCCATTTTGGAAGCCATCTTGAGCAATTTAGTCTATAAACACCGTAGTGTGACACATTTAAGATAGACCAAAACAATAAACACCTTTGATACCAAAGATAGTTGTATTTTACTTGAACAAATGGTCGAACCCTGAAAAGTGAATTTTTGCCGATATTTATGTCAAGTTTGTGAGAGAAAAATCCAATATTTCTGGTGATGTCAGTGGTGACAATAGTAAAAATGATCCATGGTGCATCAGTCATGTTAGTATGCAGTGTATATAATACAGATTAGCCAATTGTATACATCAACCACAACTTGTAAGCGATTGCAGGACACCCTGGGGCAATATTTACCATTTTCCATATTTTGGCGGCCATTTTCGCAGCCATTTTGAGCCAAGGTATGATTTTTGGTTCCAGAGAGTTGGAATATTCATAGCTAATGATATGCCTCACTTACATTACAATGTTCTTTTCATTTCTTGTTGAAATATGACTAGAATCCCAATTGTGATTTTTTGTAATATTTTTACCGCGTTCTGTAAAATCGAATTTTTGAGGGATTGGAAGCGGCTAGGACCCCATTAATAGCATATTTAATTGCTCCAATGATCAGTTAATATACAAAACACAAAATAAAGTCATACTACTCAACCAGTTCCAAACAGCATGAATTGATCTAGAAGATATATGTGAAAAAATGTCATATTTTCAACTTCAGGCGGCCATTTTGGCGGCCATCTTGGATGGTGAGTTTCAGTTTTGGCCCAAAAAAGTGTCATTATGTCTTAGCTTCGCGAAAATATATACATTTGTGTACACTTTACCAGATTTTCCCGCTATAATTTGTATAAAACTGACTAAGGGTCTGGTCTGAAAAACGGCGGCCATGATGGACGCCATCTTGTCTGGAGTCTACACGGCCACTTTTTTTTCTTGTTAACATTGCTTAAAAGTTGAAGGACATAATAAGGAACAAAATGAGTGGGGTGAAGTTAAGTCCCAGGGGGGGGTGCAAGGGTACCCCTATTAGCTCCCGGACTAACTGTGTTAATTTCACATCGGATTCTATAACATATGTATATTCAGTTCGTAATGTTTTCCTCCGATGAATCATTGCCAGTCAACAATGTTTGCATGTGTGCTGATCAGTCTGAGAAATCCCGAAGTAACACACGGAAATATCCGAGGATGGCGTTTTTGTATGTTGACAGCCGAACGACTTAGGCATTCCCGTAGAACATGGACGCCGGTATTGGGAACAAACGTTTACCGGGTGATTCACCATAAGACTTTGCGAATACAATGTGTCAGTGTATGCACTCCACGTTTAGTTACTAGCACATGTATGATAATGTGATACTAACATTAATTATGTTGAAACTTTTACCGATCCAGTGTGCAATGTTCTGCATAGTAATGTTTATCTATTTGTTCCACGGTATTCATTATTGATATAAAAAGTTCCAATAGGAACAGTACACCTTAAAATGTATGTATGTCAGTGATAACACCATTTATACATAGCGTGTTTAAATTGAAAATTAGAAACAACAATTATGCAAATTAAAAACCACCACAGTACGCGGTTGTTACGAAACAGTGAGATTTATAAAATGAGTGTTTAGGAAATTATTAGAGAGCTGTGATGGAATCTCTGCACGTTGAGTTCTTCGTAGTTCTATCTTTTCTGATTCTGTTGCGACTTGTATTGACGCCGTGAACTCATAAACGTACCAATGTGTCGCATGATTCTCTGGCGTCCATTGTGAGTTTATAAAATGGAGCTGTTTTCAAATTATATCTCACATGAATTTCTTGACTCTGGAATTCCGTTTGACGAGATACTGCTACATTATTTCCGTATGATCCAAATTCCAACTACTATAATATCGAACAATATTCCTTCTCATCCAGTAATGGCGGCTTCTGATTGGTTTGGGGAGGTTTCGCTGTATAATTGTGCTTAATTGAGCAATCTACAAAACAAAGAGAAAACTTGAATTTCCGGGAAACCAAAAACTGGTTCCCATGTTTGTCCCAGTTGGGGAACCAAACGAAGAACCAAATTAAAGAACCAAATTATGCACACAACAGCCATTCTGGTTCAACATGGAACGAAACTTGTTTCTATGTTTTGTGATCAGTCCGACACTAGTATATGTTCTCTTAAATCACAGCCACCATGTTTTATATTGTTTGCCATTGCGCGTTATCTAGACTTCCTCTCTGGCCATAATGGCTGGGTATTGTTTTAGCACTAACCGGATAATATTAAAACAATTCCCCAGTTATAGTTTAGAAAATTACCAGCTATTGTCAGTGTATATGCCATACCTCATAGCTAACCGTAACACGCTTCGAACAAGCACTGTTTGATTTTAGATTCGAAATCGTGTCGTGTCCTTTGATACCTCCACTTGCGACGCAATCGCAGTCATGTGAACGTAAAAATCGTGGCTAGAAATATCGCAGGGTAGTCAATCAACCTACGATATCATCATGTACGACGACAGCCCAATCGTGTGAACAAACTATCCACGATCCGTCGGGCTCGATTCCTCCACTTACGACTGAATCGTGGTCGCCTGAACGTTCACTAAGAGTATATTAATATGATACCAATTAGCGGATTTAGTTTGGTATACCAGATAAATTGACTTTGACGTCGTCACTAAAATACACAATATATAACCCAAAGTAATACATCGCAAGCGATCACAAAGGCTAATAATTGAGACCGATCTGTATTGTCTACCGCTGTTTGAGCGACTGATGCATAGACGCTCTTTATGAGAGAAAATCAATAGATTATTACTAGGCTGACCAGGGCTGACAGCAGTTCCAGGGAATATTCGTCACTTTATATGCCATAAGCATGTATACGAAAATGGTCCGCCAACGATATTAGTCGTACGTAATTTGCGTCAATGAAGCTGCCATCTGCCCGCTTTTATTATAACTTATTTTGGCATGATACTTTGTTATCCCGTTCTGAATCACACCAGTTGAATGTAATTCACATCACTTTCAATACTAAACACGCTATGTCCCATGTATAGTGTGCGTCCATTTGAAACCCAAATGGGTTTTGCTAGTGTCCGCATTGTCCGCAATCAAATGTGTTGGCGTTGGCCCTCAAGGTTGGGATATACGCAACGTCACGATTTCGAAAATCTATCTCGTGACAGAGCTGTTTTAATATCAGAATTTGTAATATGCGATATTTTATTTTTATTTCTTGCGCATTTATTGTTATTACTACTATCACCCTCGTCACTGTCATCATATTTAACCCTATACGTGTAGTTTGAGGATAATAAGAAGGAATACTGATCTTTGCTTTGAGTGAAGTGGTATTCTGTTTGGTAGGACATGCATATTTCCAACGTGACGGGTCTCCTCAGGAAGACAGGAACACAAATGTTCGTTCTCTTGCATCTTTCTGATGCTGCCAATATGTGAATTGAAACGTCCCGTCCTTGTGTCCTGAGATTTCCCAACTGCCGCTTCAAACCGTTTATCCAAGTCGTCGCTGTTCATCGTGCAAAGAATTTCAGTTGTCACTCACACTGATTTATTTCTGACTATATCCGTTTCTTTATTCCTCACATGCAGACGAACGTTTTGATATCTACTATATATTTTGAGAGCTACGTATATAAATATATATATATAAATATATAAATATATATATACTTTATAGAATCGAAAACGGCTGCACCGATCGAGACCAAACTTCCTATCTAAGGGTAAAACCCCACGGGAATGGTCGTCGCGGCGTTTTTGAGAAGCTCCCAGTACCCATTCTCCACTCCCATTCACAAAAAATGGCACTGTGGGGTTAATCTCGTTGATAGTTAAAGAGCGTTCGTATCCGCAGTGTCGTTGACAAAGAGCGTATGCGTGTATTGTGATTCTTACGTCTGGGTCCAGACGTAAGACTGTATCCAGACATGAGCGTGTTGTGTGATTCTTACGTAATTAGGGCTTCCTAGGAACGGGGGACATTTTCATCGGGTCAGTTTTCCGCCCAAGGTGATCTTCACGTTGAAACGGTTCTGTATATGTGCTGAGCTCGTCCGTTAATGCCGCGCTCTGTATATGTGTTGAGCACGTCTGTTAATGCCGCGCTCTATATATGTGTGGAACACGTCTGTTAATGCCGCACTCTGTATATGTGTTGAGCACGTCTGTTAATGCTCCGCTCTGTATATGTGTTGAGCACGTCTGTTAATGCCCCGCTCTGCATATATGTTGAGCACGTCTGTTAATGCCGCACTCTGTATATGTGTTGAGCACGTCTGTTAATGCCGCACTCTGTATATGTGTTGAGCACGTCTGTTAATGCCGCACTCTGTATATGTGTTGAGCACGTCTGTTAATGCCGCACTCTGTATATGTGTTGAGCACGTCTGTTAATGCCCCGCTCTGTATATATGTTGAGCACGTCTGTTAATGCCCCGCTCTGTATATATGTTGAGCACGTCTGTTAATGCCGCACTCTGTATATGTGTTGAGCACGTCTGTTAATGCCGCACTCTGTATATGTGTTGAGCACGTCTGTTAATGCCCCGCTCTGTATATATGTTGAGCACGTCTGTTAATGCCCCGCTCTGTATATATGTTGAGCACGTCTGTTAATGCCGCACTCTGTATATGTGTTGAGCACGTCTGTTAATGCTCCGCTCTGTATATGTGTTGAGCACGTCTGTTAATGCCGCACTCTGTATATGTGTTGAGCACGTCTGTTAATGCCGCGCTCTGTATATGTGTTGAGCACGTCTGTTAATGCTCCGCTCTGTATATGTGTTGAGCACGTCTGTTAATGCCGCACTCTGTATATGTGTTGAGCACGTCTGTTAATGCTCCGCTCTGTATATGTGTTGAGCACGTCTGTTAATGCCGCACTCTGTATATGTGTTGAGCACGTCTGTTAATGCTCCGCTCTGTATACGTGTTGAGCACGTCTGTTAATGCCCCGCTCTGTATATATGTTGAGCACGTCTGTTAATGCCGCACTCTGTATATGTGTTGAGCACGTCTGTTAATGCTCCGCTCTGTATATGTGTTGAGCACGTCTGTTAATGCTCCGCTCTGTATATATGTTGAGCACGTCTGTTAATGCCGCACTCTGTATATGTGTTGAGCACGTCTGTTAATGCTCCGCTCTGTATATGTGTTGAGCACGTCTGTTAATGCCGCACTCTGTATATGTGTTGAGCACGTCTGTTAATGCCCCGCTCTGTATATGTGTTGAGCACGTCTGTTAATGCCGCACTCTGTATATGTGTTGAGCACGTCTGTTAATGCTCCGCTCTGTATACGTGTTGAGCACGTCTGTTAATGCCCCGCTCTGTATATATGTTGAGCACGTCTGTTAATGCCGCACTCTGTATATGTGTTGAGCACGTCTGTTAATGCTCCGCTCTGTATACGTGTTGAGCACGTCTGTTAATGCCCCGCTCTGTATATATGTTGAGCACGTCTGTTAATGCCGCACTCTGTATATGTGTTGAGCACGTCTGTTAATGCCGCACTCTGTATATGTGTTGAACACGTCTGTTAATGCCGCACTCTGTATATGTGTTGAACACGTCTGTTAATGCTCCGCTCTGTATATGTGTTGAGCACGTCTGTTAATGCCGCACTCTGTATATGTGTTGAGCACGTCTGTTAATGCTCCGCTCTGTATACGTGTTGAGCACGTCTGTTAATGCCCCGCTCTGTATATATGTTGAGCACGTCTGTTAATGCCGCACTCTGTATATGTGTTGAGCACGTCTGTTAATGCCGCACTCTGTATATGTGTTGAACACGTCTGTTAATGCTCCGCTCTGTATATGTGTTGAGCACGTCTGTTAATGCCGCACTCTGTATATGTGTTGAGCACGTCTGTTAATGCTCCGCTCTGTATACGTGTTGAGCACGTCTGTTAATGCCCCGCTCTGTATATATGTTGAGCACGTCTGTTAATGCCGCACTCTGTATATGTGTTGAGCACGTCTGTTAATGCCGCACTCTGTATATGTGTTGAGCACGTCTGTTAATGCCGCACTCTGTATATGTGTTGAGCACGTCTGTTAATGCTCCGCTCTGTATATGTGTTGAGCACGTCTGTTAATGCCGCACTCTGTATATGTGTTGAGCACGTCTGTTAATGCTCCGCTCTGTATATGTGTTGAGCACGTCTGTTAATGCCGCACTCTGTATAAGTGTTGAGCACGTCTGTTAATGCCGCGCTCTGTATATGTGTTGAGCACGTCTGTTAATGCCGCGCTCTGTATATGTGTTGAGCACGTCTGTTAATGCCCCGCTCTGTATATGTGTTGAGCACGTCTGTTAATGCCGCGCTCTGTATATGTGTTGAGCACGTCTGTTAATTCCGCGCTCTGTATATGTGTTGAGCTCGTCTGTATATGTGTTGAGCACGTCTGTTAATGCCCCGCTCTGTATATATGTTGAGCACGTCTGTTAATGCCGCACTCTGTATATGTGTTGAGCACGTCTGTTAATGCCGCACTCTGTATATGTGTTGAGCACGTCTGTTAATGCCGCACTCTGTATATGTGTTGAGCACGTCTGTTAATGCTCCGCTCTGTATATGTGTTGAGCACGTCTGTTAATGCCGCACTCTGTATATGTGTTGAGCACGTCTGTTAATGCTCCGCTCTGTATATGTGTTGAGCACGTCTGTTAATGCCGCACTCTGTATAAGTGTTGAGCACGTCTGTTAATGCCGCGCTCTGTATATGTGTTGAGCACGTCTGTTAATGCCGCGCTCTGTATATGTGTTGAGCACGTCTGTTAATGCCCCGCTCTGTATATGTGTTGAGCACGTCTGTTAATGCCGCGCTCTGTATATGTGTTGAGCACGTCTGTTAATTCCGCGCTCTGTATATGTGTTGAGCTCGTCTGTATATGTGTTGAGCACGTCTGTATATGTGTTGAGCACGTCTGTATATGTGTTGAGCACGTCTGTATATGTGTCGAGCACGTCTGTTAATGCCCCGCTCCGATAGATGAAATTTGAAGCCCGTATCATTTTGAACCATATTATTGCGCCATTTCATGTTTTATTCTCGGACAACAACAGTTAATATCTCAATAATTGTGTATAAAATTAGAACACTTCGATCGTGAATGCAAAAAAAAAAACGCTTTTCGGAGTTTGAGGAATGAGCAAATAGCTAAGTTCAGATTCAATCTGGCATAACGTCTTACGCCTAGAGCTAAATACTATAATATCCGTTGTAGACAACAATTCCCTGGGTACATATTACTTTGTATCTATATATGGCTTCCCTGCACAACACATATTATGGGGATATAGCCGAACCAATGACGTTTGTTCTTTATGACAATTTGGTACTTAATGGATACAGCATGTCAGTGTGGAACCTAGTTCGGAACAACATGGCGGTTCCTCGTGCAGTCAACCGACTAATGGTTCTTGGGAATATTATTAACAGTGTATATATATTCTCATAATAATATGGGCGATTGTGGAAAAACTTAAATTGGTGTCCCACATTACTTACTTCCAGCATGTCCAACTAGTTATCGTAGTGGGGATGCCAGTGGACAAACCGTCTGTTTCAAGGTTGTGATGGGTGAGTACTCTCACAACCAGGGGGAAGCGACATGTAGTGTAGACGGAGGCCATTTACTACGAGTGAATACTATGACCATCTGGAACATGATGGTGGGTGTGCTTAATGAACCTAGTGAGTATAATTATACAATTATTTTTGAAAGTTTCTTTATACTATCTCTTTGGGTGGAGACTATGAACTCTTTAATAAAGTATGTTGTCATGATCAGATATCGTATCAACTTACAAAAGAGGAAATTTTATCAGGTTTTGAAATTGTGATGGGATGCCCAGAATTTCAAAGATCGCCCGCGGCTTAGAGCGTTTACATTTTCATTATACACATTACTGGCGACGAAACAGCGTTCCTAATTTCCGCTGCTTTTATTCCTATATTATTTTGGATCCTCATGTGCGGTCTCAGGGGTTTTCACCTTTCCTCAGTCCTATATAAAATTTCTAAATTATGGTTTGAAAACCAAACTTCCAAATAATTTCAGCCTGTTTTGTGTGGAATTTTCAACTGATGTTGTATCAAGCATACCATTTTCAACTGTTGAACTTTCTGTTGAAACTAAAATAGGGATGGGACAGCCCAAACCCCCTGACTCCACGTCCCTACTTGATATTCGTGGGATAGAAGTGGGATATTAAATCTTAATATGTATATATTTATCACCATGCAACTATATCCCATATATTCCAGCATACGTCGGCTCATAACCATGTAAACATATCCCATATATTCCAGCATATCCCATATATTCCAGCATATCCCATATATTCCAGCATATGTCGTCACCATGTAACCATATCCCATATATTCCAGCATATACCGATCATTGCTGCTTCTTCGTGGACGGCTCAGATGAAGAGCACATCGGAACATGGACGTACTCCGACGGATCACCTATGCTTTGGGCCAAGTGGGCAGCTGGAGAACCAAACAATGGTAATTATCACTGCATGGGCATGCAACGACCATATGGACTGATGATCACAGACGGCTCGTGCACCTCAACTAGCATCTCATATATATGTCAAATTGATGTATAAACAGCATGTTCTTGTGAAAACGTCGGAAGTGTCAATAACCACGCCGCTCAAATGTATTGGAAACGGGGGTGGAGTGGGACATTGTATATCCACCAGAGTAATAAGTACTATGCTGAACAGTTCATAGACAGTCAACCAGTCTCCGATTGCTACTCATTGAGCAAATATGCTAAATGAATTACGCTTACTTAAATGCAAATGAATTAAGCTTAAATGTCATATAGACATGGCTATATTACGCTTAACTCTTTCATCACCGAATTAACAGAGGTAAATTGGTCAGGACACCGGGTTTACAGCAGCATATACGGAAATGATATGTCTCAGATGTTGGGCATTCATACTAGTATTTATATATATGGTAGGTATAGACACCCATATATTGTCATGACACGTGATGACTACCCATCAATTTGCATGACCTGCCCATGGACGGTGTCAAATGATTGTGTTGACGTCACCATGGTAACTCATGTCAGGTGTGAACAGGTGCGTAAATACATTTGAACTCAATAAATACTGTTAAAGTTAATTTGATTTGCAATAATTCACCACATAATTATGGACCAAACTCAGATATTTAGTTGTCATTATATACATAACGTGTCATAGTTTTAGCATATGTGGTGATTATGAATGTAATTAGCAGGTTTGTAATGAGCACAATGATGAGAACAGACCAGTAATAATATATACATTTTCCAGCATTTAGTGCTCAAAACATCTGTCGGCAGCGTTTCGTCGACATGTTTTAGTAAACCACCAAATAGTAACCGTGGCGTCATACAGGTGGTGTCTTTATTTAGTCCCTGAACATCTCTTTATGGGTTTACATTAGGTCTCCGTACACAAAAATACATTACTATTGATACATAATATCACCCGTATGATACCCAAGTCGCTAACCAATACAATATTGTGTATACCACTGTAAACATGGATTTATTGCTTGTTTTCTCGAAAAATAAGCTCTGCCCACTAAAGCGGGCTGTGGTGAATTAACGTAAATTACGTCGTGTCCGATAAAACGTAATTAATTTATGCTTAAGCATAATTTATTTACGCTTAATGATATGTATTACCCCTAAGTGTAAACTAAATACGCTTCAGCGCAATTAGATAATACATGTGAAAAAGGCCTCCCATATATGGTGACCCAACATCCCCCAACTACCACGTTCCTTCAAACGTATTGTTGTCCAATAGACTTCTTAATTGCCTGTGTATGTAAGCAAGTTAATGTGTTTGGAAAGGGTAGAGCCTACAGAGTTTGGAAATCCACGTTTCAATTTTTTATGATGCCCCCTGATGGTCATTTTGGATTTTTCAAAAGGGCCGCCAAAATATCATATTAACCTGGTTTTCCAATGTTTGCAACTATCATATGAACATATACACTCCAATAAAGGATATATACTTATCAATTGAAAACGTATAAATGATTGAGATTCGGTGGACTTGTATCTTGTTTTACCTTACAAGCAGCTCAAATATGATGAACAACTTCTCTCAAAATGCTAGCTTTGTCCTATAATGCAGCAGTCCAGCGCCACAACTGTTCGAATTGATGTACTATTAAAAATAAAAATGTTGCATAACTTAGCAACTTTTAGCTTTAATAATGTGCATATGTGACCCGCCATATCAAATCCAGTCGTATTTCGAATTTTATTTTTACCCTGTGCCAAAGCATTCTCTTATATATGCGAGTCGACCATAGGTTGCCTCGCATATATAAGAGAATGCATTCGCCTAACAATTTTAATATTTTGTTCTTGTATTCTTTAACAATTTTATAATTTCACCCATACAGAGCCCCAGACAAACATGAGTAGACGACACTCTTCTATATCCTTCTATATATGTGTGGGGCTCCCTGCAGGGTAATGGATGTTTTTTATTTTATGTCCTAAAAATTGTAAGAAATATTTATTTAAAAAAAATTACGAAAAATTGTTAGGCCAATGCATTCACTTATATAGGCGATGCGACCTATGGTCGACTCGCATATATAAGAGAATGCAATGGCACAGGGTAAAAAAATCCCGACTTACGACTGGATTTGATATGGCGGGTCACATATATTAGATGTACGAAAATTTGAGTACGTAAGCAGCTTGTCAATTCAACTGTTGTTAACTCAACTGTTTTCATGCTCAAATTCCCAAATTCCCACCCCCCAGAATACGTTTATCCCCCTAAATATTCATTAACGAATTGTTCAGATAGCATAAGTTGGGACGGATGTATAAGCCTCACGTGTGTTTTACTGGCCGATAGTCTATGGTTTATGTGATCGTGAAATGATAATAATCGAAGCCTCCCGTGCTATCCTTATTATATATGTGACATAACCTACGTTGGCGGTAGATCCTCCGGACTTCACGTTGTGTACTTTCTTTGTTTGGTAACAACAAATCATGGAACCATATATTGTTGATTTCTTAATTTGAACATGGCTTCGCCAGTCGGTGCTAGATAGCCGATGCTGGCTTCTCGTGTCTTCTTTCGTTGGCATCAGTTAGTTATCAATCGACCAAAATCGTATTGGAACTTAGACGACTGAACGATGAGAGAAAACCGCTCATCGCTTATAATGGAAAATGGTGACCTGCTTTTCCAAAATCATGTCACGATGTTATTGTCCAAGTTGCCAACGGTTCGTCACTGGATGTAGTTTGCATATATCATGACCAGTGCAGTATACCAAAACATACTATAACCCTTTACCCAACAAACCGGCCAAAAACGGCCAAATAAAGCTGCAACAGTCTAAATTATCTTGGGTCTGTCTCAATAAAACCATACAAATATGGATATCATTGGAACCGGCTCATTGACCACATTGTGATGGTTACAGTTATGCCCTGTGCCAATGCATTCTCTTATATATGCGAGTCGACCATAGGTCGCCTCGCATATATAAGAGAATGCATTGGCCTCAAACAAAATCTCTTTTTAACACTTTTTACCATTTTTTCTTACATTCTTTAACAATTTTATAATTTTTAATGTGGTAAGCCAATGCATTCTCTGATATATGCGAGGCGACCTATGGTCGACTCGCATATATAAGAGAATGCATTGGCACAGGGCCGTTCTGTTGGGTAAAGGGTTAACCTTTATATAACTGCACTGATTTGACTGCCTGTTTTTATGAGGACCAGCAGCGAATGATCTCGTCAATACGACTGTCCGACTAATAAATCATGCCTGTTTTTCGTGCATCGTATAATTAAATGGCATCTGATTAAATACATGTAATGCAGCCAGAGATGTGGCACATCACATCCGCATCAAACTGACATTGACAGTACACACGCGTGGTTCTGTGTATGTGTATACTATATGTACAGCAGGTCAGGCTAATCAACATGGATTATATTAAGGAGGATGTTCAGTGACATAATTTGAATGGTATTTCCATGCAAATTTCCGCAGTAAAAGTTATAGAGTCGCAATTATTGCTGGGTGTGACTTCGTGAGGTATTGAAACAATACGCGTTTACTTAGTGGGTAGGCTTGGAATGGGTTAAATTAGAAAGTTTGTGTAATTGTTTTTTAATTTGATATTGGTTTAAAAATAAAACTTGGTCAAGTGTTTAAATTCCAGAACAAAAAATAAATTTATAGCAAAAACTGGCAATTTACCAAGCCCAGTCGCCAGTTAAACGTTATATCATTATGTCCAATGATGTGACTGCTTTATTTACCAGACAACTGCTTCATATACAACTTTTGCTTCTGAGATTTGCATGGAAATCTTATGCTATTGTCACCACCTAATATCCCCTTTGGCGTCCAGTGCAACTATGGAACAATGGAGATAAGTGCCAGTTGCCTTTGCTTGTCAATTATTCAATTTATAATTTGATTGTACACATGTATATGCTGTGATACTCAATGATAATTACAAATATATTTATCTGATTTCTCATGTTTTCTGTGATAATGTATTAGTATTTTAGAATCATTATACTTTAAATACTGTGATTTCATATTGTGTTTCCGGTTGTGTTTGTATTTTTCTTCATCGCAGTTGATAATTTTACTATTGAGAGTGTTTATATTAGAAACTATTTTAACAAATTGATGTTGATGTTGTTCAAATTTTGATACATGCATTGAAAATCAATTTGAACAAATATGTAATCAGTATGACCATCCAGTTGTCCATTCACAAATAGTTTGATTTCCAGAAAAAACATTAGTTCTACTGAAGTAAATGGGATGAAATTGGTTATGTAAGTTCACAATACAGTTCACATTTAATATTGGGGTTTGGCCCATTTTCACCAGAGTTACGACCTTTTTTTTTAATTTATGCTCAATTTTCGTTTCGGGATAATAACTTTAGTAAGTGACTAGAGTTAACTTAGAATGATAGGATTTTTAAATGTGGGCCAAGTTCGATGTTGGATTCCATTCGCCTATCATTACCATAGTTACAGACATGTTTCGACTTCGAAATTTTTGTTTTTCTTCGTTTCAAGATGATAACTTCAGTTAATGTTGACTAGATGGAATTAAATTTTGTATGAATGCATACGAGCGAGTGTATTATGCGACCATTTACCGTGCACTTTGTGTTAATTAAATGCAATATCGCTTTCAACTGTCTGTTTTGATAATGCGTTGTAATTTTCTTGCATACAATATGGAAGCAAGTTCTTTTCCAACATGATATGACCTTATTTCAAGTAACCAACTACTACATCCGCTTTCCTCTGCGTAGTTGTATTTGTGAAATGTAAATGTAATGGGACCCAAGGCAATGGGTAAATTTAAATATTGTATTGGATAAATTGAACTTTGATCGGTAACACCACTTGAGACAATATTGGGGGTGCCAGTTACATGTATCAACACGGATAATGTATGAGTTCGCTGAACCGCTCTAGCGAATCTGGCCAGATTTACTGCGTGTGAGATTACACAAAATGACAAGACAAGTTAATGTCCGCTGTCCACCACACGAACACAACATCTATTGGTATATAGTGATGCTCGTCATACATACATAATAGTCACAGTCCCACAGTCACGAACCTTCACGGTTAATGGATGATATTGCTATCTGATGGATGACATTGCTATTTCAACACGGCTAACATATAAATGCTTGCGACTTAACAAGAAGGCAGTTAGTCAGGCAGTCAGTCGGGGGGCTACACCTATAGACGGGCAAATATATAGTCTACACAATAAGACCGAGAAAGCCAGATACAGTGCCAGAGAATAGTCCGGGAATGGACGTATACAGTACAGCGAAAGAAACGACAACGCTACACGAATCATAGCTAAAAAGCATATCGACTGTTTCAGACTGGAACGAACAACGCCCGTCAGCTCAGGTGTAAATTTTTCAGATGTAAAACTTCATATTGTTTAAGTATACTTTAAATAATGATGTAATCAACGGCCAATGTCAATCCCGATATACGACCAGTATTGGTAAACACTGTAACAGTAAAATGTAAACATTCAATAACATGTTTTTCAGATATCATAAGTTATGACAAATTGGACGGATGTGTAATAAACAATGAGCACCACATGTGTTTTACTGGCCGATAGTTTATGGTTTATGGGATCACATGTGTTTTACTGGCCAATAGTTTATGGTTTATGGGATCGTGAAAGGAAAATATTCGAAGCCTCCCAGTGCTATCCTTCTGTAATTACACCCGCCTCAAACTGAAACCAGTTGCACATAAGTGTTGTTCTATATATGTATATTATATGTACAGCAGGTCAGGCTAATCAGCATAAATTATATCAAAGAGGAGGTCAAATGACCAATTATGATTGGCATTTCCATGCAAATCTCTGTAGCAAAAGTTACAAAGTTGTATATATATCTGGGTGTGACTCTTCGAGGTGTTGCAAACAATACATATATACATAGCGGGTCGCGATCGGCTTGAATTGTTTTCCATTAGACAGTTGGTGTATTTATTGTTTAATGTTATATTGATTTTTCAAAACTAGATCAAGGATTGTAATTCCAGAAAAAAATTCCCACAATTAAATTTATAGCTAAAAGTGGCAATTGCCAAGCGCAGCTGCCAGTTTAAATGTTATGTCTGTTTAATGTTGTGGATGCATTATTTCCAGACAACTGCTTAATATATAACAACTGCCTCGAAATTTGCACGGAAATTTCCATTCAAATTGGTCACTTGACCTCCTCCTTTAGCAATTACATTATAATGTCATTGCCCAAATTCTAGGTTTGCATCCAGTGTAACTATGGAACATTAGATCTAAGCTCCACTTGCCTTTTATTGTCAATTTTTCACTTTATATGTTGATTATACACATGTATAATTATCCTGTGATAATGTATTAGAATTTTAGAATCATTATAATTTACAAACTGTGATTTCATTTTGTGTTCATTGTTGTATTTTTTCTTCTTCATCGCAATTGAGAGTTTTACTGTCGAGAGTGCTTATATGAGAAATTCTTTTAATAAATATATGCTGTTCAAATTTTGATGCACCAGCTGTCCGTCCACAAACAGTTTGGTTCCAGATGATAAAGTTAGTTCTACTGAAGTAAATGGGATGAAATTTATTATGTGTGTTCACTACCACAAAGTACAGTTCAAATTTGATGTTTGGTTTTGGCCGCCCGTTTTCACCTGTTACCACCCTTTGTTGATATTTAGGCCCAATTGTCGTTTCGGAGTGATCACTTTAGTTAGTGTTAACTGATGATAATGGGAATGAAATTTGGTAAGCAGGGTTACAATCTTAAAATATTGCTCAAGTTCGAGTTTGGGTTCGATCCGCCCATCAGTGGTGGTGTTAATTAAATGCATATATCAAACAACTATCTGCTGTGACCATGCTTTGTAATTTGCTTGCATAACATACTGAAGCATGCTGTGATCCATGTCCAACACGACATGACGTTATTTCAAGTAACCAACCACCACATTCAATTTCCTCTGCGTATTTGTATTTATGAACATTTAAGATAGATGTAATAGGATCCAAGGCGATGTGAAATATCGTGTTGGATAACAAGTTGTTCAGGTAACATAAGTAAGGACAAATTTGACGGGTGTATAATAACCACATATCCTCACGTACAAGTTGTCAAGTTGTGGGAATTTAGTGGCATGACTTTGAGCTACCCCCATATCTGATCCACTGCAATCACTCGAAATGATCCCCGTCCATACGCCCTGCGAAAGCAAGGGTTATCATCAGGGTCCGCGCGGGACCAAAATTTACCTTTGCCAAATGAAAATATGTTTTGCCAAATTCTTTTAGAATTTGCCAAATGCTATTCCAGATAGTATAATTTTCCGCAATATTGAGTCTTATTTTGTGGTTTATCATACAGCAATAAACCAATCACCGAACAATTAAATTGTAGAAGGGTTGCTTCATCAATAGGAAACATTCCAAGAGGATTAGCTATGTAAACACCATCACCACACTAAATACGGGTAATACCTCTCCTATCAATACTAATGCTATCAGATTAATTGCATCTTAATACAGGTGTTAAATTTTCCTAGACCTTATAACATACCACTAATATAATTATATTGTGTGATAGTTTCCTGAAATGAATGGTACTGATTGACCATTATTTGAGTAATTAAAAAGTGACTTGCCAAAACTTTTGCCAAATGAAAATATTTTTTGCCAAATGTGAATTATTTTTGCCATTGGCAAGTGGCAGCGCGAACCCTGGTTATCATCATACATTTAAAAATATAGAAGATTTCAAAACGTCCAATAATAATCTTGTCCTTGGACATTACAACCGATTACGTTGACAAAGTCTTTACGATGTCAACTGTAACATAAAATATTTGCACTAAATTATAGGCTACAGTCTCCATAAATCAGAAGTTTGTTCAATTCACTAAAGCAATATGGACCAACATATCTATGCTCTACAGGCTAAATTATTCAGAGTTTGCAATAAACATAGACCAACTAAGTTATGTGAATATGTTAACGTTATTGCACTCATTTGTTGTGCTTACAGTTCTTGTTTTAACATCGCGTCACAGCAATCTCGTGCAACAACGCGAACCATTTCACACACATGGATGTCGTTCTATCGTATTGAATTCGCTATAAACTATGGTTATTATAAATGGAATAGAGTGAATGTTCTGCATAACTGTTCGCTAATGACAGCTCCGGTGTCACAGGTATTTTGTATGTCATGGTTGAATTTTCATAAAAAGTACATGTATGTTTTTGCACAAAACTTCTGCACGGTTTGACCGTGTAAGGGCAGGCGCCATGGTCCCACGAGTCAGGTGGCTTTCGTTGGTAATGACCACCAGGGACGTGGTGACATGGTGGTTGGGTGTCTCACCCCGCACAACATAAGTTGGAAATTGCACACGAACTATAAGTTAAAAGTGTTCTTGTAGTTTCATTTTCCAACGAATTATTAGTGAGGACATTGTTGTTTTTATACCAAAGGTGATAAATTGTCCTGCTTTTTGTCAAAATCTTGGACTGAAATGACCATCAGTTGCACATTTTCCAACTTCTGGGTTGTCAGGTCGGAAATTTCCAACACTTAGAGAGCTTGGTACCACTCTATAGATGCTATGATTTTGCAGTTTTCATGTTCAGATTTCAAAATGTTCTCACACTGGACTGAGGACTAGTCAAAAACAGTTAATCAACTAAAAATAAATTGACCTCTGAATTTTCCTGGAGTTAGACCTCTATAGATGCTAAGGTTTTTTCAGGTCAAGATTGAAACAATTTTTCACAGTGTGACCGAGGGGTCCTATAGTCCCTCTCCTGTGGCCAATTAAAACTACTGATCTATTTTATTTAAATTGACGACAGGATTTGCATGGGGATAGACCTCTAGATGTTAGGATTTAGCGGATTACAGATTAAAAAATGTTATCCAATTGAGGCCGACGGTTCGTGGTCCCTTCCCGGTGACAAGTTACAAACTTTTAATCAATTAACAAAATCGAGGCCTAAATTTGCCTGGAGTTAGATTTCTAGATGCAAGGATTTTGTAGTTTTCAGATTTGGATATCAAAATGTTCTCCCATTGAGCAGAACCATGGTCGGCATTGTGAGTCCTATTCCATCCTCGGTAGTACGTAAACGACTAATATTCATTAAACTAAACTCAAATCAAGGCTGTGAGATGTCAGTTCGGGAATGTTAAGCAAAGAAGGGGAATGGCATTACAGCAACTTGGGAGTTTAGCGTGGTCCAATGTTCAAGGGGGAGGTGCGATTGGAAATTTCAAAGTGGATGCCACCCCCCGAACGAAGACAATGTACACACGTTAACAACACACCGTTACAAATTACATGTGCTTGTGTCTGATTTATTTACTGATCCATTATGGGTAATATTTCCCTGTTGTATGTTCTACTGTTACTCTTAATTCGAATGAGTTAATTCTTCTATTCTATCTTGTTTACCTTCAATGTCCATTGTTAAAATTTGATTCAATAAATAGTTATATCATTACATCAGTTTGGTATTTTATACATCCTTTTGAAAACGGTTGTATTGTTCGTAGTCCATGTATCCACAGCTTTCAACCGTCTGGACACTTAAATCAATTATAAAAGTATATCATAGAGATGGCTCATGTCCAATATATAAAGTGTCAACCAGCCGTGCCATTATAATTATACTCTGTCTGTGGAATCTGATATATCAGATTAATTCAATTATAAAATGTATAGTAATAGGGGTGGCTCATGTCCAGTATATAAAGTGTCCACCAGCTGTGCCCTTTTAATTACACTGTTTGAGGTTCTGATATACATGTATCAGCTAGTTCGGGATATCAAGCGTGATCTACCAGTGGGAATTAAGAAACCTGTGTTCGATGTTATGTACGTATGCATACAAGTTGGAAAGCAATGTGAAATGTCCGACCAACGTGCATGCGTACTTCAACCAAGTTAGTTATGTCACGTAATCATCGATGCTCATCGGGAACGATGGTTTTACCTATAGGACCTACACACAAGTTAATTATGTCACGTAATCATCGATGCTTACCGGGAACGATGGTTTTACCTATAGGACCGGCCTACGAGTTAATTATGTCACGTAATCATCGATGCTTACCGGGAACGATGGTTTTACATATAGGACCGTCCTACGAGTTAATTATGTCATGTAATCATCGATGCTCACCGGGAACGATGGTTTTACCTATAGGACCGGCACCCGAGTTAACTATGTCATGTAATCATCGATGCTCTCCGGTAACGATGGTTTTACCTATAGGACCGGCCCACGAGTTAATTATGTCATGTAATCATCGATGCTTACCGGGAACGATGGTTTTACCCATAGGACCGTCCTACGAGTTAATTGTGTCATGTAATCATCGATGCTCACCGGTAACGATGGTTTTACCTATAGGACCGGCACCCGAGTTAATTACGTCATGTAATCATCGATGCTCACCGGTAACGATGGTTTTACATATAGGACCGGCCCACGAGTTAGTTATGTCACGTAATCATCGATGCTCACCGGGAACGATGGTTTTACCTATAGGACCTACACACAAGTTAATTATGTTACGTATTCATTGATGCTCACCGAGAACGAGGGTTATACCTATAGGACCGGCACCCGAGTTAATTATGCCACGTAATCATCGATGCTCACCGGGAACGATGGTTTTACCTATAGGACCTACACACGAGTTAATTATGTTACGTAATCATTGATGCTCACCGAGAACGAGGATTATACCTATAGGACCGGCCCACGAGTTAATTATGTCACGTAATCATCGATGTTCACCGGGAACGATGGTTTTACCTATAGAACCGGCACCAGAGTTAATTATGTCATGTAATCATCGATGCTCGACGAGAACGAGGGTTTTACCTATAGGACCGGCACCCGAGTTAATTATGTCATGTAATCATCGATGCTCACCGGGAACGATTGGTTTACCTATAGAACCGGCCCATGAGTTAATTATGTCACGTAATCATCGATGCTCACCGGGAACGATGGTTTTACCTATAGAACCGGCCCATGAGTTAATTATGTCACGTAATCATCGATGCTCACCGGGAACTACGGTTTTACCGATAGGACCGTCCTACGAGTTAATTATGTCACGTAATCATCGATGCTCACCGGGAACGATGGTTTTACATATAGGACCGGCACCCGAGTTAATTATGTCACGTAATCATCGATGCTCACCGGGAACGATGGTTTTACCTATAGGACCGTCCTACGAGTTAATTATGTCACGTAATCATCGATGCTTACCGGGAACGATGGTTTTACCTATAGGACCGACCCACGAGTTAATTATGTCACGTGATCATCGATGCTCACCGGTAACGATGGTTTTACCTATAGGACCGGCACCCGAGTTAATTATGTCATGTAATCATCGATGCTCACCGGGAACGATTGTTTTACCTATAGAACCGGCCCATGAGTTAATTATGTCACGTAATCATCGATGCTCACCGGGAACGATGGTTTTACATATAGGACCGGCACCCGAGTTAATTATGTCACGTAATCATCGATGCTCACCGGGAACGAGGGTTTTACCTATAGGACCGTCCTACGAGTTAATTATGTCACGTAATCATCGATGCTTACCGGGAACGATGGTTTTACCTATAGGACCGACCCACGAGTTTATTATGTCACGTGATCATCGATGCTCACCGGTAATGATGGTTTTACCTATAGGACCGGCCCGCGAGTTAATTATGTCATGTTATCATCGATGCTACCCGGGGACGATGGTTTTACATATAGGACCGGCACCCGAGTTAATTATGTCACGTAATCATCGATGCTTACCGGGAACGATGGTTTTACCTATAGGACCGGCCTACGAGTTAATTATGTCACGTAATCATCGATGCTTACCGGGAACGATGGTTTTACATATAGGACCGTCCTACGAGTTAATTATGTCATGTAATCATCGATGCTCACCGGGAACGATGGTTTTACCTATAGGGCCGGCCCACGAGTTAATTATGTCACGTAATCATCGATGCTCACCGGGATCGATGGTATTACCTATAGGACCGGCACCCGAGTTAACTATGTCATGTAATCATCGATGCTTACCGGGAACGATGGTTTTACCTATAGGACCGTCCTACGAGTTAATTGTGTCATGTAATCATCGATGCTCACCGGTAACGATGGTTTTACCTATAGGACCGGCACCCGAGTTAATTACGTCATGTAATCATCGATGCTCACCGGTAACGATGGTTTTACATATAGGACCGGCCCACGAGTTAATTATGTCATGTAATCATCGATGCTCACCGGTAACGATGGTTTTACCTATAGGACCGGCACCCGAGTTAATTATGTCATGTAATCATCGATGCTTACCGGGAACGATGGTTTTACCTATAGGACCGTCCTACGAGTTAATTGTGTCATGTAATCATCGATGCTCACCGGTAACGATGGTTTTACCTATAGGACCGGCACCCGAGTTAATTATGTCATGTAATCATCGATGCTCACCGGTAACGATGGTTTTACCTATAGGACCGGCCTACGAGTTAATTATGTCATGTAATCATCGATGCTCACCGGGAACGATGGTTTTACCTATAGGACCGGCCCACGAGTTAATTATGTCATGTAATCATCGATGCTCGACGAGAACGATGGTTTTACCTATAGGACCGTCCTACGAGTTAATTGTGTCATGTAATCATCGATGCTCACCGGTAACGATGGTTTTACCTATAGGACCGGCACCCGAGTTAATTATGTCACGTAATCATCGATGCTCACCTGGAACGATGGTTTTACCTATAGGACCGGCACCCGAGTTAATTATGTCATGTAATCATCGATGCTCACCGGGAACGATTGTTTTACCTATAGAACCGGCCCATGAGTTAATTATGTCACGTAATCATCGATGCTCACCGGGAACGATGGTTTTACATATAGGACCGGCACCCGAGTTAATTATGTCACGTAATCATCGATGCTCACCGGGAACGAGGGTTTTACCTATAGGACCGTCCTACGAGTTAATTATGTCACGTAATCATCGATGCTAACCGGGAACGATGGTTTTACCTATAGGACCGACCCACGAGTTAATTATGTCACGTGATCATCGATGCTCACCGGTAATGATGGTTTTACCTATAGGACCGGCCCGCGAGTTAATTATGTCATGTAATCATCGATGCTCCCCGGGAACGATGGTTTTACATATAGGACCGGCACCCGAGTTAATTATGTCACGTAATCATCGATGCTTACCGGGAACGATGGTTTTACCTATAGGACCGGCCTACGAGTTAATTATGTCACGTAATCATCGATGCTTATCGGGAACGATGGTTTTACATATAGGACCGGCCTCCGAGTTAATTATGTCATGTAATCATCGATGCTCACCGGGAACGATGGTTTTACCTATAGGACCGTCCTACGGGTTAATTATGTCATGTAATCATCGATGCTCACCGGTAACGATGGTTTTACCTATAGGACCGTCCTACGGGTTAATTATGTCACGTAATTATCGATGCTCACCGATAACGATGGTTTTACCTAAAGGACCGGCCCACGAGTTAATTATGTCATGTAATCATCGATGCTTACCGGGAACGATGGTTTTACCTATAGGACCGGCACCCGAGTTAATTACGTCATGTAATCATCGATGCTCACCGGTAACGATGGTTTTACATATAGGACCGGCCCACGAGTTAGTTATGTCACGTAATCATCGATGCTCACCGGGAACGATGGTTTTACCTATAGGACCTACACACAAGTTAATTATGTTACGTATTCATTGATGCTCACCGAGAACGAGGGTTATACCTATAGGACCGGCACCCGAGTTAATTATGCCACGTTATCATCGATGCTCACCGGCAACGATGGTTTTACCTATAGGACCTACACACGAGTTAATTATGTTACGTAATCATTGATGCTCACCGAGAACGAGGGTTATACCTATAGGACCGGCCCACGTGTTAATTATGTCATGTAATCATCGATGCTCACCGGGAACGATGGTTTTACCTATAGGACCGTCCTACGAGTTAATTGTGTCATGTAATCATCGATGCTCACCGGTAACGATGGTTTTACCTATAGGACCGGCACCCGAGTTAATTATGTCACGTAATCATCGATGCTCACCTGGAACGATGGTTTTACCTATAGGACCGGCACCCGAGTTAATTATGTCACGTAATCATCGATGCTCACCGGGGACGATGGTTTTACCTATAGGACCGGTACCCGAGTTAATTATGTCACGTAATCATCGATGCTCACCGAGAACGATGGTTTTACCTATAGGACGCTCCTACGAGTTAATTATGTCATGTAATCATCGATGTTCACCGGGAACGAGGGTTTTACCTATAGGACAGCCACCCGAGTTAATTATGTCACGTAATCATCGATGCTCACCGAGAACGATGGTTTTACCTATAGGACCGGCACCCGAGTTAATTATGTCACGTAATCATCGATGCTCACCGGGGACGATGGTTTTACCTATAGGACCGGCACCCGAGTTAATTATGTCACGTAATCATCGATGCTCACCGGGAACGATGGTTTTACCTATAGGACCGGCACCCGACTTAATTATGTCACGTAATCATCGATGCTCACCGAGAACGATGGTTTTACCTATAGGACCGTCCTACGAGTTAATTATTTCATGTAATCATCGATGTTCACCGGGAACGAGGGTTTTACCTATAGGACCGCCACCCGAGTTAATTATGTCACGTAATCATCGATGCTCACCGAGAACGATGGTTTTACCTATAGGACCGGCACCCGAGTTAATTATGTCACGTAATCATCGATGCTCACCGGGGACGATGGTTTTACCTATAGGACCGGCACCCGAGTTAATTATGTCACGTAATCATCGTTGCTCACCGGGAACGATGGTTTTACCTATAGGACCGGCCCACGAGTTAATTATGTCACGTAATCATCGATGCTCACCGGGAACGATGGTTTTACCTATAGGACCGGCACCAGAGTTAATTATGTCATGTAATCATCGATGCTCACCGAGAACGATGGTTTTACCTATAGGACCGGCACCCGAGTTAATTATGTCACGTAATCATCGATGCTCACCGGGGACGATGGTTTTACCTATAGGACCGGCACCCGAGTTAATTATGTCACGTAATCATCGATGCTCACCGAGAACGATGGTTTTACCTATAGGACCGGCACCCGAGTTTATTATGTCATGTAATCATCGATGTTCACCGGGAACGAGGGTTTTACCTATAGGACAGCCACCCGAGTTAATTATGTCACGTAATCATCGATATTCACCGGGAACGAGGGTTTTACCTATAGGACCGCCACCCGAGTTAATTATGTCATGTAATCATCGATATTCACCGGGAACGAGGGTTTTACCTATAGGACCGCCACCCGAGTTAATTATGTCACGTAATCATCGATGCTCACCGAGAACGATGGTTTTACCTATAGGACCGGCACCCTAGTTAATTATGTCACGTAATCATCGATGCTCACCGGGGACGATGGTTTTACCTATAGGACCGGCACCCGAGTTAATTATGTCACGTAATCATCGATGCTCACCGAGAACGATGGTTTTACCTATAGGACGCTCCTACGAGTTAATTATGTCATGTAATCATCGATGTTCACCGGGAACGAGGGTTTTACCTATAGGACAGCCACCCGAGTTAATTATGTCACGTAATCATCGATGCTCACCGAGAACGATGGTTTTACCTATAGGACCGGCACCCGAGTTAATTATGTCACGTAATCATCGATGCTCACCGGGGACGATGGTTTTACCTATAGGACCGGCACCCGAGTTAATTATGTCACGTAATCATCGATGCTCACCGGGAACGATGGTTTTACCTATAGGACCGGCACCCGACTTAATTATGTCACGTAATCATCGATGCTCACCGAGAACGATGGTTTTACCTATAGGACCGGCACCCGAGTTAATTATGTCACGTAATCATCGATGCTCACCGGGAACGAGGGTTTTACCTATAGGACCGTCCTACGAGTTAATTATGTCATGTAATCATCGATGTTCACCGGGAACGAGGGTTTTACCTATAGGACCGCCACCCGAGTTAATTATGTCACGTAATCATCGATGCTCACCGAGAACGATGGTTTTACCTATAGGACCGGCACCCGAGTTAATTATGTCACGTAATCATCGATGCTCACCGGGGACGATGGTTTTACCTATAGTACCGGCACCCGAGTTAATTATGTCACGTAATCATCGTTGCTCACCGGGAACGATGGTTTTACCTATAGGACCGGCCCACGAGTTAATTATGTCACGTAATCATCGATGCTCACCGGGAACGATGGTTTTACCTATAGGACCGGCACCAGAGTTAATTATGTCATGTAATCATCGATGCTCACCGGGAACGATGGTTTTACCTATAGGACCGGCACCAGAGTTAATTATGTCATGTAATCATCGATGCTCACCGGGAACGAGGGTTTTACCTATAGGACCGTCCTACGAGTTAATTATGTCATGTAATCATCGATGTTCACCGGGAACGAGGGTTTTACCTATAGGACCGCCACCCGAGTTAATTATGTCACGTAATCATCGATGCTCACCGAGAACGATGGTTTTACCTATAGGACCGGCACCCGAGTTAATTATGTCTCGTAATCATCGATGCTCACCAGGGACGATGGTTTTACCTATAGGACCGGCACCCGAGTTAATTATGTCACGTAATCATCGTTGCTCATCGGGAACGATGGTTTTACCTATAGGACCGGCCCACGAGTTAATTATGTCACGTAATCATCGATGCTCACCGGGAACGATGGTTTTACCTATAGGACCGGCACCAGAGTTATTTATGTCATGTAATCATCGATGCTCACCGAGAACGATGGTTTTACCTATAGGACCGGCACCAGAGTTAATTATGTCACGTAATCATCGATGCTCTCCGGGAACAATGGTTTTACCTATAGGACCGTCCTACGAGTTAATTATGTCATGTAATCATCGATGTTCACCGGGAACGAGGGTTTTACCTATAGGACAGCCACCCGAGTTAATTATGTCACGTAATCATCGATGCTCACCGAGAACGATGGTTTTACCTATAGGACCGGCACCCGAGTTAATTATGTCACGTAATCATCGATGCTCACCGGGGACGATGGTTTTACCTATAGGACCGGCACCCGAGTTAATTATGTCACGTAATCATCGATGCTCACCGGGAACGATTGTTATACCTATAGGACCGTCCTACGAGTTAATCAGGTCACGTAATCATCGATGCTCACCGGGAACGATGGTTTTACCTATAGGACCGGCCCGCGAGTTAATTATGTCACGTAATCATCGATGCTCACCGGGAACGAGGGTTTTACCTATAGGACCGGCAGACGAGTTAATTATGTCACGTAATCATCGATGCTCACCGGGAACGATGGTTTTACCTATAGGACCGGCACCCGAGTTAACTATGTCATGTAATCATCGATGCTCACCGGGAACGATGGTTTTACCTATAGGACCGCCCACGAGTTAGTTATGTCACGTAATCATCGATGCTCACCGGGAACGATGGTTTTACCTATAGGACCGGCCCACGAGTTAATTATGTCACGTAATCATCGATGCTCACCGGGAACGATGGTTTTACCTATAGGACCGGCACCAGAGTTAATTATGTCATGTAATCATCGATGCTCACCGAGAACGATGGTTTTACCTATAGGACCGGCACCAGAGTTAATTATGTCACGTAATCATCGATGCTCACCGGGAACGATGGTTTTACCTATATGACCGGCACCAGAGTTAATTATGTCATGTAATCATCGATGCTCACCGAGAACGATGGTTTTACCTATAGGACCGGCCCACGAGTTAATTATGTCACGTAATCATCGATGCTCACCGGGAACGATGGTTTTACCTATATGACCGGCACCAGAGTTAATTATGTCATGTAATCATCGATGCTCACCGAGAACGATGGTTTTACCTATAGGACCGTCCTAGGAGTTAATTATGTCACGTAATCATCGATGCTCACCGAGAACGATGGTTTTACCTATAGGACCGTCCTACGAGTTAATTATGTCATGTAATCATCGATGCTCACCGAGAACGATGGTTTTACCTATAGGACCGGCCCACGAGTTAATTATGTCACGTAATCATCGATGCTCACCGGGAACGATGGTTTTACCTATATGACCGGCACCAGAGTTAATTATGTCATGTAATCATCGATGCTCACCGAGAACGATGGTTTTACCTATAGGACCGTCCTACGAGTTAATTATGTTTTATGGTTTATGGCAATTATGCCAAAGGGGATGTCAGGAATGATAACTTATTGGCAAGGTCCGCAAGCACCACACCGACACACCGAGCAGGCAGATAAAAACCCGCGTGATGCATCGACTGGTAACCGGAAGGCGTGAACCCACGGCTATCTAAAAGTCAACAAAAACAGTTAGGATAGTAGAACGGTTGATTATTCATCGGTTATGTGAAGTTTTAATTGTGCGATAATAGTATAAGGCATATACATGTATATATTGAGTATACAGAGAAGTTACACACCCATAGTTACACAAATATAGATAAAGGTCATCGTAGCATGCATTGGATGAGTATATATACCTATATAGTTCCCGATAAATATAGTTAAAGGTCATCGTAGTGTGCATTGGATGAGAATATATACATGTAGCTCCCGATAAATATAGTTAAAGGTCATCGTAGTATATTAGATATGGATATTGTTTGCAAATTCCCAAATATATGTTTATGACGTATATTACCACATTTCCATCCATAGTTATGATGCATAGTAACCCTCCCCATTTATGTATGATGTATACGACGCACATCTTACAGTTATAATGTATATCACTCCTTTCCCATTTAATAGTTAAGTTCTATGCCAACATGTTAACGTGTATGTCAGATATGATAATTTGGGCAAACTATATATAGTTGAAGGTTATCGTCTCTTATTGGACGAGCAGTTACTCATAATATCGTTAAGGGTTATCGTTGCCCATAGGATGAAAATTGTTAGTAAATTCATAAATATATGGATAGAGTTAAATGGTTTCCATAGATGCATACATACAGCAACAGTTTATCGCTGTCAGATATTATATATTTTGATTTTATAAACCTTATTATAAATGGCACACCTTTTCTGGTGGTATGTTTATGTATATGTTTATTGTTATGCAGTGTTTGACTATCAGTATATCCTGATGGTTTTGGAGGAAAAATAATTAACCAATTTTGGAAAATGTTTACTAAGACCATGTCCAAAAGATAGCATTTAAAAAGTTGGGATCGAAAAAACTATACCAGCAAAGAGTTCTCAAGAGCATAACTCTGGTATAACAGACATCAAATACAGCCTGTTTGTGTGATAGGTTTCGGCCCTTAATGCTCGACCTAATTGGTCACCAGAGAGGGGCCGTATAGAACAAATTACCATTCTATACCTCCAGCTGGAAAAATGTGGCCAAATTTCCCTCTCCATCAAAATACATGACGTCAAACTAGATAAAAAATCCGCGCGAACGAGAGTCTCTCATACCGGTAAACACGAGTCCGTTAATTGTTTAGATTTTACACGATATATTAACACGAGATTCGTGTGATGAACGAGGCGCGTTCACGTGGTTGTAGGGAAATCATACATGGGGGGAGTTGTGTTTATATTTTATAACAAATCAATTTCATGCGATAATGTACGCTATAACTGAAAAGCTATGTTACCTTTTTATAAGAATATAGGTCAGAGTCCTCATATGTGGTCCCTCACGTAATATATGATTGTCCGTGCGGCATATATGCCTGATTTTAGAAAACACTACATATGTCATGGTACTGAATACAAATGTGTAGTCTACCCCAAGATGGCTGCCACAGCTCTGAAGTACCAGACGTTACAGAAACACGTCACAACCACGCGCTCCGGTATGACGTACTTACCAGTGACGTCACAAGTCAGGTGCGTGCAAAAATTATTTAAAGGGATATATATCGGATGCGTTTTATTTACAAACTAAGTTGTAGATTTCAGAAAATAATTTCGTTGTATGTAACCAACTGTACTGTTGGTGTGTGCATAATATATATTAATTCCAAGATAGATTATGGTGAATGGTTCCGAGCTGCGAGCATTACATTAAGTTGGTGTGAGCTCTTTTGAAGAGCGTAGTTGCATGAGCATGTACTAGTACTAGTAAGTGGCTAATAACCATACCTTTGAAGAGTATTCATACTATTGTAAAAAATATCGTAAATGGGTATCTAAAATGGACGTGTCCATCGCGAAATTAATGATTATAACAACGAGGCGCGTTCACGTGGTGTTAGCGAAATCCTGAGGTGGAGTTGCGTTTATATTATTATAAAAATTCAATATCATGCATCAATATATGCTATCCCCTAAAAGTCACGGAAACAAATTCGTTTTATATAACCAACTGTAATGTTGGGGTGTGGATATTATATCTTAATTCCAAGATAGATTATGTTGAATGGTTCTGAGCTGGGCCATACCATTAAGTTAGCGTGAGCTCTGTTAAAGAGCGTTGTTGTTTGAATGTGTAAGTGACTCAACATAAAATTTTATAAATTATCGTAAATGGGTATCAAAAATGGACATGCCTACCGCGAAATTAGTGATTATAACAAAGAGGCGCGTTCGCGTGGTGGTAGGAAAATCCTAAGGGGTGTGATTATATCATTATAAAAATTTAATTTCATCGCCAATGTGTTCTATAACCTAAAAGCTACGGAAACAAATTCGTGCTATATGACCAACTGCATGTACTGCTGGGATGTGGATGCTACATATTAATTCCAAGATTGATTATGGTGAATGCTTCCGAGCTGCGGCCATTATTTATGTTAGTATGGGCTCTTATAAAGAGCGTTGTTACTTGAGCATATAAGTGATTAAAACCATATCATTAAAGAGTATTCATAAAATTGTAAAATATTGTAAACAGGTATCAAAATGGACGTGATCATTCCGAAATTAATGATTATAACATACCGCTATTACCATTTATAATTGTTATATATGCTAGGAATCAAATTACCTAATATAACCAACTATACTGTTGGAAGTAATGTTAGTCTATGTGTCAATTAGCAAAAGTGTAATAATAATGAACTCAGTGCCACCATCTGTGATATATGTAGGTATACATGTATATATACATATTTAACATGTGCAATCAATAAGTTTTGTAACTAGTAATTTTTTGCAACCATGTACATGCCATCGGTACCTGTATCGCACTAATGCCAATATGGCCGATCTGAAATACATAACGTCATGAAGATCAACAAATGAACGGGTACTTAAAATAAGAACGAGTCTGTCTATTAACTAAAGGTATAATAAACTGAATATAACAAGAGTGTGAAATTAAGTCGTCAAACGTTTAAAAACGAATGTTGCGTGTTGCCAAAAGCCTCACCGACGGATAGTATATGTTTTATGGTTTATGGCAATTATGCCAAAGGGGATGTCAGGAATGATAACTTATTGGCAAGGTCCGCAAGCACCACACCGACACACCGAGCAGGCAGATAAAAACCCGCGTGATGCATCGACTGGTAACCGGAAGGCGTGAACCCACGGCTATCTAAAAGTCAACAAAAACAGTTAGGATAGTAGAACGGTTGATTATTCATCGGTTATGTGAAGTTTTAATTGTGCGATAATAGTATAAGGCATATACATGTATATATTGAGTATACAGAGAAGTTACACACCCATAGTTACACAAATATAGATAAAGGTCATCGTAGCATGCATTGGATGAGTATATATACCTATATAGTTCCCGATAAATATAGTTAAAGGTCATCGTAGTGTGCATTGGATGAGAATATATACATGTAGCTCCCGATAAATATAGTTAAAGGTCATCGTAGTATATTAGATATGGATATTGTTTGCAAATTCCCAAATATATGTTTATGACGTATATTACCACATTTCCATCCATAGTTATGATGCATAGTAACCCTCCCCATTTATGTATGATGTATACGACGCACATCTTACAGTTATAATGTATATCACTCCTTTCCCATTTAATAGTTAAGTTCTATGCCAACATGTTAACGTGTATGTCAGATATGATAATTTGGGCAAACTATATATAGTTGAAGGTTATCGTCTCTTATTGGACGAGCAGTTACTCATAATATCGTTAAGGGTTATCGTTGCCCATAGGATGAAAATTGTTAGTAAATTCATAAATATATGGATAGAGTTAAATGGTTTCCATAGATGCATACATACAGCAACAGTTTATCGCTGTCAGATATTATATATTTTGATTTTATAAACCTTATTATAAATGGCACACCTTTTCTGGTGGTATGTTTATGTATATGTTTATTGTTATGCAGTGTTTGACTATCAGTATATCCTGATGGTTTTGGAGGAAAAATAATTAACCAATTTTGGAAAATGTTTACTAAGACCATGTCCAAAAGATAGCATTTAAAAAGTTGGGATCGAAAAAACTATACCAGCAAAGAGTTCTCAAGAGCATAACTCTGGTATAACAGACATCAAATACAGCCTGTTTGTGTGATAGGTTTCGGCCCTTAATGCTCGACCTAATTGGTCACCAGAGAGGGGCCGTATAGAACAAATTACCATTCTATACCTCCAGCTGGAAAAATGTGGCCAAATTTCCCTCTCCATCAAAATACATGACGTCAAACTAGATAAAAAATCCGCGCGAACGAGAGTCTCTCATACCGGTAAACACGAGTCCGTTAATTGTTTAGATTTTACACGATATATTAACACGAGATTCGTGTGATGAACGAGGCGCGTTCACGTGGTTGTAGGGAAATCATACATGGGGGGAGTTGTGTTTATATTTTATAACAAATCAATTTCATGCGATAATGTACGCTATAACTGAAAAGCTATGTTACCTTTTTATAAGAATATAGGTCAGAGTCCTCATATGTGGTCCCTCACGTAATATATGATTGTCCGTGCGGCATATATGCCTGATTTTAGAAAACACTACATATGTCATGGTACTGAATACAAATGTGTAGTCTACCCCAAGATGGCTGCCACAGCTCTGAAGTACCAGACGTTACAGAAACACGTCACAACCACGCGCTCCGGTATGACGTACTTACCAGTGACGTCACAAGTCAGGTGCGTGCAAAAATTATTTAAAGGGATATATATCGGATGCGTTTTATTTACAAACTAAGTTGTAGATTTCAGAAAATAATTTCGTTGTATGTAACCAACTGTACTGTTGGTGTGTGCATAATATATATTAATTCCAAGATAGATTATGGTGAATGGTTCCGAGCTGCGAGCATTACATTAAGTTGGTGTGAGCTCTTTTGAAGAGCGTAGTTGCATGAGCATGTACTAGTACTAGTAAGTGGCTAATAACCATACCTTTGAAGAGTATTCATACTATTGTAAAAAATATCGTAAATGGGTATCTAAAATGGACGTGTCCATCGCGAAATTAATGATTATAACAACGAGGCGCGTTCACGTGGTGTTAGCGAAATCCTGAGGTGGAGTTGCGTTTATATTATTATAAAAATTCAATATCATGCATCAATATATGCTATCCCCTAAAAGTCACGGAAACAAATTCGTTTTATATAACCAACTGTAATGTTGGGGTGTGGATATTATATCTTAATTCCAAGATAGATTATGTTGAATGGTTCTGAGCTGGGCCATACCATTAAGTTAGCGTGAGCTCTGTTAAAGAGCGTTGTTGTTTGAATGTGTAAGTGACTCAACATAAAATTTTATAAATTATCGTAAATGGGTATCAAAAATGGACATGCCTACCGCGAAATTAGTGATTATAACAAAGAGGCGCGTTCGCGTGGTGGTAGGAAAATCCTAAGGGGTGTGATTATATCATTATAAAAATTTAATTTCATCGCCAATGTGTTCTATAACCTAAAAGCTACGGAAACAAATTCGTGCTATATGACCAACTGCATGTACTGCTGGGATGTGGATGCTACATATTAATTCCAAGATTGATTATGGTGAATGCTTCCGAGCTGCGGCCATTATTTATGTTAGTATGGGCTCTTATAAAGAGCGTTGTTACTTGAGCATATAAGTGATTAAAACCATATCATTAAAGAGTATTCATAAAATTGTAAAATATTGTAAACAGGTATCAAAATGGACGTGATCATTCCGAAATTAATGATTATAACATACCGCTATTACCATTTATAATTGTTATATATGCTAGGAATCAAATTACCTAATATAACCAACTATACTGTTGGAAGTAATGTTAGTCTATGTGTCAATTAGCAAAAGTGTAATAATAATGAACTCAGTGCCACCATCTGTGATATATGTAGGTATACATGTATATATACATATTTAACATGTGCAATCAATAAGTTTTGTAACTAGTAATTTTGTTTTATAGAGCCCATATACAAAATGAGCAGGTGATGCCACAGTGTCCTGGGCCAACAAACAAGGTACCCCGCCTTGCTCACCGGAAGCTTATATTATGCTAATGATGAACAGACAGTCTGCCGTAGGAGCAGTTTTAGCCAGTCAAAAATAAAATTAGTGTAAATAAAATTGTAGAGAATCCTGAATATCATGAATTGATTACATGATGGTATACACTTACAAAGCCCAAAATTTACAACTATAAATTCAACAACAGTCGTAGTCAGGTTATATTGTTTACATAAACATCGGAGGTGCCCTTGTTGTTAGCGGGAGTTATCGGAATTCACCGAGATCGCATCGAGCGCATACATTCCTATATTTTACATATTTCCGCGTTATCATATGCGTATTTTACATATTAAATATAGTATACACAAATTATGGCATCCAGGTGAGACATAAAAATCTCTCGCGGAAAACAGACGCAAACAGGCGGACGGGCGGACTGACTAAACGGCAGACATTGAATGTCGGCCACAAAACGTTATCCTACATTATATATTAAATATATGTATAATTAGCGTCTTTTATGCGTGCAATGAGTTGGACTGTTGGAGTCCGCAATATTTATAACAATTAACGCTATTTAATTATATGCATATATGTGCGTGTTTACCTGCTTGTATTTTTGATGCCTGAAGTTCCCGTCTTTGTAAAACAAGTGCGTTTATCATGTACGCATATACAAACCATTCATACTTGGGTATGAATGTTTCACTCCATATACTCATTAAAAGATATCAACATAGACAATTAATTATCGAATAATCCACACACTATCGTGGAAGGTTATTTCGTTTCTTTGACCAAGGGAGGTCCCGTTGTTTGATTACCTATAATTCCCGTATAAAAATAAATAACTCATAGATGAACCACTCTTTATATATAATGCAGTATAGCTTAACAGTCCGGGAAACAAAGCTGATACATGTAGTAAGCATTTTTACAAGATAAGACAACATGCGTTATCATATATGTGTATTTTCCATATTAAATATCGGTATACACATACTAATGACATCCAGGTGAGACATACAAATCTATCGCGGAAAACAGACACAAACGGACGGACGGGCGGACTGACTAAATGGCAGACATTGAATGTCGGCCACAAAACGTTATCCTACATTGTATTAAATATATAATGCTCATTTTGTATATGGGCTCTATAAAACAACGATGGTGTTACCTATAGGACCGTCCCACGAGTTAATTATGTCATGTAATCATCGATGCTCACCGGGAACGATGGTTTTACCTATAGGACCGTCCTACGAGTTAATTATGTTACGTAATCATCGATGCTCACCGGGAACGATGGTTTTACCTATAGGACCGTCCTACGAGTTAATTATGTTACGTAATCATCGATGGTCACCGAGAACGATGGTTTTACCTATAGGACCGGCACCCGAGTTAATTATGTCATGTAATCATCGATGCTCACCGAGAACGATGGTTTTACCTATAGGACCGTCCTACGAGTTAATTATGTTACGTAATCATCGATGCTCACCGGGAACGATGGTTTTACCTATAGGACCGTCCTACGAGTTAATTATGTTACGTAATCATCGATGCTCACCGAGAACGATGGTTTTACCTATAGGACCGGCACCCGAGTTAATTATGTCATGTAATCATCGATGCTCACCGAGAACGATGGTTTTACCTATAGGACCGTCCTACGAGTTAATTATGTTACGTAATCATCGATGCTCACCGGGAACGATGGTTTTACCTATAGGACCGTCCTACGAGTTAATTATGTTACGTAATCATCGATGCTCACCGAGAACGATGGTTTGACCTATAGGACCGGCACCCGAGTTAATTATGTCATGTAATCATCGATGCTCACCGAGAACGATGGTTTTACCTATAGGACCGTCCTACGAGTTAATTATGTTACGTAATCATCGATGCTCACCGGGAACGATGGTTTTACCTATAGGACCGTCCTACGAGTTAATTATGTTACGTAATCATCGATGCTCACCGAGAACGATGGTTTTACCTATAGGACCGGCCCCCGAGTTAATTATGTCATGTAATCATCGATGCTCACCGGGAACGATGGTTTTACCTATAGGACCGGCCCCCGAGTTAATTATGTCATGTAATCATCGATGCTCACCGGGAACGATGGTTTTACCTATAAGACCGGCACCGGAGTTAGTTATGTCATGTAATCATCGATGCTCACCGGGAACGTTGGTTTTACCTATCGGACCGTCCTACGAGTTAATTATGTCACGTAATCATCGATGCTCACCGGGAACGAGGGTTTTACCTATAGGACCGGCCCACGAGTTAATTATGTCACGTAATCATCGATGCTCACCGGGAACGATGGTTTTACCTATAGGACCGGCCCACGAGTTAATTCTGTCATGTAATCATCGATGCTCACCGATAACGATGGTTTTACATATAGGACCGGCCCACGAGTTAATTATGTCATGTAATCATCGATGCTCACCGATAACGATGGTTTTACCTATAGGACCGGCCCACGAGTTAATTATGTCACGTAATCATCGATGCTCACCGATAACGAGGGTTTTATCTATAGGACCGGCCCACGAGTTAATTATGTCATGTAATCATCGATGCTCACCGATAACGATGGTTTTACCTATAGGACCGGCCCACGAGTTAATTATGTCACGTAATCATCGATGCTCACCGATAACGAGGGTTTTATCTATAGGACCGGCCCACGAGTTAATTATGTCATGTAATCATCGATGCTCACCGATAACGATGGTTTTACCTATAGGACCGGCCCACGAGTTAATTATGTCACGTAATCATCGATGCTCACCGATAACGAGGGTTTTATCTATAGGACCGGCCCACGAGTTAATTATGTCATGTAATCATCGATGCTCACCGAAAACGATGGTTTTATCTATAGGACCGGCCCACGAGTTAATTATGTCACGTAATCATCGATGCTCACCGATAACGATGGTTTTACATATAGGACCGGCCCACGAGTTAATTATGTCATGTAATCATCGATGCTCACCGATAACGATGGTTTTACCTATAGGACCGGCCCACGAGTTAATTATGTCACGTAATCATCGATGCTCACCGATAACGAGGGTTTTATCTATAGGACCGGCCCACGAGTTAATTATGTCATGTAATCATCGATGCTCACCGATAACGATGGTTTTACCTATAGGACCGGCCCACGAGTTAATTATGTCACGTAATCATCGATGCTCACCGATAACGAGGGTTTTATCTATAGGACCGGCCCACGAGTTAATTATGTCATGTAATCATCGATGCTCACCGATAACGATGGTTTTACCTATAGGACCGGCCCACGAGTTAATTATGTCACGTAATCATCGATGCTCACCGATAACGAGGGTTTTATCTATAGGACCGGCCCACGAGTTAATTATGTCATGTAATCATCGATGCTCACCGAAAACGATGGTTTTATCTATAGGACCGGCCCACGAGTTAATTATGTCACGTAATCATCGATGTTCACCGGGAACGATGGTTTTACCTATAGGACCGGCCCACGAGTTAATTATGTCATGTAATCATCGATGCTCACCGAAAACGATGGTTTTATCTATAGGACCGGCCCACGAGTTAATTATGTCACGTAATCATCGATGTTCACCGGGAACGATGGTTTTACCTATAGGACCGCACCCGAGTTAATTATGTCATGTAATCATCGATGCTCACCGAAAACGATGGTTTTATCTATAGGACCGGCCCACGAGTTAATTATGTCATGTAATCATCGATGCTCACCGAAAACGATGGTTTTATCTATAGGACCGGCCCACGAGTTAATTATGTCACGTAATCATCGATGTTCACCGGGAACGATGGTTTTACCTATAGGACCGGCCCACGAGTTAATTATGTCATGTAATCATCGATGCTCACCGAAAACGATGGTTTTATCTATAGGACCGGCCCACGAGTTAATTATGTCACGTAATCATCGATGTTCACCGGGAACGATGGTTTTACCTATAGGACCGGCCCACGAGTTAATTATGTCATGTAATCATCGATGATCACCGAAAACGATGGTTTTATCTATAGGACCGGCCCACGAGTTAATTATGTCACGTAATCATCGATGTTCACCGGGAACGATGGTTTTACCTATAGGACCGGCCCCCGAGTTAATTATGTCATGTAATCATCGATGCTCACCGGGAACGATGGTTTTACCTATAAGACCGGCACCGGAGTTAGTTATGTCATGTAATCATCGATGCTCACCGGGAACGTTGGTTTTACCTATCGGACCGTCCTACGAGTTAATTATGTCACGTAATCATCGATGCTCACCGGGAACGAGGGTTTTACCTATAGGACCGGCCCACGAGTTAATTATGTCACGTAATCATCGATGTTCACCGGGAACGATGGTTTTACCTATAGGACCGGCACCCGAGTTAATTATGTCACGTAATCATCGATGCTCACCGGGAACGATGGTTTTACCTATAGGACCGGCACCCGAGTTCATTATGTCACGTAATCATCGATGCTCACCGGGATCGATGGTTTTACCTATGGAACCGGCCCACGAGTTAATTATGTCACATAATCATCGATGCTCACCGGGAACGATGGTTTTACCTATAGAACCGGCCCACGAGGTAATTATGTTACGTAATCATCGATGCTCACCGGGAACGATGGTTTTACCTATAGGACCGGCCCACGAGTTAATTATGTCATGTAATCATCGATGCTCACCGATAACGATGGTTTTACCTATAGGACCGGCCCACGAGTTAATTATGTCACGTAATCATCGATGCTCACCGGGAACGATGGTTTTACCTATAGAACCGGCCCACGAGTTAATTATGTCACGTAATCATCGATGCTCACCGGGAACGATGGTTTTACCGATAGGACCGGCACCCGAGTTCATTATGTCACGTAATCATCGATGCTCACCGAGAACGATGGTTTTACCTATAGGACCGGCACCCGAGTTAATTATGTCACGTAATCACCGATGCTCACCGGGAACGATGGTTTTACCTATAGGAACGGCACCCGAGTTAATTATGTCACGTAATCATCGATGCTCACCGGGAACGAGTGTTTTCCTATATAACCGGCACCCGAGTTAATTATGTCATGTAATCATCGATGCTCACCGGGAACGAGTGTTTTCCTATATAACCGGCACCCGAGTTAATTATGTCACGTAATCACCGATGCTCACCGGGAACGATGGTTTTACCTATAGGACCGGCACCCGAGTTAATTATGTCACGTAATCACCGATGCTCACCGGGAACGATGGTTTTACCTATAGGACCGGCACCCGAGTTAACTATGTCATGTAATCATCGATGCTCACCGAGAACGATGGTTTTACCTATAGGACCGGCCCACGAGTTAATTATGTCACGTAATCATCGATGCTCACCGGGAACGATGGTTTTACCTATAGAACCGGCCCACGAGTTAATTATGTCACGTAATCATCGATGCTCACCGAGAACGATGGTTTTACCTATAGGACCGGCACCCGAGTTAATTATGTCACGTAATCATCGATGCTCACCGGGAACGATGGTTTTACCTATAGGACCGGCACCCGAGTTCATTATGTCACGTAATCATCGATGCTCACCGGGATCGATGGTTTTACCTATGGAACCGGCCCACGAGTTAATTATGTCACATAATCATCGATGCTCACCGGGAACGATGGTTTTACCTATAGAACCGGCACCCGAGTTAATTATGTCACGTAATCATCGATGCTCACCGGGAACGAGGGTTTTACCTATAGCACCGACCCACGAGTTAATTAAGACATGTAATCATCGGTGCTCACCGGGAACGATGGTTTTACCTATAGGACCGGCCCACGAGTTAATTATGTCACATAATCATCGATGCTCACCGGGAACGATGGTTTTACCTATAGAACCGGCCCACGAGGTAATTATGTTACGTAATCATCGATGCTCACCGGGAACGATGGTTTTACCTATAGGACCGGCACCCGAGTTAATTATGTCACGTAATCACCGATGCTCACCGGGAACGATGGTTTAACCTATAGGACCGGCCCACGAGTTAATTATGTCATGTAACCATCGATGCTCACCGAGAACGATGGTTTTACCCATAGGACCGGCCCACGAGTTAATTATGTCACGTAATCATCGATGCTCACCGGGAACGATGGTTTTACCTATAGGACCGGCACCCGAGTTAATTATGTCACGTAATCACCGATGCTCACCGGGAACGATGGTTTTACCTATAGGACCGGCCCACGAGTTAATTATGTCATGTAATCATCGATGCTCACCGAGAACGATGGTTTTACCTATAGGACCGGCCCACGAGTTAATTATGTCACGTAATCATCGATGCTCACCGGGAACGATGGTTTTACCTATAGAACCGGCCCACGAGTTAATTATGTCACGTAATCATCGATGCTCACCGGGAACGAGGGTTTTACCTATAGCACCGGCCCACGAGTTAATTAAGTCATGTAATCATCGGTGCTCACCGGGAACGAGGGTTCTACCTATATGACCGGCCCACGAGTTAGTTATGTCATGTAGTCATCGATGCTCACCGTGAACGAGGGTTCTACCTATAGGACCGGCCCACGAGTTAATTATGTCACGTAATCATCGATGCTCACCGGGATCGATGGTTTTACCTATAGAACCGGCGCACGAGTTAATTATGTCACGTAATCATCGATGCTCACCGAAAACGATGGTTTTACCTATAGGACCGTCCTACGAGTTAATTATGTCACGTAATCATCGATGCTCACCGGGATCAATGGTTTCACCTATAGGACCGGCCCACGAGTTAATTATGTCACGTAATCATCGATGCTCACCGGGATCGATGGTTTTACCTATAGAACCGGCACCCGAGTTAATTATGTCACGTAATCATCGATGCTCACCGGGAACGATGGTTTTACCTATAGGACCGGCACCCGAGTTAATTATGTCACGTAATCATCGGTGCTCACCGGGAACGATGGTTTTACCTATAGGACCGTCACCCGAGTTAATTATGTCACGTAATCATCGATGCTCACCGAGAACGATGGTATTACCTATAGGACCGACCCCCGAGTTAATTATATCACGTAATCATCGGTGCTCACCGGGAACGATGGTTTTACCTATAGGACCGGCACCCGAGTTAATTATGTCACGTAATCATCGGTGCTCACCGGGAACGAGGGTTTTACCTATAGCACCGGCCCACGAGTTAATTAAGTCATGTAATCATCGATGCTCACCTGGAACGATGGTTTTACCTATAGGACCGGCCCACGAGTTAATTATGTCACGTAATCATCGATGCTCACCGATAACGATGGTTTTACCTATAGGACCGGCACACGAGTTAATTATGTCACGTAATCATCGATGCTCACCGAAAACGATGGTGTTACCTATAGGACCGGCCCACGAGTTAATTATGTCATGTAATCATCGATGCTCACCGATAACGATGGTTTTACCTATAGGACCGGCCCACGAGTTAATTATGTCATGTAATCATCGATGCTCACCGAGAACGATGGTTTTACCTATAGGACCGGCACCCGAGTTAATTATGTCACGTAATCATCGATGCTCACCGGGAACGATGGTTTTACCTATAGGACCGGCACCCGAGTTCATTATGTCACGTAATCATCGATGCTCACCGGGATCGATGGTTTTACCTATGGAACCGGCCCACGAGTTAATTATGTCACATAATCATCGATGCTCACCGGGAACGATGGTTTTACCTATAGAACCGGCCCACGAGGTAATTATGTTACGTAATCATCGATGCTCACCGGGAACGATGGTTTTACCTATAGGACCGGCACCCGAGTTAATTATGTCACGTAATCACCGATGCTCACCGGGAACGATGGTTTTACCTATAGGACCGGCCCACGAGTTAATTATGTCATGTAATCATCGATGCTCACCGAGAACGATGGTTTTACCCATAGGACCGGCCCACGAGTTAATTATGTCACGTAATCATCGATGCTCACCGGGAACGATGGTTTTACCTATAGAACCGGCCCACGAGTTAATTATGTCACGTAATCATCGATGCTCACCGGGAACGATGGTTTTACCTATTTACCTATAGGACCGGCACCCGAGTTAATTATGTCACGTAATCACCGATGCTCACCGGGAACGATGGTTTTACCTATAGGACCGGCCCACGAGTTAATTATGTCATGTAATCATCGATGCTCACCGAGAACGATGGTTTTACCTATAGGACCGGCCCACGAGTTAATTATGTCACGTAATCATCGATGCTCACCGGGAACGATGGTTTTACCTATAGAACCGGCCCACGAGTTAATTATGTCACGTAATCATCGATGCTCACCGGGAACGATGGTTTTACCTATAGGACCGGCACCCGAGTTAATTATGTCACGTAATCATCGATGCTCACCGGGAACGAGGGTTTTACCTATAGCACCGGCCCACGAGTTAATTAAGTCATGTAATCATCGGTGCTCACCGGGAACGAGGGTTCTACCTATATGACCGGCCCACGAGTTAGTTATGTCATGTAGTCATCGATGCTCACCGTGAACGAGGGTTCTACCTATAGGACCGGCCCACGAGTTAATTATGTCACGTAATCATCGATGCTCACCGGGATCGATGGTTTTACCTATAGAACCGGCCCACGAGTTAATTATGTCACGTAATCATCGATGCTCACCGGGAACGATGGTTTTACCTATAGGACCGGCACCCGAGTTAATTATGTCACGTAATCATCGATGCTCACCGGGAACGATGGTTTTACCTATAGAACCGGCACCCGAGTTAATTATGTCACGTAATCATCGATGCTCACCGGGAACGATGGTTTTACCTATAGCACCGGCACCCGAGTTAATTATGTCACGTAATCATCGATGCTCACCGGGAACGAGGGTTTTACCTATAGCACCGGCCCACGAGTTAATTAAGTCATGTAATCATCGGTGCTCACCGGGAACGAGGGTTCTACCTATATGACCGGCCCACGAGTTAGTTATGTCATGTAGTTATCGATGCTCACCGTGAACGAGGGTTCTACCTATAGGACCGGCCCACGAGTTAATTATGTCACGTAATCATCGATGCTCACCGGGATCGATGGTTTTACCTATAGAACCGGCGCACGAGTTAATTATGTCACGTAATCATCGATGCTCACCGAAAACGATGGTTTTACCTATAGGACCGTCCTACGAGTTAATTATGTCACGTAATCATCGATGCTCACCGGGATCAATGGTTTCACCTATAGGACCGGCCCACGAGTTAATTATGTCACGTAATCATCGATGCCCACCGGGATCGATGGTTTTACCTATAGAACCGGCACCCGAGTTAATTATGTCACGTAATCATCGATGCTCACCGGGAACGATGGTTTTACCTATAGGACCGGCACCCGAGTTAATTATGTCACGTAATCATCGGTGCTCACCGGGAACGATGGTTTTACCTATAGGACCGTCACCCGAGTTAATTATGTCACGTAATCATCGATGCTCACCGAGAACGATGGTATTACCTATAGGACCGACCCCCGAGTTAATTATGTCACGTAATCATCGGTGCTCACCGGGAACGATGGTTTTACCTATAGGACCGGCACCCGAGTTAATTATGTCACGTAATCATCGGTGCTCACCGGGAACGAGGGTTTTACCTATAGCACCGGCCCACGAGTTAATTAAGTCATGTAATCATCGATGCTCACCTGGAACGATGGTTTTACCTATAGGACCGGCCCACGAGTTAATTATGTCACGTAATCATCGATGCTCACCGATAACGATGGTTTTACCTATAGGACCGGCACACGAGTTAATTATGTCACGTAATCATCGATGCTCACCGAAAACGATGGTGTTACCTATAGGACCGGCCCACGAGTTAATTATGTCATGTAATCATCGATGCTCACCGATAACGATGGTTTTACCTATAGGACCGGCCCACGAGTTAATTATGTCACGTAATCATCGATGCTCACTGAAAACGATGGTTTTACCTATAGGACCGGCACACGAGTTAATTATGTCACGTAATCATCGATGCTCACCGAAAACGATGGTTTTACCTATAGGACCGGCCCACGAGTTAATTATGTCACGTAATCATCGATGCTCACTGAAAACGATGGTTTTACCTATAGGACCGGCCCACGAGTTAATTCTGTCATGTAATCATCGATGCTCACCGATAACGATGGTTTTACATATAGGACCGGCCCACGAGTTAATTATGTCATGTAATCATCGATGCTCACCGATAACGATGGTTTTACCTATAGGACCGGCCCACGAATTAATTATGTCATGTAATCATCGATGCTCACCAAAAACGATAGTTTTATCTATAGGACCGGCCCACGAGTTAATTATGTCACGTAATCATCGATGTTCACCGGGAACGATGGTTTTACCTATAGGACCGGCCCACGAGTTAATTATGTCATGTAATCATCGATGATCACCGAAAACGATGGTTTTATCTATAGGACCGGCCCACGAGTTAATTATGTCACGTAATCATCGATGTTCACCGGGAACGATGGTTTTACCTATAGGACCGGCCCACGAGTTAATTATGTTACGTAATCATCGATGCTCACCGAGAACGATGGTTTTACCTATAGGACCGGCCCACGAGTTAATTATGTCACGTAATCATCGATGCTCACCGGGAACGATGGTTTTACCTATAGAACCGGCCCACGAGTTAATTATGTCACGTAATCATCGATGCTCACCGGGAACGATGGTTTTACCTATAGGACCGGCACCCGAGTTAATTATGTCACGTAATCATCGATGCTCACGGGGAACGATGGTATTACCTATAGGACCGACACCCGAGTTAATTATGTCACGTAATCATCGGTGCTCACCGGGAACGATGGTTTTACCTATAGGACCGGCACTCGAGTTAATTATGTCACGTAATCATCGATGCTCACCGTGAACGAGGGTTTTACCTATAGCACCGGCCCACGAGTTAATTAAGTCATGTAATCATCGATGCTCACCTGGAACGATGGTTTTACATATAGGAATGGCCCACGAGTTAATTATGTCACGTAATCATCGATGCTCACCGAAAACGATGGTGTTACCTATAGGACCGGCCCACGAGTTAATTATGTCATGTAATCATCGATGCTCACCGATAACGATGGTTTTACCTATAGGACCGGCCCACGAGTTAATTATGTCACGTAATCATCGATGCTCACTGAAAACGATGGTTTTACCTATAGGACCGTCCTACGAGTTAATTATGTCATGTAATCATCGATGCTCACCGATAACGATGGTTTTACCTATAGAACCGGCCACGAGTTAATTATGTCACGTAATCATCGATGTTCACCAGGAACGATGGTTTTACCTATAGGACCGGCCACGAGTTAATTATGTCACGTAATCATCGATGCTCACCGGGAACGATGGTTTTACCTATAGGAACGGCACCCGAGTTAATTATGTCATGTAATCATCGATGCTCACCGGGAACGATGGTTTCACCTATAGGACCGGCCCACGAGTTAATTATGTCACGTAATCATCGATGCTCACCGGGATCGATGGTTTTACCTATAGAACCGGCACCCGAGTTAATTATGTCACGTAATCATCGATGCTCACCGGGAACGAGGGTTTTACCTATAGCACCGGCCCACGAGTTAATTAAGTCATGTAATCATCGATGCTCACCTGGAACGATGGTTTTACCTATAGGACCGGCACACGAGTTAATTATGTCACGTAATCATCGATGCTCACCGAAAACGATGGTTTTACCTATAGGACCGGCCCACGAGTTAATTATGTCACGTAATCATCGATGCTCACTGAAAACGATGGTTTTACCTATAGGACCGGCCCACGAGTTAATTATGTCATGTAATCATCGATGCTCACCGATAACGATGGTTTTACCTATAGGACCGGCCCACGAGTTAATTATGTCATGTAATCATCGATGCTCACCGATAACGATGGTTTTACCTATAGGACCGGCCCACGAGTTAATTATGTCATGTAATCATCGATGCTCACCGAAAACGATGGTTTTATCTATTGGACCGGCCCACGCGTTAATTATGTCACGTAATCATCGATGTTCACCGGGAACGATGGTTTTACCTATAGGACCGGCCCACGAGTTAATTATGTTACGTAATCATCGATGCTCACCGAGAACGAGGGTTTTACCTATAGAACCGGCACCCGAGTTAATTATGTCACGTAATCATCGATGCTCACCGAGAACGATGGTTTTACCTATAGGACCGGCCCACGAGTTAATTATGTCATGTAATCATCGATGCTCACCGAGAACGATGGTTTTACCTATAGGACCGGCCCCCGAGTTAATTATGTCACGTAATCATCGATGCTCACCGGGAACGATGATTTTACCTATAGAACCGGCCCACGAGTTAATTATGTCACGTAATCATCGATGCTCACCGAGAACGATGGTTTTACCTATAGGACCGTCCCACGAGTTAATTATGTCACGTAATCATCGATGCTCACCGGGAACGATGGTTTTACCTATAGAACCGTCCCACGAGTTAATTATGTCACGTAATCATCGATGCTCACCGAGAACGATGGTTTTACCTATATGACCGGCACCCGAGTTAATTATGTCACGTAATCGTCGATACTCTCCGTGAACGATGGTTTTACCTATAGGACCGGCACACGAGTTAATTATGTCACGTAATCATCGATGCTCACCGAAAACGATGGTGTTACCTATAGGACCGGCCCACGAGTTAATTATGTTACGTAATCATCGATTCTCTCTGAAAACGATGGTTTTACCTATAGGACCGGCCCACGAGTTAATTATGTCATGTAATCATCGATGCTCACCGAGAACGATGGTTTTACATATAGGACCGGCACCCGAGTTAATTATGTCACGTAATCATCGATGGTCACCGAGAACTATGGTTTTACCTATAGGACCGGCACCCGAGTTAATTATATCACGTAATCATCGATGCTCACCGGGAACGATGGTTTTACCTATAGGACCGGCCCACGAGTTAATTATGTCATGTAATCATTGATGCTCGACGAGAACGATGGTTTTACCTATAGGACCGGCCCACGAGTTAAGTATGTCATGTAATCATCGATGCTCACCGGGAACGATGGTTTTACATATAGGACCGTCCTACGAGTTAATTATGTCATGTAATCATCGATGCTCACCGCAAACGATGGTTTTACCTATAGGACCGTCCTACGAGTTAATTATGTCATGTAATCATCGATGCTCACCTGGAACGATGGTTTTACCTATAGGACCGGCCCACGAGTTAATTATGTCATGTAATCATCGATGCTCACCGAAAACGATGGTTGTATCTATAGGACCGGCCCACGAGTTAATTATGTCACGTAATCATCGATGCTCACCGGGAACAATGGTTTTACCTATAGGACCGGCCCACGAGTTAATTATGTTGCGTAATCATCGATGCTCACCGATAACGATGGTTTTACCTATAGGACCGGCCCACGAGTTAATTATGTCATGTAATCATCGATGCTCACCGATAACGATGGTTTTACCAATAGGACCGGCCCACGAGTTAATTATGTCATGTAATCATCGATGCTCACCGAAAACGATGGTTTTATCTATTGGACCGGCCCACGAGTTAATTATGTCACGTAATCATCGATGTTCACCGGGAACGATGGTTTTACCTATAGGACCGGCCCACGCGTTAATTATGTCACGTAATCATCGATGTTCACCGGGAACGATGGTTTTACCTATAGGACCGGCCCACGAGTTAATTATGTTACGTAATCATCGATGCTCACCGAGAACGAGGGTTTTACCTATAGAACCGGCACCCGAGTTAATTATGTCACGTAATCATCGATGCTCACCGAGAACGATGGTTTTACCTATAGGACCGGCCCACGAGTTAATTATGTCATGTAATCATCGATGCTCACCGAGAACGATGGTTTTACCTATAGGACCGGCCCCCGAGTTAATTATGTCACGTAATCATCGATGCTCACCGGGAACGATGATTTTACCTATAGAACCGGCCCACGAGTTAATTATGTCACGTAATCATCGATGCTCACCGAGAACGATGGTTTTACCTATAGGACCGTCCCACGAGTTAATTATGTCACGTAATCATCGATGCTCACCGGGAACGATGGTTTTACCTATAGAACCGTCCCACGAGTTAATTATGTCACGTAATCATCGATGCTCACCGAGAACGATGGTTTTACCTATATGACCGGCACCCGAGTTAATTATGTCACGTAATCGTCGATACTCTCCGTGAACGATGGTTTTACCTATAGGACCGGCACACGAGTTAATTATGTCACGTAATCATCGATGCTCACCGAAAACGATGGTGTTACCTATAGGACCGGCCCACGAGTTAATTATGTTACGTAATCATCGATTCTCTCTGAAAACGATGGTTTTACCTATAGGACCGGCCCACGAGTTAATTATGTCATGTAATCATCGATGCTCACCGAGAACGATGGTTTTACATATAGGACCGGCACCCGAGTTAATTATGTCACGTAATCATCGATGGTCACCGAGAACTATGGTTTTACCTATATGACCGGCACCCGAGTTAATTATATCACGTAATCATCGATGCTCACCGGGAACGATGGTTTTACCTATAGGACCGGCCCACGAGTTAATTATGTCATGTAATCATTGATGCTCGACGAGAACGATGGTTTTACCTATAGGACCGGCCCACGAGTTAAGTATGTCATGTAATCATCGATGCTCACCGGGAACGATGGTTTTACATATAGGACCGTCCTACGAGTTAATTATGTCATGTAATCATCGATGCTCACCGCAAACGATGGTTTTACCTATAGGACCGTCCTACGAGTTAATTATGTCATGTAATCATCGATGCTCACCTGGAACGATGGTTTTACCTATAGGACCGGCCCACGAGTTAATTATGTCATGTAATCATCGATGCTCACCGAAAACGATGGTTGTATCTATAGGACCGGCCCACGAGTTAATTATGTCACGTAATCATCGATGCTCACCGGGAACAATGGTTTTACCTATAGGACCGGCCCACGAGTTAATTATGTTGCGTAATCATCGATGCTCACCGAGAACGATGGTTTTACCTATAGGAACGGCACCCGAGTTAATTATGTCATGTAATCATCGATGCTCACCGGGAACGATGGTTTCACCTATAGGACCGGCCCACGAGTTAATTATGTCACGTAATCATCGATGCTCACCGGGATCGATGGTTTTACTTATAGAACCGGCACCCGAGTTAATTATGTCACGCAATCATCGATGCTCACCGGGAACGATGGTTTTACCTATAGGACCGGCACCCGAGTTAATTATGTCACGTAATCATCGATGCTCACCGGGAACGAGGGTTTTACCTATAGCACCGGCCCACGAGTTAATTAAGTCATGTAATCATCGATGCTCACCTGGAACGATGGTTTTACCTATAGGACCGGCCCACGAGTTAATTATGTCATGTAATCATCGATGCTCACCGAAAACGATGGTTTTACCTATAGGACCGGCACCCGAGTTAATTATGCCACGTAATCATCGATGCTCACCGAAAACGATGGTTTTACCTATAGGACCGGCACCCGAGTTAATTATGTCACGTACTCATAGATGCTCACCTGGAACGATGGTTTTACCTATAGGACCGGCCCACGAGTTAATTATGTCATGTAATCATCGATGCTCACCGAAAACGATGGTTTTACCAATAGGACCGGCCCACGAGTTAATTATGTCATGAAATCATCGATGCTCACCGGGGACGATGGTTTTACCTATAGGACCGACCCACGAGTTAATTATGTCATCTAATCATCGATGCTCACCGGGAACGATGGATTTACCTATAGGACCGCACCCGAGTTAATTATGTCATGTAATCATCGATGCTCACCGGGAACGATGGTTTTACCTATAGGACCGGCCCACGAGTTAATTATGTCACGTAATCATCGATGGTCACCGAGAACTATGGTTTTACCTATAGGACCGGCACACGAGTTAATTATGACATGTAATCATCGATGCTCACCGATAACGATGGTTTTACCTATAGGACCGCACCCGAGTTAATTATGTCATGTAATCATCGATGCACACCGGGAACGATGGTTTTACCTATAGAACCATCACCCGAGTTAATTATGTCACGTAATCATCGATGCTCACCGAGAACGAGGGTTTTACCTATAGGACCGGCACCCGAGTTAATTATGTCACGTAATCATCGATGCTCTCCGGGAACGATGGTTTTACCTATAGGACCGGCACCCGAGTTAATTATGTCACGTAATCATCGATGCTCTCCGGGAAGGATGGTTTTACCTATAGAAACATCATCCGAGTTAATTATGTCACGTAATCATCGATGCTCACCGAGAACGAGGGTTTTACCTATAGGACCGGCACCCGAGTTAATTATGTCACGTAATCATCGATGCTCTCCGGGAACGATGGTTTTACCTATAGGACCGGCACCCGAGTTAATTATGTCACGTAATCATCGATGCTCTCCGGGAACGATGGTTTTACCTATAGGACCGTCCTACGAGTTAATTATGTCACGTAATTATCGATGCTCACCGGGAACGATGGTTTTACCGATAGGACCGGCACCCGAGTTAATTATGTCATGTAATCATCGATGCTCACCGAGAACGATGGTTTTACCTATAGGACCGGCACCCGAGTTAATTATGTCACGTGATCATCGATGCTCACCGGGAACGATGGTTTTACCTATAGGACCGTCCTACGAGTTAATTATGTCACGTAATCATCGATGCTCACCGGGAACGATGGTTATACCTATAGGACCGGCACCCGAGTTAATTATGCCACGTGATCATCGATGCTCACCGGGAACGATGGTTTTACCTATAGGACCGGCACCCGAGTTAATTATGTCACATAATCATCGATGCTCACCGGGAACGATGGTTTTACCTATAGGAGCGACCCACGAGTTAATTATGTCACGTAATCATCGATGCTCACCGGGAACGATGGTTTTACCTATAGGATCGGCCCACGAGGAAATTATGTCATGTAATCATCGATTCTCACCGGGAACGATGGTTTTACCTATAAGACCGGCCCACGAGTTAATTATGTCACGTAATCATCGATGCTCACCGATAACGATGGTTTTACCTATAGGATCGGCCCACGAGGAAATTATGTCATGTAATCATCGATGCTCACCGATAACGATGGTTTTACATATAGGACCGCACCCGAGTTAATTATGTCATGTAATCATCGATGCTCACCGGGGACGATGGTTTTACCTATAGGACCGGCCCACGAGTTAATTATGTCACGTAATCATCGATGCTCACCGGGAACGATGGTTTTACCTATAGGACCGGCACCCGAGTTAATTATGTCACGTAATCATCGATGCTCACCGGGAACGATGGTTTTACCTATAGAACCGTCCCACGAGTTAATTATGTCACGTAATCATCGATGCTCACCGAGAACGATGGTTTTACCTATAGGACCGTCCCACGAGTTAATTATGTCACGTAATCATCGATGCTCACCGGGAACGATGGTTTTACCTATAGAACCGTCCCACGAGTTAATTATGTCACGTAATCATCGATGCTCACCGAGAACGATGGTTTTACCTATATGACCGGCACCCGAGTTAATTATGTCACGTAATCATCGATGCTCACCGAGAACGATGGTTTTACCTATAGGACCGTCCTACGAGTTAATTATGTCACGTAATCATCGATGCTCACCGGAACGATGGTTTTACCTATAGGACCGTCCTACGAGTTAATTATGTCACGTAATCATCGATGCTCACCGGAACGATGGTTTTACCTATAGGACCGTCCTACGAGTTAATTATGTCACGTAATCATCGATGCTCACCGAGAACGATGGTTTTACCTATAGGACCGGCACCCGAGTTAATTACGTCACGTAATCATCGATGCTCACCGGGAATGATGGTTTTACCGATAGGACCGGCACCCGAGTTAATTATGTCACGTAATCATCGATGCACACCGGGAACGATGGTTTTACCTATAGAACCATCACCCGAGTTAATTATGTCACGTAATCATCGATGCTCACCGAGAACGAGGGTTTTACCTATAGGACCGGCACCCGAGTTAATTATGTCACGTAATCATCGATGCTCTTCGGGAACGATGGTTTTACCTATAGGACCGGCACCCGAGTTAATTATGTCACGTAATCATCGATGCTCTCCGGGAAGGATGGTTTTACCTATAGAAACATCATCCGAGTTAATTATGTCACGTAATCATCGATGCTCACCGAGAACGAGGGTTTTACCTATAGGACCGGCACCCGAGTTAATTATGTCACGTAATCATCGATGCTCTCCGGGAACGATGGTTTTACCTATAGGACCGGCACCCGAGTTAATTATGTCACGTAATCATCGATGCTCTCCGGGAACGATGGTTTTACCTATAGGACCGTCCTACGAGTTAATTATGTCACGTAATTATCGATGCTCACCGGGAACGATGGTTTTACCGATAGGACCGGCACCCGAGTTAATTATGTCATGTAATCATCGATGCTCACCGAGAACGATGGTTTTACCTATAGGACCGGCACCCGAGTTAATTATGTCACGTGATCATCGATGCTCACCGGGAACGATGGTTTTACCTATAGGACCGTCCTACGAGTTAATTATGTCACGTAATCATCGATGCTCACCGGGAACGATGGTTATACCTATAGGACCGGCACCCGAGTTAATTATGCCACGTGATCATCGATGCTCACCGGGAACGATGGTTTTACCTATAGGACCGGCACCCGAGTTAATTATGTCACATAATCATCGATGCTCACCGGGAACGATGGTTTTACCTATAGGACCGTCCTACGAGTTAATTATGTCATGTAATCATCGATTCTCACCGGGAACGATGGTTTTACCTATAGGACCGTCCTACGAGTTAATTATGTCACGTAATCATCGATGCTCACCGGAACGATGGTTTTACCTATAGGACCGTCCTACGAGTTAATTATGTCACGTAATCATCGATGCTCACCGGGAACGATGGTTTTACCTATAGGACCGTCCTACGAGTTAATTATGTCACGTAATCATCGATGCTCACCGGGAACGATGGTTTTACCTACAGGACCGGCACACGAGTTAATTATGTCACGTAATCATCGATGCTCACCGGGAACGATGGTTTTACCTATAGGACCGGCACCCGAGTTAATTATGTCACGTAATCATCGATGCTCACCGGGAACAATGGTTTTACCTATAGGACCGGCCCACGAGTTAATTATGTCTCGTAATCATCGATGCTCACCGGGAACGATGGTTTTACCTATAGGACCGGCCCACGAGTTAATTATGTCTCGTAATCATCGATGCTCACCGGGAACGATGGTTTTACCTATAAGACCGTCCTACGAGTTAATTATGTCATGTAATGAGCTATGCTCACCGGGAACGATGGTTTTACCTATAGGACCGTCCTACGAGTTAATTATGTCATGTAATGATCTATGCTCACCGGGAACGAGGGTTTTACCTATAGGACCGCACCCGAGTTAATTATGTCACGCAATCTTCGATGCTCACCAGGAACGAGGGTTTTACCTATAGGACCGTCCTACGAGTTAATTATGTCACGTAATCATCGATGCTCACCGGGAACTATGGTTTTACCGATAGAACCGGCACCCGAGTTAATTATGTCACGTAATCATCGATGCTCACCGGGAGCGATGGTTTTACCTATAAGACCGGCACCCGAGTTAATTATGTCACGTAATCATCGATGCTCACCGGGATCGATGGTTTTACCTATAGGACCGGCCCCCGAGTTAATTATGTCACGTCATCATCGATGCTCACCGGGAACGAGGGTTTTACCTATAGGACCGGCACCGAGTTAGTTATGTCACGTAATTATCGATGCTCACCGGGAACGAGGGTTTTATCTATAGGACCGTCCTACGAGTTAATTATGTCACGTAATCATCGATGCTCACCGGGAACGATGGTTTTACCTATAGGACCGGCCCCCGAGTTAATTATGTCACGTAATCATCGATGCTCACCGGGAACGAGGGTTTTACCTATAGGACCGGCACCGAGTTAATTATGTCATGTAGTCATCGATGCTCACCGGTAACGATGGTTTTACCTATGGGACCGGCACACGAGTTAATTATGTCACGTAATCATCGATGCTCACCGGGAACGATGGTTTTACCTATAGAACCGGCACCGAGTTAATTATGTTACGTAATCATCGATGCTCTCCGGGAACGATGGTTTTACCTATAGGACCGGCACCCGAGTTAATTATGTCACGTAATCATCGATGCTCACCGGGAACGATGGTTTTACCTATAGGACCGTCCTACGAGTTAATTATGTCACGTAATCATCGATGCTCACCGGGAACGATGGTTTTACATATAGAACCGGCACCCGAGTTAATTATGTCACGTAATCATCGATGCTCACCGGGAACGATGGTTATACCTATAGGACCGTCCTACGAGTTAATTATGTCACGTAATCATCGATGCTCACCGGGAATGATGGTTTTACCTATAGGACCGGCCCCGAGTTAATTATGTCACGTAATCATCGATGCTCACCGAGAACGATGGTTTTACCTGTATAACCAACACCCGAGTTAATTATGTCACGTAATCATCGATGCTCACCGAGAACGATGGTTTTACCTGTATAACCAACACCCGAGTTAATTATGTCACATAATTATCGAAGCTCACCGAGAACGATGGTTTTACCGATAGGACCGTCCTACGAGTTAATTATGTCATGTAGTCATCGATGCTCACCGGGATCGATGGTTTTACCTATAGGACCGTCCTAGGAGTTAATTATATCACGTACCCATCAATGCTCACCGCAAACGATGGTTTTACCTATAGGACCGGCACCCGAGTTAATTATGTCACGTAATCATCGATGCTCACCGCAAACGATGGTTTTACCTATAGGACCGGCACCCGATTTAATTATGTCACGTAATCATCGATGCTCACCGGGAACGATGGTTTTACCTATAGGACCGGCACACGAGTTAATTATGTCATGTAATCATCGATGCTCACCGAGAACGATGGTTTTACCTATAGGACCGGCACCCGAGTTAATTATGCCACGTAATCATCGATGCTCACCGGGAACGATGGTTTTACCTATAGGACCGGCCCGCGAGTTAATTATATCACGTACCCATCAATGCTCAACGCAAACGATGGTTTTACCTATAGAACCGGCACCCGAGTTAATTATGCCACGTAATCATCGATGCTCACCGGGAACGAGGGTTTTACCTATAGGACCGGCACCGAGTTAGTTATGTCACGTAATTATCGATGCTCACCGGGAACGAGGGTTTTATCTATAGGACCGTCCTACGAGTTAATTATGTCACGTAATCATCGATGCTCACCGGGAACGATGGTTTTACCTATAGGACCGGCCCCCGAGTTAATTATGTCACGTAATCATCGATGCTCACCGGGAACGAGGGTTTTACCTATAGGACCGGCACCGAGTTAATTATGTCATGTAGTCATCGATGCTCACCGGTAACGATGGTTTTACCTATGGGACCGGCACACGAGTTAATTATGTCACGTAATCATCGATGCTCACCGGGAACGATGGTTTTACCTATAGAACCGGCACCGAGTTAATTATGTTACGTAATCATCGATGCTCTCCGGGAACGATGGTTTTACCTATAGGACCGGCACCCGAGTTAATTATGTCACGTAATCATCGATGCTCACCGGGAACGATGGTTTTACCTATAGGACCGTCCTACGAGTTAATTATGTCACGTAATCATCGATGCTCACCGGGAACGATGGTTTTACATATAGAACCGGCATCCGAGTTAATTATGTCACGTAATCATCGATGCTCACCGGGAACGATGGTTATACCTATAGGACCGTCCTACGAGTTAATTATGTCACGTAATCATCGATGCTCACCGGGAATGATGGTTTTACCTATAGGACCGGCCCCGAGTTAATTATGTCACGTAATCATCGATGCTCACCGAGAACGATGGTTTTACCTGTATAACCAACACCCGAGTTAATTATGTCACGTAATCATCGATGCTCACCGAGAACGATGGTTTTACCTGTATAACCAACACCCGAGTTAATTATGTCACATAATTATCGAAGCTCACCGAGAACGATGGTTTTACCGATAGGACCGTCCTACGAGTTAATTATGTCATGTAGTCATCGATGCTCACCGGGAACGATGGTTTTACCTATAGGACCGTCCTAGGAGTTAATTATATCACGTACCCATCAATGCTCACCGCAAACGATGGTTTTACCTATAGGACCGGCACCCGAGTTAATTATGTCACGTAATCATCGATGCTCACCGCAAACGATGGTTTTACCTATAGGACCGGCACCCGATTTAATTATGTCACGTAATCATCGATGCTCACCGGGAACGATGGTTTTACCTATAGGACCGGCACACGAGTTAATTATGTCATGTAATCATCGATGCTCACCGAGAACGATGGTTTTACCTATAGGACCGGCACCCGAGTTAATTATGCCACGTAATCATCGATGCTCACCGGGAACGATGGTTTTACCTATAGGACCGGCCCGCGAGTTAATTATATCACGTACCCATCAATGCTCAACGCAAACGATGGTTTTACCTATAGAACCGGCACCCGAGTTAATTATGCCACGTAATCATCGATGCTCACCGGGAACGATGGTTTTACCTATAGGACCGCCACCCGAGTTAATTATGCCACGTAATCATCGATGCTAACCGGGAACGTTGTTTTTATCTATAGGACCGCCACCCGAGTTAATTATGCCACGTAATCATCGATGCTCACCGGGAACGATGGTTTTACCGATAGGACCGGCACCCGAGTTAATTATGTCACGTAATCATCGATGCACACCGGGAACGATGGTTTTACCTATAGAACCATCACCCGAGTTAATTATGTCACGTAATCATCGATGCTCACCGAGAACGAGGGTTTTACCTATAGGACCGGCACCCGAGTTAATTATGTCACGTAATCATCGATGCTCTTCGGGAACGATGGTTTTACCTATAGGACCGGCACCCGAGTTAATTATGTCACGTAATCATCGATGCTCTCCGGGAAGGATGGTTTTACCTATAGAAACATCATCCGAGTTAATTATGTCACGTAATCATCGATGCTCACCGAGAACGAGGGTTTTACCTATAGGACCGGCACCCGAGTTAATTATGTCACGTAATCATCGATGCTCTCCGGGAACGATGGTTTTACCTATAGGACCGGCACCCGAGTTAATTATGTCACGTAATCATCGATGCTCTCCGGGAACGATGGTTTTACCTATAGGACCGTCCTACGAGTTAATTATGTCACGTAATTATCGATGCTCACCGGGAACGATGGTTTTACCGATAGGACCGGCACCCGAGTTAATTATGTCATGTAATCATCGATGCTCACCGAGAACGATGGTTTTACCTATAGGACCGGCACCCGAGTTAATTATGTCACGTGATCATCGATGCTCACCGGGAACGATGGTTTTACCTATAGGACCGTCCTACGAGTTAATTATGTCACGTAATCATCGATGCTCACCGGGAACGATGGTTATACCTATAGGACCGGCACCCGAGTTAATTATGCCACGTGATCATCGATGCTCACCGGGAACGATGGTTTTACCTATAGGACCGGCACCCGAGTTAATTATGTCACATAATCATCGATGCTCACCGGGAACGATGGTTTTACCTATAGGACCGTCCTACGAGTTAATTATGTCATGTAATCATCGATTCTCACCGGGAACGATGGTTTTACCTATAGGACCGTCCTACGAGTTAATTATGTCACGTAATCATCGATGCTCACCGGAACGATGGTTTTACCTATAGGACCGTCCTACGAGTTAATTATGTCACGTAATCATCGATGCTCACCGGGAACGATGGTTTTACCTATAGGACCGTCCTACGAGTTAATTATGTCACGTAATCATCGATGCTCACCGGGAACGATGGTTTTACCTACAGGACCGGCACACGAGTTAATTATGTCACGTAATCATCGATGCTCACCGGGAACGATGGTTTTACCTATAGGACCGGCACCCGAGTTAATTATGTCACGTAATCATCGATGCTCACCGGGAACAATGGTTTTACCTATAGGACCGGCCCACGAGTTAATTATGTCTCGTAATCATCGATGCTCACCGGGAACGATGGTTTTACCTATAGGACCGGCCCACGAGTTAATTATGTCTCGTAATCATCGATGCTCACCGGGAACGATGGTTTTACCTATAAGACCGTCCTACGAGTTAATTATGTCATGTAATGAGCTATGCTCACCGGGAACGATGGTTTTACCTATAGGACCGTCCTACGAGTTAATTATGTCATGTAATGATCTATGCTCACCGGGAACGAGGGTTTTACCTATAGGACCGCACCCGAGTTAATTATGTCACGCAATCTTCGATGCTCACCAGGAACGAGGGTTTTACCTATAGGACCGTCCTACGAGTTAATTATGTCACGTAATCATCGATGCTCACCGGGAACTATGGTTTTACCGATAGAACCGGCACCCGAGTTAATTATGTCACGTAATCATCGATGCTCACCGGGAGCGATGGTTTTACCTATAAGACCGGCACCCGAGTTAATTATGTCACGTAATCATCGATGCTCACCGGGATCGATGGTTTTACCTATAGGACCGGCCCCCGAGTTAATTATGTCACGTCATCATCGATGCTCACCGGGAACGAGGGTTTTACCTATAGGACCGGCACCGAGTTAGTTATGTCACGTAATTATCGATGCTCACCGGGAACGAGGGTTTTATCTATAGGACCGTCCTACGAGTTAATTATGTCACGTAATCATCGATGCTCACCGGGAACGATGGTTTTACCTATAGGACCGGCCCCCGAGTTAATTATGTCACGTAATCATCGATGCTCACCGGGAACGAGGGTTTTACCTATAGGACCGGCACCGAGTTAATTATGTCATGTAGTCATCGATGCTCACCGGTAACGATGGTTTTACCTATGGGACCGGCACACGAGTTAATTATGTCACGTAATCATCGATGCTCACCGGGAACGATGGTTTTACCTATAGAACCGGCACCGAGTTAATTATGTTACGTAATCATCGATGCTCTCCGGGAACGATGGTTTTACCTATAGGACCGGCACCCGAGTTAATTATGTCACGTAATCATCGATGCTCACCGGGAACGATGGTTTTACCTATAGGACCGTCCTACGAGTTAATTATGTCACGTAATCATCGATGCTCACCGGGAACGATGGTTTTACATATAGAACCGGCACCCGAGTTAATTATGTCACGTAATCATCGATGCTCACCGGGAACGATGGTTATACCTATAGGACCGTCCTACGAGTTAATTATGTCACGTAATCATCGATGCTCACCGGGAATGATGGTTTTACCTATAGGACCGGCCCCGAGTTAATTATGTCACGTAATCATCGATGCTCACCGAGAACGATGGTTTTACCTGTATAACCAACACCCGAGTTAATTATGTCACGTAATCATCGATGCTCACCGAGAACGATGGTTTTACCTGTATAACCAACACCCGAGTTAATTATGTCACATAATTATCGAAGCTCACCGAGAACGATGGTTTTACCGATAGGACCGTCCTACGAGTTAATTATGTCATGTAGTCATCGATGCTCACCGGGATCGATGGTTTTACCTATAGGACCGTCCTAGGAGTTAATTATATCACGTACCCATCAATGCTCACCGCAAACGATGGTTTTACCTATAGGACCGGCACCCGAGTTAATTATGTCACGTAATCATCGATGCTCACCGCAAACGATGGTTTTACCTATAGGACCGGCACCCGATTTAATTATGTCACGTAATCATCGATGCTCACCGGGAACGATGGTTTTACCTATAGGACCGGCACACGAGTTAATTATGTCATGTAATCATCGATGCTCACCGAGAACGATGGTTTTACCTATAGGACCGGCACCCGAGTTAATTATGCCACGTAATCATCGATGCTCACCGGGAACGATGGTTTTACCTATAGGACCGGCCCGCGAGTTAATTATATCACGTACCCATCAATGCTCAACGCAAACGATGGTTTTACCTATAGAACCGGCACCCGAGTTAATTATGCCACGTAATCATCGATGCTCACCGGGAACGAGGGTTTTACCTATAGGACCGGCACCGAGTTAGTTATGTCACGTAATTATCGATGCTCACCGGGAACGAGGGTTTTATCTATAGGACCGTCCTACGAGTTAATTATGTCACGTAATCATCGATGCTCACCGGGAACGATGGTTTTACCTATAGGACCGGCCCCCGAGTTAATTATGTCACGTAATCATCGATGCTCACCGGGAACGAGGGTTTTACCTATAGGACCGGCACCGAGTTAATTATGTCATGTAGTCATCGATGCTCACCGGTAACGATGGTTTTACCTATGGGACCGGCACACGAGTTAATTATGTCACGTAATCATCGATGCTCACCGGGAACGATGGTTTTACCTATAGAACCGGCACCGAGTTAATTATGTTACGTAATCATCGATGCTCTCCGGGAACGATGGTTTTACCTATAGGACCGGCACCCGAGTTAATTATGTCACGTAATCATCGATGCTCACCGGGAACGATGGTTTTACCTATAGGACCGTCCTACGAGTTAATTATGTCACGTAATCATCGATGCTCACCGGGAACGATGGTTTTACATATAGAACCGGCATCCGAGTTAATTATGTCACGTAATCATCGATGCTCACCGGGAACGATGGTTATACCTATAGGACCGTCCTACGAGTTAATTATGTCACGTAATCATCGATGCTCACCGGGAATGATGGTTTTACCTATAGGACCGGCCCCGAGTTAATTATGTCACGTAATCATCGATGCTCACCGAGAACGATGGTTTTACCTGTATAACCAACACCCGAGTTAATTATGTCACGTAATCATCGATGCTCACCGAGAACGATGGTTTTACCTGTATAACCAACACCCGAGTTAATTATGTCACATAATTATCGAAGCTCACCGAGAACGATGGTTTTACCGATAGGACCGTCCTACGAGTTAATTATGTCATGTAGTCATCGATGCTCACCGGGAACGATGGTTTTACCTATAGGACCGTCCTAGGAGTTAATTATATCACGTACCCATCAATGCTCACCGCAAACGATGGTTTTACCTATAGGACCGGCACCCGAGTTAATTATGTCACGTAATCATCGATGCTCACCGCAAACGATGGTTTTACCTATAGGACCGGCACCCGATTTAATTATGTCACGTAATCATCGATGCTCACCGGGAACGATGGTTTTACCTATAGGACCGGCACACGAGTTAATTATGTCATGTAATCATCGATGCTCACCGAGAACGATGGTTTTACCTATAGGACCGGCACCCGAGTTAATTATGCCACGTAATCATCGATGCTCACCGGGAACGATGGTTTTACCTATAGGACCGGCCCGCGAGTTAATTATATCACGTACCCATCAATGCTCAACGCAAACGATGGTTTTACCTATAGAACCGGCACCCGAGTTAATTATGCCACGTAATCATCGATGCTCACCGGGAACGATGGTTTTACCTATAGGACCGCCACCCGAGTTAATTATGCCACGTAATCATCGATGCTAACCGGGAACGTTGTTTTTATCTATAGGACCGCCACCCGAGTTAATTATGCCACGTAATCATCGATGCTCACCGGGAACGATGGTTTTACCTACAGGACCGCCACCCGAGTTAATTATGTCACGTAATCATCGATGCTCACCGGGAACGATGGTTTTACCTACAGGACCTACACACGAGTTTATTATTTCACGTAATCATGGATGCTCGCCGAGAACGAGGGTTATACCTATAGGACCGTCCCACGAGTTAATTATGTCACGTAATCATCGATGCTCACCGGGAACGAGGGTTATACCTATAGAACCGGCCCACGAGTTAGTTATGTCATGTAATCATCGATGCTCACCGGGAACGAGGGTTATACCTATAGAACCGGCACCCGAGTTAATTATGTCATGTAGTCATCGATGCTCACCGGTAACGATGGTTTTACCTATGGGACCGGCACACGAGTTAATTATGTCACGTAATCATCGATGCTCACCGGGAACGATGGTTTTACCTATAGAACCGGCACCGAGTTAATTATGTTACGTAATCATCGATGCTCTCCGGGAACGATGGTTTTACCTATAGGACCGGCACCCGAGTTAATTATGTCACGTAATCATCGATGCTCACCGGGAACGATGGTTTTACCTATAGGACCGTCCTACGAGTTAATTATGTCACGTAATCATCGATGCTCACCGGGAACGATGGTTTTACATATAGAACCGGCACCCGAGTTAATTATGTCACGTAATCATCGATGCTCACCGGGAACGATGGTTATACCTATAGGACCGTCCTACGAGTTAATTATGTCACGTAATCATCGATGCTCACCGGGAATGATGGTTTTACCTATAGGACCGGCCCCGAGTTAATTATGTCACGTAATCATCGATGCTCACCGAGAACGATGGTTTTACCTGTATAACCAACACCCGAGTTAATTATGTCACGTAATCATCGATGCTCACCGAGAACGATGGTTTTACCTGTATAACCAACACCCGAGTTAATTATGTCACATAATTATCGAAGCTCACCGAGAACGATGGTTTTACCGATAGGACCGTCCTACGAGTTAATTATGTCATGTAGTCAGCGATGCTCACCGGGAACGATGGTTTTACCTATAGGACCGTCCTAGGAGTTAATTATATCACGTACCCATCAATGCTCACCGCAAACGATGGTTTTACCTATAGGACCGGCACCCGAGTTAATTATGTCACGTAATCATCGATGCTCACCGCAAACGATGGTTTTACCTATAGGACCGGCACCCGATTTAATTATGTCACGTAATCATCGATGCTCACCGGGAACGATGGTTTTACCTATAGGACCGGCACACGAGTTAATTATGTCATGTAATCATCGATGCTCACCGAGAACGATGGTTTTACCTATAGGACCGGCACCCGAGTTAATTATGCCACGTAATCATCGATGCTCACCGGGAACGATGGTTTTACCTATAGGACCGGCCCGCGAGTTAATTATATCACGTACCCATCAATGCTCAACGCAAACGATGGTTTTACCTATAGAACCGGCACCCGAGTTAATTATGCCACGTAATCATCGATGCTCACCGGGAACGATGGTTTTACCTATAGGACCGCCACCCGAGTTAATTATGCCACGTAATCATCGATGCTAACCGGGAACGTTGTTTTTATCTATAGGACCGCCACCCGAGTTAATTATGCCACGTAATCATCGATGCTCACCGGGAACGATGGTTTTACCTACAGGACCGCCACCCGAGTTAATTATGTCACGTAATCATCGATGCTCACCGGGAACGATGGTTTTACCTACAGGACCTACACACGAGTTTATTATTTCACGTAATCATGGATGCTCGCCGAGAACGAGGGTTATACCTATAGGACCGTCCCACGAGTTAATTATGTCACGTAATCATCGATGCTCACCGGGAACGAGGGTTATACCTATAGAACCGGCCCACGAGTTAGTTATGTCATGTAATCATCGATGCTCACCGGGAACGAGGGTTATACCTATAGAACCGGCACCCGAGTTAATTATGTCATGTAGTCATCGATGCTCACCGGTAACGATGGTTTTACCTATGGGACCGGCACACGAGTTAATTATGTCACGTAATCATCGATGCTCACCGGGAACGATGGTTTTACCTATAGAACCGGCACCGAGTTAATTATGTTACGTAATCATCGATGCTCTCCGGGAACGATGGTTTTACCTATAGGACCGGCACCCGAGTTAATTATGTCACGTAATCATCGATGCTCACCGGGAACGATGGTTTTACCTATAGGACCGTCCTACGAGTTAATTATGTCACGTAATCATCGATGCTCACCGGGAACGATGGTTTTACATATAGAACCGGCACCCGAGTTAATTATGTCACGTAATCATCGATGCTCACCGGGAACGATGGTTATACCTATAGGACCGTCCTACGAGTTAATTATGTCACGTAATCATCGATGCTCACCGGGAATGATGGTTTTACCTATAGGACCGGCCCCGAGTTAATTATGTCACGTAATCATCGATGCTCACCGAGAACGATGGTTTTACCTGTATAACCAACACCCGAGTTAATTATGTCACGTAATCATCGATGCTCACCGAGAACGATGGTTTTACCTGTATAACCAACACCCGAGTTAATTATGTCACATAATTATCGAAGCTCACCGAGAACGATGGTTTTACCGATAGGACCGTCCTACGAGTTAATTATGTCATGTAGTCATCGATGCTCACCGGGATCGATGGTTTTACCTATAGGACCGTCCTAGGAGTTAATTATATCACGTACCCATCAATGCTCACCGCAAACGATGGTTTTACCTATAGGACCGGCACCCGAGTTAATTATGTCACGTAATCATCGATGCTCACCGCAAACGATGGTTTTACCTATAGGACCGGCACCCGATTTAATTATGTCACGTAATCATCGATGCTCACCGGGAACGATGGTTTTACCTATAGGACCGGCACACGAGTTAATTATGTCATGTAATCATCGATGCTCACCGAGAACGATGGTTTTACCTATAGGACCGGCACCCGAGTTAATTATGCCACGTAATCATCGATGCTCACCGAGAACGATGGTTTTACCTATAGGACCGGCACCCGAGTTAATTATGCCACGTAATCATCGATGCTCACCGGGAACGATGGTTTTACCTATAGGACCGGCACCCGAGTTAATTATGTCACGTAATCATCGATGCTCACCGGGAACGATGGTTTTACCTATAGAACCGTCCCACGAGTTAATTATGTCACGTAATCATCGATGCTCACCGAGAACGATGGTTTTACCTATAGGACCGTCCCACGAGTTAATTATGTCACGTAATCATCGATGCTCACCGGGAACGATGGTTTTACCTATAGAACCGTCCCACGAGTTAATTATGTCACGTAATCATCGATGCTCACCGAGAACGATGGTTTTACCTATATGACCGGCACCCGAGTTAATTATGTCACGTAATCATCGATGCTCACCGAGAACGATGGTTTTACCTATAGGACCGTCCTACGAGTTAATTATGTCACGTAATCATCGATGCTCACCGGAACGATGGTTTTACCTATAGGACCGTCCTACGAGTTAATTATGTCACGTAATCATCGATGCTCACCGGAACGATGGTTTTACCTATAGGACCGTCCTACGAGTTAATTATGTCACGTAATCATCGATGCTCACCGAGAACGATGGTTTTACCTATAGGACCGGCACCCGAGTTAATTACGTCACGTAATCATCGATGCTCACCGGGAATGATGGTTTTACCGATAGGACCGGCACCCGAGTTAATTATGTCACGTAATCATCGATGCACACCGGGAACGATGGTTTTACCTATAGAACCATCACCCGAGTTAATTATGTCACGTAATCATCGATGCTCACCGAGAACGAGGGTTTTACCTATAGGACCGGCACCCGAGTTAATTATGTCACGTAATCATCGATGCTCTCCGGGAACGATGGTTTTACCTATAGGACCGGCACCCGAGTTAATTATGTCACGTAATCATCGATGCTCTCCGGGAAGGATGGTTTTACCTATAGAAACATCATCCGAGTTAATTATGTCACGTAATCATCGATGCTCACCGAGAACGAGGGTTTTACCTATAGGACCGGCACCCGAGTTAATTATGTCACGTAATCATCGATGCTCTCCGGGAACGATGGTTTTACCTATAGGACCGGCACCCCGAGTTAATTATGTCACGTAATCATCGATGCTCTCCGGGAACGATGGTTTTACCTATAGGACCGTCCTACGAGTTAATTATGTCACGTAATTATCGATGCTCACCGGGAACGATGGTTTTACCGATAGGACCGGCACCCGAGTTAATTATGTCATGTAATCATCGATGCTCACCGAGAACGATAGTTTTACCTATAGGACCGGCACCCGAGTTAATTATGTCACGTGATCATCGATGCTCACCGGGAACGATGGTTTTACCTATAGGACCGTCCTACGAGTTAATTATGTCACGTAATCATCGATGCTCACCGGGAACGATGGTTATACCTATAGGACCGGCACCCGAGTTAATTATGCCACGTGATCATCGATGCTCACCGGGAACGATGGTTTTACCTATAGGACCGGCATCCGAGTTAATTATGTCACATAATCATCGATGCTCACCGGGAACGATGGTTTTACCTATAGGACCGTCCTACGAGTTAATTTTGTCATGTAATCATCGATTCTCACCGGGAACGATGGTTTTACCTATAGGACCGTCCTACGAGTTAATCACGTAATCATCGATGCTCTCCGGGAACGATGGTTTTACCTATAGGACCGGCACCCGAGTTAATTATGTCACGTAATCATCGATGCTCTCCGGGAACGATGGTTTTACCTATAGGACCGTCCTACGAGTTAATTATGTCACGTAATTATCGATGCTCACCGGGAACGATGGTTTTACCGATAGGACCGGCACCCGAGTTAATTATGTCATGTAATCATCGATGCTCACCGAGAACGATGGTTTTACCTATAGGACCGGCACCCGAGTTAATTATGTCACGTGATCATCGATGCTCACCGGGAACGATGGTTTTACCTATAGGACCGTCCTACGAGTTAATTATGTCACGTAATCATCGATGCTCACCGGGAACGATGGTTATACCTATAGGAGCGGCACCCGAGTTAATTATGCCACGTGATCATCGATGCTCACCGGGAACGATGGTTTTACCTATAGGACCGGCACCCGAGTTAATTATGTCACATAATCATCGATGCTCACCGGGAACGATGGTTTTACCTATAGGACCGTCCTACGAGTTAATTATGTCATGTAATCATCGATTCTCACCGGGAACGATGGTTTTACCTATAGGACCGTCCTACGAGTTAATTATGTCACGTAATCATCGATGCTCACCGGAACGATGGTTTTACCTATAGGACCGTCCTACGAGTTAATTATGTCACGTAATCATCGATGCTCACCGGGAACGATGGTTTTACCTACAGGACCGGCACACGAGTTAATTATGTCACGTAATCATCGATGCTCACCGGGAACGATGGTTTTACCTATAGGACCGGCACCCGAGTTAATTATGTCACGTAATCATCGATGCTCACCGGGAACAATGTTTTTACCTATAGGACCGGCCCACGAGTTAATTATGTCTCGTAATCATCGATGCTCACCGGGAACGATGGTTTTACCTATAGGACCGGCCCACGAGTTAATTATGTCTCGTAATCATCGATGCTCACCGGGAACGATGGTTTTACCTATAAGACCGTCCTACGAGTTAATTATGTCATGTAATGAGCTATGCTCACCGGGAACGATGGTTTTACCTATAGGACCGTCCTACGAGTTAATTATGTCATGTAATGATCTATGCTCACCGGGAACGATGGTTTTACCTATAGGACCGGCACCCGAGTTAATTATGTCACGTAATCATCGATGCTCACCGGGAGCGATGGTTTTACCTATAGGACCGTCCTACGAGTTAATTATGTCATGTAATGATCTATGCTCACCGGGAACGAGGGTTTTACCTATAGGACCGCACCCGAGTTAATTATGTCACGCAATCTTCGATGCTCACCAGGAACGAGGGTTTTACCTATAGGACCGTCCTACGAGTTAATTATGTCACGTAATCATCGATGCTCACCGGGAACTATGGTTTTACCGATAGAACCGGCACCCGAGTTAATTATGTCACGTAATCATCGATGCTCACCGGGAGCGATGGTTTTACCTATAAGACCGGCACCCGAGTTAATTATGTCACGTAATCATCGATGCTCACCGGGATCGATGGTTTTACCTATAGGACCGACCCCCGAGTTAATTATGTCACGTCATCATCGATGCTCACCGGGAACGAGGGTTTTACCTATAGGACCGGCACCGAGTTAGTTATGTCACGTAATTATCGATGCTCACCGGGAACGAGGGTTTTATCTATAGGACCGTCCTACGAGTTAATTATGTCACGTAATCATCGATGCTCACCGGGAACGATGGTTTTACCTATAGGACCGGCCCCCGAGTTAATTATGTCACGTAATCATCGATGCTCACCGGGAACGATGGTTATACCTATAGGACCGGCACCCGAGTTAATTATGTCACGTAATCATCGATGCTCTCCGGGAACGATGGTTTTACCTATAGGACCGGCACCCGAGTTAATTATGTCACGTAATCATCGATGCTCTCCGGGAAGGATGGTTTTACCTATAGAAACATCATCCGAGTTAATTATGTCACGTAATCATCGATGCTCACCGAGAACGAGGGTTTTACCTATAGGACCGGCACCCGAGTTAATTATGTCACGTAATCATCGATGCTCTCCGGGAACGATGGTTTTACCTATAGGACCGGCACCCGAGTTAATTATGTCACGTAATCATCGATGCTCTCCGGGAACGATGGTTTTACCTATAGGACCGTCCTACGAGTTAATTATGTCACGTAATTATCGATGCTCACCGGGAACGATGGTTTTACCGATAGGACCGGCACCCGAGTTAATTATGTCATGTAATCATCGATGCTCACCGAGAACGATGGTTTTACCTATAGGACCGGCACCCGAGTTAATTATGTCACGTGATCATCGATGCTCACCGGGAACGATGGTTTTACCTATAGGACCGTCCTACGAGTTAATTATGTCACGTAATCATCGATGCTCACCGGGAACGATGGTTATACCTATAGGACCGGCACCCGAGTTAATTATGCCACGTGATCATCGATGCTCACCGGGAACGATGGTTTTACCTATAGGACCGGCATCCGAGTTAATTATGTCACATAATCATCGATGCTCACCGGGAACGATGGTTTTACCTATAGGACCGTCCTACGAGTTAATTTTGTCATGTAATCATCGATTCTCACCGGGAACGATGGTTTTACCTATAGGACCGTCCTACGAGTTAATCACGTAATCATCGATGCTCTCCGGGAACGATGGTTTTACCTATAGGACCGGCACCCGAGTTAATTATGTCACGTAATCATCGATGCTCTCCGGGAACGATGGTTTTACCTATAGGACCGTCCTACGAGTTAATTATGTCACGTAATTATCGATGCTCACCGGGAACGATGGTTTTACCGATAGGACCGGCACCCGAGTTAATTATGTCATGTAATCATCGATGCTCACCGAGAACGATGGTTTTACCTATAGGACCGGCACCCGAGTTAATTATGTCACGTGATCATCGATGCTCACCGGGAACGATGGTTTTACCTATAGGACCGTCCTACGAGTTAATTATGTCACGTAATCATCGATGCTCACCGGGAACGATGGTTATACCTATAGGACCGGCACCCGAGTTAATTATGTCACATAATCATCGATGCTCACCGGGAACGATGGTTTTACCTATAGGACCGTCCTACGAGTTAATTATGTCATGTAATCATCGATTCTCACCGGGAACGATGGTTTTACCTATAGGACCGTCCTACGAGTTAATTATGTCACGTAATCATCGATGCTCACCGGGAACGATGGTTTTACCTATAGGACCGGCACCCGAGTTAATTATGTCACATAATCATCGATGCTCACCGGGAACGATGGTTTTACCTATAGGACCGTCCTACGAGTTAATTATGTCATGTAATCATCGATTCTCACCGGGAACGATGGTTTTACCTATAGGACCGTCCTACGAGTTAATTATGTCACGTAATCATCGATGCTCACCGGAACGATGGTTTTACCTATAGGACCGTCCTACGAGTTAATTATGTCACGTAATCATCGATGCTCACCGGGAACGATGGTTTTACCTATAGGACCGTCCTACGAGTTAATTATGTCACGTAATCATCGATGCTCACCGGGAACGATGGTTTTACCTACAGGACCGGCACACGAGTTAATTATGTCACGTAATCATCGATGCTCACCGGGAACGATGGTTTTACCTATAGGACCGGCACCCGAGTTAATTATGTCACGTAATCATCGATGCTCACCGGGAACAATGGTTTTACCTATAGGACCGGCCCACGAGTTAATTATGTCTCGTAATCATCGATGCTCACCGGGAACGATGGTTTTACCTATAGGACCGGCCCACGAGTTAATTATGTCTCGTAATCATCGATGCTCACCGGGAACGATGGTTTTACCTATAAGACCGTCCTACGAGTTAATTATGTCATGTAATGAGCTATGCTCACCGGGAACGATGGTTTTACCTATAGGACCGTCCTACGAGTTAATTATGTCATGTAATGATCTATGCTCACCGGGAACGATGGTTTTACCTATAGGACCGGCACCCGAGTTAATTATGTCACGTAATCATCGATGCTCACCGGGAGCGATGGTTTTACCTATAGGACCGTCCTACGAGTTAATTATGTCATGTAATGATCTATGCTCACCGGGAACGAGGGTTTTACCTATAGGACCGCACCCGAGTTAATTATGTCACGCAATCTTCGATGCTCACCAGGAACGAGGGTTTTACCTATAGGACCGTCCTACGAGTTAATTATGTCACGTAATCATCGATGCTCACCGGGAACTATGGTTTTACCGATAGAACCGGCACCCGAGTTAATTATGTCACGTAATCATCGATGCTCACCGGGAGCGATGGTTTTACCTATAAGACCGGCACCCGAGTTAATTATGTCACGTAATCATCGATGCTCACCGGGATCGATGGTTTTACCTATAGGGCCGGCCCCCGAGTTAATTATGTCACGTCATCATCGATGCTCACCGGGAACGAGGGTTTTACCTATAGGACCGGCACCGAGTTAGTTATGTCACGTAATTATCGATGCTCACCGGGAACGAGGGTTTTATCTATAGGACCGTCCTACGAGTTAATTATGTCACGTAATCATCGATGCTCACCGGGAACGATGGTTTTACCTATAGGACCGGCCCCCGAGTTAATTATGTCACGTAATCATCGATGCTCACCGGGAACGAGGGTTTTACCTATAGGACCGGCACCGAGTTAATTATGTCATGTAGTCATCGATGCTCACCGGTAACGATGGTTTTACCTATGGGACCGGCACACGAGTTAATTATGTCACGTAATCATCGATGCTCACCGGGAACGATGGTTTTACCTATAGAACCGGCACCGAGTTAATTATGTTACGTAATCATCGATGCTCTCCGGGAACGATGGTTTTACCTATAGGACCGGCACCCGAGTTAATTATGTCACGTAATCATCGATGCTCACCGGGAACGATGGTTTTACCTATAGGACCGTCCTACGAGTTAATTATGTCACGTAATCATCGATGCTCACCGGGAACGATGGTTTTACATATAGAACCGGCACCCGAGTTAATTATGTCACGTAATCATCGATGCTCACCGGGAACGATGGTTATACCTATAGGACCGTCCTACGAGTTAATTATGTCACGTAATCATCGATGCTCACCGGGAATGATGGTTTTACCTATAGGACCGGCCCCGAGTTAATTATGTCACGTAATCATCGATGCTCACCGAGAACGATGGTTTTACCTGTATAACCAACACCCGAGTTAATTATGTCACGTAATCATCGATGCTCACCGAGAACGATGGTTTTACCTGTATAACCAACACCCGAGTTAATTATGTCACATAATTATCGAAGCTCACCGAGAACGATGGTTTTACCGATAGGACCGTCCTACGAGTTAATTATGTCATGTAGTCATCGATGCTCACCGGGATCGATGGTTTTACCTATAGGACCGTCCTAGGAGTTAATTATATCACGTACCCATCAATGCTCACCGCAAACGATGGTTTTACCTATAGGACCGGCACCCGAGTTAATTATGTCACGTAATCATCGATGCTCACCGCAAACGATGGTTTTACCTATAGGACCGGCACCCGATTTAATTATGTCACGTAATCATCGATGCTCACCGGGAACGATGGTTTTACCTATAGGACCGGCACACGAGTTAATTATGTCATGTAATCATCGATGCTCACCGAGAACGATGGTTTTACCTATAGGACCGGCACCCGAGTTAATTATGCCACGTAATCATCGATGCTCACCGGGAACGATGGTTTTACCTATAGGACCGGCCCGCGAGTTAATTATATCACGTACCCATCAATGCTCAACGCAAACGATGGTTTTACCTATAGAACCGGCACCCGAGTTAATTATGCCACGTAATCATCGATGCTCACAGGGAACGAGGGTTTTACCTATAGGACCGGCACCGAGTTAGTTATGTCACGTAATTATCGATGCTCACCGGGAACGAGGGTTTTATCTATAGGACCGTCCTACGAGTTAATTATGTCACGTAATCATCGATGCTCACCGGGAACGATGGTTTTACCTATAGGACCGGCCCCCGAGTTAATTATGTCACGTAATCATCGATGCTCACCGGGAACGAGGGTTTTACCTATAGGACCGGCACCGAGTTAATTATGTCATGTAGTCATCGATGCTCACCGGTAACTATGGTTTTACCTATGGGACCGGCACACGAGTTAATTATGTCACGTAATCATCGATGCTCACCGGGAACGATGGTTTTACCTATAGAACCGGCACCGAGTTAATTATGTTACGTAATCATCGATGCTCTCCGGGAACGATGGTTTTACCTATAGGACCGGCACCCGAGTTAATTATGTCACGTAATCATCGATGCTCACCGGGAACGATGGTTTTACCTATAGGACCGTCCTACGAGTTAATTATGTCACGTAATCATCGATGCTCACCGGGAACGATGGTTTTACATATAGAACCGGCACCCGAGTTAATTATGTCACGTAATCATCGATGCTCACCGGGAACGATGGTTATACCTATAGGACCGTCCTACGAGTTAATTATGTCACGTAATCATCGATGCTCACCGGGAATGATGGTTTTACCTATAGGACCGGCCCCGAGTTAATTATGTCACGTAATCATCGATGCTCACCGAGAACGATGGTTTTACCTGTATAACCAACACCCGAGTTAATTATGTCACGTAATCATCGATGCTCACCGAGAACGATGGTTTTACCTGTATAACCAACACCCGAGTTAATTATGTCACATAATTATCGAAGCTCACCGAGAACGATGGTTTTACCTATAGGACCGTTCTAGGAGTTAATTATATCACGTACCCATCAATGCTCACCGCAAACGATGGTTTTACCTATAGGACCGGCACCCGAGTTAATTATGTCACGTAATCATCGATGCTCACCGGGAACGATGGTTTTACCTATAGGACCGGCACACGAGTTAATTATGTCATGTAATCATCGATGCTCACCGAGAACGATGGTTTTACCTATAGGACCGGCACCCGAGTTAATTATGCCACGTAATCATCGATGCTCACCGGGAACGATGGTTTTACCTATAGGACCGGCCCGCGAGTTAATTATATCACGTACCCATCAGTGCTCAACGCAAACGATGGTTTTACCTATAGAACCGGCACCCGAGTTAATTATGCCACGTAATCATCGATGCTCACCGGGAACGATGGTTTTACCTATAGGACCGCCACCCGAGTTAATTATGCCACGTAATCATCGATGCTAACCGGGAACGTTGTTTTTATCTATAGGACCGCCACCCGAGTTAATTATGCCACGTAATCATCGATGCTCACCGGGAACGATGGTTTTACCTACAGGACCGCCACCCGAGTTAATTATGTCACGTAATCATCGATGCTCACCGGGAACGATGGTTTTACCTACAGGACCTACACACGAGTTTATTATTTCACGTAATCATGGATGCTCGCCGAGAACGAGGGTTATACCTATAGGACCGTCCCACGAGTTAATTATGTCACGTAATCATCGATGCTCACCGGGAACGAGGGTTATACCTATAGAACCGGCCCACGAGTTAGTTATGTCATGTAATCATCGATGCTCACCGGGAACGAGGGTTATACCTATAGAACCGGCACCCGAGTTAATTATGTCATGTAGTCATCGATGCTCACCGGTAACGATGGTTTTACCTATGGGACCGGCACACGAGTTAATTATGTCACGTAATCATCGATGCTCACCGGGAACGATGGTTTTACCTATAGAACCGGCACCGAGTTAATTATGTTACGTAATCATCGATGCTCTCCGGGAACGATGGTTTTACCTATAGGACCGGCACCCGAGTTAATTATGTCACGTAATCATCGATGCTCACCGGGAACGATGGTTTTACCTATAGGACCGTCCTACGAGTTAATTATGTCACGTAATCATCGATGCTCACCGGGAACGATGGTTTTACATATAGAACCGGCACCCGAGTTAATTATGTCACGTAATCATCGATGCTCACCGGGAACGATGGTTATACCTATAGGACCGTCCTACGAGTTAATTATGTCACGTAATCATCGATGCTCACCGGGAATGATGGTTTTACCTATAGGACCGGCCCCGAGTTAATTATGTCACGTAATCATCGATGCTCACCGAGAACGATGGTTTTACCTGTATAACCAACACCCGAGTTAATTATGTCACGTAATCATCGATGCTCACCGAGAACGATGGTTTTACCTGTATAACCAACACCCGAGTTAATTATGTCACATAATTATCGAAGCTCACCGAGAACGATGGTTTTACCGATAGGACCGTCCTACGAGTTAATTATGTCATGTAGTCATCGATGCTCACCGGGATCGATGGTTTTACCTATAGGACCGTCCTAGGAGTTAATTATATCACGTACCCATCAATGCTCACCGCAAACGATGGTTTTACCTATAGGACCGGCACCCGAGTTAATTATGTCACGTAATCATCGATGCTCACCGCAAACGATGGTTTTACCTATAGGACCGGCACCCGATTTAATTATGTCACGTAATCATCGATGCTCACCGGGAACGATGGTTTTACCTATAGGACCGGCACACGAGTTAATTATGTCATGTAATCATCGATGCTCACCGAGAACGATGGTTTTACCTATAGGACCGGCACCCGAGTTAATTATGCCACGTAATCATCGATGCTCACCGGGAACGATGGTTTTACCTATAGGACCGGCCCGCGAGTTAATTATATCACGTACCCATCAATGCTCAACGCAAACGATGGTTTTACCTATAGAACCGGCACCCGAGTTAATTATGCCACGTAATCATCGATGCTCACCGGGAACGAGGGTTTTACCTATAGGACCGGCACCGAGTTAGTTATGTCACGTAATTATCGATGCTCACCGGGAACGAGGGTTTTATCTATAGGACCGTCCTACGAGTTAATTATGTCACGTAATCATCGATGCTCACCGGGAACGATGGTTTTACCTATAGGACCGGCCCCCGAGTTAATTATGTCACGTAATCATCGATGCTCACCGGGAACGAGGGTTTTACCTATAGGACCGGCACCGAGTTAGTTATGTCACGTAATTATCGATGCTCACCGGGAACGAGGGTTTTATCTATAGGACCGTCCTACGAGTTAATTATGTCACGTAATCATCGATGCTCACCGGGAACGATGGTTTTACCTATAGGACCGGCCCCCGAGTTAATTATGTCACGTAATCATCGATGCTCACCGGGAACGAGGGTTTTACCTATAGGACCGGCACCGAGTTAATTATGTCATGTAGTCATCGATGCTCACCGGTAACGATGGTTTTACCTATGGGACCGGCACACGAGTTAATTATGTCACGTAATCATCGATGCTCACCGGGAACGATGGTTTTACCTATAGAACCGGCACCGAGTTAATTATGTTACGTAATCATCGATGCTCTCCGGGAACGATGGTTTTACCTATAGGACCGGCACCCGAGTTAATTATGTCACGTAATCATCGATGCTCACCGGGAACGATGGTTTTACCTATAGGACCGTCCTACGAGTTAATTATGTCACGTAATCATCGATGCTCACCGGGAACGATGGTTTTACATATAGAACCGGCACCCGAGTTAATTATGTCACGTAATCATCGATGCTCACCGGGGACGATGGTTATACCTATAGGACCGTCCTACGAGTTAATTATGTCAAGTAATCATCGATGCTCACCGGGAATGATGGTTTTACCTATAGGACCGGCCCCGAGTTAATTATGTCACGTAATCATCGATGCTCACCGAGAACGATGGTTTTACCTGTATAACCAACACCCGAGTTAATTATGTCACGTAATCATCGATGCTCACCGAGAACGATGGTTTTACCTGTATAACCAACACCCGAGTTAATTATGTCACATAATTATCGAAGCTCACCGAGAACGATGGTTTTACCGATAGGACCGTCCTACGAGTTAATTATGTCATGTAGTCATCGATGCTCACCGGGAACGATGGTTTTACCTATAGGACCGTCCTAGGAGTTAATTATATCACGTACCCATCAATGCTCACCGCAAACGATGGTTTTACCTATAGGACCGGCACCCGAGTTAATTATGTCACGTAATCATCGATGCTCACCGCAAACGATGGTTTTACCTATAGGACCGGCACCCGATTTAATTATGTCACGTAATCATCGATGCTCACCGGGAACGATGGTTTTACCTATAGGACCGGCACACGAGTTAATTATGTCATGTAATCATCGATGCTCACCGAGAACGATGGTTTTACCTATAGGACCGGCACCCGAGTTAATTATGCCACGTAATCATCGATGCTCACCGGGAACGATGGTTTTACCTATAGGACCGGCCCGCGAGTTAATTATATCACGTACCCATCAATGCTCAACGCAAACGATGGTTTTACCTATAGAACCGGCACCCGAGTTAATTATGCCACGTAATCATCGATGCTCACCGGGAACGATGGTTTTACCTATAGGACCGCCACCCGAGTTAATTATGCCACGTAATCATCGATGCTAACCGGGAACGTTGTTTTTATCTATAGGACCGCCACCCGAGTTAATTATGCCACGTAATCATCGATGCTCACCGGGAACGATGGTTTTACCTACAGGACCGCCACCCGAGTTAATTATGTCACGTAATCATCGATGCTCACCGGGAACGATGGTTTTACCTACAGGACCTACACACGAGTTTATTATTTCACGTAATCATGGATGCTCGCCGAGAACGAGGGTTATACCTATAGGACCGTCCCACGAGTTAATTATGTCACGTAATCATCGATGCTCACCGGGAACGAGGGTTATACCTATAGAACCGGCCCACGAGTTAGTTATGTCATGTAATCATCGATGCTCACCGGGAACGAGGGTTATACCTATAGAACCGGCACCCGAGTTAATTATGTCATGTAATCATCGATACTCACCGGGAACGATGGTTTTACCTATAGGACCGGCCCACGAGTTAATTATGTCATGTAATCATCGATACTCACCGGGAACGAGGGTTTTACATATAGGACCGTCCTAGGAGTTAATTATGTCACGTAATCATCGATGCTCACCGGGAACGATGGTTTTACCTATAGGACCGGCCTCCGAGTTAGTTATGTCACGTACTCATCGATACTCACCGGGAACGATGGTTTTACCTATAGGACCGGCACCCGAGTTAATTATGTCATGTAATCATCGATGCTCACCGGGAACGATGGTTTTACCTATAGGACCGGCACACGAGTTAATTATGTCACGTAATCATCGATGCTCACCGGGAACGATGGTTTTATAATAGGACCGGCACCCGAGTTTGTTATGTCACGTAATCATCGATGCTCACCGAGAACGATGGTTTTACCTATAGGACCGGCACACGAGTTAATTATGTCACGTAATCATCGATACTCACCGAGAACGATGGTTTTACCTATAGGACCGGCCTACGAGTTAATTATGTCACGTAATCATCGATGCTCACCGGGAACGATGGTTTAACATATAGGACCGGCACCCGAGTTAATTATGTCATGTAATCATCGATGCTCACCGGGATCGATGGTTTTACCTATAGGACCGTCCTACGAGTTAATTATGTCACGTAATCATCGATGCTCACCGGGAACGATGGTTTTACCTATAGGACCGGCCTCCGAGTTAGTTATGTCACGTACTCATCGATACTCACCGGGAACGATGGTTTTACCTATAGGACCGTCCTACGGGTTAATTATGTCACGTAATCATCGATGCTCACCGGGAACGATGGTTTTACCTATAGGACCGGCACCCGAGTTAATTATGTCATGTAATCATCGATGCTTACCGGGAACGATGGTTTTACCGATTGGACCGTCCTACGGGTTAATTATGTCACGTAATCATTGATGCTCGACGAGAACGATGGTTTTACCAATAGGACCGGCCTCCGAGTTAGTTATGTCACGTACTCATCGATACTCACCGGGAACGATGGTTTTACCTATAGGACCGTCCTACGGGTTAATTATGTCACGTAATCATCGATGCTCACCGGGAACGATGGTTTTACCTATAGGACCGGCACCCGAGTTAATTATGTCACGTAATCATCGATGCTCACCGGGAACGATGGTTTTACCTATAGGACCGGCACACGAGTTAATTATGTCATGTAATCATTGATGCTCGACGAGAACGATGGTTTTACCAATAGGACCGGCCTCCGAGTTAGTTATGTCACGTACTCATAGATACTCACCGGGAACGATGGTTTTACCTATTGGACCGTCCTACGGGTTAATTATGTCATGTAATCATCGATGCTCACCGGGAACGATGGTTTTACCTATAGGACCGGCCTCCGAGTTAGTTATGTCACGTACTCATAGATACTCACCGGGAACGATGGTTTTACCTATAGGACCGTCCTACGGGTTAATTATGTCATGTAATCATCGATGCTCACCGGGAACGATGGTTTTACCTATAGGACCGGCCTCCGAGTTAGTTATGTCACGTACTCATAGATGCTCACCGGGAACGATGGTTTTACCTATAGGACCGGCCTCCGAGTTAGTTATGTCACGTACTCATAGATGCTCACCGGGAACGAGGGTTTTACCTATAGGACCGGCACACGAGTTAATTATGTCATGTAATCATCGATGCTCACCGGGAACGATGGTTTTACCGATTGGACCGTCCTACGAGTTAATTATGTCACGTAATCATCGATGCTCACCGGGAACGATGGTTTTACCTATAGGACCGGCCTCCGAGTTAGTTATGTCACGTAATCATCGATGCTCACCGGGATCGATGGTTTTACCTATAGGACCGTCCTACGAGTTAATTATGTCACGTAATCATCGCTGCTCACCGGTATCGATGGTTTTACCTATAGGACCGGCACACGAGTTAATTATGTCACGTAATCATCGATGCTCACCGGTATCGATGGTTTTACCTATAGGACCGGCACACGAGTTAATTATGTCACGTAATCATCGATGCTCACCGGGAACGAGGGTTTTACCAATAGGACCGTCCTACGAGTTAATTATGTCACGTAATCATCGATACTCACCGGGAACGATGGTTTTACATATAAGACCGGCCCACGAGTTAATTATGTCACGTAATCATCGATGCTCACCGGGAACGATGGTTATACCTACATTGTATAGGACCGTCCTACGAGTTAATTATGTCATGTAATCATCGATGCTCACCGGGATCGGTGGTTTTACCTATAGGACCGTCCTACGAGTTAATTATGTCACGTAATCATCGATGCTCACCGGGAACGATGGTTTTACCTATAGGACCGGCACCCGAGTTAATTATGTCACGTAATCATCGGTGCTCACCGGGAACGATGGTTTTACCTATAGGACCGGCACACGAGTTAATTATGTCACGTACTCATCGATGTTCACCGGGAACGATGGTTTTACCTATAGGACCGGCCCCCGAGTTAATTATGTCACGTAATCATCGATGCTCACCGGGAACGATGGTTTTACCTATAGGACCGGCACCCGAGTTAATTATGTCACGTGATCATCGATGCTCACCGGGAACGATGGTTTTACCTATAGGACCGGCACCCGAGTTAATTATGTCACGTGATCATCGATGCTCACCGGGAACGATGGTTTTACCTATAGAACCGGCACAAGAGTTAATTATGTCATGTAATCATCGATGCTCACCGGGAACGATGGTTTTACCTATAGGACCGGCACCCGAGTTAATTATGTCATGTCATCATTGATGCTCGACGAGAACGATGGTTTTACCTTTAGGACCGGCCCACGAGTTAATTATGTCACGTAATCATCGATGCTCACCGGGAACGATGGTTTTACCTATAGCACCGACACAAGAGTTAATTATGTCATGTAATCATTGATGCTCGACGAGAACGATGGTTTTAGCTATAGGACCGGCGCCCGAGTTAATTATGTCACGTAATCATCGATGCTCACCGGGAACGATGGTTTTACCTATAGGACCGGCACCCGAGTTAATTATGTCATGTAATCATTGATGCTCGACGAGAACGATGGTTTTAGCTATAGGACCGGCACCCGAGTTAATTATGTCATGTAATCATTGATGCTCGACGAGAACGATGGTTTTACCTTTAGGACCGGCCCACGAGTTAATTATGTCACGTAATCATCGATGCTCACCGGGAACGATGGTTTTACCTATAGAACCGACACAAGAGTTAATTATGTCATGTAATCATTGATGCTCACCGGGAACGATGGTTTTACCTATAGAACCGACACAAGAGTTAATTATGTCATGTAATCATCGATGCTCACCGGGAACGAGGGTTTTACCTATAGGACCGGCACCCGAGTTAACTATGTCACGTGATCATCGATGCTCACCGGGAACGATGGTTTTACCTATAGGACCGGCACCCGAGTTAATTATGTCATGTAATCATTGATGCTCGACGAGAACGATGGTTTTAGCTATAGGACCGGCACCCGAGTTAATTATGTCATGTAATCATTGATGCTCGACGAGAACGATGGTTTTACCTTTAGGACCGGCCCACGAGTTAATTATGTCACGTAATCATCGATGCTCACCGGGAACGATGGTTTTACCTATAGAACCGACACAAGAGTTAATTATGTCATGTAATCATCGATGCTCACCGGGAACGAGGGTTTTACCTATAGGACCGGCACCCGAGTTAACTATGTCACGTGATCATCGATGCTCACCGGGAACGATGGTTTTACCTATAGGACCGTCCTACGAGTTAATTATGTCATGTAATCATTGATGCTCGCCGAGAACGATGATTTTACCTGTAGGACCGGCACCCGAGTTAATTATGTCACGTAATCATTGATGCTCACCGGGAACGATGGTTTTACCTGTAGGACCGGCACCCGAGTTAATTATGTCACGTAATCATCGATGCTTACCGGGAACGATGGTTTTACCTATAGGACCGGCACCCGAGTTAATTATGTCACGTAATCATCGATGCTCCCCGGGAACGATGGTTTTACCTATAGGACCGGCACACGAGTTAATTATGTCACGTAATCATCGATGCTCACCGAGAACGATGGTTTTACCTATAGGACCGGCCCACGAGTTAATTATTACACGTGATCATCGATGCTCTCCGGGAACGAAGGTTTTACCTATAGGACCGGCCCCCGAGTTAATTATGCCACGTAATCATCGATGCTCACCGGGAACGATGGTTTTACCTATAGGACCGGCCCACGAGTTAATTATTACACGTGATCATCGATGCTCACCGGGAACGATGGTTTTACCTATAGAACAGGCCCCCGAGTTAATTATGTCACGTAATTATCGATGCTCCCCGGGAACGAGGGTTTTACCTATAGGACCGGCCCACGAGTTAGTTATGTCATGTAATCATCGATGCTCCCCGGGAACGAGGGTTTTACCTATAGAACCGTCCTACGAGTTAATTATGTCATGTAATCATCGATGCTCACCGGGAACGATGGTTTTACCTATAGGACCGGCCCACGAGTTAATTATGTTACGTAATCATCGATGCTCACCGGGAACGATGGTTTACATATAGAACCTGCCCCCGAGTTAATTATGTCATGTAATCATCGATGCTCACCCCGAACGATGGTTTTACCTATAGGACCGGCCCCCGAGTTAATTATGTTACGTAATCATCGATGCTCACCGGGAACGATGGTTTACATATAGAACCTGCCCCCGAATTAATTATGTCACGTAATCATCGATGCTCACCGGGAACGATGGTTTTACCTATAGGACCGGCACCCGAGTTAATTATGTCACGTAATCATCGATGCTCGACGATAACGATGGTTTTACCTATAGGACCGGCCCACGAGTTAATTATATCACGTAATCATCGATGCTCACCGGGAACGATGTTTTTACCTATAGGACCGGCACCCGAGTTAATTATGTCACGTAATTATCGATGCTCGACGAGAACGATGGTTTTACCTATAGGACCGGCCCACGAGTTAATTATATCACGTGATCATCGATGCTCACCGGGAACGATGTTTTACCTATAGGACCGGCACCGAGTTAATTATGTCACGTAATCATCGATGCTCACCGAGAACGATGGTTTTACCTATAGGACCGGCACACGAGTTAATTATGTCACGTAATCATCGATGCTCACTCCGACCGATGGTTTTACCTACAGGACCGTCCTACGAGTTAATTATATCACGTAATCATCGATGCTCACCGAGAACGATGGTTTTACCTATATGACCGGCCCACGAGTTAATTATGTCATGTAATCATCGATTCTCATCGGGAACGATGGTTTTACCTATAGGACCGGCACCCGAGTTAATTATGTCATGTAATCATAGATGCTCACCGGAAACGATGGTTTTATCTATAGGACCGGCCCACGAGTTAATTATGTCACGTAATCATCGATGCTCACCGGGGACGAGGGTTTTACCTATAGGACCGGCACCCGAGTTAATTATGTCACGTAATCATCGATGCTCACCGTGAACGAGGGTTTTACCTATAGGACCGGCGCCCGATTTAATTATGTCACTTAATCATCGATGCTCCCCTGGAACGATGGTTTTACCTATAGGACCGGCCCACGAGTTATTATGTCACGTAATCATCGGTGCTCACCGGGAACGATGGTTTTACCTACAGGACCGGCACCCGAGTTAATTATGTCACGTAATCATCGATGCTCACCGTGAACGATGGTTTTACCTATAGGACCGGCACCCGAGTTAATTATGTCATGTAATCATCGATGCTCACCGGGAACGAGGGTTTTACCTATAGGACCGGCCCCCGAGTTAATTATGTCATGTAATCATCGATGCTCACCGAGAACGAGTGTTTTACCTATAGGACCGGCACCCGAGTTAATTATGTCACGTAATCATCGATGCTCACCGGGAACGATGGTTTTACCTGTAGGACCGTCCTACGAGTTAATTATGTCACGTGATCATCGATGCTCTCGAGAACGATGGTTTTACCGATAGGACCGACCCACGAGTTAATTATGTCACGTAATCATCGATGCTCACCGGGAACGATGGTGTTACCTATAGGACCGGCACCCGAGTTAATTATGTCACGTAATCATCGATGCTCACCGAGAACGAGGGTTATACCTATAGAACCGGCACCCGAGTTAATTATGTTACGTAATCATCGATGCTCACCGGGAACGCTGGTTTTACCTATAGTACCGACACACGAGTTAATTATGTCATGTAATCATCGATGCTCACCGAGAACGATTGTTTTACCTATAGGACCGTCCTACGAGTTAATTATGTCACGTAATCATCAATGCTCACCGGGAACGATGGTTTTACCTATAGGACCGTCCTACGAGTTAATTATGTCATGTAATCATCGATGCTCACCGGGAACGATGGTTTTACCTATAGGACCGTCCTACGAGTTAATTATGTCATGTAATCATCGATGCTCTCCGGGAACGATGGTTTTACCTATAGGACCGGCACACGAGTTAATTATGTCATGTAATCATCGATGCTCACCGGGAACGGTGGTTTTACCTATATGACCGGCCCACGAGTTAATTATGTCACGTAATCATCTATGCTCACCCCGAACGATGGTATTACCTATAGGACCGGCCCCGAGTTAATTATGTCACGTAATCATCTATGCTCACCGGGAACGATGGTTTTACCTATATGACCGGCCCCGAGTTAATTATGTCACGTAATCATCTATGCTCACCGGGAACGATGGTTTTACCTATATGACCGGCACCCGAGTTAATTATGTCACGTAATCATCGACGCTCACCGGGAACGCTGGTTTTACCTATAGGACCGACACACGAGTTAATTATGTCACGTAATCATCGATGCTCACCGGGAACGATGGTTTTACCTATAGGACCGTCCTACGAGTTAATTATGTCACGTAATCATCGATGCTCACCGAGAACGAGGGTTTTACCTATAGGACCGTCCTACGAGTTAATTATGTCACGTAATCATCGATGCTCACCGAGAACGAGGGTTTTACCTATAGGACCGGCCCACGAGTTAATTATGTCATGTAATCATCGATGCTCACCGGGAACGATGATTTTACCTATAGGACCGGCCTACGAGTTAATTATGTCATGTAATCATCGATGCTCGCCGAGAACTATGGTTTTACCTATAGGACCGGCCTACGAGTTAATTATGTCACGTAATCATCGATGCTCGCCGAGAATGAGGGTTTTACCAATAGGACCGGCCCACGAGTTAATTATGTCACGTATTCATCGATGCTCACCGGGAACGAGGGTTTTACCTATAGGACCGGCCCAAGAGTTAATTATGTCACGTAATCATCGATGCTCACCGGAAACGATGGTTTTACCTATAGAACAGGCCTACGGGTTAATTATGTCACGTAATCATCGATGCTCACCGGGAACGATGGTTTTACCTATAGAACCGGCACCCGAGTTAATTAAGTCACGTAATCATCGATGCTCACCGGGAACGAGTCTTTTCCTATAGAACCGGCCCACGAGTTAATTATGTCACGTAATCATCGATGCTCACCGGGAACGATGGTTTTACCTATAGAACCGCACCGAGTTAATTATGTCACGTAATCATCGATGCTCGCCGAGAACGAGGGTTTTACCTATAGGACCGGCACCCGAGTTAATTATGTCACGTAATCATCGATGCTCACCGGGAACGATGGTTTTACCTATAGGACCGGCCTACGAGTTAATTATGCCACGTAATCATCGATGCTCACCGGGACCGAGGGTTTTACCTATAGGACCGGCACCCGAGTTAATTATGTCACGTAATCATCGATGCTCACCGAGAACGATGGTTTTACCTATATGACCGGCACCCGAGTTAATTATGTCACGTAATCATCGATGCTCCCCGGGAACGATGGTTTTACCTATAGGACCGGCCCACGAGTTAATTATGTCACGTAATCATCGATGCTCACCGGGAACGAGGGTTATACCTATAGGACCGGCCCACGAGTTAATTATGTCATGTAATCATCGATGCTCACCGGGATCGATGGTTTGACCTATAGGACCGGCACCCGAGTTAATTATGTCACGTAATCATCGATGCTCACCGGGAACGAGTGCTTTCCTATAGAACCGGCACCCGAGTTAATTATGTTACGTAATCATCGATGCTCACCGGCAACGAGGGTTATACCTATAGGACCGGCCCACGAGTTAATTATGTCATGTAATCATCGATGCTCACCGGGATCGATGGTTTGACCTATAGGACCGTCCTACGAGTCAATTATGTCACGTAATCATCGATGCTCACCGGGAACGATGGTTTTACCTATAGAACCGGCACCCGAGTTAATTATGTCACGTAATCATCGATGCTCACCGGGAACGAGTGTTTTCCTATAGAACCGGCACCCGAGTTAATTATGTCACGTAATCATCGATGCTCACCGGGAACGAGTGTTTTCCTATAGAACCGGCACCCGAGTTAATTATGTCACGTAATCATCGATGCTCACCGGGAACGAGGGTTATACCTATAGGACCGGCCTATGAGTTAATTATGTCACGTAGTCATCGATGCTCACTGGGATCGATGGTTTGACCTATAGGACCGTCCTACGAGACAATTATGTCACGTAATCATCGATGCTCACCGGGAACGATGGTTTTAACTATAGAACCGGCACCCGAGTTAATTATGTCACGTAATCATCGATGCTCACCGGGAACGAGTGTTTTCCTATAGAACCGGCACCCGAGTTAATTATGTCACGTAATCATCGATGCTCACCGGGAACGAGTGTTTTCCTATAGAACCGGCCCAAAGTTAATTATGTCACGTAATCATCGATGCTCACCGGGAACGATGGTTTTACCTATAGGACCGGCACCCAAGTTAATTATGTCACGTAATCATCGATGCTCACCGGGAACGAGTTTTTTCCTATAGAACCGGCCCACGAGTTAATTATGTCACGTAATCATCGATGCTCATCGGGAACGAGGGTTTTACCTATAGGACCGGCACCCGAGTTAATTATGTCACGTAATCATCGATGCTCACCGGGAACGATGGTTTTACCTATAGGACCGCACCCGAGTTAATTATGTCACGTGATCATCGATGCTCACCGGGAACGAGGGTTTTACCTATAGGACCGGCACCCGAGTTAATTATGTCACGTAATCATCGATGCTCACCGGGAACGATGGTTTTACCTATAGGACCGGCCCACGAGTTAATAATGTCACGTAATCATCGATGCTCACCGAGAACGATGGTTTTACCTATAGGACCGGCCCACGAGTTATTTATGTCACGTAATCATCGATGCTCACCGGGAACGATGGTTTTACCTATAGGACCGGCCCACGAGTTAATTATGTCACGTAATCATCGATGCTCACCGGGAACGAGGGTCATACCTATAGGACCGGCCCCGAGTTAATTATGTCATGTAGTCATCGATGCTCACCGGGAACGATGGTTTTACCTATAGGACCGCCCTACGAGTTAATTATGTCACGTAATCATCGATGCTCACCGGGGACGATGGTTTTACCTATAGGACCGTCCTACGAGTTAATTATGTCACGTAATCATTGATGCTCACCGAGAACCATGGTTTTACCTATAGGACCGGCACCCGAGTTAATTATGTCATGTAATCATCGATGCTCGCCGAGAACGATGGTTTTACCTATAGGACCGTCCTCCGAGTTAATTATGTTACGTAATCATTGATGCTCACCGAGAACGAGGGTTTTACCTATAGGACCGTCCTACGAGTTAATTATGTCACGTAATCATCGATGCTCACCGGGAACGAGGGTCATACCTATAGGACCGGCCCCGAGTTAATTATGTCATGTAGTCATCGATGCTCACCGGGGACGATGGTTTTACCTATAGGACCGTCCTACGAGTTAATTATGTCACGTAATCATCGATGCTCACCGGGAACGATGGTTTTACCTATAGGACCGCCCTACGAGTTAATTATGTCACGTAATCATCGATGCTCACCGGGAACGATGGTTTTACCTATAGGACCGGCCCACGAGTTAATTATGTCACGTAATCATCGATGCTCACCGGGAACGAGGGTCATACCTATAGGACCGGCCCCGAGTTAATTATGTCATGTAGTCATCGATGCTCACCGGGAACGATGGTTTTACCTATAGGACCGCCCTACGAGTTAATTATGTCACGTAATCATCGATGCTCACCGGGGACGATGGTTTTACCTATAGGACCGTCCTACGAGTTAATTATGTCACGTAATCATTGATGCTCACCGAGAACCATGGTTTTACCTATAGGACCGGCACCCGAGTTAATTATGTCACGTAATCATCTATGCTCACCCCGAACGATGGTATTACCTATAGGACCGGCCCCGAGTTAATTATGTCACGTAATCATCTATGCTCACCGGGAACGATGGTTTTACCTATATGACCGGCCCCGAGTTAATTATGTCACGTAATCATCTATGCTCACCGGGAACGATGGTTTTACCTATATGACCGGCACCCGAGTTAATTATGTCACGTAATCATCGACGCTCACCGGGAACGCTGGTTTTACCTATAGGACCGACACACGAGTTAATTATGTCACGTAATCATCGATGCTCACCGGGAACGATGGTTTTACCTATAGGACCGTCCTACGAGTTAATTATGTCACGTAATCATCGATGCTCACCGAGAACGAGGGTTTTACCTATAGGACCGTCCTACGAGTTAATTATGTCACGTAATCATCGATGCTCACCGAGAACGAGGGTTTTACCTATAGGACCGGCCCACGAGTTAATTATGTCATGTAATCATCGATGCTCACCGGGAACGATGATTTTACCTATAGGACCGGCCTACGAGTTAATTATGTCATGTAATCATCGATGCTCGCCGAGAACGATGGTTTTACCTATAGGACCGGCCTACGAGTTAATTATGTCACGTAATCATCGATGCTCGCCGAGAACGAGGGTTTTACCAATAGGACCGGCCCACGAGTTAATTATGTCACGTATTCATCGATGCTCACCGGGAACGAGGGTTTTACCTATAGGACCGGCCCAAGAGTTAATTATGTCACGTAATCATCGATGCTCACCGGAAACGATGGTTTTACCTATAGAACAGGCCTACGGGTTAATTATGTCACGTAATCATCGATGCTCACCGGGAACGATGGTTTTACCTATAGAACCGGCACCCGAGTTAATTAAGTCACGTAATCATCGATGCTCACCGGGAACGAGTCTTTTCCTATAGAACCGGCCCACGAGTTAATTATGTCACGTAATCATCGATGCTCACCGGGAACGATGGTTTTACCTATGGAACCGCACCGAGTTAATTATGTCACGTAATCATCGATGCTCGCCGAGAACGAGGGTTTTACCTATAGGACCGGCACCCGAGTTAATTATGTCACGTAATCATCGATGCTCACCGGGAACGATGGTTTTACCTATAGGACCGGCCTACGAGTTAATTATGCCACGTAATCATCGATGCTCACCGGGACCGAGGGTTTTACCTATAGGACCGGCACCCGAGTTAATTATGTCACGTAATCATCGATGCTCACCGAGAACGATGGTTTTACCTATATGAGCGGCACCCGAGTTAATTATGTCACGTAATCATCGATGCTCCCCGGGAACGATGGTTTTACCTATAGGACCGGCCCACGAGTTAATTATGTCACGTAATCATCGATGCTCACCGGGAACGAGGGTTATACCTATAGGACCGGCCCACGAGTTAATTATGTCATGTAATCATCGATGCTCACCGGGATCGATGGTTTGACCTATAGGACCGGCACCCGAGTTAATTATGTCACGTAATCATCGATGCTCACCGGGAACGAGTGCTTTCCTATAGAACCGGCACCCGAGTTAATTATGTTACGTAATCATCGATGCTCACCGGCAACGAGGGTTATACCTATAGGACCGGCCCACGAGTTAATTATGTCATGTAATCATCGATGCTCACCGGGATCGATGGTTTGACCTATAGGACCGTCCTACGAGTCAATTATGTCACGTAATCATCGATGCTCACCGGGAACGATGGTTTTACCTATTGAACCGGCACCCGAGTTAATTATGTCACGTAATCATCGATGCTCACCGGGAACGAGTGTTTTCCTATAGAACCGGCACCCGAGTTAATTATGTCACGTAATCATCGATGCTCACCGGGAACGAGTGTTTTCCTATAGAACCGGCACCCGAGTTAATTATGTCACGTAATCATCGATGCTCACCGGGAACGAGGGTTATACCTATAGGACCGGCCTATGAGTTAATTATGTCACGTAATCATCGATGCTCACTGGGATCGATGGTTTGACCTATAGGACCGTCCTACGAGACAATTATGTCACGTAATCATCGATGCTCACCGGGAACGATGGTTTTAACTATAGAACCGGCACCCGAGTTAATTATGTCACGTAATCATCGATGCTCACCGGGAACGAGTGTTTTCCTATAGAACCGGCACCCGAGTTAATTATGTCACGTAATCATCGATGCTCACCGGGAACGAGTGTTTTCCTATAGAACCGGCCCAAAGTTAATTATGTCACGTAATCATCGATGCTCACCGGGAACGATGGTTTTACCTATAGGACCGGCACCCAAGTTAATTATGTCACGTAATCATCGATGCTCACCGGGAACGAGTTTTTTCCTATAGAACCGGCCCACGAGTTAATTATGTCACGTAATCATCGATGCTCACCGGGAACGAGGGTTTTACCTATAGGACCGGCACCCGAGTTAATTATGTCACGTAATCATCGATGCTCACCGGGAACGATGGTTTTACCTATAGGACCGCACCCGAGTTAATTATGTCACGTGATCATCGATGCTCACCGGGAACGAGGGTTTTACCTATAGGACCGGCACCCGAGTTAATTATGTCACGTAATCATCGATGCTCACCGGGAACGATGGTTTTACCTATAGGACCGGCCCACGAGTTAATAATGTCACGTAATCATCGATGCTCACCGAGAACGATGGTTTTACCTATAGGACCGGCCCACGAGTTATTTATGTCACGTAATCATCGATGCTCACCGGGAACGATGGTTTTACCTATAGGACCGGCCCACGAGTTAATTATGTCACGTAATCATCGATGCTCACCGGGAACGAGGGTCATACCTATAGGACCGGCCCCGAGTTAATTATGTCATGTAGTCATCGATGCTCACCGGGAACGATGGTTTTACCTATAGGACCGCCCTACGAGTTAATTATGTCACGTAATCATCGATGCTCACCGGGGACGATGGTTTTACCTATAGGACCGTCCTACGAGTTAATTATGTCACGTAATCATTGATGCTCACCGAGAACCATGGTTTTACCTATAGGACCGGCACCCGAGTTAATTATGTCATGTAATCATCGATGCTCGCCGAGAACGATGGTTTTACCTATAGGACCGTCCTCCGAGTTAATTATGTTACGTAATCATTGATGCTCACCGAGAACGAGGGTTTTACCTATAGGACCGTCCTACGAGTTAATTATGTCACGTAATCATCGATGCTCACCGGGAACGAGGGTCATACCTATAGGACCGGCCCCGAGTTAATTATGTCATGTAGTCATCGATGCTCACCGGGAACGATGGTTTTACCTATAGGACCGCCCTACGAGTTAATTATGTGACGTAATCATCGATGCTCACCGGGAACGATGGTTTTACCTATAGGACCGGCCCACGAGTTAATTATGTCACGTAATCATCGATGCTCACCGGGAACGAGGGTCATACCTATAGGACCGGCCCCGAGTTAATTATGTCATGTAGTCATCGATGCTCACCGGGAACGATGGTTTTACCTATAGGACCGCCCTACGAGTTAATTATGTCACGTAATCATCGATGCTCACCGGGGACGATGGTTTTACCTATAGGACCGTCCTACGAGTTAATTATGTCACGTAATCATTGATGCTCACCGAGAACCATGGTTTTACCTATAGGACCGGCACCCGAGTTAATTATGTCATGTAATCATCGATGCTCGCCGAGAACGATGGTTTTACCTATAGGACCGTCCTCCGAGTTAATTATGTTACGTAATCATTGATGCTCACCGAGAACGAGGGTTTTACCTATAGGACCGTCCTACGAGTTAATTATGTCACGTAATCATCGATGCTCACCGGGAACGATGGTTTTACTTATAGGACCGTCCTACGAGTTAATTATGTCACGTGATCATCGATGCTCACCGAAAACGATGGTTTTACCTATAGGACCGGCACCCGAGTTAATTATGTCACGTAATCATCGATGCTCACCGTGAACGAGGGTTTTACCTATAGGACCGGCACCCGAGTTAATTATGTCACGTAATCATCGATGCTCACCGTGAACGAGGGTTTTACCTATAAAACCGGCCCCGAGTTAATTATGTCATGTAATCATCGATGCTCACCGGGAACGAGGGTTTTACCTATAAAACCGGCCCCGAGTTAATTATGTCATGTAATCATCGATGCTCACCGGGAACGATGGTTTTACCTATAGGACCGGCTCGAGTTAATTATGTCACGTAATCATCAATGCTCACCGGGATCGATGGTTTTACCTATAGGACCGGCCCGCGAGTTAATTATGTCATGTAATCATAGATGCTCACCGGGAACGATGGTTTTATCTATAGGACCGGCCCACGAGTTAATTATGTCACGTAATCATCGATGCTCACCGGGGACGAGGGTTTTACCTATAGGACCGGCACCCGAGTTAATTATGTCATGTAATCATCGATGCTCACCGGGAACGAGGGTTTTACCTATAAAACCGGCCCGAGTTAATTATGTCATGTAATCATCGATGCTCACCGGGAACGATGGTTTTACCTATAGGACCGGCTCGAGTTAATTATGTCACGTAATCATCAATGCTCACCGGGATCGATGGTTTTACCTATAGGACCGGCCCACGAGTTAATTATGTCATGTAATCATCAATGCTCACCGGGATCGATGGTTTTACCTATAGGACCGGCCCGCGGGTTAATTACGTCATGTAATCATCAATGCTCACCGGGATCGATGGTTTTACCTATAGGACCGGCCCGCGAGTTAATTATGTCATGTAATCATAGATGCTCACCGGAAACGATGGTTTTATCTATAGGACCGGCCCACGAGTTAATTATGTCACGTAATCATCGATGCTCACCGGGGACGAGGGTTTTACCTATAGAACCGGCCTACGAGTTATTATGTCACGTAATCATCGGTGCTCACCGGGAACGATGGTTTTACCTACAGGACCGGCACCCGAGTTAATTATGTCACGTAATCATCGATGCTCACCGTGAACGATGGTTTTACCTATAGGACCGGCACCCGAGTTAATTATGTCATGTAATCATCGATGCTCACCGGGAACGATGGTTTTAACTATAGGACCGTCCTACGAGTTAATTATGTCATGTAATCATCGATGCTCACCGGGAACGAGGGTTTTACCTATAGGACCGTCCTACGAGTTAATTATGTCATGTAATCATCGATGCTCACCGGGAACGATGGTTTTACCTATATAACCGGCACCCGAGTTAATTATGTCACGTAATCATCGATGCTCACCGGGAACGATGGTTTTACCTATAGCACCGGCCCACGAGTTAATTAAGTCATGTAATCATCGGTGCTCACCGGGAACGAGGGTTCTACCTATATGACCGGCCCACGAGTTAGTTATGTCACGTAATCATCGATGCTCACCTGGAACGATGGTTTTACCTATAGGACCGGCCCACGAGTTAATTATGTCACGTAATCATCGATGCTCACCGGGATCGATGGTTTTACCTATAGAACCGGCCCACGAGTTAATTATGTCACGTAATCATCGATGCTCACCGGGAACGATGGTTTTACCTATAGGACCGTCCTACGAGTTAATTATGTCACGTAATCATCGATGCTCACCGAGAACGATGGTTTTACCTATATAACCGGCACCCGAGTTAATTATGTCACGTAATCATCGATGCTCACCGGGAACGAGGGTTTTACCTATAGCACCGGCCCACGAGTTAATTAAGTCATGTAATCATCGGTGCTCACCGGGAACGAGGGTTCTACCTATATGACCGGCCCACGAGTTAGTTATGTCACGTAATCATCGATGCTCACCTGGAACGATGGTTTTACCTATATGACCGGCCCACGAGTTAATTATGTCACGTAATCATCGATGCTCACCGGGATCGATGGTTTTACCTATAGAACCGGCCCACGAGTTAATTATGTCACGTAATCATCGATGCTCACCGGGAACGATGGTTTTACCTATAGGACCGTCCTACGAGTTAATTATGTCACGTAATCATCGATGCTCACCGGGAACGATGGTTTTACCTATAGGACCGGCACCCGAGTTAATTATGACACGTAATCATCGGTGCACCGGGAACGATGGTTTTACCTATATGACCGGCACCCGAGTTAATTATGTCACGTAATCATCGATGCTCACCGAGAACGATGGTATTGCCTATAGGACCGGCACCCGAGTTAATTATGACACGTAATCATCGGTGCACCGATAACGATGGTTTTACCTATAGGACCGGCACCCGAGTTAATTATGTCACGTAATCATCGATGCTCACCGAGAACGATGGTATTACCTATAGGACCGACACCCGAGTTAATTATGTCACGTAATCATCGGTGCTCACCGGGAACGATGGTTTTGCCTATAGGACCGGCACCCGAGTTAATTATGTCACGTAATCATCGATGCTCACCGGGCACGATGGTTTTACCTATAGAACCGGCACCCGAGTTAATTATGTCAGGTAATCATCGATGCTCACCGGGAACGATGGTTTTACCTATAGGACCGGCACCCGAGTTAATTATGTCACGTAATCATCGATGCTCACCGGGAACGAGGGTTTTACCTATAGCACCGGCCCACGAGTTAATTAAGTCATGTAATCATCGGTGCTCACCGGGAACGAGGGTTCTACCTATATGACCGGCCCACGAGTTAGTTATGTCACGTAATCATCGATGCTCACCTGGAACGATGGTTTTACTTATAGGACCGGCCCACGAGTTAATTATGTCATGTAATCATCGATGCTCACCGGGAACGATGGTATTAAATATAGGACCGACACCCGAGTTAATTATGTCACGTAATCATCGGTGCTCACCGGGAACGATGGTTTTGCCTATAGGACCGGCACCCGAGTTAATTATGTCACGTAATCATCGATGCTCACCGGGAACGATGGTTTTACCTATAGAACCGGCACCCGAGTTAATTATGTCAGGTAATCATCGATGCTCACCGGGAACGATGGTTTTACCTATAGGACCGGCACCCGAGTTAATTATGTCACGTAATCATCGATGCTCACCGGGAACGAGGGTTTTACCTATAGCACCGGCCCACGAGTTAATTAAGTCATGTAATCATCGGTGCTCACCGGGAACGAGGGTTCTACCTATATGACCGGCCCACGAGTTAGTTATGTCACGTAATCATCGATGCTCACTTGGAACGATGGTTTTACTTATAGGACCGGCCCACGAGTTAATTATGTCATGTAATCATCGATGCTCACCGATAACGATGGTTTTACCTATAGGACCGGCCCACGAGTTAATTATGTCACGTAATCATCGATGCTCACCGAAAACGATGGTTTTACCTATAGGACCGGCCCACGAGTTAATTATGTCATGTAATCATCGATGCTCACCGATAACGATGGTTTTACCTATAGGACCGGCCCACGAGTTAATTATGTCACGTAATCATCGATGCTCACTGAAAACGATGGTTTTATCTATAGGACCGGCCCACGAGTTAATTATGTCACGTAATCATCGATGCTCACCGAAAACGATGGTTTTACCTATAGGACCGGCCTACGAGTTAATTATGTCATGTAATCATCGATGCTCACCGATAACGATGGTTTTACCTATAGGACCGGCCCACGAGTTAATTATGTCATGTAATCATCGATGCTCACCGAAAACGATGGTTTTACCTATAGGACCGGCCCACGAGTTAATTATGTCACGTAATCATCGATGTTCACCGGGAACGATGGTTTTACCTATAGGACCGGCACCCGAGTTAATTATGTCATGTAATCATCGATGCTCACCGGGAACGATGGTTTTACCTATAGAACCGGCCCACGAGTTAATTATGTCACGTAATCATCGATGCTCACCGGGAACGATGGTTTTACCTATAGGACCGTCCTACGAGTTAATTATGTCACGTAATCATCGATGCTCACCGGGAACGATGGTTTTACCTATAGGACCGGCACCCGAGTTAATTATGACACGTAATCATCGGTGCACCGGGAACGATGGTTTTACCTATATGACCGGCACCCGAGTTAATTATGTCACGTAATCATCGATGCTCACCGAGAACGATGGTATTGCCTATAGGACCGGCACCCGAGTTAATTATGACACGTAATCATCGGTGCACCGATAACGATGGTTTTACCTATAGGACCGGCACCCGAGTTAATTATGTCACGTAATCATCGATGCTCACCGAGAACGATGGTATTACCTATAGGACCGACACCCGAGTTAATTATGTCACGTAATCATCGGTGCTCACCGGGAACGATGGTTTTGCCTATAGGACCGGCACCCGAGTTAATTATGTCACGTAATCATCGATGCTCACCGGGAACGATGGTTTTACCTATAGAACCGGCACCCGAGTTAATTATGTCAGGTAATCATCGATGCTCACCGGGAACGATGGTTTTACCTATAGGACCGGCACCCGAGTTAATTATGTCACGTAATCATCGATGCTCACCGGGAACGAGGGTTTTACCTATAGCACCGGCCCACGAGTTAATTAAGTCATGTAATCATCGGTGCTCACCGGGAACGAGGGTTCTACCTATATGACCGGCCCACGAGTTAGTTATGTCACGTAATCATCGATGCTCACCTGGAACGATGGTTTTACTTATAGGACCGGCCCACGAGTTAATTATGTCATGTAATCATCGATGCTCACCGATAACGATGGTTTTACCTATAGGACCGGCCCACGAGTTAATTATGTCACGTAATCATCGATGCTCACCGAAAACGATGGTTTTACCTATAGGACCGGCCCACGAGTTAATTATGTCATGTAATCATCGATGCTCACCGAAAACGATGGTTTTACCTATAGGACCGGCCCACGAGTTAATTATGTCACGTAATCATCGATGTTCACCGGGAACGATGGTTTTACCTATAGGACCGGCCCACGAGTTAATTATGTCACGTAATCATCGATGCTCACCGGGATCGATGGTTTTACCTATAGGACCGGCCCCGAGTTAATTATGTCACGTAATCATCGATGCTCTCCGAGAACGATGGTTTTACCTATAGGACCGTCCTACGAGTTAATTATGTCACGTGATCATCGATGCTCACCGGGAACGATGGTTTTACCTATAGGACCGTCCTACGAGTTAATTATGTTACGTAATCATTGATGCTCACCGAGAACGAGGGTTATACCTACAGGACCGGCACCCGAGTTAATTATGTCATGTAATCATCGATGCTCACCGAGAACGATGGTTTTACCTATAGGACCTGCTCGCGAGTTAATTATGTCACGTAATCATCGATGCTCACCGGGAACGATGGTTTTACCTATAGGACCGTCCTACGAGTTAATTATGTTACGTAATCATTGATGCTCACCGAGAACGAGGGTTATACCTACAGGACCGGCACCCGAGTTAATTATGTCATGTAATCATCGATGCTCACCAAGGAACGATGGTTTTCTCTATAGGACCGGCACCCGAATTAATTATGTCATGTAATCATCGATGCTCACCGGAAACGATGGTTTTACATATAGGACCGGCCCACGAGTTAATTATGTCACGTAATCATCGATGCTCACCGTGAACGATGGTCTTACCTATAGGACCGGCACCCGAGTTAATTATGTCATGTAATAATCGATGCTCACCGGGAACGATGGTCTTACCTAAAGGACCGTCCTACGAGTTAATTATGCCACGCAATCATCGATGTTCACCGGGAACGATGGTTTTACCTATAGGACCATCCAACGATTTAATTATGTCACGTAATCATCGATGCTCACCGGGAACGATGGTTTTACCTATAGGACCGTCCTACGAGATAATTATGTCACGTAATCATCGATGCTCACCGGGAACGATGGTTTTACCTATAGGACCGGCACCCGAGTTAATTATGTCATGTAATAATCGATGCTCACCGGGAACGAGTGTTTTCCTATAGAACCGGCCCACGAGTTAATTATGTCACGTAATCATCGATGCTCGACGAGAACGATGGTTTTACCTATAGGACCGTCCTACGAGTTAATTATGTCACGTAATCATCGATGCTCACCGGGAACGATGGTTTTATCTATAGGACCTACACACGAGCTAATTATTTTACGTAATCATCGATGCTCACCGAGAACGATGGTTATACCTATAGGACCGGCACACGAGTTAGCTATGTCACGTAATTATCGTTTCTCACCGGGAACGATGGTTTTACCTATAGGACATCCACACGAGTTAATTATGTTACGTAATCATAGATGCTCACCGGGAACGATGGTTTTATCTATAGGACCGGCCCACGAGTTAACTATGTCACTTAATCATCGATGCTCACCGGGAACGATGGTTTTACCTATAGGACCGGCACCTGAGTTAATTATGTCATGTAATCATCGATGCTCACCGGGAACGATGGTTTTACCTATAGGACCGTCCTACGAGTTAATTATGACACGAAATCATCGATGCTCATCGGGAACGATGGTTTTACCTATAGGACCGTCCTACGAGTTAATTATGACACGTAATCATCGATGCTCATCGGGAACGATGGTTTTACCTATAGGACCGTCCTACGAGTTAATTATGTCATGTAATCATCGATGCTCACCGAGAACGATGGTTTTACCTATAGGACCGACCCACGAGTTAATTATGTCACGTAATCATCGATGCTCACCGGGAACGATGGTTTTACCTATAGAACCGCCACCCGAGTTATTTATGTCACGTAATCATCGATGCTCGCCGGGAACGATGGTTTTACCTATAGAACCGGCCACGAGTTAATTATGTCACGTAATAATCGATGCTCACCGGGAACGAGTGTTTTCCTATAGAACCGGCCCACGATTTAATTATGTCAGGTAATCATCGATTCTTACCGGGAACGATGGTTTTACCTATAGGACCGGCCACGAGTTAATTATGTCACGTAATCATCGATGCTCGCCGGGAACGATGGTTTTACCTGTAGGACCGTCCTACGAGTTAATTATGTCACGTAATCATCGATGCTCATCGGGAACGATGGTTTTACCTATTAGACCGGCACCCGAGTTAATTATTACACGGAATCATCGATGCTCGCCGAGAACGATGGTTTTACCTGTAGGACCGGCCCACGAGTTAATTATTACACGGAATCATCGATGCTCACCGGGAACGATGGTTTTACCTGTAGGACCGTCCTACGAGTTAACTATGTCACGTAATCATCGATGCTCACCGGGAACTATGGTTTTACCTATAGGACCGGGCTACGAGTTAATTATGTCATGTAATCATCGATGCTCGCCGGGAACGAGGGTTATACCTATAGGACCGTCCTACGAGTTAATTATGTCATGTAATCATCGATGCTCACCGGGAACGATTGTTTTACCTATAGGACCGTCCTACGAGTTAATTATGTCATGTAATCATCGATGCTCACCGAGAACGATTGTTTTACCTATAGGACCGGCCCCGAGTTAATTATGTCATGTAATCATCGATGCTCTCCGAGAACGATAGTTTTACCTATAGGACCGGCCCCGAGTTAATTATGTCACGTAATCATCGATGCTCTCCGAGAACGATGGTTTTACCTATAGGACCGTCCTACGAGTTAATTATGTCACGTGATCATCGATGCTCACCGGGAACGATGGTTTTACCTATAGGACCGTCCTACGAGTTAATTATGTCATGTAATCATCGATGCTCACCGAGAACGATGGTTTTACATATAGGACCTGCTCGCGAGTTAATTATGTCACGTAATCATCGATGCTCACCGGGAACGATGGTTTTACCTATAGGACCGTCCTACGAGTTAATTATGTTACGTAATCATTGATGCTCACCGAGAACGAGGGTTATACCTACAGGACCGGCACCCGAGTTAATTATGTCATGTAATCATCGATGCTCACCAAGGAACGATGGTTTTATCTATAGGACCGGCACCCGAATTAATTATGTCATGTAATCATCGATGCTCACCGGAAACGATGGTTTTACATATAGGACCGGCCCACGAGTTAATTATGTCACGTAATCATCGATGCTCACCGTGAACGATGGTCTTACCTATAGGACCGGCACCCGAGTTAATTATGTCATGTAATAATCGATGCTCACCGGGAACGATGGTCTTACCTAGAGGACCGTCCTACGAGTTAATTATGCCACGTAATCATCGATGTTCACCGGGAACGATGGTTTTACCTATAGGACCATCCAACGATTTAATTATGTCACGTAATCATCAATGCTCACCGGGTACGATGGTTTTACCTATAGGACCGGCCTACTAGTTAATTATGTCACGTAATCATCGATGCTCACCGAGAACGATGGTTTTACCTTTAGGACCGTCCTACGAGATAATTATGTCACGTAATCATCGATGCTCACCGGGAACGATGGTTTTACCTATAGGACCGGCACCCGAGTTAATTATGTCATGTAATAATCGATGCTCACCGGGAACGAGTGTTTTCCTATAGAACCGGCCCACGAGTTAATTATGTCACGTAATCATCGATGCTCGACGAGAACGATGGTTTTACCTATAGGACCGTCCTACGAGTTAATTATGTCACGTAATCATCGATGCTCACCGGGAACGATGGTTTTATCTATAGGACCTACACACGAGCTAATTATTTTACGTAATCATCGATGCTCACCGAGAACGAGGGTTATACCTATAGGACCGGCACACGAGTTAGCTATGTCACGTAATTATCGATGCTCACCGGGAACGATGGTTTTACCTATAGGACATCCACACGAGTTAATTATGTTACGTAATCATAGATGCTCACCGGGAACGATGGTTTTATCTATAGGACCGGCCCACGAGTTAACTATGTCACGTAATCATCGATGCTCACCGGGAACGATGGTTTTACCTATAGGACCGGCCCACGAGTTAATTATGTCACGTAATCATCGATGCTCACCGAGAACGAGGGTTATACCTATAGGACCGGCCCACGAGTTAATTATGTCATGTAATCATCGATGCTCACCGGGAACGATGGTTTTACCTATAGGACCGGCCCACGAGTTAATTATGTCGCGTAATCATCGATGCTCACCGAGAACGAGGGTTATACCTATAGAACCGGCCCACGATTTAATTATGTCAGGTAATCATCGATTCTCACCGGGAACGATGGTTTTACCTATAGGACCGGCCACGAGTTAATTATGTCACGTAATCATCGATGCTCGCCGGGAACGATGGTTTTACCTGTAGGACCGTCCTACGAGTTAATTATGTCACGTAATCATCGATGCTCATCGGGAACGATGGTTATACCTATAGGACCGGCACCCGAGTTAATTATTACACGGAATCATCGATGCTCGCCGAGAACGATGGTTTTACCTGTAGGACCGGCACCCGAGTTAATTATTACACGGAATCATCGATGCTCGCCGAGAACGATGGTTTTACCTATAGGACCGGCACCCGAGTTAATTATTACACGGAATCATCGATGCTCGCCGAGAACGATGGTTTTACCTATAGGACCGGCACCCGAGTTAATTATTACACGGAATCATCGATGCTCGCCGAGAACGATGGTTTTACCTATAGGACCGGCACCCGAGTTAATTATTACACGGAATCATCGATGCTCGCCGAGAACGATGGTTTTACCAATAGGACCGGCACCCGAGTTAATTATGTCACGTGATCATCGATGCTCACCGGTAACGATGGTTTTTACCTATAGGACCGGCACCCGAGTTAATTATTACACGGAATCATCGATGCTCACCGGGAACGATGGTTTTACCTGTAGGACCGTCCTACGAGATAACTATGTCACGTAATCATCGATGCTCACCGGGATCGATGGTTTTACATATAGGACCGGCCCCGAGTTAATTATGTCACGTAATCATCGATGCTCTCCGAGAACGATGGTTTTACCTATAGGACCGTCCTACGAGTTAATTATGTCACGTGATCATCGATGCTCACCGGGAACGATGGTTTTACCTATAGGACCGTCCTACGAGTTAATTATGTCATGTAATCATCGATGCTCACCGAGAACGATGGTTTTACCTATAGGACCTGCTCGCGAGTTAATTATGTCACGTAATCATCGATGCTCACCGGGAACGATGGTTTTACCTATAGGACCGTCCTACGAGTTAATTATGTTACGTAATCATTGATGCTCACCGAGAACGAGGGTTATACCTACAGGACCGGCACCCGATTTAATTATGTCATGTAATCATCGATGCTCACCAAGGAACGATGGTTTTCTCTATAGGACCGGCACCCGAATTAATTATGTCATGTAATCATCGATGCTCACCGGAAACGATGGTTTTACATATAGGACCGGCCCACGAGTTAATTATGTCACGTAATCATCGATGCTCACCGTGAACGATGGTCTTACCTATAGGACCGGCACCCGAGTTAATTATGTCATGTAATAATCGATGCTCACCGGGAACGATGGTCTTACCTAAAGGACCGTCCTACGAGTTAATTATGCCACGTAATCATCGATGTTCACCGGGAACGATGGTTTTACCTATAGGACCATCCAACGATTTAATTATGTCACGTAATCATCGATGCTCACCGGGAACGATGGTTTTACCTATAGGACCGTCCTACGAGTTAATTATGTCATGTAATCATCGATGCTCACCGGGAATTATGGTTTTACCTATAGGACCGTCATACGAGATAATTATGTCACGTAATCATCGATGCTCACCGGGAACGATGGTTTTACCTATAGGACCGGCACCCGAGTTAATTATGTCATGTAATAATCGATGCTCACCGGGAACGAGTGTTTTCCTATAGAACCGGCCCACGAGTTAATTATGTCACGTAATCATAGATGCTCACCGGGAACGATGGTTTTACCTATAGGACCGGCCCACGAGTTAATTATGTCACGTAATCATCGATGTTCACCGGGAACGATGGTTTTACCTATAGGACCATCCAACGATTTAATTATGTCACGTAATCATCGATGCTCATCGGGAACGATGGTTTTACCTATAGGACCGTCCTACGAGATAATTATGTCACGTAATCATCGATGCTCACCGGGAACGATGGTTTTACCTATAGGACCGGCACCCGAGTTAATTATGTCATGTAATAATCGATGCTCACCGGGAACGAGTGTTTTCCTATAGAACCGGCCCACGAGTTAATTATGTCACGTAATCATCGATGCTCGACGAGAACGATGGTTTTACCTATAGGACCGTCCTACGAGTTAAGTATGTCACGTAATCATCGATGCTCACCGGGAACGATGATTTTATCTATAGGACCTACACACGAGCTAATTATTTTACGTAATCATCGATGCTCACCGAGAACGAGGGCTATACCTATAGGACCGGCACACGAGTTAGCTATGTCACGTAATTATCGATGCTCACCGGGAACGATGGTTTTACCTATAGGACATCCACACGAGTTAATTATGTTACGTAATCATAGATGCTCACCGGGAACGATGGTTTTATCTATAGGACCGGCCCACGAGTTAACTATGTCACGTAATCATCGATGCTCACCGGGAACGATGGTTTTACCTATAGGACCGGCCCACGAGTTAATTACGTCACGTAATCATCGATGCTCACCGAGAACGAGGGTTATACCTATAGGACCGTCCTACGAGTTAATTATGTCATGTATTCATCGATGCTCACCGGGAACGATGGTGTTACCTATAGGACCGGCCCACGAGTTAATTACGTCACGTAATCATCGATGCTCACCGAGAACGATGGTTTTACCTATAGGACCGTCATACGAGTTAATTATGTCATGTAATCATCGATGCTCACCGGGAACGATGGTGTTACCTATAGGACCGGCCCACGAGTTAATTATGTCACGTAATCATCGATGCTCACCGAGAACGAGGGTTATACCTATAGGACCGGCCCACGAGTTAATTATGTCACGTAATCATCGATGCTCACCGAGAACGAGGGTTTTACCTATATGACCGGCCCACGAGTTAATTATGTTACGTAATCATTGATGCTCACCGATAACGATGGTTTTACATATAGGACGGGCCCACGAGTTAATTATGTCATGTAATCATCGATGCTCACCGGGAACGATGGTTGGACCTATAGGACCGTCCTACGAGTTAATTATGTCACGTAATCATCGATGCTCACCGAGAACGAGGGTTTTACCTATATGACCGGCCCACGAGTTAATTATGTTACGTAATCATTGATGCTCACCGATAACGATGGTTTTACATATAGGACGGGCCCACGAGTTAATTATGTCATGTAATCATCGATGCTCACCTGGAACGATGGTTTTACCTATAGGACCGACTCACGAGTTAATTATGTCATGTAATCATCGATGCTCACCGAGAACGAGGGTTATACCTATAGGACAGGCCCACGAGTTAATTATGTCACGCAATCATCGATGTTCACCGGGAACGATGGTTTTACCTATATGACCGTCCTACGAGTTAATTATGTCACGTAATCATCGATGCTCTCCGGGAATGATGGTTTTACATATAGGACCGACTCACGAGTTAATTATGTCATGTAATCATCGATGCTCACCGGGAACGAGGGTTTTACCTATAGGACCGGCACCCGAGTGAATTATGTTTCGTAATCATCGATGCTTACCTGGAACGATGGTTTTACCTATAGGACCGGCACACGAGTTAATTATGTCACGTAATCATCGATGCTCATCGGGAACGATGGTTTTACCTATAGGACCGGCACACGAATTACTTATGTCACGGAATCATCGATGCTCGCCGAGAACGAGGGTTTTACCTATAGGACCGCACCCGAGTTAATTATGTCACGTGATCATCGAAGCTCACCGGGAACGATGGTTTTACCTGTAGAACCAACACCCGAGTTAATTATGACACGTAATCATCGATGCTCATCGGGAACGTAATTCACAGGTTTGACATTATTACTTTTAATTCACCGAGAAATTATTATAAATCACGGCTAGTTGTATTTAAGAAATGAATGTAATGGTGTACGTGTGTATTATTGGGGGGGGGGGGTGTATAGCGCTGTTCTTGTTGGGGTCCATTGAGTGAACCGCAAACAACCACAGCGCCGTATCACGTATCAATAACACGTACCCAATACATTAATTTCGTATATTTAAATAGTTATTTGATGATTTGTTCCCATAAAAAGCTGAGTGTTTTCCTAATTTTCATTATCTCAAAATCTTCCGAGAATTTGAGATGAACTCAAGCAAACACATTAAGTTAGCCCAGTATAAGATGTCCAAGCTATCAGTAAACGATAACGTGGTCGATAAAATAACCGGCTTTAGATGCAATTCAGCTGACCTTCGAAAACACGCCCAATTATTCTGCTGACCACTTTCAGTTATTTTTTTATGTCAGATTTTGTCAACAGTTTCTGGCGGCATGTTCGTGTTTCGGTATGTGTGTTATTCGAGGTCTGTGTGTTATCCGAGGTTTGTGTGTTATTGGGGTATGACACAGGTGGCCTAATTAGCAGTTGACAAATCACTGACCACGAGTTAGTGCGACTGCGGGGATAATAGAATAAGCTATCATTTGTACAAAATGTGTGACGCCACCTCGTTAGATTATACTATATACGAACCAATATGCAGTATGCATTAGGCCCCCACCCCCCTTTTTGTATGCATGCACGCTGGTCGGACATTTCACATTTCACTCAAACTTGCATGCATACATAACATTGAAGAGAGGTTTCTTAATTTACTCTGGTAGATCACGCTTGATATCCAGAACTAGATGACGTCACAGCGTCATCAAAGAGAGTGTAATTAAAAGGGCACAGCTGATTGACACTTTATATACTGGACACGAACCATCTCTATTACTATTAATTTTAGAATTGAATTAAGTGTCCAGACAGTTGAAAGCTGTGGATACATGGACGAATAACCATTCAGCCTTTTTCAAAAAGGATTAATAAAAATATCAGATTGATGTAATGCTATAAATATTTATTGAATCAAATTATAACAATCAACATTGGAGGTAAAACAGATAGAACAGAAGCAGTAAATGTCGAATAGTAATGGTATAATATATATCAGGTACATATCAGGTACATATCAGGTACATATCAGGTACATATCAGGTACATATCAGGTGAATCAGTAAATCAATGGTATAATATATATCAGGTACATATCAGGTGAATCAGTAAATCAATTGTATAATATATATCAGGTACATATCAGGTGAATCAGTAAATCAATGGTATAATATATATCAGGTACATATCAGGTGAATCAGTAAATCAATCTAGCAGCGTTATCAGTGGTCACGGTGAGTTATTAGAGAGATTCCGCTTGTAGGATATAACGTGTAACGTGTAGGTATTAAACCGCCATTTTAGTAAAATGTATAATCACAAACACGGTTTAATTTGTTTGGAATATAGCTCAGGGTTAGTTATAACAGAATATAATATGGTGATTGACCCATCGAATTTATAGCCCATTATAGCCGATTGCCACAAGCTCTTTTGACTTCAACTGCTACAGAGTTAATATGCCTTTTGGAACGACATTTATTAATATACTGCCAAAGTTTTTGTTAAACTATTGTTTGATGTGTCGTGTGTTAATTGTCGCTATCACATGCTGAAGTTCACCTTACAAGCTATATGTTACAAGTTACAAGAGGAATCGCTCTATTGAAAAAAGAGCAGGATCAGACACACGCATATGTAATTTGTAACGTATGCTGTCAACTTGTCATTACCAACGAAAGTCACCTGACTCGCGAGACCATGACGCCTACACGTACACGGTCAAACCGTTCAAAAGTTTGTTGTCAAACGTCTGTCTTTACAAAACGTGAATTGAAGAGGAATAATATCAAAATCTTCTGCTAACCGAATAGACGATTAGCGCGGTACATGCAGAGATTTCCCGTCGCGGAATGATTTTAGTTTGATTGAAGCCAATTGTGGTTTCTTGTACTCGCATATCGTGGTTGGATCAGAACGGAAAACCAACACGCATGTATCAATCATCGTGGCACAAGTGGCATGTGAACCATCAGTAAACGACCAATAAAACAATAGAGTTGTCTCGCCTTCTCTATATCCGACTATTATCTACAAAGTGTCGCCATACGTTGGTCGATAACTCTAAACGTATATATAGCAACACCATAGTAACACGTGTTACAAGTTACACGTACGTATGGCTAGTGACTAAATAATAAATTATACATCCCACCATGAAATGCAAGATTAAATAGGGTAATATTTATTCTTTTAAAAATGTTCTACATTTAGAGGTTCAGGAAAATAGACAGTCGAGGTTTTATTCGACGTATATCATCTATGAATATCATTTGAGATAATGTTGTTTTGCTTCCACATTTGGGGTTTAGCGTTGTTGACACTTCATCTAAAGTCCCAATAAATATAATGAAATGTTATAATTGTGACAGTAGAAGATATTATAATTGTTCCGAACTCCACAAGAGATGTCAACTGAAAGTAGTAATGTAATGTGAACAATATATTTTATCACAATGTTTACAGGAATACGTACTTATTTGACCTCGCGAAGTGAGAGTGTATATTAAATGTAGTCAAACTGGGGTTATTATTTAACACGCGGGGTAATCGATGTGCAAGTTAGCATCAAAGTGAGACTATAATATATCCATTATGACAGTCAGATGTCACACTATTCAATATATATAACGTCATATATTTATTTGTAGAGCATAATTTATCAAAGTTGACGAAAAATCCCGCCACTGTATCCTGGCGGAAACGTATTACAAAGTTATATGCACGGGACTTCGACGTAACACTGCATTATCTTAGCCGATTTCACTATCTGATTGAAGTCGAAGGAAACTACCTAATTGAAAGCAATGAAAATCAAGTAATGGGGTGTTGTTTGTTAAGTGTTACATACATATTTCAAGAAAACATACATGTACTTTCATGAAAATTCAACCATCAAATTCAAAATACCTGTGACATTGAAACGGTCATTAACGAACAGTTATGCAAAACGTTAATTCCATTATATTTGGTCAGAATCACTTTCTAATAACTAGGACAAAAGTGAATTCAATACGTAGATAGAACAAACACGTGTGTATTTATTTGTTGTGACGCGATGTTAAAACAGCAAGAACCATTGAGCTTGGGGCAATTACGTGCGGCAGAAACATGAGAGCAATACATTTTCACATAATTTAATTGTTCTATATTTATTGCAAACTCTGACGACGTTAGCGAGTACATAAATGTTGGTCCATATTGCTTTATCGAATTGAACAAACGGCTGATTTATGCAGACTGTGGCTTATAATTTAGTGAAGATATTTTCTGTTACAGGACGTTACAACGTAACCGGTTCTTTTGTGCAAGGGCAAGACTAATATTTTTATTTGACGTTTTGAAATCTTCTGTAGTGTGCATTGTATGGTGACTACCCTTGCTTTGCCATGGCGTGTGGGTGGAGATCCTTTCGAGTGAAGGCAGTGGACCAGCTATGGGGGTCGCTCAAAATCATGCCCTTAATTCCCACAGCTTGACAAATATCAAGATCAAGAAAATCCCACGGAGTGATACGACCGGAGACACAACCAACCATGACCGCACCATCGACACGCGACTAAGTTGAGCGTGAAAGTTGAAAGTCGATGTTTTAAAATGGTAATTATCTTCAATCAAGTGACAGCCAGAAGATTAAAAAACTGATCAGAATATTTAACTCCAAACATTTGTTGTATATATCATGTTCTCAATTCATTAAAAATTTCAATATTATCAGATTAATATAATTGGAAATAGCGGGTATTTATTATGTGACGGGTGGGGAACTTAGCGGGTATTTATTATGTGACGGGTGGGGAACTTAGCGGGTATTTATTATGTGACGGGTGGATAACTTAGCGGGTATTTATTATGTGACGGGTGGGGAACTTAGCGCGTATTTATTATGTGACGGGTGGGGAACTTAGCGGGTATTTATTATGTGACGGGTCGGAACCTACGTTGTCGAGGTGTTTAGATCGTAGAAATAATATTTAGGAACAATATTGGCTGTATTCAAAATACATACACTATTTGCTTGCGTTTCAAGGAGTACGGATGCAAGTTGGTTGATATTTTGTGTAGGCCGCGAATTTCTCATATAGACACTCTCAATAGTAAAACTGTCAATTGCAATGAAGAAATACAAACACAACAATGAACACAATATGAAATCACAGGCTGTAAAGTCTAATGATTCTAAAATAAAAATACATTATCACAGCATAATTATACTGTCAATCCTCAAGCCAAGCAACGAACCAAACGCACACAATCAATGTAACGTACAAGCAACACAACCATATAACGACAACAAACACACATACATCCCTGACACACTCCGGGGGAACACAATTCAATTAATCTTTGAGAATTACTCCGAGATTATACAATTTAAAGTTCATCATCGTCTTGTTCCGCGTAATACGGTGTTATATTCTTTCTAGCTATAGCAGCTGCGGGTCATACAAATCTTGATTTCTTTCACCCATTGTGTAAGCTCAGACTGATGGTGTCCGGAATCTTCCATGTATTTATGAGACTCTATGTGCACACGCCTGTAATACACTCCTTCGTATAGTGTTACCACCCCCAATGTTCTGAGACTTATTGCCGTCGGTGAATAAGTCGAAAAGTTCCCATCCGTACAATGTATATGTATATAATCCTTTCCATGCAAATTCTGCGTTTCGTGCGTGTCCGTTAATCCTAAACAATTGTGTGAATATTTCTGCGTATCGTGCGTGTCCGTTAATCCTAAACAATTGTGTGAATATTTCTGCGTATTGTGCGTGTCCGTTAATCCTAAACAATTGTGTGAATATTTCTGCGTATCGTGCGTGTCCGTTAATCCTAAACAATTGTGTGAATATTTCTGCGTATTGTGTGTGTCCGTTAATTCTAAACAATTGTGTTAATATTTCTGCGTATATTGCGTGTCCGTTAATCCGGTTCGAGGGACCAATTTATGTCACCGAAATGTAGAAAACTCGTTGATATTACGGAATCTATTTTACTGTATATACTAATCACACATTCTCGTGACGTCCACCGACATGCATGTACATGAGAAAATCAAAATGTAATTGAAGAATTGGCAACCAGAGGTTCCAATGTTCCATAGTTGCATTGGATGCAATTATAAGTATTAGGCATTGACATTAGAATATAATTGATAAAGGAGGTCAAATTACCAATTTGAATGAAGATTTCCATGCGAATCTCCGCAGCAAATGTTATGTATGAAGCAGTTGTCATGGAATTAAGCAGCCATACCAGTAAACACACATAACATGTAACTGACAGCTGGGCTTGGTAAATTGCCAATGTTTGATACTAATTTGATTTTGAGAATTTATTTCTTTAGTTACGACATTAAAATGTAATCGATGAAGGAGGAGGTCAAGTGACAAATTTGATTCAGGATTTCCATGCAAATCTCCGCAGAAAATGTTATAAATAAAGCAGTTGCCTTGGAATTAAGCAGCCATATCAGTAAACAGACATCACATGTAACTGACAGCTGGGCTTGGTAAATTGCCAATGTTTGATACAAATTTGATTTTGAGAATTTATTTCTGTAGTTACGACACTTGACCAAGTTTTGAAAAATCAATTTCAAATAACACAAATAAATCCATCAACTTTCTAATGGAAAACAATCTAAGCCGACCCGCTAGGTAAATATGCATTGTTTTCAATACCGCACAAAGTCACATCCAGAAATATTTGCAACGCTGTAACTTTTGCTGCGGATACTTGCATGAAATGCCCATTCCAAGCCTGCAAATAGTGTGCCTGTCATATGCAGAACGAGGTCCACAGAGAGTGAATTTAATGATGCTATCCCGCACAGCGAGCTAGCATCACCAAATTCCCCTCTTGAGACATCAATATGCTTAGGCCTCATCTTCTGTGAAGTATCTGCATTATCAAATTAACATTGTTTTTAGTTTTCCCTTCTTGGAAGTTTCTATATCCCTTAATTTGCAGCAGATAAAATGCATAATCGAGGTGCCCAATGGGTGAACATCACCAACTTCAACTGAGGAACTTCAATCTGATCCTAAGTCTACCATAGCAGTTGAGGGCCTACGCAGAACGAGGTTCCCAGAGGGTGAATTTAGTGATGCTAACCCACTGTGCGGGATAGCGTCACTAAGTTCACCCTCTGGTGACCTCATTCTGTAAATGACAGACAAACATGTGATTTAACATATCACTCTCTTAGGAGAAAAATTGGCCGTATTCAAAATACATACATTATTTGATTGCGTTCCATGGAGAACGGATGTAATTTGGTCTGATATTTCGTGTTGGACGCGAAAGCTGGCGCTGGTATAACCATACGGTGACAATTCAATCATAGGCAGATATGAACTCAAATTCTGAAGACCTCTGAAATTATCCACTCTGTAAGATCTGTCAATCAGTTAACAAACATAAGCAGAAGAGCCCGATGGACACGAATCGTGAACAATTACTAAAGTACATAACTAAAGTAAAAAGAGGAATAAACCTGATTTACGTATTAATTCGATACTTTGTGACAAACACCTTGTAAGCCAATAATTATCTACATCTGATCATGTTTGTTGAAGTTATCAAGCCGGACTGACACAAATAATGGACAACTGGGGTACTCAGGGGACTCTTTTGAAAGCAGGCGCGATGGTGAACATCCATGCAAAATTGTATTCAGCTACGATACCCATGGCAGGGATATCTATTAATTCTTATCCGGACAAAAACATTATTTCCAGATAAAGAAAGGATAATCTGTAGAATCATTCAAATTTAATTAAGATCTGATAACCCAAGACTGAGATATCTACATGGACGGATATAAAGATATGATAACACAAGACTGATATATCTACTTGGACGGATATAAAAATCTGATAACCCAAGACTGAGATATCTGCTTGGACGGATATAAAAATCTGATAACCCAAGACTGATATATCTACATGGACGGATATAAAGATCTGATAACCCAAGACTGAGATATCTGCATGGCGGATATAAAGATCTGATAACCCAAGACTGAGATATCTGCATGGCGGATATAAAGATCTGATAACCCAAGACTGAGATATCTGCATGGACGGATATAAAGATATGATAACCCAAGACTGAGATATATGTATGGACGGATATAAAGATCTGATAACACAAGACTGAGATATCTGCTTGGACGGATATAAAAATCTGATAACCCAAGACTGTGATATCTGTATGGCGGATATAAAGATCTGATAACCCAAGACTGAGATATATGTATGGACGGATATAAAGATCTGATAACCCAAGACTGAGATATATGTATGGACGGATATAAAGATCTGATAACCCAAGACTGAGATATATGTATGGACGGATATAAAGATCTGGTAACCCAAGACTGAGATATCTACATGGACGGATATAAAGATCTGATAACCCAAGACTGAGATATATGTATGGACGGATATAAAGATCTGATAACACAAGACTGATATATCTGCATGGACGGATATAACGATCTGATAACACAAGACTGATATATCTGAATGGACGGATATAAAACATGCATTTCAAGGTATATACTCTTGAATGCAATCAAGGTAAATCCCGTATCCCCGCCATTATCTTCGATACTGGGGATATAACAAATGTCGGACCATCTTGATTCCATACTCAACAGAATGCAACAAAACCAACATCCATTTTTTATATTTACCCATAACTTGCAAATTCAACAAACATTTAGCTCCGGTTGGCCTGTAGAACATTTAGCTCCGGTTGGCCCGTTGCACTGTGTCAGCATGTTACTGAGTTCTCCGGATGATATAGAGTGTCGCACTCCGCCCCAGTTTCCACTTCATTTGAGCGACATTGTCATTGACACTTCGTCGCACGAGAAGTATACTGTCCTTGGCGCCATCGTTTTTAAAAATCACGTTGGACGTGAATGCAAGATAATTGGGCCAATTGCTACTGAGCTATAACGGATTGATATATAACATGTTGAAGCTACATCTCAGGTTCATAATGTTGCATATCCACCGATTAGTACATCAATGTTTCATAGGCAATATATAGTTCGGTACTATACATGTGTACAATCAAATAATAAATTGAACATTTGACAAACAAAGGCACCTGGCACATAGCTCCATTATTCCATAGTTGCAGTGAATGCAAAAATAATTATTATGCGGTGACATTATAATTTAATTCCTTAAGGAGGGAGGTCAAGTGACCAATTTTGACTTGAGATTTCCATGCAAATCTCCGAAGCAAAAGTAATATATGAAGCAGTTGTCTGGGAACTAAAGCAGCCATATCATTAAGCAGACATAACATTTAACTGACAGCCGGGCTTGGTAAATTGCCATTTTTGCAATAAATTAATTGTGTTTTTTTCTGGAATACTTGACCAATTAAAAAAAAAACAATCTAAACTTAAAAAACAATTACCCGAACTTTCTAATTGATCAAATTCCAAGCCGATCCGTTATGTACACTGTATATATGTATTGTTTTAAACACACTCCAAGCCGACCGTTATGTATATATGTATTGTTTTAAACACATTCCAAGCAGACCCGCCAGATAAATATGTATTGTTTCAATACCGCACAAAGTCACACCCAGAAATATTTACAACTTTGTAACTTTTACTGCGGATATTTGAAATACCAATCAAACATTGGTCACTTGGCGTCCTCCTTAATAATCCATGTCATTTTTTGTACATATAATATACATATACAGAAACACACGTGTGTGCTGCTAATGTAAGTTTGAGGCGGATGCGATGGCATAATGATAGCGCGGGAGGCTTCGAGTATTATCTTTTCACAGTCCCATTAACCATAAACTATCGGCCGGTGAAACAAATGTGAGGCCTCGAGCATTACTCTGTCACGATCACATGAACCATAAACCATCGGCCAGTAAAACAGGTGAGGCTCAGTGTTTATTACACATCCAACCGTCCAATTTGTCCTAACTTATGCTATCTGAGAACATTGTTCTTGAATATTTTCATTTTTACTCTTACAGAGGTATTACCGATCAATGTCCAACTTATTATCCAACACAATATTTACACATTTACCCACCGCGAGCGCCTTGGGTCCTATTACATTTACATTTCATAAATACAACTACGCAGCGCAAATTGAATGTGTTGGTTGTTTACTTGAACTAACGTCGTGCCTTGTTGACTATGGATAACAGTTTGCTTTCATATTGTATGCAAGCTAATTACAACTTATGATCAAAACAGACAATTGAGCAATATATGCATTTAATTAACACAACGTGCCCAGCCCATGTGACATAATACATTCGTTTGTGTTCCTGCGTAGCAAATTGCGTTCCATTTAGTCAACATTTACTGAAGCTATAATCTGTAAACAAAGAAAATCTAAATTCGAAAAATGTATGTAACTATGGTAATGATGGGCGGATGGAACCCAAACTCGAACTTGACCAATATTGTTGTAAGGTTGTAAACCTGCATAATAACTTTCATTTCCATTATCCTCATCAGTTAACAGTAACTTAAGTTATCACGCCGAAATGAAAAGGTTCGTAATTGGTGAAAATGGGCGGTCCAAACCCAACATCAAATTTGAAAACCATATAATAAATTTCATCCCATTTACTTCAATTGAACACACATTATCATCTGGAAACCAAACTCTTTGTGGACGGACATGTGGATGGACAGTTAGACATACTGATTACATCGTTTATCAATGGATGTATACAAATTTGAACAGCATCTATTTCTCAAAAGAATTTATCATATAAACACTCTCATGGTAAAACTGTCAATTCCGATGAAGAAAAACAAACACAAGAATGAACACAATATGAAATCACAGTATGTAAAGCATAATGATTCTAAAATATTAATCCATTATCACAGCATATACATGTGTACAATCAAAATATAATTTGACAATCAGAGGCACTTGTCGCTTATTTCCAATGTTCCATATTAACACGGGATGCACACAGATAAGGTCAAGTGTCCAATGTTGAATGGGGATTTCCATGAACATATCCGGAGCAAAAGTTATATATGAAGCAGTTGTCTGTGACTAAAACAGCCATATCATTAAATAGAAATAATATTTAACTGGCGACTGGGCTTGGTAAGTTGCCAATGTTTGCTATAAATTTATTGTTGATAATTTGTTGTTTATGGAATTACAACACTTGACCTAGTTTTGAAAAATCAAAATTAAATTAAAAAACAATTACACGAACTTTCTAATTGAACAAATTCCAAGCCGATCCGTTATGTATATATGTATTGTTTTAAACACCGCACAAAGTCACACACATAAATAATAGCAGCTCTGTACATTTTGCTACGGAGATTTGCATGCTATTCAAAATTGGTCACTGGACCTCCTCCTTAATACAATATATGTTGATTAGCCTTACCTGATGTATATATATCATTCATATACAGACCGCACGTGTGTGCTACTGGTCTCAGTTTAAGGCGGATGTGATGTCATAAGGATAGCAAGAAGATACTTCGAGTATTATCCTTTCATGATCGCATAAACCATAAACTGTCGGCCAGTGAAACACACGTGAGGCTCTGTTTATTACACACCCATGCATTTTGTCCTAATTTATGCTATCCGAAATTTGTTTTCATGAATATGTAAATGTTTATTGTTATTGGTAAATTGCCAATTTTTGGCATAACTTTATTTTTTGTTCTGGAAATCAAACACTTGACCTAGTTTTGAAAAAAACAATATCAAATTAAAAAACAGTAACCCGAACTTTCTAATGGAACCCATTCCAAACCGACCTGTTAAATATGTATTGTTTCAATACCGCACAGTCACACCCATATATATATATATACAAAGTCACACCCAAAAATATTTGCAACTCTGTAACTTTTTCTGCGGAGATATGTATGGAAATACCATTCAAATTGGTCACTTGACGTCCTCCTTAACATAATCCACGTTGATTAGGTTGGCCTGATGTACATATATTATACACACACAAACCCACAGCGGATGTGATGTCATAATGATAGCACAGGAGGCTTCGACTGTGATCATTTCACGAACATATAAACCATAAACTAACTCTAGCTATTGAACAATTCGTTCGTGATATTTAGGGGATACACGTACTCTGTGGGTGTGGATATTTGGGAATTCGAGCATGAAACCAGTTGAGTTAACAACATTTGGGTTTACACACTGCTTTCATACTCAAATGTACGTATATCCAATAAATTGAGAATACATACAGTTTTTGTTTGAATACCGAAATATCTCATGAATGTATGGAAAGAAATGTCGAATGTTCACGAGCGGTTACAATCCGCGAGTGAAAATACGAAATTTCTGTCCAGACACGACTGAGAGGTTTCAGGTATTCAAACACAAAACTGTAGTTATTAATGTTATTATAAACACCTTATTGAAGCTCAAAGTTGCTAAGTTATGCGGCGTGTTTACTTTTATTGTACATCAATTTGAACAATACTCGGAAAAAATACTTCCTACTAATCATAAGTGCATTATGGAATACTTTGTATGCCAGTACGGATGCTTTAGCACCGACGGAAAGTTAAAAACGTCGGACGTGTGTATAAATTCTGACCCGCGGCAGGCAAAATAACCGCCGGAATCGAAATAACAAAACGAAATTTCGTATTGTTATTTCGCTTTCGGCGGTTGTTTTGTCATGGAAATTTCGGTTGATACACGCGCGCGTCGGGTGATATGCGCACGCATCCAGAGTGTCATGAACAGTATTCCACACACAGCTGCGTGGTGCTTGACATGTTGCGGCTAACAAATCCAAAACCCCGAATCGACCAATCGACAAGCAGATATCAAGAGTGTCTGTTTCAACTTTACGCGCGTGCGATTTTTGTCGGAAAGTTGTTGGCTTGTTATACTTCTGCCTTCTACTTATGGTGGTTCTCTTGTGAAATGACGGATAAAATTATAAGAAATAACAATGGTCTCGAATAAGGTTATAGCAGATAAGTTTCAGACAATTTACTATTACGCGCGGTTATAAAATTGTTCTTCAATTGTTTCGCTCGCGTAAATCACCGGCAGGCTGCAGTGAAATATAATGAAACATATATAGTTAAATAACGAAATCGTATTCCACTGTGGCTTCTAAGATATATATTCGAAGATCTACGTGTCTGTATTTCCCCGTTATTTTATAGCCAAGCATATAATACAACAGTGTACTAGTATTTCCATTGTAATTAATACACCATAAACTGAAAAAGAAACTGAAAAAAGGCACTTTTTATCGAAATTTAATTACATGAAGTGAGATATACTGGTTTTGAAGAACATATATTCTTTGTGGTTATTCGTAGCAATCCCAGAACAAATTCCTATCAACGTATCTATATAGGTAATCCATAATACCTAAATATTTGGTAGGTACTCTAGAGTACCAACAATTAGGTACTCCCCTGGGACAAAGCTCAGTACATACGTAGGTACCCCAGAGTACTTGTTGTTTTAAGAGTGTACAGTAAATAACGTTCCGAATAACTCTAATGTATATGAGACTCCGTGGGCAGCGCAGTCATGTATTTGCAATGACCCGTGTTCCAATCAGCATCGGTTCTCCTATCTGTAGCCGAAAGCTGGTGAATCGAAAATTAAGGGTAACAGCACTTGACCAATTAGAATGCGCGTTTCATCCACAGGTACTCAATTTGAATCATAATTCAGTTCAATGTTCCAGTTTTATTGGCGAGTGAAACACAAAGTATGTCGTGTGATGTCAACATCGTTACATAACACTCCCAAATGGAGCCTGGCACGGTCCCAAGCAGACGACATGTATCAGTTCATTGTTAATATCTCTGGGTCTCAATAAAGCGTCCGTCATGAACGGACAGAGACGTGGCGACAGGGGGTTGGGGTGTCAACCCCCCCCCCAACTTTGATCAAAATTTTCAATAGTTGGAAATTTCATACCTGCCAAAACATTAGTTAGAAATTTCACACCAACAATGGGTTGAAAATGTTCTTGTAGTTTGATTTTCAAACAATTTATTGGGGCGAATTAATTGTTTTTGGACCAATATTTGCATATTTTCCTATTTTTTGTCAAAATGTTAGACTGAAATGGTCATTAGTTGGAAATTTTCCAACCTTATGAGGATGACAGGTTGAAATTTCCAATACTTGGAAAGCTTTTGTCCTGGTCCCTCCCCCATTGGCCAATAAAAACCTGATAGTTAATTTAAGAAAACAATATTGTCATAGATTTGGTTAACATTGTCATTGGAACTGTCATCGGTTGGAAAATTTCCAACCTAAGTGGGTGTGTCAGGTTTGAGATTTCCAACTCTATAGGAAGGCTTGAGGCTAGTCTATATGCTAGGATTTTGCAATTTTCTTCTTCAGATTTCAAAATTTTCCCACACCGGGGCGAACCATGGACGGCCCGGTGTGTCATTGTCCCTCCCCGTGGCCAATGCAAAACTGCTAATTAGTTTAAGAAAATAATCAACAATGTTACTACAATTCGTTCAACTTGTGGACTGAAATGGTCATCGGTTGGAGAATTTTCAACCTGAGGGGGAGCATGAGGTTTGATATTTCCAACACTAGGACAGATTCAGTTGAGGCAAGTCTTGATGCTAGGATTTGTGATTTTCTTGTATAGTTTTCAAAATTTTCTCGCACCGAGCCGAACAACCATGATCAGCCGGTTTGTCCTGGTCTTTTTCCCGTAGCCGTGTGCATTTGTCTGGAGTTAGACCACTGGATGTTAGGATTTATGCAATTTTTCAAGTTAAAATATTTGAATGTTTGAATGTTCTCATACCGGGAATATAGAACCATGGTTTATGAATATATAGGATACTAGGCCTGAGCACTGATGTGCAAGTGGGGGGGGGGGGTACAAATGGAATTATGCAAAAACTTGCATGTGTTTTGTGTTTGGTCTGATTCTGATTCAAGTGGGGTGCGGTTGCAATTTCCCATAACATGATCTGGTATTGATCAGTATGACAAGCTGAATGGTACCCGTTTAACGAATGCGTGATGCGAAGTCGACAACTTGAGCAAGGTCGCGCGTGCTCTTTCGGCTTGGCATCACGCATGCGTTAATTAAACGAGTACCATTCAGCTTGGCATTGGTCACAACTTGGCGCGGGTTTTGAAACAGCGAGCAATCCAACAATTGCACGTCGCTCAAAGCGGATAAGCCACTGTTGTGTGAAGACTCAACGACCGACGAAGCGCCGCGAACCCATAACGATGTGTTACAGCGAATACGAGTCCGACACGCTAATCACTGGACCACGGAGCTCCATATTTGAAGAATTAAAAATACACAACATTGAATAGCTAATTGCGCTTGAGTGTAATTCATTTACGCTTAAGCGTAACACACTCGCATAAGCGTAGATTAGTTATGCTTAAGCGTAAATGAGTTATGCCAAAGCGTAAATGAATTATGCTTAAGCGTAAATGAATTACGCTTAAGCGTAATGTTGCTATTGATTTAAGCTTAATCGTAATATAATTATGACTCTATTATACTTAAAAGTAATTAAATTACGCTTAAGTAAACGTAATTCATGTTACATGTTTGCTCAGTGATTAGCAATCGGTGGATATACAATGTCCCACTCCAATACAGTTTCCAATACATTTGGGCGACGTGGTCATTGACTCTGAATGTCGTTACTTTATACATCAATTTGACAGACATATTCGATGATAGTTGAGGTGCACGAGCCGTCTGTGGTCATCAGTCCATATGATCGGTGCATGCCCATGCAGTGATAGGTACCACTGTTTGGTTCTCCAGCTGCCCAATTGGTCCAAGGCACAAGTGATCCGTCAGAGTACGTCCATGTTCCGATATGTCCTTCATCTGAGCCGTCCACCCAGAAGCAGCAACCACCGGTATATGCTGGATTATAATGAGATATGGTTGCATGATAATGTTTTTCGGGGCGTTCCAAATAGCGTACATTGTTACCAAAACACCGGGCCGCGGGCTGATAATGAAAAGTTCTGATCATTATCGGCCCGCGGTCCGGCAACTGACCGGAAGTTAGATCTCGTTTATCATCACGGAAATTAGGTCCCTTCAACATGAGAATTACCGTGTCTATTTCAAGAACATAATGGGAAAATGTACCATATTTCCTCACACTGTGGTGATTTTACGATTGGAAATCACGGTATATGGTTGAATTATTGTCTCAAGCGTAAATATGCATAAATAACTTTGGCTGTCAAACTCTCACCGTTTGTCACTCGTCTTCAATGCTGGTATCTTTTATTTATTTATATGTTCTTGGAAGTATCTCTCTCTTAATCTAGGCCTACTTCATTATTCAAATGGGTCAAATGTTCAAATATGTGGTAATAATAACATGATCGTATTCTGACATTATGGTTTATTAACGGCCCGGCATGAATGATTAACATCCCTCGGGCATATTAGCTGTCCTCGACTTTGTCTCAGGCCGCTAATATGCCATTGGGCATATTGTTATTGTTATATTAAGATTTTATTTCCCACACGGAATCTCAAGCAGGGACGTGGAGTCAGGGGGTTTGGGCTGCCTCATCCCTAGATAACTTTCACCAGAATGTCCAACAGTGCTTGATACAGCATCGGTTGGAAATTCCACACTAAATATAGTCTGAAGTTATTTGGTGGTTTGTTTTTTTCCAACCATAATTTAGAAATGTTATATAGGACCGAGCAAAGGTGAACAATCGGACAATGAACGTTAGGGTACGTTCATACACTGGCAAGTTTACACGGTATGGTTTGCACGCATTTTGTCGTAGAAAACGATATGGTGCCAGAATATGTAAAATCTCTGTAGTTCCACATGTATCGATGCTACCGGAATTTGCCTGTATATAGCATGCAATTATCTCGCAAGAATAAATAATACAGGTATTTTAAGGCACATTACAGTAGCACCGCTACACGTGGAACTATATAAATTTTACTTCTCATGACGTTAGCTTTGGTAAAGATGCATGTTAGATAAGATAAGATAAGTTTAATAGGCAAAACATCCTTATAAGGACAGTATGCAAACATAATAATATATAGTTGTACATTGAACAATATAATAAATGATATTTAACCATTTAAGTAAAGCTGAATGTGCATAGGGTCGTCTCGTCTTCATTTATTCATTGCTTATGAGGCGATGCTCATCGCGTGCGGAAAATAATTTTCGGATTATATGACATATTGCAGTGCATTAATTTGAAATATTGTTGGATAGGATTTTGACAAGCTGTTCAGTTTGTGTCATGTTTTCAAAGTCTGGGAACTGTGTCTTCATAAGAGTTATTAGTTCGAGTCGCGGTGTGCGGCAAGCACTACATTCCAAAAGAAAGTGTTTTTCATCTTCAATAGCATCATCGGAACAAAATATACATAGGCTTTGTTCCAATGCCGTCGCTGGTTGGGTGTGACGTCCCTTTTCAATAGCCAGTTTATGATTACTTATACGCAGTCTAGTAACAACGATTCTATTTTCTATTGATGGTATGTGAAGAAGATAAGGTTCTATTTCGTACTTAAGTTTGTTATGTGCATGCTTCCGTTCATATTCTGTAACCATGTCGTTTTCTTTGACGAAATGCCCGCAAAAACATACCGTGCAAACTTGCCAGCGTATGAACGTATCCTTAAGCTCTTGGTCTTATTATAGAGGTCCCGTTGACATCAGATGTCTTAAAATGGCACTACTAATTAATTAAATTAAAAAAAAAATTCGCTTTTGAATTTCTCCAGGTATAAAAATAGGTCGATACATATCTGAACTACCTTTCTATAATACGAGTAGTATATGACCCATTCAGAAGGACGCTTTAAAGTCATGAACAAAATACAACTGCGAGCACAAAAAAATCGCACCCCAAGCAAAATCATGTTTGTATTCATAATGTTTGACTGTTAGGAAGATGTACATTTGGTTATATTGACATGATACTTCTAGTATTTATAAACGACACCCACTGATTTCTCTGTATTTGAATCATCAAACTTATGTAGTACATTTTAGAGTGACGACGGCCTTAGATGTTCTTCCTATGGTCTACAGTTGCAATTTTTACGTGGCCGCTGACGGGGGTGACAGGAAGACACGGGGATGACAGGAAGACAGTCTGAAAGGGCTATATAACCCCGTATAATATACAAAATATCCGTATTTATTGTTCATATGTTTGTGATATTCATGTATGTATATTATAAATAAAGTTATCCTATCCTATCCTATCATAATTAATTCAAACGGAATCTCACATTTATCGAACAATATAAGTAACAAAACACGCATTTCCATCGCTATACCGACATATTTGTTCGGAAATCATCAGCCTAAATAGGTGTGTAACATTTAAGATCATTTTGGGATTCGAACGATCGAGCCAAGTCCATGTAAAATCAGACCTAAAATATAGTCAATCTTCAAATGAATCTAACATGTTGACCAGATTTTACCAAAACATAAAATAAACCCTATTTTTTAAAGCTTAATATTTGTCGTAAATCTTAAGAACGATTAGGTCAAGTATATACTGGTATAATTATGGTTGGCCATGCATACATGACAACGACTCGCAAAATATGATCCTAGCACGCTAAACAACTTTAGTATTTACAGATGTTGTTGCAATTTAGAGGCGACTTTCAAAAATCAGTTTAAATAAATTAAAGTATATGTAACCACATTACTCATATTTCCTGAACAAATTATTCATGTACGATGTGAATATGGGACATGTAAATAAATTGTAATTAACGTCAGTGTTAAAATACATCACCGCGATACCACACAAGAAGATCCAAACTATTATAGGAGACATTCCGAAGAATAGATGCAGCGGAAATTAGGAACTATGGTTCGTCACTAGTTATGTGTGTAAAGAAACCATAAACGTTCTAAGCCATGCATGGGCGATCTTTTGGGGGCCACATCACAATTTCAAAACTCGACAAAATTTCCTCTTTTGTAAGCTGATACGTTATCTGACCATGACAACATTATTTATTAATAAGTTCATAGTTTACATGCAAATATATGGTATAAATTAACTTTCAAAAATAATTTGATAATTATACTCACCAGCTTCATTGAGCACACCCACCATCATGTTCCAGATGGCAACAGTATTCACTCGCAGTAAATGGCCACCGTCTCCATTACATGTTGCAACCCCCTGATTGTGAGAGTACCCTCCCATTACAACCTTGAAACAGATGGTTTGTCCACCGGCATCCTCAATACGATAACCAGTTGGACATGCTGGAAGTAAATAATGGTTCACAATCGCCCATATTATTATAAGAATATATACAATGTCAATAATATTCCCAAAAATACCATAGTTAGTTGACTATTCGATGAACCATCATTTTGTTCTGAACCAGGTTCCATACTGACATACTGTATCCATTAAGAACAAAATTGTCACAAAGAACAAACTTTATTGGTTCGGCGATATCCCCATAATATTTGTTGAGCATGGAAGCCATGTAGGCATGTACTAGACATATAGATCCAAGTGGTTATATAGTATGAATACTGTATATCCATGGCATAAGAGCATCCAAGTGGTTATAGAGTGTGAATACTGTATATTCCATGGTATAAGATCATCCAAGTGGTTATAGAGTATGAATACTGTATATCCATGGTATAAGAGCATCCAAGTGGTTACATAGTGTGAATACTGTATAATCCCATGGTATAAGAGCATCCAAGTGGTTATATAGTGTGAATACTGTATATAGAAACTTCCCAGATGGGAAAACGTAACTAAAAACAATGTTAATTGGATACCATAGAAACTTCCCAGAAGATGAGGCCTAAGCAGAATGAGGTCCCTAGAGGGTGAATTTATTCTGTATAATTGTTGGCATTATTGTTGGATGAGTTTATGTGTTACAACACAATGGGTATATTATAGTATTTATAGCTAGATGTAAGATGTTATTCCAGATTAAATCTGAACTTGGCTATTTGCTCATTCATCAAACTCCGAAAAGCGTCTCGTTGTATTTACGATTGAAATGTTCTAATTTTATACACGCATTCTGAAATATGAATTGTTGTTATCCGAGAATAAAACATAAAACCACGCAATAATATGGCTCAAACTGCTGCGGGCTTCAAATTTCACATGGATCGCCAACTATTTATCGGAGCCGGGCATTACCAGACGTGCTCCACACATATGAAGAGCCATGCCAAACTTATTCTAAATGGTCTTGAATAAAACAAGTTGTAATACCGGTGTCCAAAGGTAACTTGACTAACCAGTTGCTAGATATTCGAGAATTGATACTAAATCCTTGAAAATAAAAAGCCGAAAGCTGTACATTCCTGACCTCCTATACATGCAATGCTTCTGACAGTGTAATAGTAACAGAAATTGGGCAATATCACGTTTATATAGACAGAAATAAGAATCAAACATGCTATAATATAGTTAATCTTATTCCATTACAACAAAGCAATATCATACCATACTATTATCGCGTATTCTATTAAACCCCCATTATAGTGGAGCAGCAAAGACAAGAACAAAACCATATTTTAGAGTTGAACCATGTCGCCCTATTGCATATCAAAATGTTCGTACATATATGGGGAATATGAAAACTGAGTTAGCCAGAAAAAAAAATGTGCGAATTGAGATATTGGGGGGAAACCCACCTTTTCGTATAAAATATCAGTGAAAAATTGAATTGAGCTCAAGACATAACATTATTATCGTTCTAGTGTTCATTTTGGAGTAAAAATTACCCTTTTTTGTAAAAACTGAGAATATAATAACATAATATATGTCGTCATTGGATGCAATTTTATAGCAATACCAAGTTTTATCTAGCTATAATTATGCTTGTGATGTGGTTAATCAACATAATGTGCTAAATCTGGTAGCTATGGGGTTTTCGGGTGGACATTGTGGTTTAATTGGAAATCGTGATATGGGCATATAAAATCAGTTAAATCATGATTTTGTGTCCCGAAAAGAAATAAAAGAGTTTATTAACTTGAACTGTAGCCTGTCGCTCACCACCAATATATGTTTTATATCAAAACGTTCGTCTGCATTTGGAGAATAAAGAAACGGATATATAGTCAGAAACCAAATCAGTGTAAACCCTGGAAGCAAGATCTAGGAATAACAGTTCACCCATATATGTGGTCGGTGATTCAATTAGACAACATATTATGGTCATTTTTCACATTATGTGTGAGGTTTATTGTGTGCATAAACGTTTTAGAGTTCATTTGGGCCAACAAACACATTAATTTTGTTTTGGAATATGAGAGAATTATGGAATCCATCAGAACATAATATACATATTTATTGCTGGTTTGTTTGTAGAAATTATTTAGGGTTACGCAGTAATAGGCTGAGTGAGATTAATTGCATTTGATATAACACTGTGTCATTTCATATTAAAGATATATATCATTTTGCGCATACACATTTTGGTAAAAGGGATTTTCCACTCAAAAGAAACAAACACAGCAAATCATTGGTGTATACATACTCAGCCAATACACTGCATCTATATCCGTACAATTCGATGCACGTTAATTGTTAAATAACACATGTATGTACATTTTCGGATTTGTTTTAACAGTGAAATTAACTGAATAAATCTTGCACCAAAATAGCTTACGAACACTGGAATGATTTTCACTGGTGCATGTATCAATGACATTAACACAATTTGCCTCACGCCTCTATGGTCTCTGCTACTCCACTAATAGCTGGCCCACTCACATAATATGACACTATGCAGGGCATATATAGAACGCCACTGATATGATGATAATGGGAAGAAATTTGCTGCGATTATTTGTTACACTCTGTGAGAGAGTGTGTGTTTGGTGTCGTCGGGCCCTAAAACCTCATATTTAGCCTTTATTTTAAACAAATCAGGGGCAAGAAAGAAAAGAAAAATTTCTGTTTTCGTCGCTGGAATCCAGACGATGGGGTGTTTAGTCCCTGGAACATTGTAGTTTGACGTATAGCTCCCTGGAAGAATATAGGTTGGAGCTTAACCCATGGAATACTCTATGTTTAAGTTTAGCCCCCTGGAACACCGTAGGTTTGTGCCTAGCCCCCTGGAAAACTTGTGCTTAGCCCCCTTTGAATAATGTGTTGGTGTTTACCCCCCTGGAACACTGTATGTTGGTTTTTAGTCCCTCTGAACACTGTATATTGCTGTTTAGCTGCCTGGAACACTGTATGTTGGTGTTTATCCCCACCCATGGGATATCATAGGTTGGTCTGTAGCCTCCTAGGAACTTCTAGGTTGGTGTTTAGCCCCCGGGACACTCTAGATTGGTGTTTAGCCCACTGGAACACTATATGTTGGTCTTTAGCCCCCCTGGAACAGTGTGTGGTGGTCTTTAGCCCCCTGGAACACTGCAGGTTTATGTTATCCCTCTGTAAAACTGTGGTTTGCTTTTTAGCCTCCTGGAACACTGTGCGTTGATGTTTAGCCCCACTGGAACACTGTATATTTGTGTTTAGCGCCCCTGGAACACTGTTGGTTGGAGGTATTTGCAGTATGTCAGTGACGGTGTTGTTGGTGGTGGTGGTGGTGGTGGTGAATTCCGGCCAGACGGTATCCAGAGTCCGATGTGCTCCAAAGGGATGGCTGACCTGATGATGTTGTCAAATCGAAGGGGCAGAAGGTCGGCTGTAAGCCGTTCGGATGTCCTGGTAACTTTTATCTTTATCCAGCTGTACCTGTCTTCTCCTGGTACCATATCCTGTTGGTGTCCTGAATGGTCATCTTCCCTATCTTGGTTCCGGCATCCAGGTATGTAACCGTTTCTGTTGGTCCAGAGATTCCGGCGAAGTACTGCCCTTCATTATGCCAACATAGCCGACCAAAATCTGAGATCGAAGCGGAATCAGATAATGGATGTCGATGCATCCAGGTTAATCCGCGGCGTACAGCACAGCCGAGTAGTAGTCACACTGGGTACCAGCGTTAACAAAGCCGGTCCGTGCTGGCTGCTGAAGATAAGCCGGTAAGTGATACCTGCATGGGACGACGGTGTAAATAAGGTTCGGAGATACCTCTAGCGGATGCGGGAGGAATATATAGGAGAGAATAAAATAGACACTGGGTCCTGATTGGTCAATAGCCTTGTATGCTTTTTGCATAAAAAAATCATCACACCTCTTCACTACGATTTCCCACTGGTAAAATAGCCATTGGCACAGGAATTAACCCTCTGTAGTGAAGTTTGAATTGTTAGTTGTGGTCTAAAATATGACTGTATTGTTTTATGCGGTTCTGACGCTAGTTCGGAAAATACAAGATTTAAAGGCGAAATCCCTGCCTGTCGTACCTGATTTTTTTGTGCAAAAAGTTTCCCAAAGTGTCAATTTTTCAGATTTAAAGAAAATTTTGTACACAATATTTATATTACCAATAGTATACGCTAAAACGTTAGCACTGAGGCCTATGGAAAATATTTACACCTGTGTAACCTAAAGGGGAACATGAGCTTTTTGGCCTTTTTGATTCCTGGGAGTCACTTTAAAGTATTTTATTGCATTTTTAACAGCCTGGACTTTCAGTCCAATGAATCTCTCATGCATGGTGTAGCTATTCTTGCTGCTGATGTCTTCTTGCTCTTACATCAGCCAAAAATAGTATGATTTTTTCATAAAATTTGCTAATTTTTCAAGGTATTTTCAATTTTGTTCAAGGTGGTAGTAGTCACATGAAAATGCGAATGACCCATAACACGAGCATGTCAATGATACACATATCACTTGTTATAAGAAGCTAATCTGACAGGTATTTTGGATTTTATAGCCAGTGATATACATATATATATCATACAAGTTAGTCATTTCCACTGGTGTGTATGGTCATTTGAAGGTTAATAGCACTAAAACTTGGACAGATATAAGAAAATGCTTCAGCACTTCAAAGAGAGCATATTTTTGTTCAACTAATTCAATATACAACCACATCCAGTTAGCTCGGATCACCCTTGCAGACCTGAAAATATCATATTTTAGTCTTCCATGTGCTGATAAAGTCATGTGCTTCATGCTCAGCTGCTCAAATATGGACTCAATGACCTCACATTACCAGATGTTCTCTCATGGAAAGGATCTTATACAGTCTTCCATAGGTGAGCCAAGTTTGCAACACCAGACCCCAAAAACTGTGTGAAAATGGGGCCTGAACAAGACCTGTGGTTGAAATTTGTGCTTTGTTATGAATAATGTGTTAAAGGGGTGGGGTTAAATTGTGTGTGATAAATAAAGAACCACAGAAGTGATATTGTTTTTGAACACATATTTTCTATTGATGGGCAATTCTAAAGAAATGTAGGGAGTTACAATTATTCCGCGAAAAAGCGGGCTATCGCTTTAGGTTACACTGGTGTAAATAAGGTTCGGAGAGACCTCTAGCGGATGCGGGAGGAATATATAGGAGAGAATAAAATAGACACTGGGCCCTGATTGGTCAATAGCCTTGTGTGCTTTTTGCATAAAAAAATCATCACACCTCTTCACTACGATTTCCCACTGGTAAAATAGCCATTGGCACAGGAATTAACCCTCTGTAGTGAAGTTTGAATTGTTAGTTGTGGTCTAAAATATGACTGTATTGTTTTATGCGGTTCTGACGCTAGTTCGGAAAATACAAGATTTAAAGGCGAAATCCCTGCCTGTCGTACCTGATTTTTTTGTGCAAAAAGTTTCCCAAAGTGTCAATTTTTCAGATTTAAAGAAAATTTTGTACACAATATTTATATTACCAATAGTATACGCTAAAACGTTAGCACTGAGGCCTATGGAAAATATTTACACCTGTGTAACCTAAAGGGGAACATGAGCTTTTTGATTCCTGGGAGTCACTTTAAAGTATTTTATTGCATTTTTAACAGCCTGGTCTTTCAGTCCAATGAATCTCTCATGCATGGTGTAGCTATTCTTGCTGCTGATGTCTTCTTGCTCTTACATCAGCCAAAAATAGTATGATTTTTTCATAAAAATTGCCAATTTTTCAAGGTATTTTCAATTTTGTTCAAGGTGGTAGTAGTCACATGAAAATGCGAATGACCCATAACATGAGCATGTCAATGAGACACATATCACTTGTTATAAGAAGCTAATTTGACAAGTATTTTGGATTTTATAGCCAGTGATATACATATATATATCATACAAGTTAGTCATTTCAACTGGTGGGTATGATCATTTGAAGGTTAATAGCACTAAAACTTGGACACATATAAGAAAATGCTTCAGCACTTCAAAGAGAGCATATTTTTGTTCAACTAATTCAATATACACTCACATCCAGTTATCTCGGATCACACTTGCAAACCTGAAAATATCATATTTTAGTCTTCCATGTGCTGATAAAGTCATGTGCTTCATGCTCAGCTGCTCAAATATGGACTCAATGACCTCACATTACCAGAAGTTCTCGCATGGAAAGGATCTTGTACAGTTTTCCATAGCTGAGCCAAGTTTGCAACACAAGACCCCAAAAAACTGTGTGAAAATGGGACCTGAACATGACCTGTGGTGGAAATTTGTGCTTTTTTATGAATAATGTGTTAAAGGGGTGGGGTTAAATTGTGTGTGATAAATAAAGAACCACAGAAGTGATATTGTTTTTGTACACATGTTTTCCATTGATGGGCAATTCTAAAGAAATGTAGGGAGTTACAATTATTCCGCGAAAAAGCGGGCCATCGCTTTAGGTTACACTGGTGTAAATAAGGTTCGGAGAGACATCTAGTGGATGCGGGAGGAATATATAGGAGAAAATAAAAAATAGACACTGGGCCCTGATTGGTCAATAGCCTTGTGTGCTTTTTGCATAAAAAAATCATCACACCTCTTCCCACTGGTAAAATAGCCATTGGCACAGGAATTAACCCTCTGTAGTGAAGTTTGAATTTTTTGTTGTGGTCTAAATATGACAGTATTTTTTTATGCGGTTCTGACACTAGTTAGGAAAACACAAGATTTAAAGGCGAATTCCCTGCCTGTCGTACCTGATTTTGTTGTGCAAAACGTTTCCCAAAGTGTCAATTTTTCAGATTTAAAGAAAATTTTGAACACAATGTTTATATTGCCAATAGTATACGCTAAAACGTTAGCACTGAGGCCTATGGAAAATATTTACACCTGTGTAACCTGTCGGGCGTACCCGGGGGTACGATCCTCTCCCACCGGCGACTCGGCCACGAATGAAGCTGATATGATATGGTTACACTCTGAGATGTGGCTATGTACACTTATGGTACCCCAAGACAGTTCCACGTTAATATTTGAGCGATTAAAGTGTTTACATGATCTGCTTTTAATGTATGCGGGTCAAAAACCAATTAATCGCTATTCATGCATCACGCGCGCGTAAACGACACCTCAATAATTTTTGATTGAGTGGAAATTGATATGTAATCATCGTATTGAAAGTGGCTCAATTCAGTTATCCTCGTGCATATACCCAAGCGGGTTACAACCTATACTTGTCAAATGTCAAGTTCGTTTGTAATCCATCGGAGTATTTCACACTAATGTCAAACTAACCTTTTGGTGTCGTTGTGGGCTGTGTCGTTGTGTGTAGCGTCGTTCTGGGTGGAGTCGTTGTGTGTGGAGTCGTTGTTGGTGGTGCCGTTGTGGGTGGAGTCGTTGTGGGTGGAGTCGTTGTTGGTGGTGTCGTTGTGGGTGGAGTCGTTATGGGTGGAGTCGTTGTGGGTACTGTCGTTGTGGGTGGTGCTGGCGTTGTAGTCGTGGATGCTCTTATCCCAATCTGAAAACAGAACAGCTGCCATATAAATTCACAGAGGAGTTCCCTGAAAACAATACAACTGCCATATAAATTCACAGCGCGAGTTCGGGCGACACCCGATTATAAAGCAGTACAGTTGCCATATAACTTCACAGCGCGAGTTTCCTGAAAACTGTACAGTTGCCATATAAATTAACAGCACGAGTTCGGGCGACACCCGCTTATAAAGCATTACAGTTGCCATATAACTCAACAGTGCGAGTTCGGGCAACACCCGCTTATAAAACAGTACAGCTGCCATATAAATTCACAGCGCGAGTTCGGGCGACACCCGCTTATAAAACAGTACAGCTGCCATATAAATTCACAGCGCGAGTTCGGGCGACACCCGCTTATAAAACAGTACAGCTGCCATATAAATTCACAGCGCGAGTTCGGGCGACACCCGCTTATAAAACAGTACAGCTGCCATATAAATTCATAGCACGAGTTCGGGCGACACCCGCTTATAAAACAGTACAGCTGCCATATAAATTCTTAGCGCGAGTTCGGGCGATAACCGCTTATAAAACAGTACAGCTGCCATATAAATTCATAGCGCGAGTTCGGGCGACACCCGCTCATAAGACAGTACAGCTGCCATATAAATTCACAGCGCGAGTTCAGACGACAACAGCTATTATCAACATGTATTAGAAGTTGCCAAATAGTGACAATTTTATTGAAATTATACCTAACTTTTTGTCTCCAAACTGTTTTTGAAATATGCAGCTCCAACAGTCAAACGCGAGGATTCAAATACAACTGGTTCGTCATTTTATAAGCCATACAACTGTTTCTTGGAATTTTTGTATGGAAGATGGTTCATTAAAAGTGACTAGTTTGCATGTATCCTGGTTGTGATTGAATTTCCATTTCTGACTGTATCGGTTCCTTTATGTAACAGCGCTGCGAACACAAGTCTGTTGTGGAATAGGCGCTATACAAATGTTATAAATGATAATAAAACTGATTATTCAGATAAAGGGTAAACTTATCTATACAGACATGTACATGTATGTCATAGACTTTCGTGGAATAATGTTGACTACATGTGTAATGCTATATACCTCATTCATGATTAGATTTGTGTCGTGCATAGTTTCGTGCATATTATATCATGTAATATATTTATTTGTCACCTATATGTTGAGACACTTTGTTTAAACTCTCCGATTGCGGAGAAAACACAGGTATATATATATATATAATTTCTTGTATTAATTTTAATTGTGATTAGAAATCGACAAAGGCACTAGAACTAGCACTATCCCGTGAGCCCATAGAATCCTCATATTGAAATTTTGTCGATGCAGAAACATTTATTTAGCTTTCCCTGCCCTGTTAGATCATGCCATGAATATCTGCTCCAGCTCCCATAGAGAGCCCCACACAGATATAAAGATCTATTACTAAGTGTCGTCTGCTCGTGTCTGTGAGGGGCACCATACAGGTTATCAGTAGATAATTCCATGAATATCTACTATAGCTACGCCCGTGGAGATCATATTCCATCAGTACAAACCTTTGAACTTTTCGAAGTTTTGACAGGGAATCGTATAATGTCTAAACGGTAACGCGGGGAATATATATCTTAGTTATATCTGTTCCTTAATAATGTACTTCACAGTAGGTGAATGTCCTAACTCGAAACTTCACGATTTAAGTGAATTTGTGAGCGATTTTGCGTTGACTTACAATTATGGCATTTATCCTGGGTAATTAACTCGATGTGTATGGCGATATCGGCTCACAAAAGTAAGAACAAAGCGTGCAACTTAGAGCTAGGACATTCACCTACATTGAAGTACATTATTAAGGAACAATCAGCAACTAAGAAATATATTCCCCACGCAAGTTTTTCGACTTTATAAGGTTCCCTGTTAAAACTTCAAACAGTTCCAAGGTTTTGTTATGGTGAAATGTGATCTCTACGAGCGTTAGCCATAGTAGAGATAAATGTCATGATTCCCTGTATAAAACATGGTATTTCACAATTTAGGTGTGCAGCATATAGGATTTTCGTCTGCGCATTAATCCCTTACCTTGCGTATGTAATACGCATTTGTAGATTCTTCCAGTTTGTCACATGGGACGGATGTAACATTCACACTGATCATCTGACATTCTGATCTCCCCGGATCAAAGTTCGCAGCCTCGCAGTCATCGCGTTCACTGCATTTTCTGGCGCATTGTATAACATCGGTAGCAACTGTTGTCGCCATGGGAACAATGTCGAGCCGTCGTCCTTCGCATGTTTCACACACAGTTCTCGAAAGGCTTTGGCAGAAATAAATTTCAACCACCACAGCTATGTATAGCTGCATGAACATCACGAGCCGGTCCATCTTCAGTTAAATAGCTCCTACCTGCAAGGAATGTCGTGATACGTCATGGAGCGTCATGGTACGCCATGGTACGTCATGTTACGTCATTATCATGATTGTTGTCCTCGTATATACCTTAAGCGCTAAAGTTTGTTTACGTTTACATTATAATATAATAATTATATATACGCTCTTATGCAGGGTGCATATACTAATCATGCCTTACAAAATATATATGTTCTAACTTGGTCAGGCCGCAAAGCTTATACAGTATTTACCTCTGCCAAACTTCCTTATATAGCCGGTCGTTGATAACACCAGTCAGCGACAGCCAATTGAGAAAACCCGGTCTTGAAAACAAATGCGTAATGCATAGCCACCATGTATATATGTCATAGTCATGGCCCGATTATTTTACTATTATATAAATATTGCACGGCTTGTCGGTGACTATGCCAAAATAGTGGTCTGAGAGGAGAAATAGTCTTCGGTCCGGAGGCGAGGGGACTACCCCCCCCCCCCCCCCCCCCGAGGACCAATATTTTGGTATAGTCACCGACAAGCCGTGCACTATTTATTACATTTTATCGAACGTTCTTCGTGCTGCCACATATCCCATATGTAATGTATTTCATTTTCATCGTAGAATGATTTTAGAATTTTCAGTGCGAATGCTGTTGTCTCTGTTGGCGGTATGAATGCGTTTAATCGTTCCCATCTGACATAATCGACAACACCATCATTCGCATAATCATCATTGTATCATTAATACGTCGTCTGCGTTAGTGTTTACATGCACATGAGTTAGTCGTGCAAACACTGTTTAGTCAATTATTCATCTTGTTCATATATGTCATGTAGATAATTCATTCGAAAATACCAACAGCAGCAACAACAACTGCATTGTCACCATAGCTATATTATATATCATAAAAACAACAACAGCAATAACTTTTATATTACCGATACTGATTTCTGAATTTGAATGCTATCTGTAAGTACAAGCACACATTTCTCAGTTCTAATCGACAAGATTTTGTTAGTAGTTCATATATAGAGGATCTCACATGAGTTTCTATTTTATACGGAATTTATCAACCGAGTTCACTAAATTCGATTTGAGCCGAGGTTTACCGAGGCTCAAATAGAATTTAGCGGACGAGGTTGATAAATTACGTATAAAATAGGACGAGTGTGAGATACTTTTTATCACATGATCAAATAAACGCGAAGCAATGCGAAATATCCATCGAAAACAACGATAAAAACCGCAGCGATCGCAAGTCATTTGAAGAACGATGTGACGTCATCGCACGCGCTTCAGGTTAGTGCATTTCACTTCATTCTCCGTGAGTCACTGTTGCTAGATTGACTCATTTCGAAAGCAATGTAATGCAGGCATAGTAAACACATAGTTGTTAAACAATGGCATCAAATCAAAACAATACTTTTACCGAAAACAAACAAAGATTCGTTTGGAAAACTAAGTACACTGTTAGAACAATTATCGTCGCTGTAATGGTGTCATACTGCGCAACATCGCTGCCAACCTTGGACAGTTAAAAGTACGGTCAGGCTGTAGCATGTTCCACGGTACAAAACTGTTTAAGTAACTGGCAGACTCTAACCAGTAACAGTCAGACCGTTGTATTTTGTTAACTGTTCAACACCGTTTAATTAATATCAAGACCGTAACTAATAACGGTCAGACGAATTGTATTTTTCACGGGTGACCGCCAATTGTTTGCTCTTAATTTGCTAATTTAACGTAGAATTAGCCCGTGGTGACAATATTATAGATAAGTTTAATAGGCAAAACATCCTTATAAGGACAGTATGCAAACATAATAATATATAGTTACATTAAACAATATAATAAATGATATAATAATAGATGGTAATATATAACCATTTAAGTAAAGCTGAATGTGCATTTGGTCGTCTCGTCTTCATTTATTCATTGCTTATGAGGCGATGCTCATCGCGTGCGGAAAATAATTTTCGGATTATATGACATATTGAAGTGCATGAATTTGAAATATTGTTGGATAGGATTTTGACAAGCTGTTCAGTTTGTGTCATGTTTTCAAAGTCTGGGAACTGTGTCTTCATAAGATTTATTAGTTCGAGCCGCGGTGTGCGGTAAGCACTACATTCCAAAAGAAAGTGTTTTTCATCTTCAATAGCATCATCGGAACAAAATATACATAGTCTTTGTTCCAATGCCGTCGGTGGTTGGGTGTGGCGTCCCTTTCCAATAGCCAGTTTATTATTACTTATACGCAGTCTAGTAAAAACGATTCTATTTTCGATTGATTGTGTGTGAAGAAGATAAGGTTCTATTTCGTACTTAAGTTTGAAAAGTCGGTATGTTCGTAATTTATTACTTCCCGTTTTTGAGCATTCATCAGTGAGACTCTGTCTGAAATATATATAATAATCTTCAATAAGATTTCTTTTGAATTGACTCAGAACTGTACCCGGATTATTTAGGTCTGCAATATTCCACCCCAGTGATTCTGCCGTTTTGAAGATTGATTTCTTAACCGATGCCACTTGTTGTTCCAACGCAGCATTACGGAGCAGATTACAGTCCGACAGTGAAATTATCTTAATTACATAATATGAAAGTCTGCATGCCACGTCAATAAATAATGGGTGACTCCCTAACTCGGCGCGAACCGCGTTGTTCGAAGAAAATCTGCCGACTCCGAGTAACCGCTTACAATATTTTATGTGTACCTTCTCACATGGTAGGCGATCGTGATTTTTAGTGGTTATTTCCACACCCCATATTTCGCTACCATATAACAATATCGGCTTAATTAATCTATCGAAGAGTTTTAAACACGTCACTAGTGGAATCGGTGCGTCGTTTGTACATGCGTTAAATAAAGAATGCATTGCTTTGAGTCCTTTAGCACTCAATTCTTCCATTTCATGTGAGAATCTACCCGTATTACTAAATTTAATTCCAAGATAATTGTATTCATTAACAATTTCCAACTTTTGATTTCCAATGTGAAAGTCTGGTGAAGTTTTAGTTTTCCTACTTCTAAACACCACACATTTCGTTTTATCAGTGTTCACGGTGAGTGTATTGGTCTCAGTGTAGCTATTTAGTCTGTTTAGACAGCACTGTAGTCCATTTGGAGTATCCGAAAGCAAAACCCGGTCGTCAGCGAATAAAATGTGATTAAGTGTATCATTGCCTAAATGGACAGCATCGCAAGGACTGTCAAACTCTTTTTTAATGTCATCAATAAAGATTTTGAACAGGTTTGGGGACAATATGTATCCTTTCCTAACACCTATCGTGGATAAGCATGGAGGCCCCAACCCTTTGTTTGTTTTGGTGATATAGTAGCTATTGTCATATAGTGACTGTATTATCCGTAGTATGAGTCCCTTAATTCCCGCGCATTTTAATTTTTTTTAAAGTAATTGTCTGTTTACTGTATCGAACGCTTTTCTGAAATCTATGAATGCAGCATATAGGGGCTTTCCCAATCGTTTGTATTTTTGAATGGCCGCGTGCAGAACAAATGCTCCATCAATGGTGCTCTTCCCTTTCGAAAAACCAAATTGGTTTTCTCTGATAATATTGTTTACATGTAAGAAATCGATTAACCGGCGATTAATTATTTTGTTAAACAATTTACCGACCGCCGATGATACTGCTATTGCCCTGTAGTTATTGGGATAACTTTTGTCTCCTTTTTTGTGAATTAAGGTGAGAGTAGATTCGCTCCAATCACTCGGATAATGTCCTGTCTCCAGAATTAAGTTAAACAATTTTACAATTTCATCAATTATCAATGGAACGAGTGACTTCAGCAATTCGTTCGAAATTTGGTCGGGTCCAATCGCCTTTCCGTTTTTTAGTTCTCTTGTAGCGCCAAGAACTTCCTCTGTCGTGATATCATCATTATTAATAGCTTGATTACAAGTTTGATATGTGTCCGAAGATAATCCACAATCTGGATTATCAGGTTTCGGACAATAAAGCTCAGTGAAAAAATCAACTGATCGATCAGCATCAAGTTAATTTTGTGAGACCGGTCTCTGCCGCATTTTTGTTATGATTTCCCAATATTGTTTTGGGTTGGTTGTCTCTAACGTATCTAGTTTACAATATATATCTGCGTAGAATGCTCGTCGTTTAGCCTTCAGCACCTTTTTGTACGCTTTTCGTTTCACATGGTATCGCGTTCTTAGGTTTGGGTCAAATGGGTTATTCCTCATATCGTTAATGATTTTTCCGAGATCGCGCTTAAATTCCCTACATTGTCCGTCAAACCATTTTCTTTTACGCGGAGTTTTCTTCCTATTAACTACCCTTCGTACACATGCGTACTATTTGCACAAGGTCTTTGGTTGCATTTTTGGTACCATAAACATCATGCTGATAGTGATACGTTTTATAATCAGCTAAGCGTCCGCGAATGAACGTATTATGCATGGCGTTGCGTAATTTCTCCTCACTATGCTCTGCCCATTTAAGATGTTTTCTGAGTTGGATATATTTATATTTGTTTTGTGATTGACATCGTTCATTGTCATATTTTAAGTGAAGAACTAATTGACAATGGTCAGAGAATTCAGTTGGAAGTTTAACACAAAAGTAATCAACCGCGCAAAGAAAACTCTCTGTTATAAGGATATAATCAACGACGCTCGCCCCATTATATTGATAGCTTGTGAAATGACCAAGTCTATCGCCTGTATATCGTCCATTAATTACACGAATACCACTAGTTCGGCTGAGATGTATGAGCTGGCGACCAAACGAGTTTATACGACTATCCATACTGGCTCTATTGGGGCACGTGTCAATTATGTAATCAGCTGGGAGTGGCGCGTGCTTATCACTGTCAGATACCACGTGGTCTGGCAATTCACCTATGCGTGCATTGAAATCCCCGCCGAAAATTAATAGTTCACCACTCTTGTGTGGAGCTAAAGCCTTCTCGACACATTCAAATATATCATCGTCTTTATCTTTCGTATTCCAAAAACTAGAATTGCTGGGAGGAATATACAATGACACAAATATTACTTTTGTGGATTGGTTAAGCATTTGACCATCGAACTCGATACCGATAGGCATTACGATTCATATGTTTTAGACAGGTCGAAATTAGTATTATTCGTAACTGAAAAATACATCTTACTTCTTCTATTACGATAATAGTTTTGATGAAACTTAAATGATCAATGCATAATGTGACAGCCAATACTTATATAACTTTGAAGTTTTATGAGGATCAAACTTGTTATCTGCCTCGTGGAAGTTAAGCCAGTAAAAGACTGTGTGATGTGTTCACCTTTCACTGACTACTGTATAAATATGGCTGTAAATAAAAAACGATAATACAACATGTAACTGAAAAGCCCATCCTTCAGTTAGAGTAATAGTAATTGCGACCACTCTAACCAATGAATCGGGCACGCCCTTTTAAGTCATAAAGGACGAAAGCTAAATGCATCACAGTTAAAACTCAAATGTATGTACAAGTAAAATTAAAGCATCTTAATGACATACTTGTTGGTAACATGTAAGGCGTGAAATTGTCCAGTCACTTGGAAACACAGTTGTTTTTAACAGGATAATGCGTATATCACGACAATATATGTGTAACAGCTAGTTGGAATTGAAATCTTCACGACAACAGCAAAGCCCATAATAACAATGTGTGATGACTTTGCGACAATGTTGTTCTATACTCCCACATCTTTCGATGAAATGTTATAGCGTGATACATCAAATTGCATATACTAGTGTCACCACACTTAGTATCCATCTCAGTGAGTCAGCCAAAGATAGTTTGATAAGAAAATCCAACCAATAGTACTAGTGGACTCCCGGTACGTAAATTGTAATGACTGGGCAATAACATGGCGAATGGCGACAATGTCTCATATCAAAATGAAAATTGACGAACATGGGATGAATCGGTCTTGGCAATTGTTGTTAATTACTCTGGTAAGTAAAGCGAATCATCTAATGTAGGCGTACATGTATGCGCTTCAAAACTATCAGAAAACTGTCAACTGGATTGAATGGTCAAGTTGAAAAAAAACTGGCAACGCGGTTAACATTATAATAGTAATAGTAATAGTTGTTGTTGTTGTTATTGTCGCCATTCATCTTTCAAACTCACTGAATTCTAGGCTTTTCTTCATAACCGAGATTGGAATACATATGACAACCCGACATCCACAGCACACACCCATATAAAATGTACCTGGGTAAATCCACACAGGTTTTTTGGGCCGAAACCCAGGTAAAAATCTATCTACCAAGACATCCACCAACCATCAAGACCCCGCGAAACCTGGGTTTTACCATGATTTACCCACCTGAAACTGGATAAAACCCTGGTATGGATAAACCTGGGTGTAATTACCCAGGTGACCACACCCAGGTGTACCCTACATGGGTGTTTCCGACCCAGATGTACCCTGGTGTTTCCTACCTGGGTGTTTCCCCACCCAGGTGTACCATGGTGTTATTCACCCAGGTGTACCCTGATGTTTCCTACCTGGGTGTTTCCCACCCAGGTTACCTAGGTGTTATTCACCCAGGTGTACCCTGGTATTTCCTACCTGGGTGTTTCCCACCCAGGTGTACCTTGGTGTTATTCACCCAGGTGTACCCTGGTGTTTCCTATCTGGGTGTTCCCCACCCAGGTGTACCTTGATGTTTCCAACCCAGGTGTACCTTGGTGTTTTCTTACGCCGGTGTACCTTGGTGTTTTCTTACCCAGGTGGATTTCCCATTGAGATGCACCTGGGTTAGAAAACCCCAAGGTACACCCAGGTAAGGAAACACCAAGGTACACCTGGGCAGGAAAACACCAAGGTACACCTGGGTAAGAAAACACCAAAGTACACCTGGGTAAGAAAACACCAAGGTACAAATGGGTGGGAAACACCAAGGTACACATGGGTAGGAAACACCAAGGAACACCTGGGTGAATAACACCAAGGTACACCTGGGTGGGGATACCAAAGTGAAATGATGAGGATGGCAATGAAGTAGATTTTGATGGGATTCAGGGGTATTGTTATCAATGGAGTTGTTTTAGTATAATAGAACATTAAGGAAACTGATTGTGCAGCAATACAAGTTTATTCAAGGACAACAAACTAACTAAAGATAAAATACATGTATAGAAACACATGTAATATATACATATATAAACTCATTAAACTGCATGGGTTAAAACTTACTGACAAGAAGAGTTGGGTTAAAATTTTGATTAAAAAACACTTGCAAATTCCCTCTGCATACATGTATATGGTATGTTAGGCAAGTTACATGTACACGTAGTTGCAATGTATACCGGTACATGACATACCGGTGGACACAAAAATCATTATTTTAGTTCCAATGTCATTTACCAGAATACATGTACATGTACATGTTGTACCTTGCAACTACATCTACAGTGAGGTAGTTTTGTCTCATTTAAACTTTCTAAATTGGTTTCTCCCTTTGAATGACATAAACTAATGTGAGTATACACTTGAGCTGTGATGTGAAATACACACCAAAAAAATATTTCTTAGTCTGAGGACATGTTTCCTGTTATTATCTTACTGCTTACAAATATAGATTTGTAATAATGTGCTGTAATGCTCCAGAAATAGTCATTTTTTGTCCTGGTTCATAAGAACACATTATTTCTTAGTGTTAGAAGGACATGTTGCCTGTTATTATTTGACTCATTAACCCCCATATGTACATGTAAACAGAACATTTGGGAAAGAGACACACCATCTTTATCCTTTTTTATATCAGTCGCAATTGATCAGATAGCAAAATATGCTAAAAATAGATTTCAGATGGTAGAGATTAAACAATCACATTAATTGCACCAACTCGAAACAGTTAACATACCCTGTAGAATATAGATTATGACCAAGGAGGGTGTCACACACACCCCCACCCCGCTTTGGTGTGTGATATTCAAGCCATTTTCAGGTGGTATGCTATATACATACCCAATGTTATCTGGTACTAGGATTTCACACGGAAATATAACCGGCATTCACGATTCAGCAAAAAGGCTAGTATGCAGATATAATAGCCGAAAATTATACAAATTTTTAGTATTTTCCAGCTTAAACAGACCCAAGTGATATATTTTTATCTAATTCAGTCTAATGACTCTTGATATGTTGATGTTTTGGATACTATTTCAGCAAATGTGGCTTCATTGGGGCATCAGCTTGTCTGAAAAATATATTAAGGACCCCTAAATCCGATACTACATTTCAGAACCAGTGTCCCATGAAATGGTGGATAATAAACTATCATACCAAATTTGATTCAGATTTGATTACACAAACTAAAATTATGATGCGGAAACGAGAAATTAACACAATTCTAAGCCGAAAAAGGGCCATAACTCTCGCAAAAATGGGCGGAGCATACCCATATTCGAACTTGACCTGTATTTTGGTCTGAATCGTCTGATAAACTTACATACCACATTTGGTTCAGATATGATCACACAAACTGAAGTTATCACCCGGAAACCCACAATTTTCAAAGTTTAAATGTCTATTAGGCGACACCAATTTTAAGTCTGGTTTACGAACATGTGGGCTGATGTGGGGAGAAAAAAAGTAGATGCAGGAGGGAAAAAAATAAAAATCCAAAAAATTGTCCCCCCCCAATTTATATCAAGTAAATCTTGAAATTTTACATAAATTTTACAAAAATTGTGAAAAAAAAAAAATTCCAATGAAATTCTGAACCAAACAAGACATTTCTTGTCATGAAATACATGAAAATATGGATCTGCAAATGATCATAAGCAGAACCGGAAGCGACAGCACTTGAACATCAGTACGCGTTTAAAAAAAATTGGGACAAAAAAGTTATTTATTTTTTCATGAAATGGAAAAAAAGTTGTAGGAGGTGTTCATAAACCGGACTTAAAAATTGGTGTCGCCTTATGTGTATATAACTCATATAGCTAACTATTAAAGGTGTTCAATCAGATTCGATGGTCCCCGTATAATTAGATTCCAACAACATTTTTTTCAGAAATGCTGCTTCAGTTATCAGAATCGATTAATTGCCCAAAAATAATGCTAACCACTGTCAACTACATGTATAGTATAAAATTGCCTCATACGTTATATTTATCAACATGCTGTTCGACGAAGTTTGGCCTTAATATCAACACAAAGCCTCTTCATTTTAGAGTTATCCATCTTCATCCGCAATTTGGTCTGAGACCGTCGGCTCGTCAAATTGTTCTGGGCCACTATTAAGTATCGATGGTGATAAATATTAAAATTTCAAAAATCGATATCTAATAACTCTGAGCTTTGATACATGTAGTTGGGTCCCTCGACTTGTTTAAATATTTTTTACCCCCCCCCCATTCCATATACATGTAAATAGTAAATGAGGGGCACTTAATCGGATTATGCATCTTTAAACTGTATTTGAATTTAAAGATGCATAATCCGATTAAGGGCCCCCTGAATTAACGCTCGCACATTACTATTTATTTGGACTTGGGCGTAAAAGATATTTGGTATGAGTCGAGGAACCCACCTATCAAAGCTCAGAGTTATTAGATATCAATTTTTGAAATATACTATTTTTCACGATCAAGAATTAATAGTGGCCCACGGTCTCGGACCAAATTTCAGATGAAGATGGATAACTCTAAAATCGAGAGGCTTTCTGTTGATAATAAGGCCAAATTTTGTAGAACAACATGTTGATAAATAACATATGTCAGGCAATTGTATATTTTGGTTGACAGTGGTTAGCATTATTTTAGGGCAATTAAACAATTCTGATACCGTAACTGAAGCAGCCTTTCTAAATACAAATGTATGATGTTGTTGTTGTTGGAATCTGATTATATGGGGATCATCGAACCGGATTGAGTACCTTTAAAATGAACTGTATCCAGTATAAACATTTTAGACCTGATAATTAATTAGAGCATGCAGTCCCTGTTGACATGCGGTATCCGCTGGTAATCTTACCACAGTAATATGTGTTAACTGTGATAACCAAGTTAATTGTTTTTACCACAAACATTCTGAATTCTATCTAGACATATTGAAACAATAAACAAAATTTCTGGTGTGGTTACAATGTCAACTTTAACACAAAATTCATATAAACATCGCATGAAAAATACAAGCTAACTGCAAATGTGAGGTGGACCACATTCTGCGGCGGTATAACTGACTGCGGTTGATCGCATGAACACGCCTGAATACTGCAGTAATACCCGGTGGTCAACCTTTATAAGGCGAGTTGATTAATCAAAGCATAGCTGTAATTTTACATGTATGTTCTATGGACTTTGTTGGGAAAGAGAATATAGCTGTGCGACAATGGATGATATTTCCCCACCTCAGCAGTGTCGATTACAGAAAAATATACCAAACATACTGGTAGTCTGTTAATCCTGATGAGCTAAGTTAGAAATTGTTCAATCGAAACCTCATAAAAAAAAATATAAATTCAGTTCTCAATTTTCGAACACTTCAGGAAATTGTTCAAAAATATTGTTAAAAGATGCCCATTCGATTTGACACTGTAAATATACCCCTGTTCAAGTGTTCCTGCTAATGTGCTATGATGCGGTTGGGTTCTGCTTAATTGCTATGAATTGCACTACCCGCATCATAGCAATTCAGCAGGACCACCAGCATCATAGCATATTAGCAGGACCACTTGGCCAGTGGTAAAATAGTTTGTTTTCCATACGGATATGTGTTTTCAAATAATCATGTAATGATATCTAACATACATGTATATGATCCCATTTATAGGTTTTATTCATCACGGTCAGATAAACTTTGTATACAGACAGTTTTACCAAACTTAGAATTTTTTATTAGGTGCTTTCATTGTAGCTGTAATTACTAGTATTAAAAGTGTGCTCAATAAAGTTTGTTTTATCATTTATGCTCATTTGGAATTTGGATGCTATTTAATTATGTTTATCTATATAATTGGCTGTACTGCTAAATTTTGACTCATTTCAGTCATTTGATGTCAGTACATGGCGAACACAACCAATGACAAATTACAAGAGGAAAGACAACAAATAAATTTGATGTTCACTAAAACAGATACAGTAGTGCCCTAAGAAATCGACCCCTTAACCACAGCAGAATTATGTGTAACTTTTCAGGATTTAGTCGGATATATGGCTTGTTGCCATTCATCGGAAAGCTCTCCCCGAGTTACCCGTAATTCTGCCGTGGTTAAGGAGTCGATTAATTAGAGCATTACTGTAGTTACAAATGTATGTCTAGCCTCTTGTGAAGTGTTGTGTCACTAATAAGATCTTTAATTCACATACATGTACTATATACCGGTTCAAGCGTTTACAAGTGTCAGGCATCGAGAAACTGACCAAAAGTTTTGGTAGTATATAATATAGGCTAGCACTGCACCTGGGCTACATGTACATGTACAGTAAGTGATTATAATGTACTATTTTTATATTCTGCCGTGAAAGTGTTGCTGAATGAAATTTAAGTTTACCCCGATATTCTAAGTCCGCTCGACTAAGATGGGGTTTTTCTCGAAAACCGATATCTGAATATAAATGTACGTCTTCCACTGGTTGGTATTCCCTCTAAATTGACTAATTTTAACTGATTAGATTAGCCCTGGTATGGAAAACTGTTATAACTGTTATAGCCCGATGAGCGGTTTACTGATGCCCGCCGGGGTTTACTGCCAACAGCGGTGATGATATGATGACCAGTGTTGTGCATGGCATATGTTGATCCAGGTAAGAATGCTACCATACATTCCAAACATTCATTAAATATCTTATTAATAGTAACCCAAACTACACAAGAGACTAGTATAACTAATATTGGGCTCTATTAATGGTGTGACACTTTCAGTACTTCATTTACTAGTAGCCTGGTACTGGTGGGCCTGGCTACAGATACTTGTTTGGCGTGTTTGAGGCCTGTGGCACAAGCCACAAGGGCAGCAGAATCAATTAAAATTTCTCTTATTGTAGTGTAGTACATGTACATGAATAGTACCGGTAGTACAGCACACAAAGAGGTATATGGTGCCGGCACATGTACATGTATTCTCTCTGTTTTCACACATGTTTTTTTCAATTTAACAAAATGAGTCTTTTATGACACATACTAAAGTGAAAGTAGGCCTACATGTATATAATGTGCACACAGTATACAGGTACATGTACTGATATATTACATTGCAATACAGTCCGAGTACAATGATATAGCAAAATTATGCATAGTAGAATAACAACCTTTTGTACAAACAGTCCTGACAATGATATACCGGGATATCATGGTGATAGTTCATACATTTGGAATTACCGAATACCCGAGGTTGTGGTCAGACCGCTTCATGCGATGTTTATGTGAATTTTTATTTTTAAGTCGGCATTGCATAGTCCTATAAACCACACCGGAGAATTGTTTTATTTTCTTCTGCAATAGCAAATGTCGGTCAGTGACCAACTTATGTTTATGCAATCGATACAATCCGGTTCTGCTTTTGATGTCCAGTTCGATATTTGTGGTGTGTTCTAATGCGCCAAAAATCAGGTTTATAAATTTATCCATTCTTGAGCAAGAGCAACTCGTAAAACGTGTACGGTATAACATTCCAAACTGCGTATTTCTGCTATCGAACCATATGATAATAATGTTGAACCGGACATCGAAATCTGAACCGCATTTATGGATTGCAGCACGTGATGTTGAATACACAGTTATAGAGGATATACAGTAATGCTCAAATTAATCGACTCCTTAACTACAGCAGAATTATGGGTAACTTTTCAGGATTTAGTCGGAAATATGGTTTGATGCCATTCATCGGAAAGCTCTCGGTATTTCGGACTACATCCTGAAAAGTTACCCATAATTCTGCTGTAGTTAAGGAGTCGATCAATTAGCTCTAGAATTACTGTAACATGGTTTATAATATACAAATGTATACTGTATGGGAAACATCAGAGGTTTACAAAGTAATAAAAACAGTTGATTTGTACTTTATTCATGTGGCTATATACACATATTCTAAAAATAAATGTCCTTTACAACGTGGATCAATGAAATGCGGTTGTTGCATTTAAAATGCATTGAGGGTGCATTGTGTCTCGCCACTTTGTAAATGCCTTAACGACAGCATTTAAATTAAATGCACTGCATTGGGAATAATCGCAGTCGCATTGAAATTACCGATCATTGCGCCGAACAAGTATACTAGTATGAACACCCAAATAACGATACGATAGTGTATAGTGTATTTTGCAATTTTTGTTTTAATTTTGTTTAATTTAAATTCACATCTGCATAATTCTGTGTTATTTTCCCACTCCTGGTGTACATGTTCGGAATCGGACATTCATGATGTATTTTCTATTCAAAATGGAATAAACATAAATAAACACTGTTGACATTAATTGTTTTATAATCAGAATCTGAGAATCATGATTCTCATTTTGATTCTAGTAAAAAGTCTTGATTCCCTGTAGAAAGTGAAACACTAACATTTTGATTATTGCAAAAAATCTGATGGATTTTAAGGCCTGCATCAAGACATTTGTTTGTGAATAAATCAAGGTAAATGTGTTAAAATATGAACGCATTTACAAATGCGTTGCTCCAAAATCGCAAAGTAGATTCGAACATATGGTCGCTTTTCTAAGAAATTTGTGAGTGCTCTGTACATGTACATACATGTAAGTTACTTGACTACATGAGGAGTCGAGGGACACAATCAATGAGGACGTTTGTACAAAAAAAAAAAATTACGCAAGGAACGAACACAAGGCCAATTTCTTAATTTATATTATGAGCCAACAAGACAGATCGTAAATCGCTGTTATATGACAATATATGTGGCCATAATAATGGTCGACAGGCATGACGCCAACAAAAACCAATCTGTCAGGCCAATATAAAGAAGTCGCGACTTATTGCTGGTGGAACCTATTAAAGGCATCGTTCCATTTCGTTAATAACAACTTACATGTAACATTCACCTCCACCTCTTTACTCTCGGGCTCCAAATAAACATGCATGCACCAGCTGCATGCACGTTTATTATTTTTCTTGGGAAATCACCCCCCCCCCCCTGCACAGTGCTTATTTGGGTCTGCACGTTTATTAATATTTTGATGCTATGAAAATTTAAATCAGCACAAATTCAAGATTTCTATATGATTCGGATGTAAAAATGATGGGCTTTACTTTTGCATGTACTCTTGAGTGCCTATAAAAGTACAGGGTGGGAATAATAGTACAGGTTGGAAAATGTCGCATAACTGAATAATAGATTAGTACAAGGCGGAATAAACGTACAGACTGGAAATATTAGTACCATACATCCCAACAAAACACACCATCTGACTGGTTTACTGATGCCATGTGACAGAAATAGTTTCGATGGATAGCCAGGTCTGTGAATCTACATGTACAGTGTGCTGATCACTGTCAACAATCAGAGTTCATTTATCTATATTTACATACACCTGATATCTCTTCCGATTTCCCCATAGCGTTACGGTAGACACACCCCTTATTCAATGCGTTCATAAACCTATGAAGGTAACGTGACGTCACTTCCAGTGTCGTTCATAGGTTTATGTACACATTGGTCCCGTAAATCACCGGGGATTGTCGGAAATTACCGACTGCTTGAGTATCTAGTACTAGTAGGTCCGGATTTGGTAAGAAATTTGTTTCGGTCTACAATCAGTGTTTGGTTTTCCAAAAAACAAGGATTCGAACTGTCTGAACTGAACTCCATGCGTTCCTTTAAATAGATGAATAAATAGTGGGAAAGACATACAATTCTAGTTCATAATGAATTTAAGTATATAAATATAAATAATAAACGGCGGATTCAACGTGGTCATGGGTTTTGACCGCATTAAAAAAACCCCAGCAAACTCCGCATGAACCCCTTCGGGGTTCATGCAGTTTGCTGATTTTTTCTCGCGGTCAAAACCCCATGACCGCATTGAAACCGCCGTTCATTTCTTATATGAATAACACAATTTAAGATTGGTGAATTATTTCTTTTGGTTAATTTAATAAACGTACAGGACCAAATAACGATCGTACAGGTGGGAATTTTACCTCGATTTTAATAATCGTACATTAGGCACTCAAGAGTACATATTCAAGTATGTGGCAAACCAAAATAACACCACATGATACATACATGTACCTGTACTACACATGTTGACTCGTATACTTGAACCGGCTATAAAAATTATTTGGTTAACCACAGTTGATGTTTTGCTCAGAGTTACCTCTGCACTATAATTTGGGTCTGTACTTTTATTAACTTTCAATGGAATTTCACCCCCTGCACTATTATTTTGGCCTGCACTTTTGTTTGGAGCCTGAGAGTAAGTTGCATTGACATTTATTTTCACGAATTACCATGCTAAGGAACATTGCAACTGGTTTGAAGTAACATGATCGCGTTGCGTCAACACTGGAACTGCATTGATGGTAATTTTCAACATGGTCTCACTGAGGTTCTATCAAATATAAATACTAGTATGGTTGAGGGAGACAATTATTTGAGAATATGTGAAACTGTGTTAACATGAGCCTAAGGCGACACCAATTTTTAAGTCTGGTTTTCGAACACCTCCTACAACTTTTTTTCCATTTCATGAAAAAATAATAACTTTTTTTGTCCCAAAATATTTTACACGCATACTGATTTTCATGTGCTGTCGCATCCGGTTCTGCTTATGATCATTTACAGATCCATATTATCATGTATTTCATGACAAGATATGTCTTGTTTGGTTTGAACATAATTTCATTCAAAAACATTTTTTCACAATTTTTGTAAAATTTATGTAAAATTCCACGATTTACTTGATATAAATTGGGGGGACAATCTTTTTTATTTTGATTTTTTTCCCTCCTGCATCTACTTTTTTTCTGTCCACATTATCGTAAACCAGACTTAAAAATTGGTGTCGCTTAAATATCATCTGATGGAGTCAAAATCATTGAACCGTCACTTATGCATGCACATGTAGTCTTGATGTTGAGTCTGGCTTTCATCATTTTCATTAGTGTTACGGTTTCCACCAAAGGTTGAGGTGCCATGGAACAACTGTATGGCATCGTATACTGTTATCTTCCGAGTAAATATGGAGTGTCTAATTCTGTTATCAGTCACGCATCTACTCATCAAATGGTATAATCCTTAAATATGTGTAGTCCAGGTGATCTGCACAGTACATGTATAAACATTCATCTGCAGTGTGTTTTAATTTTCTTTGTCGTGTACATGTACATGTGTAACAACTGTTGTACCAAGTTTCTACGCCGCGTCCTCCTGGTATTTAGGGATTACCGTAGTTCAGTCATGAACGTAGTGCGTATCCTTCAACTGGACAAGAAGCAGCAATCTGCGAAAGCGGTCATGTTGACCTAGGATTACCGGTGCCTTTAATAGTTTTGCATCATTGCCAGTTAATGTACTAGTACATTAGAGTGGAACTGAATTAACAATGTCACATTGACACAGTACTCAGTTAAGACCAGTAAAACAGCAAAAGTAGTATTACTGTACAGCAGGCTTATCACTATCAGTACTTACTACATGTACAGACCCCTTACTATCGTGGATCAAACTTCTCAATTCTTCGTCTTCTGGACAGGTTCATGAGCAGGCCACTGGCACTGCATCATGCTTGTACAGTACCACAAATTCAATTTTGCGTATTGTCCTAGCGAGACAATATTCTGGTTATGGGTAGATGGCAAGGTAGCTGAGGTACTGTTCAATACTATAGTTGATCCGTTTCGTTATCGTAGCTTAATTCTTACTGTTCCGGGAATTGAAATATTTTTTGTCACCTGAAATTCAGTCTTTTTCGATATTTGCGCACATCCATGCGGAAAAATAGGCGAATCTTATATATAAGTCCACAGTTTATCCGTTTGTAGCCAATACACCAGTTCCTTCTGACAATCCGCGTTGATTCGCGACAAAATTAACTCAAAGCACCACAAGGAATTCTCCGCGCTAAAATGAAGAACGGTAACTAAAAGTTAAGATTGTAATTTGGCTGCAGAAACGAAACGAAACGAATTTTGAAACACAATAATTGTATTCACTTATATTTTCCTGTTGGTATATGGTCTACTATAGTATACGCAATCATTTATTTGAAATAATAAGTATCACTTAGAGAATAATTCTTACTGATCATTAGAAATATCTTTATGTTGTATCCCTTTAATATTAAATAATGGCCCTGAAAATTGTCTGTTTGTCAGTTTAATGTTCACTAATTATAGCTAGGCTGTTAGATAAAGTATGATATTGCTTCATTTGTCCGGGGTAGTGTATTGTCATACTGTCATAATAAACTTCAAGTAATAAGGTAACTACTCGTCAAAGCTGCTTGAATACATAAATGATTAATAAGGTAACAACTACCCGTCAATGATCGACGTCTTAATATAGAAAGGTTTAATAAGGTAACTAACTACACGGCAATGATACTTAGTGTAGAAAGGTTAATAATTTAACTTCTTGTCAATGATGCTTTAATATAGAAAGGTTAATGATGTAACTACCCGTCAATAATGCTTTAGTATAGAAATGGTTACTAGGGTAACTAACTACATGTCAATGATGCTTTAATAAAGATAGGGTTAATAAGATAAAGTTCTACACGTCAATGATGCTTTAATATAGAAAGGGCTAATAGGGTAAGTACACGTCAATGAAGTTTTAATATAGAAAGGGTTAATATGGTAATTACACGCCAAAGGTGCTTTAATATAGAAAGGGTTAATATGGTAACTACCGTTCATGATGCTTTAATATATAACTGGCTAATATGATAATTACATGTCAATGATGCTTTATTGTAGAAAGGGTTAATAATGTAACTAATCACCAATGATACTCATTATAAAAAGGGTTAATACGGTAACTACCTGTCAATTATTGCTTCAATGTAGAAAGTGTTAATAAGGTAATTACACACCAATGGTGCTTTAATATAGAAAGGGTTAATATGGTAACTATCAGTCAATGATGCTTTAATATAGAAAGTGTTATAATATGGTAACTGCACGTCAATGATTCTTTGATACAAAAATGGTTAATAAGGTAATTACCCGTCAATGGCGCTTTAATGTAGAAATGGTTTATAATGTAACTACTCACCAATGATACTTAGTATAGAAAGGCTTGTTTAATGTAACTACCTGTCAATTAATGCTTTAATATAGAAAGGGTTAATAAGATAACTACACGCCAATGATACTTTAGTATAGAAAGGGTTAGTAGGGTAACTACACGACAATGATACTTTAGTATATAGAGGGTTAATTAGGCAACTACCCGTCAACGATGCTTTAATATAGAAAGGGTTAACATGTTAACTACACGTCAATGATATTTTAATAAAGAAAGGGCTAATAAGGTAACTACATGTCAATGCTGCTTTAATACAGACATGGTTAATAAGGTAACTTCACGTCAATTATGCTTTAATATAGAAAGGGTTAATAATGTAACTACTCACCAATGATACTTAGTATAGAACGGGTTAATAAGATAACTACCCCGCAATAATGATGCTTTAATATAGAAAGGGTTATAATAAGGTAACTACACGTCAATGATGCTTTAATACTTAAATGGTTAATACGGTAACTACCCGCCAATGGCGCTTTAATATAGAAAGGGTTAATAATGCAACTACTCACCAATGATACTTAGTATAGAAAGGGTTAATAAGGTAACTACCTGTCAATTAATGCTTTAATATACAAAGGGTTAATAAGGTAACTACACGACAATGGTACTTTAGTATATACAGTGTTAACAAGGCATGCAACTACCCGTCAATGGTGCTTTAATATGGAAAGAGTTAACATGGTAACTACACGTCAATGATATTTTAATATAGAAAGGGTTAATAAGGTAACTACACATCAATGATGCTTTAATACAGAAAGGGTTAAAAAGGTAACTTCACGTCACTGATGCTTTAATATAGAAAGGGTTAATATGGTAACTACTCACCTATGATACTTTGTATAGAATGGGTTAATAATGTAACTACCAGGCAATAATGCTTTAATATAGAATTGGTTAATATGGTAACTACACGTCAATGATGCTTTAATATAGAAATGGTTATAATAAGGTAACTACACGTCAATGATGCTTTAATACAAAAAAATGGTTAATAAGGTAACTACCAGTCAATGAAATTTGTCATGGATGTTAATAATGACAGGCAGATGCAATGAGTCATTTTGGGGTAGTTTGGCCAAAAAACATGGCCGTCATGAGCATCTTGGATTTTAATCTTTGCATGACTAAATCCTTTGGCGCTGGCTACAGGTCGTAGCTTTGGTCGGATCTTCATGAAATTTGTCATGGCTGTTGACCTTGACGTGTAAATGGGAACGAGTCCTTTTGGGGTCATTCGGTCAGAAGACATGGCCGCCAGCAGCCATCTTGGATTTTACTCTTTGCATGACTAAATCCTTTGGCACAGGCTACAGGTCCTAACTTTGGTCAGATCATTATTAAATTTGTCATGAATGTTGACATTGACATGTACATGTAGATGGGAATGAGTCATTTTGGGGTAATTTGGCCAAAAGCATAGCCGCTGGCAGCCATCTTTGATTTCAAAATTAAATAGATTGGCGCGGTCTACAGGTCGTACTGTTCGTCTGATTATCATGAAATTTGTCAAAGATGTTAATATTGACATATAGATGGGAACGAGTTATTTTGGGATCGTTAGGCAAAAAAACATGGCCACCAGTAGCCATCTTGGATTTTACTCTTTGCATGACTAAATCCTTTGGCGCGGGCTACAGGTCGTAGCTTTGGTCGGATCTTCATGAAATTTGTCATGGCTGTTGACCTTGACATGTAAATGGGAACGAGTGCTCTTGGGGTCATTCGGCCTAAAGACATGGCCGCCAGCAGCCATCTTGGATTTTACTCTTTGCATGACTAAATCCTTTGGCACAGGCTACAGGTCCTTACTTTTGTCAGATCATTATGAAATTTGTCAAGAATGTTGACATTGACATGTAGATGGGGAATGAGTCATTTTGGGGTCATTTGGCTAAAAAATATGGCCGCTGGCAGCCATCTTTGATTTAAAAATTAAAATAGATTGGCGCGGTCTACAGGTCGTACTGTTCGTCTGATTATCATGAAATTTGTCATTTATGTTAATAATGACAGGCAGATGGGAACGAGTCATTTTGGGGTAGTTTGGCCAAAAAACATGGCCGTCATGAGCATCTTGGATTTTAATCTTTGCATGGCTAAATCCTTTGGCGCGGGCTACATGTCGTAGCTTTGGTCGGATCTTCATGAAATTTGTCATGGCTGTTGACCTTGACATTTAAATGGGAACGAATCCTTTTGGGGTCATTCGGTCAAAAGACATGGCCGCCAGCAGCCATCTGGGATTTTACTCTTTGCATGACTAAATCCTTTGGCACAGGCTACAGGTCCTAACTTTGGTCAGATTATTATGAAATTTGTCATGAATGTTGACATTGACATGTAGATGGGAATGATTCATTTTGGGGTAATTTGGCCAAAAAACATGGCCGCTGGCAGCCATCTTTGATTTCAAAATTAAATAGATTGGCGCGGTCTACAGGTCGTACTGTTCGTCTGATTATCATGAAATTTGTCATTTATGTTAATAATGACAGGCAGATGGGAACGAGTCATTTTGGGGTAGTTTGGCCAAAAAACATGGCCGTCATGAACATCTTGGATTTTAATCTTTGCATGGCTAAATCCTTTGGCGCGGGCTACAGGTCGTAGCTTTGGTCGGATCTTCATGAAATTTGTCATGGCTGTTGACCTTGACATTTAAATGGGAACGAATCCTTTTGGGGTCATTCGGTAAAAAGACATGGCCGCCAGCAGCCATCTGGGATTTTACTCTTTGCATGACTAAATCCTTTGGCACAGGCTACAGGTCCTAACTTTGGTCAGATTATTATGAAATTTGTCATGAATGTTGACATTGACATGTAGATAGGAATGAGTCATTTTGGGGTAATTTGGCCAAAAAACATGGCCGCTGGCAGCCATCTTTGATTTCAAAATTAAATAGATTGGCGCGGTCTACAGGTCGTACTGTTCGTCTGATTATCATGAAATTTGTCATAGATGTTAATATTGACATGTAGATGGGAACGAGTTATTTTGGGATCGATAGGCCAAAAAACATGGCCACCAGTAGCCATCTTGGATTTTACTCTTTGCATGACTAAATCCTTTGGCGCGGACTACAGGTCGTAGCTTTGGTCGGATCTTCATGAAATGTGTCATGGCTGTTTACCTTGACATGTAAATGGGAACGAGTCCTTTTGGGGTCATTCGGCCAAAGACATGGCCGCCAGCAGCCATCTTGGATTTTACTCTTTGCATGACTAAATCCTTTGGCACAGGCTACAGGTCCTAACTTTGGTCAGATCATTATTAAATTTGTCATGAATGTTGACATTGACATGTACATGTAGATGGGAATGAGTCATTTTGGGGTAATTTGGCCAAAAGCATAGCCGCTGGCAGCCATCTTTGATTTCAAAATTAAATAGATTGGCGCGGTCTACAGGTCGTACTGTTCGTCTGATTATCATGAAATTTGTCATAGATGTTAATATTGACATATAGATGGGAACGAGTTATTTTGGGATCGTTAGGCAAAAAAACATGGCCACCAGTAGCCATCTTGGATTTTACTCTTTGCATGACTAAATCCTTTGGCGCGGGCTACAGGTCGTAGCTTTGGTCGGATCTTCATGAAATTTGTCATGGCTGTTGACCTTGACATGTAAATGGGAACGAGTGCTTTTGGGGTCATTCGGCCTAAAGACATGGCCGCCAGCAGCCATCTTGGATTTTACTCTTTGCATGACTAAATCCTTTGGCACAGGCTACAGGTCCTTACTTTTGTCAGATCATTATGAAATTTGTCAAGAATGTTGACATTGACATGTAGATGGGGAATGAGTCATTTTGGGGTCATTTGGCTAAAAAATATGGCCGCTGGCAGCCATCTTTGATTTAAAAATTAAAATAGATTGGCGCGGTCTACAGGTCGTACTGTTCGTCTGATTATCATGAAATTTGTCATTTATGTTAATAATGACAGGCAGATGGGAACGAGTCATTTTGGGGTAGTTTGGCCAAAAAACATGGCCGTCATGAGCATCTTGGATTTTAATCTTTGCATGGCTAAATCCTTTGGCGCGGGCTACAGGTCGTAGCTTTGGTCGGATCTTCATGAAATTTGTCATGGCTGTTGACCTTGACATTTAAATGGGAACGAATCCTTTTGGGGTCATTCGGTCAAAAGACATGGCCGCCAGCAGCCACCTGGGATTTTACTCTTTGCATGACTAAATCCTTTGGCACAGGCTACAGGTCCTAACTTTGGTCAGATTATTATGAAATTTGTCATGAATGTTGACATTGACATGTAGATAGGAATGATTCATTTTGGGGTAATTTGGCCAAAAAACATGGCCGCTGGCAGCCATCTTTGATTTCAAAATTAAATAGATTGGCGCGGTCTACAGGTCGTACTGTTCGTCTGATTATCATGAAATTTGTCATTTATGTTAATAATGACAGGCAGATGGGAACGAGTCATTTTGGGGTAGTTTGGCCAAAAAACATGGCCGTCATGAACATCTTGGATTTTAATCTTTGCATGGCTAAATCCTTTGGCGCGGGCTACAGGTCGTAGCTTTGGTCGGATCTTCATGAAATTTGTCATGGCTGTTGACCTTGACATTTAAATGGGAACGAATCCTTTTGGGGTCATTCGGTAAAAAGACATGGCCGCCAGCAGCCATCTGGGATTTTACTCTTTGCATGACTAAATCCTTTGGCACAGGCTACAGGTCCTAACTTTGGTCAGATTATTATGAAATTTGTCATGAATGTTGACATTGACATGTAGATGGGAATGAGTCATTTTGGGGTAATTTGGCCAAAAAACATGGCCGCTGGCAGCCATCTTTGATTTCAAAATTAAATAGATTGGCGCGGTCTACAGGTCGTACTGTTCGTCTGATTATCATGAAATTTGTCATAGATGTTAATATTGACATGTAGATGGGAACGAGTTATTTTGGGATCGATAGGCCAAAAAACATGGCCACCAGTAGCCATCTTGGATTTTACTCTTTGCATGACTAAATCCTTTGGCGCGGACTACAGGTCGTAGCTTTGGTCGGATCTTCATGAAATGTGTCATGGCTGTTTACCTTGACATGTAAATGGGAACGAGTCCTTTTGGGGTCATTCGGCCAAAGACATGGCCGCCAGCAGCCATCTTGGATTTTACTCTTTGCATGACTAAATCCTTTGGCACAGGCTACAGGTCCTTACTTTGGTCAGATCATTATGAAATTTGTCATGAATATTGACATGTAGATGGGAAATGATTCATTTTGGGGTCATTTGGCTAAAAAACATGGCCGCTGGCAGCCATCTTTGATTTCAAAATTAAATAGATTGGCGCGGTCTACAGGTCGTACTGTTCGTCTGATTATCATGAAATTTGTCATGGATGTTAATAATGACAGGCAGATGGGAACGAGTCATTTTGGGGTAGTTTGGCCAAAAAACATGGCCGTCATGAGCATCTTGGATTTTAATCTTTGCATGACTAAATCCTTTGGCGCGGGCTACAGGTCGTTGCTTTGGTCAGATCATTATGATATTTGTCATGGCTATTGACATGTACAATGTAGATGGGAACGAGTCATTTTGGGGTCGTTTGACCAAAAAACATGGCCGTCAGCGGTCATCTTGGCTGTTGACCTTGACATGTTAATGGGAACGACTCCTTCTGGGGTCATTCGGTCAAAAGACATGGCCGCCAGCAGCCATCTGGGATTTTACTCTTTGCATCACTAAATCCTTTGGCACAGGCTACAGGTCCTAACTTTGGTCAGATTATTATGAAATTTGTCATGAATATTGACATTGACATGTAGATGGGAATGAGTCATTTTGGGGTAATTTGGCCAAAAAACATGGGCGCTGGCAGCCATCTTTCATTTCAAAATTAAATAGATTGGCGCGGTCTACAGGTCGTACTATTCGTCTGATTATCATGAAATTTGTCATGGATGTTAATAATGACAGGCTGATGGGAATGAGTCATTTTGGGGTAGTTTGACCAAAAAACATGGCCGTCATGAGCATCTTGGATTTTACTCTTTTCATGACTAAATCCTTCGGCACAGGCTCTAGGTCGTACCTTTGGTCAGATCATTATGATATTTGTCATGGCTATTGACATGTACAATGTAGATGGGAACGAGTCATTGTGGGGTCGTTTGACCAAAAAACATGGCCGTCAGCGGTCATCTTGGATTTCAAAATTCAATCCATTAGCATGGGCTACTTTGTAAGTTTGAGCTATTGCCATGGTTTGGCGTCCGTCGTCCGTGTGTGCGTGTGTCCCTCAACAATTTCCCATGGCGCGGGCTACAGGTCGTACCTTTGGTCTGATCTTTATGAAATTTGTCACGAATGTTGACCTTGACATGTAGATGGGAACGAATGGCCGCTGGTGGCCATCTTGGATTTCAAAATTCAATCCAATGGTGCGGGCTACAGGTCGTGCTGTTCGTCTGATCATCATGAAATTTGTCATGGATGTTAATATTGACATGTAGATGGGAACGAGTGATTTTGGGGTCGTTCAGCCAAAAATCATGGCCGCCAGCAGCCATCTTGGATTTTACTCTTTGCATGACTAAATTCTTTGTCGCGGGCTACAGGTTGTAGCTTTGGTCAGAACTTCATGAAATTTGTCATGGATGTTCACAATGATATGTAGATGGGTACGAGTGATTTTGGGGTCGTTCGGCCAAAAAAACATGGCCGCCAGCAGCCATCTTGGATTTTACTCTTTGCATGACTAAATCCTTTTGCGCGTGCTACAGGTCGTACATTTGGTCTGATCTTTATGAAATTTGTCATGAATGTTGATATTGACATGTAGATGGCAACGAGTCAGTTTGGGGTCATCTTGCCAAAAAACATGGCTGTTGGCGGCCATCTTGGATTTCAAAATTCAATCCAATGGCGCGGGCTACAGGTCGTGCTGTTCGTCTAATCATCATGAAATTTGTCATGGATGTTAATATTGACATGTAGATGGGAACGAGTGATTTTGGGGTCGTTCAGCCAAAAATCATGGCCGCCAGCAGCCATGTTGGATTTTACTCTTTGCATGACTAATTCTTTGTCGCGGGCTACAGGTTGTAGCTTTGGTCAGAACTTCATGAAATGTGTCATGGCTGTTTACCTTGACATTTAAATGGGAACGAGTGCTTTTGGGGTCATCCGGTCAAAGACATGGCCGCCAGCAGCCATCTTGGATTTTACTCTTTGCATGACTAAATCCTTTGGCACAGGCTACAGGTCCTTACTTTGGTCAGATCATTATGAAATTTCTCATGAATATTGACATGTAGATGGGAAATGATTCATTTTGGGGTCATTTGGCTAAAAACATGGCCGCTGGCAGCCATCTTTGATTTCAAAATTAAATAGATTGGTGCGGTCTACAGGTCGTACTGTTCGTCTGATTATCATGAAATTTGTCATTGATGTTAATAATGACAGGCAGATGGGAACGAGTCATTTTGGGGTAGTTTGGCCAAAAAACATGGCCGTCATGAGCATCTTGGATTTTAATCTTTGCATGACTAAATCCTTTGGCGCGGGCTACAGGTCGTAGCTTTGGTCGAATCTTCATGAAATTTGTCATGGCTGTTGACCTTGACATTTAAATGGGAACGAATCCTTTTGGGGTCATTCGGCCAAAGACATGGCCGCCAGCAGCCATCTTGGATTTTACTCTTTGCATGACTAAATCCTTTGGCACAGGCTACAGGTCCTTACTTTGGTCAGATCATTATGAAATTTGTCATGAATATTGACATGTAGATGGGAAATGATTCATTTTGGGGTCATTTGTCTAAAAAACATGGCCGCTGGCAGCCATCTTTGATTTCAAAATTAAATAGATTGGCGCGGTCTACAGGTCGTACTGTTCGTCTGATTATCATGAAATTTGTCATGGATGTTAATAATGACAGGCAGATGGGAACGAGTCATTTTGGGGTAGTTTGGCCAAAAAACATGGCCGTCATGAGCATCTTGGATTTTAATCTTTGCATGACTAAATCCTTTGGCGCGGGCTACATGTCGTTGCTTTGGTCAGATCATTATGATATTTGTCATGGCTATTGACATGTACAATGTAGATGGGAACGAGTCATTTTGGGGTCGTTTGACCAAAAAACATGGCCGTCAGCGGTCATCTTGGCTGTTGACCTTGACATGTAAATGGGAACGACTCCTTTTGGGGTCATTCGGTCAAAAGACATGGCCGCCAGCAGCCATCTGGGATTTTACTCTTTGCATCACTAAATCCTTTGGCACAGGCTACAGGTCCTAACTTTGGTCAGATTATTATGAAATTTGTCATGAATATTGACATTGACATGTAGATGGGAATGAGTCATTTTGGGGTAATTTAGCCAAAAAACATGGGCGCTGGCAGCCATCTTTCATTTCAAAATTAAATAGATTGGCGCGGTCTACAGGTCGTACTATTCGTCTGATTATCATGAAATTTGTCATGGATGTTAATAATGACAGGCTGATGGGAATGAGTCATTTTGGGGTAGTTTGACCAAAAAACATGGCCGTCATGAGCATCTTGGATTTTACTCTTTTCATGACTAAATCCTTCGGCACAGGCTCTAGGTCGTACCTTTGGTCAGATCATTATGATATTTGTCATGGCTATTGACATGTACAATGTAGATGGGAACGAGTCATTTTGGGGTCGTTTGACCAAAAAACATGGCCGTCAGCGGTCATCTTGGATTTCAAAATTCAATCCATTAGCATGGGCTACTTTGTAAGTTTGAGCTATTGCCATGGTTTGGCGTCCGTCGTCCGTGTGTGCGTGTGTCCCTCAACAATTTCCCATGGCGCGGGCTACAGGTCGTACCTTTGGTCTGATCTTTATGAAATTTGTCACGAATGTTGACCTTGACATGTAGATGGGAACGAATGGCCGCTGGTGGCCATCTTGGATTTCAAAATTCAATCCAATGGTGCGGGCTACAGGTCGTGCTGTTCGTCTGATCATCATGAAATTTGTCATGGATGTTAATATTGACATGTAGATGGGAACGAGTGATTTTGGGGTCGTTCAGCCAAAAATCATGGCCGCCAGCAGCCATCTTGGATTTTACTCTTTGCATGACTAAATTCTTTGTCGCGGGCTACAAGTTGTAGCTTAGGTCAGAACTTCATGAAATTTGTCATGGATGTTCACAATGATATGTAGATGGGTACGAGTGATTTTGGGGTCGTTCGGCCAAAAAAACATGGCCGCCAGCAGCCATCTTGGATTTTACTCTTTGCATGACTAAATCCTTTTGCGCGTGCTACAGGTCGTACCTTTGGTCTGATCTTTATGAAATTTGTCATGAATGTTGATATTGACATGTAGATGGCAACGAGTCAGTTTGGGGTCATCTTGCCAAAAAACATGGCTGTTGGCGGCCATCTTGGATTTCAAAATTCAATCCAATGGCGCGGGCTACAGGTCGTGCTGTTCGTCTAATCATCATGAAATTTGTCATGGATGTTAATATTGACATGTAGATGGGAACGAGTGATTTTGGGGTCATTCAGCCAAAAATCATGGCCGCCAGCAGCCATGTTGGATTTTACTCTTTGCATGACTAATTCTTTGTCGCGGGCTACATGTTGTAGCTTTGGTCAGAACTTCATGAAATGTGTCATGGCTGTTTACCTTGACATGTAAATGGGAACGAGTGCTTTTGGGGTCATCCGGTCAAAGACATGGCCGCCAGCAGCCATCTTGGATTTTACTCTTTGCATGACTAAATCCTTTGGCACAGGCTACAGGTCCTTACTTTGGTCAGATCATTATGAAATTTCTCATGAATATTGACATGTAGATGGGAAATGATTCATTTTGGGGTCATTTGGCTAAAAAACATGGCCGCTGGCAGCCATCTTTGATTTCAAAATTAAATAGATTGGCGCGGTCTACAGGTCGTACTGTTCGTCTGATTATCATGAAATTTGTCATTGATGTTAATAATGACAGGCAGATGGGAACGAGTCATTTTGGGGTAGTTTGGCCAAAAAACATGGCCGTCATGAGCATCTTGGATTTTAATCTTTGCATGACTAAATCCTTTGGCGCGGGCTACAGGTCGTAGCTTTGGTCGGATCTTCATGAAATTTGTCATGGCTGTTGACCTTGACATTTAAATGGGAACGAGTCCTTTTGGGGTCATTCGGTCAAAAGACATGGCCGCCAGCAGCCATCTTGGATTTTACTCTTTGCCTGACTAAATCCTTTGGCACAGGCTACATGTCCTAACTTTGGTCAGATTATTATGAAATTTGTCATGAATATTGACATTGACATGTAGATGGGAATGAGTCATTTTGGGGTAATTTGGCCAAAAAACATGGCCGCTGGCAGCCATCTTTCATTTCAAAATTAAATAGATTGGCGCGGTCTACAGGTCGTACTGTTCGTCTGATTATCATGAAATTTGTCATGGATGTTAATAATGACAGGCTGATGGGAATGAGTCATTTTGGGGTAGTTCGACCAAAAAACATGGCCGTCATGAGCATCTTGGATTTTACTCTTTTCATGACTAAATACTTCGGCACAGGCTCTAGGTCGTACCTTTGGTCAGATCATTATGATATTTGTCATGGCTATTGACATGTACAATGTAGATGGGAACGAGTCATTTTGGGGTCGTTTGACCAAAAAACATGGCCGTCAGCGGTCATCTTGGATTTCAAAATTCAATCCATTAGCATGGGCTACTTTGTAAGTTTGAGCTATTGCCATGGTTTGGCGTCCGTCGTCCGTGTGTGCGTGTGTCCCTCAACAATTTCCCATGGCGCGGGCTACAGGTCGTACCTTTGGTCTGATCTTTATGAAATTTGTCACGAATGTTGACCTTGACATGTAGATGGGAACGAATGGCCGCTGGTGGCCATCCTGGATTTCAAAATTCAATCCAATGGTGCGGGCTACAGGTCGTGCTGTTCGTCTGATCATCATGAAATTTGTCATGTATGTTAATATTGACATGTAGATGGGAACGAGTGATTTTGGGGTCGTTCAGCCAAAAATCATGGCCGCCAGCAGCCATCTTGGATTTTACTCTTTGCATGACTAAATTCTTTGTCGCGGGCTACAGGTTGTAGCTTTCGTCAGAACTTCATGAAATTTGTCATGGATGTTAACAATGATATGTAGATGGGAACGAGTGATTTTGGGGTCGTTCGGCCAAAAAAACATGGCCGCCAGCAGCCATCTTGGATTTTACTCTTTGCATGACTAAATCCTTTGGCGCGTGCTACAGGTCGTACCTTTGGTCTGATCTTTATGAAATTTGTCATGAATGTTGATATTGACATGTAGATGGCAACGAGTCATTTTGGGGTCATCTTGCCAAAAAACATGGCTGTTGGCGGCCATCTTGGATTTCAAAATTCAATCCAATGGCGCGGGCTACAGGTCGTGCTGTTCGTCTGATCATCATGAAATTTGTCATGGATGTTAATATTGACATGCAGATGGGAACGAGTGATTTTGGGGTCGTTCAGCCAAAACACATGGCCGCCAGCAGCCATCTTGGATTTTACTCTTTGCATGACTAAATCCTTTGGCGCGTGCTACAGGTCGTACCTTTGGTCTGAACTTTATGAAATTTGTCATGAATGTTGATATTGACATGTAGATGGCAACGAGTCATTTTGGGGTCATCTTGCCAAAAAAAATGGCTGTTGGCGGCCATCTTGGATTTCAAAATTCAATCCAATGGCGCGGGCTACAGGTCGTGCTGTTCGTCTGATCATCGTGAAATTTGTCATGGATGTTAATATTGACATGTAGATGGGAACGAGTGATTTTGGGGTCGTTCAGCCAAAACACATGGCTGCCAGCAGCCATCTTGGATTTTACTCTTTGCATGACTAAATTATTTGGCGCGGGCTACAGGTTGTGCTTTGGTCAGAACTTCATGAAATTTGTCATGGATGTTAACAATGACATGTTGATGGAAACGAGTTATTTTGGGGTCGTTTGGTGAAAAAACATGGCCGCCAGCAGCCATCTTGCATTTTACTCTTTGCATGACTAAATCATTTGGCGCGGGCTACAGGTCGTACCTTTGGTCTGATCTTTATGAAATTTGTTACGAATGTTGATATTGACATGTAGATGGGAACGAGTCATTTTGGGGTCATACGACCAAAAAACACGGCCACTGGCGGCCATCTTGAATTTCAAAATTCAATCCATTAGCACGGGCTACAGGTCGTACTGTTCGTCTGATCATCATGATATTTATCATGGATGTTAATATTAACATGTAGATGGGAACGAGTGTTTTTGGGGTCGTTTGGCTAAAAAACATGTCCGCCAGCAGCCATATTAGATTTTACTCTTTGCATGACTAAATACTTTGGTACGGGCTACAGGTCGTAGCTTTGGTCGGAACTTCATGAAATTTGTCATGGATGTTAACAATGACATGTAGATGGGAAACGAGTTATTTTGGGGTCGTTCAGCCAAAAAGCATGGCCGCCAGAAGCCATCTTGGATTTTACTCTTTGCATGACTAAATCCATTGGCACAGGCTACAGGTCGTACCTTCCTTTGATCACATTATTATGATATTTGTAAAGGCTGTAGATGGGAACAGGTCATTTTGGGGTAATTCGGAAAAAAACATGGCTGCCACTGGCCATTTTAGAATTTACTCTTTGCATCAATAAATCCTTTGGCACACCATAATCACCACATCCCTGATCCGATCATTATGAAACCTGTCATGAATGTTGATATTGACATGTACATCTAGTCTTATTTAGACATTTCAATTAGCACCTTTCCTATTCCTCCATTTACTGTCAACCATTAAATCATTCCCCTACTAAGTTGAGCTACAGTGTCATTGACACTTTCATTACATTTGTCATGGATGTTAAAATTGACATGTAGATGGGAAACGAGTAATTTTGGGGTTGTTCGGCCAAAAACATGGCCGCCAGCAGCCATCTTGGATTATACTCTTTGCATGACTAAATTCTTTGTCAAGGGCTACAAGTCGAATCTTTGGTCCAATCATCATGAGATTTGTCATGGATGTTAACAATTACATGTAGATGGGAAAAGATTCATTTTAAATTCAACCAAAAAACCTGGTCGCCAGCAGCCATCTTGTATTTTACTCTTTACACAACTAAATCCTTTGACACGGGCTACATGTCGTATCTTTTGTCGGATCGTCATGAAATTTGTGAGGGATGTTAACAATGACATGTAAATAGGAAGGAGTCTTTTTGGGGTCATTTGCCAAAAAACATGGCTGTCGCGGCCATCTTTGTTTTAATCTTTGCATAACTAGGCCTTTCAACTTTCCACATTCCTAATCGCTCCATTAACTGTAACACATGAAATTATATCCTTTCCACGTTAGCTACAGTGCCATTGACACTTTCATAATTACATTTCAGTCAATTCACATTTTCAGCTGCATATACATGTATATGTAAACCAATTTCATCATTAAAGAAATTGCAAATTCTTCGTCGATTCCATCATCTCAATATTTCATTAAAGTGAGACTTTATGTTCACACATTGATTCATTCAGGTAACATTTTCTCCATTTTTACACTGTTCATTGCATTGATCGTCTTCAATGGGGATAATCTATAATTCTATATGTATATCATCGTTAACTATTAAAGTGACATTTCTCTTCTACCCAATCGATATTGCATTAAAATGACGCTTCATATTCATTACACTTCATTCAATAATTTCTGTTTCTACATCACTTATTGCATTGATTGCCTTCAGGTAAGGTAAGCTAGGTCCGACTCAAATATTAAAGTGACGCATCATATTCACTACACTTCATTCAATAATTTCTTTTTCTACATAGTTTACATATATTGCATTGATTGCCTGCAGCTAAAGTAATCTATGTCCGACTCAAATAATACAAATATTAAAGGCATTCCATTTCCATCCATTAATTCTAAGGAAACTTCTGCTGTGATATATATATGTATATATGCATACAGGGTATTACATGTGCTACACCACTCGGATAAATGTCTGTGTCATCACACTAAAATACCATGTTATAACTTGAATTGATATATTCGTAATCGTATATACATGTAGTCACCAATAGCCGGGTTACTACCGTAGTACCTGACATTGCCCATCTAGTGAACTATTCAAACCCAAAAGGCCTGGTTGATTTCGCTGTGGGATGATGGTTCACTTCCATCCTCAAGCTAATTATGCCATTTCATGGCATAATTTTGTTCTGACGTGCAGGGGTAGATATGCTTGAGGCCCCACCACAGTTCAATTCACACCAGGTGCTCAGCTATTATTATCTTATGTTCGAACTTTACTCATATTTTTGGACTGATCATAACCATGATTTTAATGCTGGGTTTGAATAGTTCACTATATGGGCAATGTCCGTTACTACGGTGGTAACCCGGCTATTGGTGACTATATACGATTACGAATATATCAATCCAAGTTCTAGCATGGTATTTGTGTGACGACACAGACATTTCTCCGAGTGGTGTAGCAGTTGCAAATAGGGTGTGACTTTGTGCCGTGTTGAACACAATACATAATTATCTGGCGGGTATGGCTTTTAACTGTTTCCTTTAGAAGATTGTGTATTTATTGTGGAATTTTATACTGATTTTTCAAAACTAGGTCAAGTGTTGTAATTCCGGAAAAAAATTCTCGAAAATAAATTTATAGCAAAAATTAACAATTTGCCATGTCCATGCATGGCGGAGTATTGTAGAATCGAGCGAATTATGCCTACAGTATATGAACTACATGTATAATCCAGCCGCCAGCTAATTGTTACGTATGTTTAATGATATGGCTATGTTAGTTAGTTAGATAGTTCCCAGACAACTGCTTCATATCTAACGTTTGATGCAGCAATTTCCATGGAGATCCCCATTCAATTGACAACCACAAAACATACGACGGCAGATTTAATGATCTTGGATTTCCAACAATCTTTGAATATAGAAGAGACAGGTGAGATATTATACAGCTATAACATATTTTAAATAAAGAAAATTTACCATCATTATCAACTAAAAATGACGGAAATAAAGGTCACAGCAAAACATTGGTGAAGAGAAGTTTCTATGGAACGTTGTACCAAGACAACCCCAGGGTCATTACTTTCAATCCGGGAAAGCAGACAATTTCTAGTTCGCGGGGGCTGCTCGATTATCAAACATATCAGCGCCTCTGTTGTCTACATCAAGATTGCGAAATACCGGACATCAAAGTAGATTAGTGGGCCCCTATACATTACCCATAGCCTATACATGCAGAGAAGAAGAATTGATAAGTAAACAGAACAATTTTGGGATTGGCGAGACCAGATACTTCGCTGGAGGAGACTATTGAAACCTAATGCAGCGCGCTGGACGAGGAGAACAGTCTAAGGAGCACACAGGAAAAACGACGCCGCCCGATTAACCCAGGAACGCCCCAATTGATGTACCATGAAATGCGCGTAGAGCCGAAATAACCCCTGTGCTGTATTTAGACACGGACGAATCGAGACACGACACTCAGTTCTAACCGACCACCAAGATGTGACCAACGACTCTCGTGGCGCTAAGAAGACAGCTAGGATCTCCGGCCGGAAACATGGATAGGAATACAAGGTAAACATTACAATCTTGTATTTCTAACAACGCTACCCCAATGTGCCGACGAAGAAGCGAAGCAGACGACAGGACGACAAACACCACCCGATAGCAACCACGCAGACCACAGGCCGACGAATTCAACCGGTACTCAACCGAGCAGATGACAAGCAGACACGCCCAACCTATGAGGACGGAAGAAGACCCTAACCCGAGCAGACGACATGAAGACAAACACAACTAGGAAGAAACCAGATGCCGATGATTGAACATTATTGACTTTGTTGTAATTAAATAATCAACCCGTTTTGATCGTCTTAAGAGTTATATGTACCCGTATTGGCACATATCTCTTAAACGGTGCCTCCGAGGCAGGATATGAACGCTAATCGCAGACACAACGTGAAACCAGAAGAAGAACAGTGTGAACAGAAACAGTGTTGGAAAATTCGCAAAACGTGAATCTAATTGTTTATTATCATAATGGCTACACAATCTGCTGGTGTTCTCGCCCCATTAACAAGTCAATCAATTCTCAAATCGCTGCATTGGCCATGACTACGGTGACACAGGTAGTGACGTCATTTGACGGAGTCCCCACGAAATACCACGGGTGGCTCAAGTCAATAGAAAAATGCGCAATATTAACTGGGGCTAACGACACGAAGAAACCTTATATGGCTTTTCAAAGAAGCACGGGCCCCGTTTCGGATTTTCTGCAAAGATATTTGGCCACGAGTCCTAACGCCACGTGGCAAGAAACGAAAACTGAATTATCTAGTCGATTTGCCGATATAAATGATAATCAATTCGCCTTTTCGATTCTAAGAAAAATTAAGCAAAAACACAACGAGAATTTACATGTGCTAGCCGAACGAATTTTGGAGATGGCAACGGTCGCGTACAGAGATCAACCCGGTGGGATCAACGCAGTTGAAGGCCAACTCGTAGGGTTTTATATTGACGCTTTAAGAAGCGACAGCTTGAAAATGAAGTTGATTAGAGATGCCCCGAAGACACTAAAATTGGCAGCCGAAATCGCCATGCGGGAAATGGGGATCCGACGTGTATTCAACCTACGAGCGGGCCGCGAAAATTACGAAAATGAACCGGTAGCGATGGAAATCGATCATTTCAGAAACAAACGAACGAGAACAGCCTGCGAAATATGCGCGTGCGATAACCATACGACCCGAGAACATCGATCACGCCCGCGACAAGTACACGTGGAAGAAGTAACCAAACCCCAAAAAGCGATCGAGTGTTGGACGTGCCGAGGTGACCATTTTGCTCGTGACTGCCCCTTTAAGACCGAAAACCAAAGGCACATATCTTGCTGGGTTTGCGACGGTAATCACTTGGCTAGAAATTGCCCCTCTAAATCAGGAGACTCGAAGCAAAGGCAATGGAACGCGCCATTAGCGCCACCTAGAGGAATCCGCCGATATCAACCAAATCGATCAGGTGACCCATCCCATAATGTACCGCATCACAGCCGGAAATATCCGACATTAAACAAACCACCACGGTTAATGACCCCGCCCACATACGCAAAAAACTAGGGAATCCTCTCATTGAGGCCACATATGAGAGGAAATTTAGTATCAACATTGTGGGGAACCCCAGCTCGTGTTCAGTTAGAATAGGTAAAAATAAATATCGCTCATTAGTGGATAGTGGCGCGGAAGTGTCATTGATTCACAAACGCGTCTATGACGCATTTCAGTTTCGACCAAAACTAACTAGGGAACACATTAACCTTAGCTCCGTGAATGGGAAATCACTGGGTGTACTTGGAAGCGTGGAACTAACCTTCAGAATGGCGAAACTGAAATTAACCCATAAATTTTATGTGGTGAATGATATGACCCGGAATATGATCTTAGTGAGATATTGGTTGACCTCTCGGGGGGTCAGACTGTATTATGATCTGGGATGCCTCAATGTCAGTGACGTGTATGTCCCCTTGGAAGCAGATGCGCATATATTTTCCCTTCTGAGATTAACCAGCAAAGTTAGTTTAAAGCCCCGAACATCGACTTTATGTCAAAAAACTTAGCTTCTCTTCACAAGTCGACATTAATAGAGGTTGCCCAAATCAAGAAATGTTACCTAGCATCAAAACCCGGTTTGGAGATAAGGAATTCGATTTAGGAACTCGGTAATAGACATCAAGTCCCATTGCTACTTGTGAACAACACTAATAAAACCGTTTGTCTACGGCGCGGCAGTGTAGTTGGAAAATCAGTCACGTATGGACGAAGACGCAATCGAGCTGGGAAAGGTTATTGTCAAATAACATTACAGCAATAGCCTAAATCATTTATGATGGTACACAAACACGTGAAACAGGCGAAACGCCAACAAGCAGCGAAATTTAATAAAAAGGCCACAGACACCAAATTCGAGATTGGCGAGGCCGTCTATGTTAAGAATCACTTACGAAAAAAGCAAACTTGAAAGTAAATGGAAACCCTACTTCCGCATAACCAAGCAAATAACGCCCGTTACTTTCGAGTTAAGGAATCAATTAACTGGGAAAGTCACACAACCCCATGCTGAACATATGCGCAAGGCCAACCTTGAATGAGAAATCCCCAAAACTGACAACAACAAGCGTGCTCAAACGTATGTTGTTCCCCCTGAAGACGAAGATAGCGACGTTCCTGCCCCTAACCCTGTGGGTGGGTCTTCTGGCGATGAGACAGAACCATTGCCAGATGATGTAATCGCTCGATTTCGGAGAAAATGTTCGGACTCCGATGATGAAGATGTCCCTTTAAGCGAGCTTAAATTGCGCCTACAGCGTAGAAAAGCACGACTCGCACGCTCAGAGCCCGTACAAAACCATGACTCGTCCACGGACGAGGAAGCAAAGCCGAATACCAAAGGAAGACGCGTTTCTGCGCCACGTCGACACAGGCGCAAAATAACAAAGATGCTTACAAGTAATGACAGCTCAGAGGATGAATTGATGGAAGTGGCCGCCACTGAATCAACCCCTCGTGAATGTAGGCCAATACCGGCCCCACGCAAGTGTAAGCAGCTCATGAATGGAGCGAGCAGCGACGTAATAAGTAAAACGTCACTGCAAACTATACTATCCTCAGTGCCCTCGATAGTAGTAGCAATGTAGATATAAGAAAGCACCCGAACTTTCGACCTGGAATTCATTATATAATGAATGAGAGCCCGCTTTCAACTGTCTTATTGACGAGTCTAACCTGGCTTCATAAATGTTGAAAATAATTAGCCCAATGCCCCAAACCGAACCGCGAATAGAGAGTCATTTCCGGATCAATTACATATCGCACGTCCCCATGGAACCCGGCACTTGCGCGTAACAATTTAATAAATAAAGCTTTTAACGTGCATATCGCCACCCTTAGGGTTGCTACGTTTAAGCGCACCCCGCACAAATTAAACGCGATCGAAAATATGCTCACGACTGACTTAGTGAACGAAAAAGATTACCACAATGAATGGTATAGATGGCCATGATGGTATTTTGCCACAACTACAGTAGTAATTTTCATTATCTTGACCCACCGATGTTGGTGGAAATTTGTTAAACGTCATTTGCCAAGATTAGCCATTATGTATGATAAGCAGTTAGACCAGCGACCTGAGGATATCCCGAATGCCGTGTTCAAAGAGCCCATAGACGAAGCAATGGAGACGGATCGCACCAAAGTCGTCTGCGCCATTCCGGGACAACAATCAGGAACGCCTACATGTATATCCAATTATAGCCGTCATAGGCTAACCACATCTGTTGCGGATTTGAATTAGTATTAATGATGTATCATATATTAATGTATTCCGCATTTCCTCCGTATTTATTGTTGAGCTGATATTAGAATCATTTGCATGTATATAGACGTTTATGCATTTCATATATTTCAAATATTAATTGTGGCATAACGATGTCCATGGTATTATAGTTGTATAATTATCAGAATTATTATAGTGTTTAACTGTTCGTCAACCAATCAATCTGTAGAATTAGTTGTAAATTCCATTTTCGTATTGGGCCGATCTGACGGCCCTCGAGCGATACCGATAAATTGGAAAAGTGACCATTGTGTATACTGACTGTGTCATTTATTCTCAAACCTCACACAAATATCCGTTTGAGTATTACAGGCTGACCATGGCGGTGGAACAAGGGTCGACCAGTTGTCAGAACCTACCCTCATACTTGGACAGTGAGGACGAAAATACCTCGACATCCGATGATGACAATATGACACCCAATTCAGATGCACGACCATCCACCAGCAGGCGGCCGCATGAAAGCTACCTCGACATGATGCCGCGCATTCAGTCACCCACATCCTACACCCAGTCATGGGTACAGCCTTACACCGAGCATAGACGATATTACACAATACAGTCACCTCCCCTGCCATACAGCCCGCCCAGAGAAACTGAAGATGAACTCATCGACATCGACCCCGATTGGTACTACTACCCGGATGAACACCGACAGCCGATCCGGACTCGCCAGCGAACCTACGCTAGAGCACGACAGCAGCCGTACCAACGACACCAACGGACATACGAACAAGGGCGGCCTCTCATTCACCGATGCCGCTGTTGCGAACTACTTCGACGAATCATCGACCTGCTACGCAGCGACGGATTGGACTTGCGACTTCAAGATCAACTTTAAATCGAAAAAGTGAAGGAGTAATGTACCAAGACAACCCCTGGGACATAACTTTCAATCCGGGAAAACAGACGATTTCTAGTTCGCGGGGGCTGCTCGATTACCACACATATCAGCGCCTCTGTTGGCTACATCAAGGTTGCGAAATATCGGACACCAAAGCAAATTAGTGGGCACCTATACATTACCCACAGCCTATACATACAGAGAAGAAGAATTGAGAAGTAAACAGAACAATTTTGGGATTAGCGAGACCAGATACTTCGCTAGAGGAGACTATTGAAACCTAATGCAGCGCGCTGGACGATGAGAACAGTATAAGGAGCACACAGGAAAACCGACGCCGCCCGATTAACCCAGGAACGCCCCAATTGATGTACCATGAAATGCGCGTCGAGCCGAAATAACGCCTGTGCTGTATTTAGACACGGACGATTCGAGACACGACACACAGTTCCCAAACGAGCTACAAGATGTGACCAACGACTCTCGTGGCGCTAAGAAGACAGCTAGGATCTCCGGCCGGAAACATGGATAGGAATACAAGGTAAACATTACAATCTTGTATTTCTAACAACGCTACCCCAATGTGCCGACGAAGAAGCGAAGCAGACGACAGGACGACGAACACCACCCGATAGCAACCACGCAGACGACAGGCCGACGAATTCAACCGGAACTCAACCGAGCAGATGACAAGCAGACACGCCCAACCTATGAGGACGGAAGAAGACCCTAACCCGAGCAGACGACAGGAAGACAAACACAACTAGCAAGAAACCAGATGCCGATGATTGAACATTATTGACTTTGTTGTAATTAAATAATCAAACCGTTTTTATCGTCTTAAGAGTTATATGTACCCGTATTGGCACAACGTTGACCAAGGATAACTTTATAATCAGAAATGTCAGTACTTGAATATCGTATCAGACGAATGTGTCTCATGACCTACCATTAACTCTTACAAATCAATTCGAAATGATACCTGCATGGAGAGATCGGCCAAATAAATTCAGATATAATGTCATGCATGGGCACGACCGACACATTAAAGTGAAAATATAAGTGATCAAAACAAGAGAAGGCTTAATGTAGGCCTAGAAATACACATTCTATGATTCGTTTTACCAGATGGAATTAGAGTTAAATTACTTTCCCCTAGCGCTGAAGGTGGCGCCTCTCTCGTAAGCGAGAGGTGTTTGTGTAATTAATGTCATATGCGTTCAATCCGTCTTCATGTCTGGACCACCTAAATTTGTTTGAGAAACCATATATATATATATATATATATCTTTAATTGTCCTCCATATGTGAAGAGTTATTGAATACAGAACATATACACACAGAAACATGGACACAAATATGTCAACATATATACAAGTACAAGTTTATACAAAACAAAGTTACATCACAAGGAATGGAATAACATACAGTCGCTATTCATTCGTGTATTATGCATTTAGGCACACATACACAAGTCCACCCATACCAACATATGCAACCTCTCTCTCAGTTTCTCTCTTCTCATTCGATCTCTCTCTATCTCTGTTATATCTCTCTCTATCTCTGTTATATCTCTCCCTCTTTCTTTTGCTCTTTCTCTCTATATATATATATCTCTCTCTCTCTCTCTCTCTCGCACTCACTCTCGAGTTTCTGTCGCACACGCATCCACGCTCTTTAACATATAAACATATTTAAAAGTATTTCAATATGCCTTGTCGATTACAGTCACTTGGAAGCTATATTTATTATATATTGCTCATGTTTAATAAGATGTAATTGTCAATCAATTTATTAACAAGGCCAAGCAATACCATAGCTTGAGACTTGATTTGGCGAAAAAGTGTACTGCAAATGGTAATGAAAAATTTCCCATTTCTACTAAAGAAGATGGTATATTCCCCAGAAATATGGATAACTGCTTTGCCCCTGTCAACTCGTCCATATACATAAAAGCATCTATTCCGAAAGTGTTAATGATATCGTGAATATTGAATGTGACCATTTGCTGAAGATAAACATATCTTGAAGCGACCAAGACATTAGTACATTACATATTCACACCTTAACTCAATAGACACGTCGTACGGACACTGGCATGTTTTACGCTGATGACATGACACGGGTGGTTGTCAATGGCAGATAAGCTGATTAGTGTGGTAATCTAAGTGGGGTAATCGTTGTGACCTGCTTGTCGACATGATACATTGCCAGATCGCATGACACTGTTTGTGCACCAAATTCGACAGTTTCTTCAGTACTTCCAGATATATGCATACGATAATTTCTTCTAAAAGGGAAGTGTACAGTTGAACAATCGTGTTGGCGAATCGGTGATGAGTCATAAGATTGAAGGTAAGAATACTTCTTCTTGGTTGTTCGATAATGTGCCACAGAACGGTTGGTGAACAGATGTAGACATTTTATAATAATGTACACATAGGCACATGGGTCAGTCAATAAATAAACGTATACATACTTGCCGTCTGTAATTGACTCACTTGTGCGAGTGAGGTTAAGTATACTTGTAGACAGTTGGTGTAATTCTATATTTTAAAACAACATTTAGGCGTTGATAATTCTTCAGTTCTTCTGCACTCTGTTTCCATTTTCTCCTATCATTGGATGGATTATTGACTAACACCTCGCTTAATAATTCGGTGTCATCTATCTTCGAAAACGAAATTGATTGTGCGCGTAAACCTTGGGCATAACTCCAGTTTGTATATCTGTGCCACTATAATATACTGTCAGATCAGATCATATAACACGGGAGATCACAACATTCAATATGTCCTGACTTCAGTTCAGTCTATCTCAGTTATTGTTAGTAGTATTTACAGCACCCCAAAAAAAACTCCATTGGAATGGTTTTTGAATCTCCACTCCATTCTGGACGAACATGCACCATCGGTTACGCGGACTGTTTCCAGTCGACCCGTCGTCCCCTGGTTTTCAGGGAAGCGAAAGTACAGTGTAGACAGGCCGAGCGAAGATGGCGCAAATCTAGACTCTCAATTCATCGCCAAATTTTCGTTGAAAAGTCTAATCAAGTAGACACACTAACCAGAAACGCTCGTACGGAGTCCTATAACTCCAAAATCACGAGCTCCAAATCATCAAAAACACTCTATTCAATTGCCAACGAGCTGAATGGGAAGAAAACTAAGCCAGTCTTACCTACCAACGTACAAGATTCGGAATTGCCTGATGCATTCGGTGACTATTTCATTAATAAAATCCATAATTTAAGATCTATGCTCGACAAGAGCAACGTCCAACCTGAGTTTGAATCATTCACTGGAACTTCAATCAGTAAATTCGAGGAAGTGACGTGCGACCACGTTAGGACAATTATTATTTCGTCTTCACCTAAATCGTGCAGTCTGGACCCAATAACTACAGACCTCATAATTAAACATATCGACTTCATGATAGAGCCATTGACCAACTTGATTAATGCGTCACTTTCTAGTGGTTCGGTTCCCGCCTGTTTTAAAGAAGCAATTGTGATTCCTCTCTTGAAGAAATCGGGTCTCGATCCTGATACTCTAAAACACTACAGACCAGTCTCTAACCTGCAGTTTATATCAAAAGTCTTGGAGAAAAATTTTCTGTTTCAACTCAAAACGCACCTCAATAATAATAAACTATGGGAACCTTTCCAGTCTGCTTATCGCACAGGGCATAGCACTGAGACCGCGATACTGAAAATATCATCTGATCTTCTTGTTGCGTCTGATGAAGGTCTCGTTTCTATTCTGTGTTTGTTAGACCTTAGCGCAGCGTTCGACACGATTGATCACCAAATTCTGCTACATCGACTAGAAAGATCATTAGGCATTTCCGGTACTGTCCTACAGTGGTTCGTTTCTTACCTAACTGGTCGTCAACAGAGAATACAAATTGGCAATCTGTTATCAAAGTATTACAATCTTGATTTTGGCGTTCTAGGACCAATTCTATACCTGCTTTACACCAAACCTATCGATGCTGTTATACGATCTCAAGGCATATGTGTACACATGTATGCAGACGACATACAGTTATACCTTTCCGGCAGACCCGATCAAGACTCATACCTAGTGAATAGGATCGAGAGCTGTTAAACAACGACAAAACTGAAGCCATGTGGGTTGCAAAACCATCCATTGTCAACCAATTGTGCATTACATCACTGCAAGCAGATCGTGACACTATTATCTTCTCTTCGTGTGTCAAAAATCTAGGAGTCCATCTCGATCAAACACTGTCTATGGAGACACATATCGACCACCTCTGCAAGTCTATATTTTTGGAACTGCGACGCCTTGGCCAGGTCCGCAAATATATCACTGTTGACGCAGCAAAAAAACTTGTTGCTTCGTTTGTTATGAGTCGTCTATACTACTGTAACATATTATTATTCCGGCTCCCCGATTCGCAAATCAACGGACTTCAACGCTTGCAGGACACCGCCGCCAGAATTGTACTCCGAAGAAGGAAAGGCTGTAGCGTAACAACCATGCACGCCGACCTTCACTGGCTACCTATCAAAGATCGGATACAATTCAAAATAGCAACATTTGGTTTCCGTCGGATGTTTGTCTCTGAATCCCTTCCCGAATATAATAACAGTCTGATATATCCATACACTCCCCGGCGAACACTTCGTTCTGGTGAATCGTCCCATCTCTGCCCTCAAGGTGCAAATCTTTTGACCGTCGGCGACAGAGCTTTCTCTGTAGCCTGTCCCGACATTTGGAACTCTCTACCAAATGAAATGCGACAATCTTGCTTGCTAACCGATTTTCGATCTGCTTTAAAAAAATTTAAACTCACATATTCCGACGACGCTACCCCGACACAAAGAAAACTAACAAAATCTGATTATATATAATTCCACATATCTATTGATTATTTTCCATGTGCATTTCTTGTGTATTTATATAATGTGTAAGGCGCTTAGGGCCCCTTGTGGGGGATATGCGCTATATAAATATTATTATTATTATTATTATATATGATAGACATAATTTCATGTATAATAAAAACTGTTATCGGACGAGGATAGGATAGGATAGGATAGGATATTTTATTTCAATATACACATATCAATACATGATACATTTGACAAATATTACATTGTATATTCGAGGGGGTGGCATAGTCAGGCTAGACTGTCTTTCTGCCGCCCCCTTAAATATGAAAAGATGTTACGATATAGGCGGTCAGGATTCATTGTACAATGCACGGCTAAATAATTATGTATCTCACAATGGTTGCATTTAACTGGATTATATGCATGGAGGGTATACTTCTAGATAAATCGATTATTGGTTACTCGATGGTTTGTCTCTTTCTTGTCAGTGGGATGTTCCTTGAAAGTCGAGTAGGAATGTGTTGAGTGAGGTTGTGGATTGCGATATAGCGGAAGTCACTTATTGACGAGCTACCACACAGTCGGGACATCTTTGATTGTTGCATTTAATTGTTGCAGCATATTTTTTAATGCAATCGGCATGTAAACGCCGTTTGAATGTGTGCCTGGATTGGTATGATGTAAATTCGTTATCTAAGTTGTTCCAGATGGTTGGATAAGAATGGAATGGTAGTTGTTGGGACCAAGATGTTCTTGGTTTTTTTTTAAATAGTGGGTGCTTTTGCGGGGTGTCTGGTCCGGTTTTGCGTTTCGTAAACATGTCGGTGAATGATTCTATTAAGCGCATATAATACCAATCATGCATGAAAACAGCCGCTTGTACTTTGTGGATGTCGTAGATTTTGAGTATATTTTCTTTTTTTAAAAGAGGTTCTGTGTGGCTTCTATATTTCTTATTACATAAAACTCGTATCGCGCGTTTTTGAAGCATGAACATTTTTTTGACCGCTGGGACGTGTCCCCAAATTTGAACACCGTAGACAAGATGGCTTTGTATTAGAGCATAATATAATGTTTTAAGTGCGCTACCAGGAAAGAAGTGTTTAACTTTATTGATGTGGTATATGGCATTCACCATTTTAGAACAAACTGAGGACACATGTTTTTTAAAGGTCAGGTTTTCATCTATATGGATTCCTAAGAATTTTGTGGAGGATTCGGGCTCAAGATTTCCTATCTTATTTAGTTCCGTATTATTTAAGTAAACCTTTATGAAGTTCCATTTGTCAGCATTGTTCTCTGGGTGTATTAGCATATAGTTGCTTTTTTGTATTGATCACTAACTTATTGCAACAGCACCAATCAAATATGTTGCGTAACTCATTATTCACATAACTTTCTACAAGGATGCCATTTTTTCCACCAGTTACTAGAGTCGTATAGTCCGCGTATGATAAGATATCCATGGTTGTCGAATTGGACATATCGTTAACGTAAATTAAGAAAATTATCGGTCCCAGTATTGAACCCTGGGGCACTCCACACGTCACTTCCGTTAATTTAGATTTGGTACCATTGAGTTCAACATATTGCCATCTATTTTGCAGATAGCTCCGAAACCATGAGTATGCTGTGCCCCGTATGCCATAGTGATCTAGTTTATGAAGTAAAATATCGTGGTTTATCGTATCAAATGCTTTTGAGAGGTCGAGGAATAGAGCTAAAGTGGAATCTCTTGTCATGATGTCATTATTTGAGACAACTTGATCGAGGAGGTGTAATACAGGATGGAAGGTTGAATGATTAGGACGGAAGCCGTATTGGTGTTTATAAAGTATGTTTTGTTAATTTAAGAAGTCTAGTAATCGTTTATGCATTATTTTTTCGAGAAGTTTCGAAATAGCTGGAAGAATGCTGATAGGTCTGTAGTTGGAGATTTCATGAGTGGTATTATTTTTTGGGATCGGGACAACTTTAGAAATTTTCATTTTGTTAGGGACTATTCCATGCTCTAAGGACAAGTTAAAAATAAAAAATATGCAATAATGCTGGGGCTATCTCCTCAATTGTATCCTTGATAAGTTTAGTTGATATACCATTGAAGTCCCTTGATACTTTCCCAGTCATAGAGAAACATGTGAGGATGATCTCCTGTATAGAGGTCGGAATTATGAAATTGATGTCGTCTGGTTTGCGGTTATGAAGAAAATCTGTAAAATGAGATTCATTTTCATGTTTATTAAGTTGGCTGGTTTCCCGCCCAATTTTTGAGAAAAAGTCATTGAACCTTTCCGATATGAGTTTGGAATTTTCAAGTTCTATTCCGTTTTCAGTAAAAGTCTTTGTGTTAATATTTGTGTTTCCATTTATCTTCAATGCACCCTTAAGTATTTCCCATGTTTTCTTTAAGTTATTGTTATTTACTTCTAGAATATTTGTATAGTATATATTTTTACTCCTTCTGATTAGTTTATTATATAAGGTACGATAACTCAAATAATACATGTGATATATGACAATTAATTTAAAAATAAAATAATTTTGACATACCTTCCTGTATTGAGACAACTTTATTCAGACGAAAAATTAAGCATGCGATCTTTTAAAATTTAGTTTTAAAATAAGATAATTTTGATGTGCATTCCTGTGATAAAATTTGTTTAATCGAATGAGGAATTATCCTAGTGAACGTTTAATAATGTAATTTTAAAATTAAGCGTTGTACATGTGTTGATAAATCTTTAATCAGAGGAGGAATTTTCTGTGATTGCGGAAAATTTAATTTTAAAATTAAATAATTGTGACATACCTTCCTGTGTTGAAAAAACTGATATAGAGTTATTCCTGTATTGGTTCACAGTGCAATTTTAAAAGTAAGTGTCTGTGGCACAAGTTCCAATGTTGAGAAAACTTTAATCTGACGAGGAATTATCCCTATATTGTTTCACAGTGAAATTTTAAAAGTAAGTGTGTGTGGCACAAGTTCCAATGCTGAGAAAACGTTAATCTGACGAATAATTTTCCCTGTTCAAATATTCACTGAATCTTGAATATTATCTTGGTGTATAAGAACGGCCTGCTGTTGGAAGGCTGTGTGGAGTTATCCCTGGCTTCCCCGACACGTGGTTAAAAGTAATAAGCTGATTCGCCAGCCATGAAACGACAGTACCTATTTCGTCACGATTCGTCTTAGTGATCAACAAAATATTTGCTGGTTGCTCCGGACAGGGAATAATTTATCTTACATCCTACGCACCAACGTGTTTTACGAGGTGTTGGATTGATATCGGAATTCAGTTGTTATACCCTAGAACAAGAGTTGTGTAGCTCGTTGTTGACGATTTCTTGAGAGACCATCGAAAGCCTCTGGACACGTTATCAATAGTTGTATGCTAATTCATAAATAATTGATAGCGTTTGAATTGAAATGTTTCCGGAATTCTATCATTGGGGCTAGCTTGATTTCATCTAAAAATGAGACGTTTTTCAATATTTCTTTCGTCAGTAGACATTATACATTCTGGACTTAATATAAAATTACGAAAGTTACCTTTTTCAACTTCCCGCTCGAGTGACACAAATGCGATTTAAGTTTAGGGTGGATACACACATGCATGTAATCTCTGTAAATGTCATGTATTTGTCGTTTTACATGGATCATACAGACCATGTAATATGTGTCCGCTGACAACCCAATCATTGCGGCTATGTTTGACCACAGCCAGCTAAGCTCTGACCGTGCAGAGAGCCGTTGACCGAACTAAGTCGTCAGACCGCTTAAAATAATTGTTCGCGTTATAACCCAAATGTTGGACTTTCTGTTTAAATCATTGTCAGTCTTCTCTTGCTTTTTATACCAGCGATGGCCCCAGGATTTCCCCAACGCAGGGGCTATGACCCCCGACATTTGGGTGGGGGGCTATAGTATACCTGAAGCTATCGGACTGACCATTGCGTATTTCCTCGACGGGTGGGGTGGGGGCATGCAGCACCCTGAGTCCTGACCCCCGCCCATGAAGTCACGAAGCAAGTCCTGACTTATAAATATTGTAGTTGACAGTCATTTATGTCGTGTATGTTCGCTACGAGTGATTAATCTCATATTCAGCAATTTATGCTGTTCATATAATTATGAACATAGTATTACAGCTTTAGATTTGAGAGTATACAGAATATGGTGTTGCTGTGTGTCTTCATTCTGGGAAAAGGGTTGTCTATAGCTCTACGAGTTCCAAACTACGTCACCTTTCCTCTCTTGTGTGATATATGTATACGCAAAATTTACAACTATTGAATAGTTAAGTTAAATATATTGTTCATTCCTGCCCAGATAATCACGGCTGATACATTCAACTAAATCCCTTAGTTATTCGAAGCTTTCAAGGACCAATCCCCTCCCCAATCATGGATTATGGTCCAAAATGTTATAACTCAAGCGTGTACACGCTAAAATTGTGACAGTTAGGAACTTGTTCAACCTTTGGTTTGAGAAACATAAACTGTTATGTAAATTCGTGAAAAAATGGGGGGGGTGTCATTATTTTTACTTTCAATGCTGTACCTGCATTAATTTGTTTGCGCTGTAATGGATATTTTAATGGAAATGCCAAATGAGTGTTATCACATGAGCTCGCTCTGAAACTATCCGAGGAATCTCAATGAACCGGTATTTTCTGTCTTTATTTTCCAATGCCTATTATTCAAGGCATGAGAGCACCATATCGGATTGTTAATGGGACATTAAACACTCGTGTATCACAATCGCCATAAAAGAGCTTCAAATTCTGTACATTTAATTTTTATTTTGGATGACCCTGAAATGACAAGAAACAAATCAAGTATAAAATCGACGGACTCAAATCCACTAATGAATTAAAACTCATGAAAAACAGCAACAGATATCAGACGGGATTTATTCATTTCGGCATGCATGAAAGAATTTATGACTGGCCTGAAATTTCTTGATGGCAGTTAGTGTGATAACAGCTTATAACTGCTCACTTGTCTCGCCTGTTGAAATTGTCCGATCGCGCGCAGGCGACTAATTATATAAATGATTGGTGTGACCATGTAAAATACATGGATTTTACATACATAAATTACATGCATGTGTGTATCCACCCTTACCACCCACACACATGACAAACGCGCATGCTCCTTATTATGTTTTATGATCAAGAAAAATGGGGATCATAGTGTGTTTTCTCTCACGATACAGTATATGACGTGAAATAAGTTGTCGGAGGCATAGAGTGTGTTTACACATTTTATGTATTTCAAACACAGGAATGTGACAAGACCGATGGATACCTTGGGGTGATTTGAACCCTGAGTATTGCGAGTCAGTCATTCTTATAATGTTTATACTTATGTCTGACGAATATTTTGAGCAAAATGAAACAAATATTTAGCGAAAACAACCCTCACTGTGCATGTACTTCCATGCATCATATCATTATATCTGAATTGGTATCTAACAGTACGTGCTTTTCTTCAGTGCATTTTGTCATCAAAATTAAAAGATGGAAAGTTTATGTCTGGTACTCTTTTTATTAAATAATAAAAACTGAGATACCGCGATTGTGCAAGTTAAGTAATCTTCCTCAATTTTAAGACAACTAGACACTACAATTTATTTTTGTGAATAATATATCACATCAGAGCTTGATGTAAGAAACAAGGTAATAAACATATTTTCACAACAACGCTGGCTTCCACCATTGCAAACATCTTAAAGACACGCTATAGATTATTATGTTCGTACAATATGGCTATACGCTATTATATATTTTGGAAGATCTGTGTGTGTGTGTGTGTGTGATCGCGATGAACTCGAAAATGGCCGACCCGATTTCGATGAAACTTGGTATGTGGAGGTACTTTCGGCCGGGGAGTGGCATAGGCATTTGAATTTGCCCGTGCGACGTGACCTTGACCTTGAAATCGGGTCATTTCAATGTCAAACGCCCGAATATCACGGGATTTCGATGAAACTTGGTATGTGGGGATACTTTCGGCCGGGGAGTGGTATGGGCCTGTTAATTTGCAATTGCGACGTGACCTTGACCTTGAAATCTGGACATTTCAAGGTCGAACGCCCGAGTATCACGGGATTTCGATGAAAATTAGTGTCTGGGGATACTTTCGTATGGGGAGTGTCGTAAGCCTATTAGTTTGCCCGTGCGACGTGACCTTGAAATCGGGTCAATTCAACGTCAAATCGGGAATTTTGATGGGATTTCGACGAAATTTGATACGTGGGTTACTTTTGTCCACTGAGTGTTTTGGACGGGTCAAATCTTGACCTTCAAAATGATAATTTCGAGGTCAATTCGGGTAAAACCGGATGGATTTCGACGGGTACTTTTGTCGGGTACTTTTGTCCGGGCAGTATTTTGGACGGGTCAAATCGTGACCTTCAAAATGGACAAGTCAAGGTCAAATCGCGCAATTCGCCGAAAAGCAGAGGGGAAACAGCCCGGACGAAGTCGGGTCCACCTGCTAGTCTCATATATATTTTTGAAGACCTCTGTCTGTCTGTTTGTCCTTTATAGAATCGAAAACGGGTTGACCGATCGAGACCAAATTTCGTATATAAGTGTAAAAAACCACGGGGATCGTCGACGTCGCATTTTGGACAAGCTCTCAGCACCGATTATCCACTCCTAATCATCAAAATCACCGCAAACGCCACTTCGGGGGGTTAAGGCATCAACGATCTTTATATTGACCATATTCGGAGGTGTTAAGGATCAACGCTCTTTATTACAATCGAAGCTGCTAAACGGCTACCCATACGTAAAATACGGATGCAAAACGAAACGCGGAATGCAATTATCTCGATTAAAAAGGCAGAATGGGTTGTTGTGTCATATATTTCCTAGGAACAGGGGAATTTTTCATAGGGTCAGTCTTTGAGGGACGGGTACCATGAATTAATCTCATATATATTTTGAAGACCTCTGTTTGTCTGTTTGTTTGTCTGTATGTCTACGATTCTCGACCGATCGGGACGAATCTTTGTACGTGTGTGTAGTTTGACCAGGCGGTCGACGTTGTCGTGTTGGAGAGCCCGTGCGGCGCCCGCTTCGCGCATGCACAGACTGGATCTCGGAAACGGGTGGAGCTATCGACTAGAAATTTGCTATGTGAATGTATCTTGCCCCGGATACGAATTTTATCGGGTCGCCGAGCCCGTGCGACGCCAGCTTCGCGCATGCGCAGACCAGATCTCGGAAACGGGTGGAGCTATCGACTTGAAATTTGGATTTTGAATAGCCCGGACAACGTCGGGCTCATCGGCTAGTCTCTTATATATTTTGAAGACCTCTGTTTGTCTGTCTGTCTGTCTGTGTGTCATTTATACAAATCTACGATTCTCAACCGATCGGGACGAAACTTGGTACGTGTATGTAGTTTGACCAGGCGGTCGTCCTTGTCGTATTGGCGAGCCCGTGCGACGCCCGTGCAGCGCATGCGCAGACGAGATCTCGAAACGGGTGGAGCTATCGACTTGAAATTTGCTATGTGAATGTATCTTGCCCCGGATACGATTTTTATCGGGTCGCCGAGCACGTGCGACGCAAGCTTCGCGCATGCGCAGACCAGATCTCGGAAACGGGTTGAGCTATCGACTTGAAATTTGGTTTTTGAATAGCCCGGTCAACGTCGGGCTCATCGGCTGGTGTTATATATAACAGTCTGTCTCAATCAGACACCAACAGGCCAGGTTGTTGTAGTTCTGGAGTTAGGTTTTAAATATAATGAAATTGATAGATATATAGTTCTTTATCTCCTGATAAATGGTGTACGTATACTTCTAGGTTTAACCAGTTATTTTCAGCCTACACAATATATTAAACTCAAGACCGCAGGTTTAACCCTTTACCCAACAAACCGGCAAAACCGGCCAAATAAAGCTTCAACAGCCTAAAATATCTTCGGTCTGTCTCAATAGAACCATACAAATATGGATATCATTGGAACCGGCTCCTTGACCACATTGTGATAGTTACAGTTAGCCCTGTGCCAATGCATTCTCTTATATATGCGAGTCGACCATAGGTCGCCTCGCATATATAAGAGAATGCATTGGCCTAAAATGCCTAATTTTTTTTTTATAATTTGTAATGTGTTAAGCCAATGCATTCTCTTATATATGCGAGGCGACCTATGGTCGACTCGCATATATAAGAGAATGCATTGGCACAGGGCCCTTCTGTTGGGTAAAGGATTAAGTGACTCAAGCGTCATCTCTAGTTTCAGCACTGTCAGCCAGACCCATGGTTTATCATTATTGTGTCTCGGCGTCTTCGAGCAAAATAATTCTTGCCTAATATATATCTTTATTATCCTCCATACATGGAGATTCATATATAAATGTTTATACTATGAGAACAAACACAATTTGGTACATAATACAGTGTATAAGCAATTTAAGATTACAAACATATTTACGACACATGTCTCAATATGTATGATGATCCAACTACACGTGAACATATACACACACTCATGCACTATATAAAATAGACATTCCATTATACAGCCATATCGTACTTACAGACAGAGAAATAGCATACTCCGAGACGACCAAGCCGGAGTTGAACGCAAATCGGGGATCTCTCTCTCTCTCTGGAAGACCCACAAACGCCAATGCCTTTGTGCAGTCTTACCGACTCGGAGCCGACCATTTCCCCAGCACCACTCATGTATATATATGTACATATATATATATATATATATGTATATATATATATATATATATATATATATACACACACAGCCATATCGTACTTACATACATACAGACGACAGTCAGACAAGCAGGCATATGAGGTATAACATCGGTTGACAAATACACATACTCTCTGGAAAATACATGGCATGGTCACAGCCATTTTCAGGCCATATTAATGTTTTCCCAAATAAACAAACAGAACAGAAACAAATGAAACACGCTCTTTATGTTTACCATATCAGGACTTGACTAACACGGAACGTGCTTTTCAGTTATATGCCGTACGCATGGATGTTGTTTGTTTGGGGACCAAACACCGTGTTTAAAGTTGTATTTTGATAACTGCGTCATACTGGGACGTATACTGTCCATATATAGGTAGTTCAAGCAATTGGCATGACTGTGCAGCTCGGTTTGTTTGCTTAGTTATATACGCTTATCTGCTTCTGTCTTCAGAATGTTTACTCTGTGCACATGAAATAGGACTCCCCCTGTGGTGAGCTTTGAATCTCGGGCGGGTCTATTTCACGAATAACAACGAACACTGCTTGTCGTTATGATACATTTATATATAGACTAATCATGGTAATATGGTCATATTGCATGTATGAAGAATAAACCGAGCTCTTTTTTTGTGTGATACAGGCCTGTTTTTGTGTATAAATAAATCCCAGTATAACATGTAGTCCAGGAGATATTGGTCGACATCTGCACCCCCCCCCCCCAGGACTTAACTTCACCCCACTAATGTTCTTCCTTAAGGTATCCTCTAATTGTTTTCACTTGTTAACAAGAAAAAAAAGTGGCCGCAGAGACTCCAGACAAGATGGCGTCCATCATGGCGGCCATTTTTTTTAAATGCACCAGGTCTCTTTGATCGCCATTATAGTAAAGATGATAGCACACGCGGTCTTGTTTTCCGCTCGATTCGTTATGCTAATATACAACCCTTACAAATTAGCCAAAAATCCGACACCAGAATCCAAGATGGCCACCGAAACGTGAAAATATGAAATTTTTCTGACATGTTACCACCTTTCGTTTGTCTCTGTGGGAAAATGTTAGAATTTTTGAGTCATGTTATACATTTATCATATAGAGGAGTCATTGGCGAACACATGGAAACAATAATATGCATTCATTGCGGGATATTTTTGTCCGATATCACGTTTTCCCAAATGCCAAATATTCACATCATTGGGCATTATTGTCGAGACAACTCCACCCATGATTACAATTGAGTTGGAAATACTGAGGTGAAGTAATTACCTTACATCTCATGCAAGATATTGTTTTCCAAATCGAAGATGGCGGCCAAAATGGCGACCGAAATTTGAAAACAAGTCTATATTACTTTACTTTCTTACGATGGGCGTTATTGTTTCGCGATTTCTATCCACCATTACATGTTGATATGGAATATTGACATGAAGTATTCATTAGGGTTTGGCAATTGATACTCACAGCCAAGATCGCTGCTAAATTGGCGGCTAGAAATTGAAAAGAAATCGATATTTTCACATATTAATTTCAACTTTTTGTCATAATATCGGTATGTATGGACGAAACTGTACATAAACCATCTACTAGTTCAACTTAAAGGTATCAAAGCGCATAACATAGCTCGTATCCTTCTGTAAAGATGAAACACCACAATTAATATCGCGATGTGGCATTTCGAAATCCAGTCTCCACTTAGCGCCGATAATGGCCGTAAGCGTAGGTGCGCCGAATAGTTATATCAGAACAATTACCCGATAACAGATTCTGATATGCCACGTCACGTCCATAATTATCTGGACAGCTTCCATTTCTTTATCTGATAGATCGTGGTCGCTCACACGAACAAAGTATTCACCACTTCCTGGGAGTAGGGTCCCTCTAATCATAACGTTTCAAACAATTCATTTTCCGGTGTCTAGCTTACAGAAGGTCATGTCTATGTATGTGTCTCATAACCCATGGGATAACGACATGTACACATGGCGAACCAGTTAGCTAGTCACTTCTCAATAGATGGTTCGTCAACTCACAAACATTGGCATATGTGGACAACTTCGACAGTGTTTCGAGGGTTGCTAGCTGTTTCATTCCCTTGGACAGATGTCTATCTGCTAAGGAGAAGACCCGAGTGTACAGACTACCCACACTTCATTATCCGAAGCAAACTGTGTGACGCCCCGCAGTTGTCTCGTCGAATATCTCCCAGCAGAGAAGAACAATGCTCGCGGTGCTAGTTTGTGGACAAACGCCATGATAGTGGGAATGAAATGGGCCAATGTATACACCACCCTACACCTGGTGCATGTTTAAGATATCGAATGTCATGCGTATCGGTTTTATTTGTTGTGGTAAGATTGTATTTCCACATCCGTTTCGAAGCCTTTCTGTTCAACTACGTACACTTTTGTCTGGATAATAATATGCTAGCCTCCCTCAAAACAGTCGGATGGACTAAAGGATAATGTCTTTATAGCATGAATGTATGCGTGTTTTGTTATCCTCTCTCGGGGTTAGTGTCAGTATGTGGGCGGTATTATTCAAGAAAATGTCAGGAACTGTGGTGCATTTATTTCACTATGTACATGTATTTAAAGAACAATTTACAGTCTCGGTGGCAATGGCTGTGGCCGTTGGGGAACGCGACCTTTATGATCATATAGCTTTATATATATAACTTTAGAATATAGTAGTTAATGTATCATGCAGGAAAATGGTCGGATTGGTGATGTTACCAAGAAATCACTTGGTGTACCAACGTCTGTTGAACTGAATGCAATAGCTCATCAACGTAACATTCCTCTGGATGTTCTTCGCGTTGAACATTTAACAATTTTGTTGATGGCATTTGTACTTTCTTGAACCATACCACCCAGCGTGAGTATGACATATCAACCAACTATCAAAGGTATCGCCTTTAAGACTACACCCCAGTCTTGGTGGGGCTTATACAGCAGTAGCCAATGGCATACTCCTGGTCCAGTTGTTTAAGAACGGCTTCCAAACGGATGGGACCATACAATCTTACAACATGAGATCCTGTCTGAATCTAAAACATAACAAAATAAGGGGCGGTGTAGTCATGGTCCAATTCCATTTCCACTATCATGACACATACCCACAAACTAGCACCGTGTGTATTGTTATCATCTGCTTGGATCTGTTCGGTGAGACGATTGCTGGACGCCAACAAGCTTGTTCTTATGATCATGTTCAAGGAGTTTGGGTATATTATGCATTATGGTCTTCTACGCCTTAGCAGAAATGCATCCGTCAAATGTCGGGCTTTCAACATTCGAAGAAATATACAGAAGTTGTCAGGGTACGTCAGTGCATTAGATGAGTATGTGAATTGATGAACCATATATTGAGAAGTGGCTCTTTGGGAAGATCACCAGGTGTACACGTTGTTATCCCCATTAGGTCATCAAAGCTGACAATACGCAGATAGATAGATCCTTCTGAAAGCTAGTATACGGATCGACCGAATACCTTTATAGTGTATCGCAAAAGATGACGCATATAACCCATATGTAGCATCTGAATTATACCATAAGCTATACCACGAATGAAGCTCGCTAAAAAATCCAAGCTTCCGAAACCAACACGTGAGCTGGACACCGGCATATGTATTGTTTGAAACATTCCGATTAGTGGCACACTCCTACAAAGAAGAGTAGTGAACTGTTGTTGTGAGTGAGATAGATTAATCTGACGAAGAGACGGAAACGAGTCTGGATAATGCTGAATGTGGCAATTCAGAATAAGCTCAGGTACTGTTGTTTTGATTCTTGGAAGTCATAATATGACTATTCGGCGCGCCTATATACGGTTACGGCCAGTATGAGCCCTTAGTGGAGAATGGATTTTGAAATGCCACATTGTGATTGTGGGTTTTCATCCTTCCAAAAGGCTACGACTTACATTGGAACTAATATATGGCTTATATTATGTACCGTTTCGTTTATACAAATCAATATTATGACAAAAAGTTGAAATTAGAATGTGATAATATCGGCTTCTTTTCAATTTCTGCCCGCCAGTTGGCCGCCATATTGACTGTGAGTATCAATTGCCAAATCCTAATGAATAATTCATACATATCAACATGTAATGGTGGGTATAAATCGCGAAACAACGCCCATTCTAAGAAAGTAAAGGAATGTAGGCGTGTTTTCAAATTTCGGTCGCCATTTTGCCCGCCATCTTCGATTTGGAAAACCATTTCTTGCATGAGATGTAAGGTAATTACTTCACCTCAGTATTTCCAACTCAAATGTACGCATGGATGGAGTTGTCTCGACAATAATGCCCAATGATGTGAATATGAGGGAATTTCGGTGATTTTTCAAAATATGTCCGCCATTGTGAGCGCCATTTTGGATTTGGGGGACTTTTATTTGGAAATGGTACAAGGAAAGTTCTTCGCCTAAGTGTTCCCAACTTACAATAGTAAGCAGGTGTGGAGTTGTCATGACAATAATGCTCTCTGATGTTAAAATCAGCGATTTTCGGCGATTTTTTTATTTCTGGTGGCCATTTTGGCCGCCATCTTGGATTTGGGTAAATATTCCTCTACTCAGGTATAAGAGGAATCCTAGCTCGAGTATATCCTGCAAATATATATTCATGGGTGTTGTTATAATAGCAATAACATTCATTGATTCGAAACATAACATTGCGTTATTAACGGAGATTCGGCTTTGACCTATGATACCGGCATTTGGGAAAACGTGATATTGGACAAAAATATCCCGTAATGAATGCATATTATGGACCCCGTGTATTCGCCAATGACTCCTCTATATGATAAATGTATAACATGACTCACAAATTCTAACATTTTCCCACAGAGACAAACGAAAGGTGGTAACATGTCAGAAAAATAGCATATTTTCACATTTCGGCGGCCATCCTGGCCGCCATATTGGATTCTGGGGTCGGATTTTTGGCTACTTTGTAAGGGTTGTATACGGAAAACAAGACCGCATGTGCTATCATCTTTACTATAATGGCGATCAAAGAGACCTGGTGCATTTAAAAATAATGGCGCCATGATGGACGCCATCTTGTCTGGAGTTTCTACGGCCACTGTTTTTTCTTGTTAACAAGTGAAAACAATTAGAGGAGACCTTAAGGAAGAAAATTAGTGGGGTGAAGTTAAGTCCTGTGGGGGGGGGGTGCAGAGGTCGACCAATATCTCCTGGACTAATGTGTATTGAAACTGGACAGATCGTCGACTGCCTTTGTTAACTGCTGGTGGCAATCTGAAAAGGCAAGATGAATAGCGTTTACAAGCGCGGGACATCAAAGGCGCGGTCGACGGCGATGGCCTCTTTCAAATGTGTTTTGTTAAGTATCGTTCATTCACACACTTTTTAGTGAGAGAAAGCACTTGTCGTACACTCACAGAAGTACATAGTTTATGGGTCAATATTACTGCATGAGTTCCCTGGTCGCATGCGATCGATGAAAGAAAGACATTCAGCGAGATATGAGCGTCACTTCACTTTCCTCGGGAAATAATATATGCCAGTATCTCTTTTACTTTGATCAATAGTGCTGAATATACATTCCACATTCCATCCGGGTTAACGATTTTCAACCTGATTCAAGGCATTCATGTTCATATTCATGATAATGTCGATGACAGGTAATGTCTTAGACTAAAAATAGGATAGACGTCGCACTCATGGTTATCAATCTGTAACGCTACTGGACGTCGCCATTGCTTTGGCCCTCAAGCGTTAAGGTAGTTCAGAAAAGTAGGGGGAGATAATTTTACGTTATATTTACATAGGGTTCGTGTACGGTTGTGAAGAAATACTCGTCATAAAGTACTTTATATTAACTTTTAATCATAATGCTTTCAATGTGACATACAATTAATGCCACTAAATGCGATTTGGTCCGTGATATGCATTTTCTGGAATGGAAAGTGCCCGTAATTTGACGTCATTTACTGCGCTAAATCAAACTCTCTTGTGGCAAGTTGTGCGTATTTTTCCGTCCATATTTATTTACTATGATTTCTTACATGCTGTGGGGATTTAGTTGTGTAATTTCCCTAGATCAGCTGGTGCACATGTAAGTATTGGAGGATCTGATTTTTTCTTACGTGTAGTGGGTATTTAGTTTTGTAGTTTTCCTAGATCAGCTGGTGCACATGTAAGTATTGGAGGTATACTGAAGCACATAATGCACAGTGATTTTTATCGTAAACTTACACACGTACGTTGCTGAAATTAATCAATGGATATATACGAGTCTCATGTCCCCCACATTTGAATCACTAGCCCGATTCAACCGGGAACTTTTTAACTTTTATATATACCGGTATATATATAAAAAATAAAATAATTTCCCGTAAAATTAAATAAATGTCACAGGACCACTGCACCTCATTCTATCTTGTATTCTAACATATACGAGTATAATAAACATGTCTTCCTTTAATATCTCAGAGAAATTAACTCCATCTTATAAAAACAGACATATATATCATGTTTATATACAAAAATGAATAACCAATGATTAGTTATTTGAGTTCCATGATTATTTTGTATATTTGAGTCACAGTAGGGTGTTTCAACAAACATGTGTGTATGTGGTCTTATTATATGAATTAACCTAAACATAAATATAAAGGGTATCTCTGTCCACCATGATATTAAAATAGATATCAACGAAGAACAGTTAATTGTATAGGCTACTTTGAAACTGAACGAGATAATCCACACAGTAATAAAATAGTTAATAATTATATATATGGTACAATTTGTAAAATATACTAGTAATATAACATACTTATAGTCCATTTACATTGGAGAATTATAGCACTTTACTGAATCTGAATGGGATCAATGCTATTGGGAGCTAGAGGATACTTTTTTTCAGACTGGAGGGACGCACAATCTGCAAATGAACCTGGTGTTGCCTTAGTATGGATAAGTACCATATGATAGAGAGACAATGTTTGCAATGTATAATTAATTTAATGATGAACTTATAAATGTGTATCATTTGTGGCTTTTCCCTTGACAGTCCATGAGACATCAGCTACTTTTTATCCAGGATTTTCGCACAAGTATAGTTCAATTCCTTCTTTATCTTGAACACATCCTTGCATTCTGCATCTCATCCTGTCTGATCTGGATTATTTTCGGCTCATGCATGTTGCACACATCACTTTGTGACCCACCAATATCATTAAGGTGTTGCCATTGGCATATCTGTCCACTTCCTGAAATAATACAGAATTCGAATTATTTAATTTTTTATTTTTAAATAGTTTACAGGTTACTGGTATGAAATGTGTTATATTTGGATATTTCCCATGCAGTACACACCACTCACCATTACCTACATTGGCAAACCATGTAATATTCAGTTGTTCACACCTCTTTATGGTAGCAGTATAAATTATACAAAAATAATGCTATTGCCAATATAATAATAAATAAGGCTAATGATATTATATTTCAACATAGCTGACCAGTACCGTACTTGTATACATTATAATTAATGCCCATGCAATCTCAATGTCATTTATTAACATTATCATTATGAATGTGAGTATACTATTATACTATATTATCTAATGATCAAAATACTATATGAATTTATGATATGAAAAATATGTTTATCAACAAATGTTATATATTACATAAAGTGGGCATGAAACAAGTCAAACTATGAATAGTATGATCACTACAATTCGAATCTAGGAGTAGGACATGTAAACTGCCAAATTGGTGAATTGATTTGACTGTTCATTTCTAAATTATTACTGTAGACGTAGTGTAGTACACCTGATCACACCTGGCAGTCGCATGGAATTCTTGAAATCTGACAGCTGTCATTGAAATATTTCTTCCGTAAAACACGTTTGGATCGGTACCCGGTATACATGATATTCAAATTACCAATGCAATCATGAATGGTGAGATCTATTAAATTAATTTCATTTTGAAAGTCGTTACTAACATAACTTCAGTCTTCATCCAGGTGAAAATGACAAAAGTAGAAATTAGAATACAGAATGTCGTGTTGTTTATTACAAAAATGGTCTCAAACGGCATAAAAACTCACCTTTCTGGCTCCCCAACGGACACCCGTGGAAACGTGAGATTCTGATAATTCATGACAGTTGGTGTACAATTAATTCAGCTGCAACAGACGCCAGATTTTTCTCTTTTTATTGCGACGAGAAAGCACTGTTTTGATTAGAAGAATCGGAGTTGAACTACCTTTAGCAATGGCGGACAGAATCGGAGTGCGTTACCGATTGGCCCATCAAATGACGTTGAGTGACGTATCTATCCTTCCTTCATCTATGGTAATGTGTACTGTGTCGACACATATAAAATATTTTATCTCGGACGTAATATGTTTGATGTTACCTTGCAGTGAACCTATGCATGGCCTTGTGGCATGTGTGTGCCTCCCAAAATGTGGTCATCCATATGTTATCGTCTAGTACTTTATTCAGGACCACTTGACTATGGGTGATAACTCTATTCAGGACCACTTGACCAGGGGTGGTAACTTTATCCAGGACCACTTGACCGTGGGTGGTAACTCTATTCAGGGCCACTTGACCATGTGTGGTAACTTTATTCAGGACCACTTGACCATGTGTGCGTACATTCGGTAATCAATCTGGTAGAAATCGCCGCGTCACATGATTACCCAATCAAGGGGATTGGACGACGATGATAGTTGATCACTATCGCTGATTGATATAGTTACAGGCAAGTAATTAATTTAACTTCGTTGCTACTCTTATTGGCAATTTCTCCAGGCTTCGTTAACGTCCGGTGGCTTACGGCGACTCAGTTCACCTCACTGACTGAGCGCACCGGCTTCCATTGACTGACGCAGGTAAGAGCCACCAGCTCCCATTTACTGATGTGGGTAAGAACAAATCATGCTATGTTTATAAAATAGTTTTTTTGTAAAATATATGGAACCCAGGGACGTGACTAGAGGGTCCCAGTTGTGGTGACCATCTTGCAATTTTCATTCCCACTACAACCACATTGAACCAATCACTCCAGACTATCAGGTTCCCAAAATTCCATTTGCTCTCCCCTGTTGTGTTGGAACTTTCAAACCAGTTCCTTAAACTTTCCGACTGTCTGCACTGTTGCGAACAAGCCCCATATGGTGAACTTAGTGACGTGGGCTAGCATCATTAAATTCGCCGACTGTGGACCTCATTCTGTTTTGAACCTCATCTTCACTGGACAGTTTCTTTCTTATCAAATTTATATAGAAACTCAGAAACTTAGATTGTATTTTGCTTTAATTTAGTTTCTCCGTGTCCCCAAATTGGCAGACGACACAGTGCATAATCGAGATTCACAATGGGTGTACATCACATATTCACCATTTGAGTGTATGTCTCCCGTAGCAGATGAGGCCATGCAGAAGTAGGTCTCCGTAGGGTGTGTTTGGTTACGCTAGCCCGCTATGTGGGATAACATCAATAAATTCACCCACTGGGGACTTCATTCTGCAAATAAAATGACAGACACACTAAACTCATGCCAGGTTCGGAATTCCAACCTGATACTAAAGTTGGAAAATTTCCAATTGATGGCCATTTCATACCCCACAATTTTTACCAACTATTGAATAATATGCCACTGTTGGTCTAAGAACAACAAATTTCCCAAAAATTACTGGAACGAAAATCATACAATGAGAACACGGTCAACATACATATATATATATATATATATATATATATATATATATATATATATATATATATATAGCTATGTAGAGTAAGCATTAGGCGGACAATTGACCATCATTAGGCAAACCGCGACTTTATGCAGACGAAATCCGGTCTGCCTAATTTTTGCATGCCTGTCACAACTAGTTATCTTGCGATTTAATTGTTAACACCTCTCCTTGTTCAACGGATTTAGGTTGTCTTTTGTTTATAAAATGATGGGATTGAAAAAATTGTTGTTAAGGGCATTTCCGCCCCGATAATTTTGAGACATGTATATTCGATCGATATACAGTTTCATCATTGTGCGGTCTTTTTTCAATCCCGAAATTTGTTCTCAATTTCGATGAATAAACCAGATTTTTCGATGTTTTAATGACATTTGACCCGTTATCTTCTTTTTTGCTGCATCCTATACATAAAAATGCAAAAACCAGAAAATTTTATTTTTTCAAGACCGCTGTGGATGTTTCGACCACACAATGATGAAATTATATATCGACAGAATATACATGTCTCAAAACTAATGGGGCTGAAATGCCTTTAACAAAAAAATTTTCAATCCCATCCTGTTATAGACAAAAGACAACCTAAATCGGTTGAACAAGGGGAGGTGTTAACAATTATAGCACCAGATAACTAGTTGTGACTGACATGCAAAAAATAGGCAGACCGGATTTGGTCGGCATAATGTCACAGTCTGCCTAATGATGGTCAATGGTCCTCTTAGAATTATGCAGACCTGAGAATTTGTATATTTCATATTACTTGAGGAATCACAAATTCCTATTGATCACAGCTTGGTGGTCACATTTAGAACAAAACTAGAGAAAGAGTGTTTAAAATTGAGCGGTTTTAAAGTTTTTTGTATTTGTCTGCCTAATGATGGTAGTATGGTCATGTCTGCCTAATGCTGAAAGCAGCCTTATATATATAGTACCATCATTAGGCAGACATATACAACAAACTTTAAAACTGCTCAATTTTAAACACTCTTTCTCTAGGTTTGCTCTAAATGTGACCACCAAGCCATGCTCAATGGGAATTTGTGATTCATCAAGTAATATGAAATATACAAATTCTCAGGTCTGCCTAATGTTAGGAGGACCACTGACCATCATTAGGCGGACTGCGACATTATGCAGACGAAATCCGGTCTGCCTATTTTTTGCATACCAGTCACAACTAGTTATCTGGTGCTTTAATTGTTAACACCACTCTTTGTTCAACCGATTTAGTTTGTCTTTTGTCTATAAAATGATGGGATTGAAAAAAATGTTGTTAAGGGCATTTCAGCCCCGATAATTTTGAAACATGTATATTCTGTCGATATATAGTTTCATCATTGTGCGGTCGAAACATCCACAGCGGTCTTGCAAAAATCAACTTTTCTGGTTTTGCCTTTTTTATGTATAGAATGCAGCAAAGAAGGAGATAACTGGCCAAATGTCATTAAAACATCGAGAAATCTGGTGTATATATCGAAATTGAGTACAAATTTCGGGATTGAAAAAAGACCGCACAATGATGAAACTATATATCGATCGAATATACATGTCTCAAAATGATCGGGGCGGAAATGCCCTTAACAACAATTTTTTCAATGCCATCATTTTATAGACAAAAGACAACCTCAATCGGTTGAACAAGGAGAGGTGTTAACAATTAAAGTGCAAGATAACTAGTTGTGACTGGCATACAAAAATTAGGCAGACCGGATTTCGTCTGCATAATGTCGCGGTCTGCCTAACGATAGTCAATGGTCCTCCTAATGCTTACTCTACATAGCTATATATATATATATATATATATATAATATATATATTTATCACATAATTTGCCCATAAAAGCAGTTTCATAATTATCGATAAGAGACACGTTTAATATCAGCGCGTACGATGACGTCACATCGTTCTTCAAATGACTTGCGATCGCTGCGGTTTTTATCGTTGTTTTCGATGGATATTTCGCATTGCTTCGCGTTTATTTGATCATGTGATAAAAAGTATCTCACACTCGTCCTATATTATACGTAATTTATCAACCTCGTCCTCTAAATTATATTTGAGCCTCGGTAAACCTCGGCCCAAATCGAATTTAGTGAACTCGGTTGATAAATTCCGTATAAACTAGAAACTCATGTGAGATCCTCTATATGTATATATATAGCTATATAGCTATATATATATATATATATATATATATATATATATATATATATGCGGTGTCACATTTCCTACAAATCTTGTGTGAGGCATGATGTTTCCTGTAGTACTGTTGACCTTTTGATATCATCTCAAATGTGGCATATATAGTGGCCACACTATCGATGCGAATAGCTTACGGGAGTGTTTTGAATTAGAACAAAGGAACAGGAGACAGCCTTCAACACTCATGTCATTCTCAATCTCACTTAATTCCGACGCCGCACATATTCATCATTGATAATCGTGGCATTTAAAGTTTAAAGATTGTTCATTTTAGGTCCGTTACATTGAGTAGCAATGATGCATTGACAAATAAAACACTGATGCATACAGTACGTATAAATTTGCTTCGAATAGTTAAAACGGTCACAACTACATACAAATATGCTTCGAACAGTCAAAACACCGACAACTGCGGTACGTATAAATGTGCTTGGAATAGTTGGAACACCGACAACTACGTATAAATGTGCTTCGAATAGTTAAAACACCGACAACTACATATAAATGTGCTTCGAATAGTTAAAACGCCGACAACAACATATAAATGTGCTTCGAATAGTTAAAACACCGACAACTACATATACACGTGCTTCGAGTAGTTGAAATGCGACAACTACGTATACATGTCCTTCGAATAGTTAAAATACCAACAACTACGTATAAATTGGCTTCGAATAGTTAAAACACCGCCATCTACATTATAACTGTTCTTCGAATTGTTAAAACACCGATAACTATTTATTAATATGATTCGACTAGCTAGAACACCGACAACAACATATAAGTGTGCTTATAATAGTTAAAAAACCGATAACTACACGTACATGTTCTTAGAATAGTTAAAACATCGACAACTGCATATAAATCACCGAAAGCTACATGCAAATGTGCTTAGAATAATACTCAAATGACCATTTGTCGACAGTGTAGACCTGTGTGATGCTACTCCCACTATGTATATAGAAGGTTCACGGTTATTATCAGTGATCCAGTGTGTGTCGCGGTGATTCACACTGCACCACATTTGAAATTTAATTTCATTCCAATGTCACGCATTTTCCATTAAATGTCTAGATTTACGATGTCTGGGATTCAAGTGGGATTTACGGACACAAATTATTTCCCAGCCACGTATATAGAAGCGTGGTAAAGCAGTTGGAACGATATGTCTATTCAATTAATATAAGCATGGCGACAGATAGATATCTCAGTTATATAACATGCACGGTTGTCAGTTTTAGCGGCCAATAAGCTATCAGATTGTTACAAATTGCTTAGCTATATCTAGATGCCAGATGTACACGTTTATATGAAATTTACGTGATATCTAACATCAGGTTTGAGGCTTTGCATATATATATGAAGAAATTAAACATGGTCAGAGATACGCAAGATAGATTCTAATGGAGATAGAAAAGCTGTTCACCATAAGTTCGTTATTGTTTTCCGAAATACTGAACGCACCAAGTTCAGCCATAACAACGGAAACGGAAGTGAAGTAACAATGGACTGGCAGTAATCTTCAAACAAGGAACATGTCTTGTGTTATCCATCTCCGGTCGAACAAAGATCGAGAGAAACACCAGTAAATACATCGGAACAAGATGTTAAACGCGGTCGAAATGTAATCGCTCGAATGTGAAGACTGAAGATGCAAACAATTGCTGAAAGCGCTAGCTTAAGAACACATTCTCAGTTTGGTTCTCGGATGGAAACTCGGACCATGTTTAATTTCTTCAATCAATATATCTAACTGCACGCATGTTCTCTTTCTTTTTATTCATATATATATATAGCTATATATATAGCTATATATATATATATATATATATCTATTATATATTTTGGAAGATCTGTCTGTCTGTCTGTGTGTCTGTGTGTGTGTTCGCGATGAACTCGAAAACGACCGACCCGATTTCGATGAAACTTGGTATGTGGGGGTATTTTCTGCCGGGAAAGGGCATAGGAGTAGTATAGTCTACGTTTTCTAGTATACCGTTTGACTTGACTTTGCTCCCCTCCTGTTCCTGTGCCAGCCGGGATTATAGGTCACGACGCGTGGGTGTATATATCGGTGAATGTTATCACGCGTTATCGTGGCGGGTACGTCTAGGTCAAGGACGAAGAAAATATTTCCGCAACAAGCGGGCCGAGGTTATCACGAGAACAGCGCGTGAATATAGGGGCGTGTATGTCTAAGTTATATATAACAAATCGGCGAAGGTTATCACCATAAACGCGCGTACGTCTAGGTCCCGGGCAAACAATTCCGCGAAGGTTATCATGAGAATAGCGCGTCATCACGGGTGTATATATCTAGGTCACGGGTAAACGATATATTCCGCAACAAATCGGCGGGGCACGGAGCCAAGGTTGTAATGGGGTAGGGTATAACTGAACGATGACTGCTGTAGGTTTGTACTACAACACCTGGTAAATAATTGTTAATTAGTAGACAGAGATAGAAGATAGAACACGAGGTATCCGTTAATTAGCTGACGTTTCTATTTTGATTAAAAACAATTTCGTTGAGAGTGTGTGTATCGGTTTAATGGGGTAGTATCGGAATATAAAACGTTCGGCTCACGAGAACAAAAGCGGTAACCGGCTGAAGACGTATCGCTGACGCCCGTTTGGTTTGGTCTGACGCCAATAAAGAGGGCGGGTATAAATGAAAGGCTCAGTATATAAACGTCGGATGGATACTGTTACACAATAACGGGAATGTATTTCCAACTATATATATTCTAATATATAGTTATTTAGTTTTATTTGATAAAAGTTGGAGCACAATTGTTTTAAATCAGGAAGTATTCTATTAAGGATAAACACAAAACCAGGTATGTATATTTATATTTATTCAATTGTCTTTATTTCCGGAAGTCTTGTTCAAGCATAGTTTTGAGAATATATACTTCAAACCACTGTTACAATCTTATTGGGGGGTACAAACTTATAAATACACACGCGTATGGATAACTGACCTCTTTCACCCACGAACATAACTCTAGTAATAAGTTTCGATCAGCTTGTGTGTCCACACCAAATTTTAATCCCAATACTCCAGCTCCCTCTGCAAAGGTAGGGTTTCAATATTCCTCAGAGTCAGAGCCGCATTTAATAAGTTTTAGAATTAGAAGTAGATAATGCCTTGTCGTATCGTCGTTTGCGGATCCTACTTGTTTGATCTTTCTTTTCTCGGTAGTACTAGGTAGGGCGTTATAAGTGGAAGGCAAGGAATCAATAGTAGAATTAAAGCTGATGAACGTTAATGGCAAGTTTTTATTAGTAGTACATATCTGTCAGAAGTTGCTGGTAAGCTCTCACTAGAATTAGAAGGTGTAGTAAATCCATATGTATATGACAAGCTGTCTGAAGTTGATGCAATAGTAATAGGGTACTATATCCCTACTACAAATAGAAAGTACTACAGATGTGTTGGAACGTAGCAGCAAGATCAGAGGAATCCTGATCGCGTATTACTATACATACAGATACCTCTATAGTGCGGTTGCCAGAAGGTTATGAATTGTGATTATATATAGTGAACAGAGAAAATGTTGGCACACACCCATAAGTATAACACCTATATAATTGCGATGGAAATATTAACAGACAACAGCTTATGTATGCACCGATATATTTTAGTCTTAATTATCAATGTGTACGTATCCCAGCTAATATATTGTAGAGTGAGGCGCAATGCCAAAAAATGTTGGCAAGGATCAATAAGTCGAGCACCCGCATAATTGCCAAGAAATACTGCCAGGTAACTGGCGTATGTATGCTCTGATCTATGTTAGTCTTAATTAGCCTTGTGCATGTATCTCGGGAGCCAATATATATATATATTGTAGCGGGTTTAGTCTACTTTCCTATGCAGGTAAACTAACAATACAGAGTTTGGAAAATCGGACGACCGAAATACGAGCTTTAATGTCAACAGGTGGAAGTTCTAAACGAAAATAATACAATGGTATGTATAATTTAAAAAAAAAAATTGTTTTTAAAAAAAGTTTAAAAAAAAAAAAAAAAAAATTCATTTAAAAAAAAAAAAAAAAAAAAAAAAAAAAAAAAAATTTCTCAACAATATAGTCATGTCATATATCAAATTACTCGTCTCGACGTATCGAATACAACGCAGCAATTTTAAGCAAAATTGTATGTACCTATTTGGAATTAATTAAAGAAATGTTATAACACTATTTCCAAATGCTAGACGTTGGGGTTATAATACTGCCCTATATCGAAATGTTTTTGTTTTTGTTTGTTGTGTTTTTTACCTTCTTCTTACTACTCCTTGTATTCCCTTTTAGGAAATCGACCGCGATAATGAACTATCACCACCACCACCACTATCAACTTCTATTGTATCAAACACAAAGATATATCAAGAAAAAGGTTCAAAGTGCGAATATATTTGCCAATCAAATGTCGACAAGCTTAATCATGAAGATTTACATAGGACATTGAATAATATCTGCCAAACGTATTCCGTGAGTATTATCTTTGTATGTATAGTTTTATTTATTATACCTAAATAAATTATCTGTAGGGGAAACAAATTCTGTGGAAGTCAATTATTTATTTACTTCTATTTAAAGGTTGCTCCCAGTGAATTCGCCTGCAGTCAGTGTGACAAGGTGTATACTCAGAAGAAAACCCTCTCTCGCCACCTGCGGGCACAACACGACGGTATTCAATACCCGTGTTCAAAATGCGGTAAACTGTTCAAATACAGAAGCGATAGCGTGAAACACGAGAAGGTCTGCGCAAGTGTGTTCCAATATCACAAGGTACGTATGATATATGTTTAATGGTAAAAAATAAAAAATTATCCTTTTGATGTAGGTGGGACAGATATTATGTAACTATATACGACGTAGTATCAGTATGTTTTATTTATTTTCAGGAGGTCGTATTCGCCTGCGATCGGTGTGACAAGGCGTTTTCCCAAAAGAAAAACCTAACTCGTCACCAACGTACGCAACACGACGGCGTTCAATATCCGTGCTCAAAATGTAGTAAAGTATATAAATACAGAAGCGATCGGGTGAAACACGAGAAGGTATGCCCGGGTACCCGTGCCTCGTATTCGTGTTCAAGATGCTCCAAGTCGTTCGAAGATTAAAGCAACAAGAAGAAACACGAACTGGTATGCGTCGGTACCGACCACGTGTGTGACGTTTGTCAAATGAGGTGTTCTACGGCGGGGGGACTCAGACAACATAACCACACTCATCAAAGACAACAGAAAAGAAAACGTAGCGATATAACTTATTCCGTATCGAACAAACGTCCTAAAACGTCAATAAATTGTTATTGCTGTCGGCAATGCACCGAAAAATTCCCTGATCGACACGAGTTATATCTGCACAGAAAAAATATACACTTTCAAACCGGAGGGGGTATACAGAAAACACCGTGGGGAAACCAGCCACCGCCTTGGCGAGATAACACCGGAGCGAATGATTCTGATTTAGAAGAAGTGTATTTAGCCAATAGGGACAGTATATTACAACAACACAAGAAAGGAGCGATATATAACTTATACAATTTCCCACTAAGCAACGAGGTCACTATAAAAACATTGATCACCTGTATAAGAAAAATATATAAGGACAAGAAAAGCGCTATGCGCCTAAACCTAATGTTCGGAGTAATATTGAAGAACAAAGAAAATGGCAGATACCGCTACTACGCCCCGTATAAGAACAGCGCCGTATTTGATACCCCGGTATACCTTTCCAGGAGGGCGGATATCAGAAAACTGAAAACCAAATTGAGTGAAATGGATATGACCGCAGTGCTGCTTAAATCAAGACCCGACACCGCCTGGGTTCCGGTGTTAATAACCAACGTAATTTTCGAGGTTTTCGGCTTGAACTATCCAGTAGGAAGAGGGGAAGTCCCGGATTATCTCGCGCGAAAGATGAGTATTCACACTCTAATCAACGATGTTCGAGGGCGACGACGATACAACGACAACCTATGCGCCTTTCGCTGTATCGCGCTCCACAAAGGATATAAACTGTATAATCTGGAAAATGCGACCGAGCAATATTTCAACGAGTGTAAAAAGTATAAATCAATCGGCAAGCGATTCGACGGAGTGTGCTTCGAAGAGTTTCCCGACATCGAAAAGTTGTTCAATCTAAACCTGGAGGCCTACAGTTTGAACGAAGAGGGTTTCGCCGTATCAGTGTACGCGTCCAGGGGAAAGCACGATACAACCCTATACGTCAATATTTACGAAAATCACATGATGTATATAAAGAATTTCCCTCAATATGCGAGCAAGTACCAATGCGTGAACTGCGATCGCCACTTTCCGAAAGCTCATGACTTACGACGACACCGAGTAATTTGCGTCAACCAGACGGAGTTCGTATACCCCGGTGGGTTTTACAAGGATTTCGAAAGCATCTTCGTCCAGTTGGAACAACAAGGCATACACGTACCGAAGAACGAGCGAATATACCCGTGGTTTATTTGTTTCGATTACGAGTCGCTGCTTCAAAAGGTGGACAATGACGCGCCCTGTCAGAATCTGGAATGGATTCAGAAACACGTACCCGTAAGCGTGTCTATCTGCAGTAATATCGAAGGACATACCGAACCTTTCTGTATAGTGGAACCCGACACTAATACTCTGGTGGAATGTATGGTGGCCTCTATGTACGAGATATACGCAACCGTCTCTGAGTTGGCGGAGGATAAATGGGGTTGGGTGGTGCAAGAAATTAACGAGAAAATAAAGGCTGAGAATGATGATGATGATGATGATGAGGATGATGATGATGATGACGAAGACGGCGGTAATAAGAAGAGGAAGAAGCACACAACCTTAAGTAGTTTACTCGGCAAATTCTCTCAATATATGTCTCAAGTCCCCGTCTTGGGATTTAACTCATCAAACTATGACTTGAATTTGATTAAGATTTACATAGCCAGACACCTGAACTTACACGACGAGGAGCGTGTGTTCGTGGTCAAGAAGAACAACTCGTACATGTGTATAGCTTCTAAGCGACTTTACATAGAGAGTAATCAATTGTGTTTGATGATTACGTGAAATTGTTCACGAGGGGCCGGGCCTGACAAAATCCGATTGCGCGGAGCAAACGAGGGTTTTACATATAGGACCGGCACTGATTTAGTTATGTAAATTAATCATCGATGCTCACCAGGAACATAATTCACAGGTTTGATGTTATCACTTTTAGTTCACCGATAATTCATTATAAATCACGGCTAAGTGAGTTTATGAAATGGATGTAATGGGTGTGTGTGTTATTGGGGTATACAGCGTTTCTCACTAAATGTGTTCCCAACAGCCACAGCGCCGTATCCAACAATAACAAACACCCACTTCATTGATTTCTTATATGTATATAGTTTTTTATGATTTATTCCCATAAAATAGCTATGTGTATTCTTACTTATTTTCACAAAATATGCCGAGAATTTGAGAGTAGCCCACGAAGCACATTAAGTCAGCCCACTATAAGATTTCGAAGCACTTAGCAAGTCGATAACATATCCGACTTTTGATGCAATTCGGCTTATCTTTGAAAAACACGCCCAATTATTCTGCTGACCACTTTTATTGATTGTGTCAGATTTTGTCAACAATTTGTGACGTCGTATTCGTATTCGTGTTGTTTTTTTGTCGAAACGATGCAATATTGATGTAATGCTATAACTATTTATCAAATTCTAACAAAGAACATATGGAACAAAAACACTCAAACTATGGAATAGTACCAGTATAATATATAACAGGTAAATATCACGCACAATGTATCACTAAATAAATATAGCGGCGTTATCAGTGGTCACAGTGAGTTATTGAGGTAATACGGGTGGAGATCCTTTCGAGTGAATACAGTGGACCAGATATGGGGGTCGCTCAAAATCATGACCCTAAATTCCCACAGCTTGACAATTGGTTACGTTCAAGAAAATCCCACGCACGATGACACATAATCAACACTGATCACACCATCAACACGCGACTATGTTGAGTGTCAAAGTTGAAGGTTGGACGTTTTAAAATGGTAATTGGGTTGAACCAAGTGACATTAAGAATGTTAGAAAATCCCACAATGGGTTGCATTTATCATGTTCTCAATTCATTCCGAATTGCAATATTATGAGATGAATAACACAGGAGATACGGGGTATTTTTATATGACGGGGTGTGGGACTCACGTTTTTGAGTGATTTAGACGAAATTCATATAAATCGTAGAAATAACAGTAATTAGGAACAAAGGTCGCTGTATTCCAAATAAATACATTATTTGCTTGCTTTCCATGGACTACAGATGCAATTTGGTTGACATTGTGTGTGGAACGCGAATTTCTCATACAAACACTTTTAATAGTAAACCTGTCAATTGCAATGAAGAAATACAAACACAAATAATGAACACAATATGAAATAACAGTAAGTAAATCATAATGATTCTAAAATAATAATCCTTTATCACAACATATACATGTGTATAATCAAAATATAAAATAAAAACATGACACTCAAAGGCACTTGACACTTAGATCCAATGTTCCATAGTTACACATAGTTATTAGGCATTGACATTAGAATGTAACTGCTAAAGAAGGAGGCCAAGTGACAAAATCGAATGGGGATTTCCGTAAAAAAATCTCCGCAGCAAATGTTATGTATGAAGAAGTTGTCTGGGAACTAAAGCATCCATATCATTAAACAGACATAACATTTAACTGGCAGCTAGGCTTGGTAAATTGCCAATTTTTGCTAATTTTTTTAATTTTGGGAGTGTTTTCTGAATTAGAACACTTTTTTTTTCTTCTTTTTTTTAAAAATGTTTATTGAAGAAACAATCACATTGAGGAATGTCAAATACAGAATGTTCAATAGCATTGATAAGTGTATACAGATATGGCATTCCTCGCGTTCACACATATCTCTTTCTTGCTGCACGCACTCGCCTGGCTCACAGCATTCGCACACCAGTGGTATAAAGTTATACAATACATAAATATATGCATATGCTTAGTATATATATAGTAAATGTATTATAAATATGTCGGATGTTTCGGATGGACTCAACTCTCAACATAGAGGCTATCGTGGATATGGTGGTAGATAGTATATGTTTTAACTGACTGCGTGATAATCGATAGGAGTCTCAAATATTAAAGTAACTTTGTCGAAATTTTTATTAAGTCGCCCGTTTGTTTAAAGCTTTTTCTATAAGGAACCAGTTTTTCAAGAATTCTGAAAGTTTCGATTGACATCGTGCTGTATATTTTTCGCAATCGTATCTATATGCCAACTCTTTGAGGAAAACATTAACAGACAAAGTGATTGGTTTAAATTTAGACCGATATATATATTGTTTAATTAGGAGCCAGAGCAAGTTTGTAGTATAGTTTTTATAATTACTAATGGGTGGTGTGCCAAGAATCATCGTCATATTTGTGTGATAAAGATTTATATCATTATTTTTACCCCAATTACAGATATCTCTAATAAATGTCTGCACATGACAACAATCCCAAAAAATGTGGTTGATATCTTCCTTTTCACTTTTACACCTATCACATTTGCCATCTTCTCTTATATTAGAAATGTGTAGAAAGTTATTAGTTGATAATATTCTAGAATTTATTCGGAATTGTAGCCATTGTAGCTTGGTGTCAGGCGTCGTGAGAAAGGGTAGTTTATCATATGTAAATAATGTACTTCCCATATCAGGAAACTGTGATTGCCATTTTGTGCGCGCTTTAGTCATAATTTGAGAATCGTTCAAAGTTTTGTAAAAATCTTGTCCTCCCCGCGAATTTTTAAGCAAAGTGATGAAGTTAGTGGGTAGAATGGGGTAAGAAACTCGAGTTATCTGTTGGCCAAGCTTTTTTGCTGTTGATTTTATTTGCTGCTGTATAGTGTTTACAGTGATGAAGTCTGTGCGTATATTAAATGTGTTATGTATGGCTTCTCGTGAAAGAAAAGAACCTTTACTATCTAGCATATCATTTATATACATAATCCCTTTTTCGCGCCAAGAAGTGAAGTTTATTACCTTTCCATATTGTTTTATATTTGAATTATTCCACAGCGTACATGTGGATATATTGCAATTGTTCACATTTTGTTGTAAAAATTTGACAAATGATAACAAAACGTCATGCCAGAATGGATTTGTGAATTTCTTTGCCTGTTTCTCTAAATAGCCATGCTCATATGTAAGGAACATGGGGTCTTCGCATAATGGAATATCTGTGAGGGGCATCCACTTGGCGCTCTTTGTTATGAGGCGTCTCACCCAAGTTATTTTTATTGACAGCATAAAATTATTGACATTAACCATTTTCAAGCCACCGTTTTTGTAATCTTGGCATACAACTTTGCGTTTCACTCGATCACGTTTTGAATTCCATAGATAATTATAGAGCATAGTGTCCAATTTTTTCATAAATGTTTTATCGGGATTTGGAAGTGACACGAAAAGGTGTGTTAATTTTGGGAGTATAAGTGATTTTATTACAGTTATTCGACCAATAGGTGTCAGTAATCAGTGTTTCCATGTCTCAATCAGTCGTTTCACATCAGCAAATTTTGTATCGTAGTTGATTTTCATTTTGTCAAGATGTGTATCAAAATGAATACCTAGACGATCAAATGAGCTATCAAATCTGATACCAAGATCTGAGCATATACCATCTCTACGCCCAGTATAACTACCTATCCACGATGCCTGACAATTGCTAGGGTTAATTTTTAAACCGGAGAGATTTGCGAACAGTGTTAATACATTGTATACTTCCCTTAGGCTTTCTTCTCTGCCGTCTAAAATGAGAGTTGTGTCGTCTGCATACTGTGTGATTTTGTATTCAAAATTGCCGAGGTTTATACCTTTGATGCGTTTATTAGATTTAATCATGATAGCTAAGATTTCTGCGCATATCAGAACAATATAAGGCGAAATTGGGTCACCCTGCCGACAGCCACGGTTTAGTTGGAAACTCTGAGATATATGTCCATTTATCAGAATAGATGAGTTGATATTTGTGTAGAAAGTATAAATCCATTTTTTTATGTCATCACCAAAGTTAAAAAGGTCAAGGCATTTATTTATAAATTTCCATGATACTGAGTCAAATGCCTTTTCAAAATCTAGCAGGAGCAGAAGACCAGGTTTATCAGCTAATGTCTTATGGATAATATCATAAATTAATCTAGTGTTGTCTCCAATATACCGATTTTTTTAGATTTTTTAGAACACTTGACCTAGTTTTGAAAAATTAATAGAAAATTAAAAATAAATACACCAGGGTTCTAATGGAAATAAATCCAAGCCGACCCGCTAGGTAAATATGTATTATTTTCAACACCGGGAAAAGTCACACCCAGAAATACTTACCTTGCAACTTTTGCTGCGGAGTTTTGCACGGAAATGCCATTTAAAATTGGTCACTTGACTTCCCCTTTAATTAATATAATACATGTTGATTAACCTGACATTTTGTACAAATAATATACATGTACAGAACCACACTTATGTGCTGCTAATGCAAGTTTAGGGCGGATGTGATGGCATAAGGACAGCACGGGGGGCTTCGAGTATTTTCTTTTCACGATCACATAATCCATAAACTATCGGCCAGTAAACATGTGAGGCTCATTGTTTATTACACATCCGTCCAATTTGTCCTAACTTATGGCATCTGAAAAAACTTGTTCACGAATATTTACATTTTAGTGTTATAGTGGTATTACCGACCACACTTCAACTTATCCAATTATCCACTATTTACACACTTACCCATCGCGAGTGCCTTGGGTCCTATTACTTTTAAATTTCACAAATACAACTACGCCGAGGAAATATAATGTCACGACATGTTGGACATGGATCAAGCTTGCTTCAATATTTTATGCAAGCAAATTACAACGCTTGATCATTTGATCGATATATGCATTTAACTAACACAACGTGCACGGCCAATTGAGGCATAATACACTCGTATACACTGGTATACCTTCAGACCTAATGTAATTCCATTCAGTCAACATTAACTGAATTTATCATCTGGAAACAGAAAATGACCAAAAGTTCAAAGTCGAAACATGTCTGTAACTATGGCAATGATAGGCGGATGGAACCCAAAATCGAACTTGACCGATATGTGTAAAGTGGTGAACCTGCATAACACATTTTATTCCTATGATGATCAGTTAACAATAGTCACTTACTAGAGTGACTACTCCCTTACTAAAGTGACCATCTCGGAACGAAAACAGAGCCTAAATTTAAAAAATTGGACATAACTGTGGTGAAAATGGGCGGACAAACCACAATATCAAATTTGAACTGTATTTTGTGGTAGTGAACATACAAATGCATGTCATACCTTTGACTTTAGTAGCACTAATGTTTAATCTGAAAACCAAACTGTTTTTTGACGTACAGCTGGGTGGACGGATGGATATTCTGATTACATCGTTTTTTTAAATCGTTTTTCAATTGGTGTATCAAATTTGAACAGCATCAACATTTGTTTCTTTAAAAAATGTCTCATATAAACAATATACAAATTTAAACTGTCAAGTGCGATGAAGAAGTGCAAACCACAACAGTGAACACAATATAAAATCACAGTTTGTGAAGCATAATGATTCTAAAATGCCTATCAAATAATACAGCAAATACATGTGTACAATCAAAATATAATTGAAAAAATGACAATCAGAGGCAACAGGCTCCATTGTTGTGCCATAGGTGCAGCGTATGCACAGAGAGGAGGTCAAGTGACCAATGTTGAATGGGGATTTCCATGCATGTATCTGTAGAAAAAGTTATATATGAAGCAGTCGTCTGCATCTAAGGAATTAGAACACTCTACCTAGTTTTGAAAAATAAATATAAAATTAGAAAACAATTACACGAACTTGCTAATTGAACTCCAAGCCGACCCACAAGGTAAATGTGCATTGTTTCAATACCTCACAGAGTCACACCAGAACTGTTTGCAACTCTGTAACTTTTGCAGGGGATATGTGCATGGAAATTCCATTCAAATTGGCCACCTGTCCTCCTCCTTAATGTAATCCCCGTTGATTAGCCTGACCTGCTGTATATATAGCATACACACACAAAGTCACTATTGTGTGCTGCTAAAGTAAGTTTGATGCGGGTGTGATGTCATAATGATAGCGCATGGGGGCTTCTATTATTATCCTTTACAGTCACATAAACCATAAACTATCGGCCAGTAAAACACATGGTATGCTCCGATTATTATCATTTCAAGATCATATAAACCATAAACTATTGGCCAGTAAAACAAAATTTAATGTGAGACTCCGAATATTATCCTTTCAAGATCACATAAACCACATACTATCGGCCAGTAAAACACATGTGAGGCTATGTGGTTATTACACACCCGTCCAGTTTGATGTCACAGTGGTATTACCGATCAATGTGCAACTTATCCAACACAATATTTTTAAAATGACACATTTTGCAATCGCGATTGCTTAGGGTGCTATTAAATTAGCATTTCACAAATACAACTTCGCAGATGACATTGAATGTGGTAATTGGTTACTTGAAATTAGCTCATGTCATATTGGAAATGGATCCCGACTTCATTCAATATTTTATGCAAGCAATTTTATGCAAGCAAAGTGTTGAGAGCGATATATGCATTTAATTAACGCAAAGAACAGGGTCAGTGGTGGCATAATACACTCGTTGGTATGCAAAGCTACCAAATGAAATTCCATTTAGTCAACGTTAACTGAAGTTATCATCTTGAAAAGAAACCCCCCTAAATTTCAAAATCGAAACATGCCTGTAACTATGGCAACGGTGGGCGCTTGGAACACAACATCGAACTTGTCACATATTTGTTAATGTTGTAAACTTGCATAACACATTTAATTCCCATTAGTTAACAACTTAACAGTAACCACTAAAGTTATTTTCCCGAAAAGAAAATTGATCCTAAATTTCAAAAAAGGGTCGTGACTCTGTTCAAAATTGGAGGCCAAACCCCAATATCAAATTTGAACTGTGTCTATTGGTCGTGAATATACATAATAAATGTCATCCCATTTACCTCAGTAGAACGATTTTGTTCTTCAGTAAACCAAACTGTTTGTGGATGGACAACTGGATGGTCATACTGATTACATCTCTTTTCAAATAATTGTTCAAATGTATCAAAATTTGAACAACATCAACATCCATTTGTTAAAATAATTTCTTAAATAAACATTCTCATAGTAAAACTGTCAACTGCGATGAAGAAAAATACAAACACAACCGTGAACACAATCACAGTATTATAAAGGTACTCAATCCGAATTAACGCTCGCCAATTACTATTTCCTTGGCTACGGGGATAACTAATATTTGATTCGAGTCGAAGAACCCACCCGTCAAACTAGGAGTGATCAGATATCGATGTTGGAAATATATTATTTAATTGTCAGTGGCCCAGTACACTGCCGATGAGAAGAACTTATCTGACCAGATAGCTGATGAAGATCGATAACTCTAAAATACAGTGGCTGTTTTGTGTGTCAGATATTTGACAACTGGCAAAATTTCTTTGCACAAAACGTTGATAAATAATAGATTTTGGGCAATTTATACTATAGTTGACTGTGGTTAGCATTATTTTTGGGCAATTAATCGATTGTGATAACTGAAGCGTATTTTGAAGAAATATTGTTGTATCTTGATGATATTGGAACCCACTGATCGGATTGGTACCTTTAAGTATAACGATTCTAAAATACTATAACATTATCACAGATAACATGAGAAATCAGAGAAATATATTTGGAATTATCATTGAGTATCACATCATATACATGTGTACAATCAAATAATAAATTGAACATTTGACAAGCAAAGGAACCTGGCACATAGCTCCATTATTCCATAGTTTAATTGAATGCAAAACTAATTATTATGCGGTGACATTATAATTTAATTTCTTAAGGGTGTGAGGTCAAGTGACCTATTGTGACTTGAGATTTCCATGCAAATCTCCGAAGCGAACGATATAGATGAAACAGTTGTCTGGGAAACTAACGCAGCCATATCATTAAGCATACATAACATTTAACTGACATCTGGGCTTGGTAAATTGCCATTTTTTTCAATAAATTAATTTTTTTTTTTTCTGGAATACTTGACCAATTAAAAAAAACAATTACCCGAAGTCTCTAATGGAACACATTCCAAGCCGACCCGCCCGATAAATATGTATTGTTTCAATACCGCACAAAGTCACACCCAGAAATATTTACTGCGGAGATTTGAAATACCAATCAAACATTGGTCACTTGGCGTCCTCCTTAATAATCCATGTCAATTTTGTACATATAATATACATATACAGAAACACACGTGTGTGCTGCTAATGTAAGTTTGAGGCGGATGCGATGGCATACTGATAGCGCGGGAGGCTTCGAGTATTATTTTTTCACAGTCACATCAACCATAAACTATCGGCCGGTAAAACAAATGTGAGGCCTCGAGCATTACTCTTTCACGATCACATGAACCATAAACCATCGGCCAGTAAAACATGTGAGGCTCAGTGTTTTTTACACATCAATCCGTCCAATTTGTCCTAACTTATGCTATCTGAGAACATTGTTCTTGAATATTTTCATTTTTACTCTTACAGAGGTATTACCGATCAATGTTCAACTTATTATCCAACACAATATTTACACATTTACCCACCGCGAGCGCCTTGGGTCCTATTACATTTACATTTCATAAATACAACTACGCAGCGCAAATTGAATGTGTTGGTTGTTTACTTGAACTAATGTCGTGCCATGTTGACTATGGATCACAGTTTGCTTTCATATTGTATGCAAGCTAATTACAACGTATAATCAAAACAGACAGTTGAGCAATATATGCATTTAATTAACACAACGTGCACAGCCCATGGTGGCATAATACATTCGTTTGTGTTCCTGCGTAGCAAATTTCGTTCCATTTAGTCAACATTTACTGAAGCTATAATATGTAAACAAAGAAAATCTAAATTCGAAAAATGTATGTAACTATGGTAATGATGGGCGGATGGAACCCAAACTCGAACTTGGCCCATATTGTTGTAAGGTTGTAAACCTGAATAATAACTTTCATTTCCACTATCCTCATCACTTAACAGTAACTTAAGTTATCACGCCGATATGAAAAGGTTCGTAATTGGTGAAAATGGGCGGTCCAAACCAAACATCAAATTTGAACTGTACTTTGTGGTAGTGAACCATATAATGAATTTCATCCCATTTACTTCAATTGAACACACATTATCATCTGGATACCAAACTCTTTGTGGACGGACATCTGGATGGACAGTTAGACATACTGGTTACATCGTTTATCAATGGATGTATAAACATTTGAACAGCATCTATTTCTCAAAAGAATTTATCATATAAACACTCTCATGGTAAAACTGTCAATTCCGATGAAGAAAAACAAACACAAGAATGAACACAATATGAAATCACAGTATGTAAAGCATAATGATTCTAAAATATGAATCCATTATCACAGCATATACATGTTTACAATCAAAATATAATTAGACAATCAGAGGCACTTGTCGCTTATTTCCAATGTTCCATAGTAGCACGGGATGCATACAGATAAGGTCAAGTGACCAATGTTGAATGGGGATTTCCATGAACATATCCGGAGCAAAAGTTATATATGAAGCAGTTGTCTGTGACTAAAACAGCCATATCATTAAATAGAAATAATATTTAACTGGCGGCTGGGCTTGGTAAGTTGCCAATGTTTGCTATAAATTTATTGTTGATAATTTGTTGTTTATGGAATTACAACACTTGACCTAGTTTTGAAAAATCAAAATAAAATTCAAAAACAATTACACGAACTTTCTAATTGAACAAATTCCAAGCCGACCCGTTATGTATATATGTATTGGTTTAAACACCGCACAAAGTCACACACAGAAATAATAGCAGCTCTGTAAATTTTGCTACGGAGATTTGCATGCTATTCAAAATTGGTCACTTGAACTCCTCCTTAATATAATATATGTTGATTAGCCTGACCTGATGTATATATATCATTAATATACAGACCGCACGTGTGTGCTGCTGGTTTCAGTTTAAGGCGGATGTGATGTCATAAGGATAGCAAGAAGAGACTTCGAGTATTATCCTTTCATGATCGCATAAACCATAAACTGTCGGCCAGTGAAACACACGCGAGGCTCTGTTTATTACACACCCATGCATTTTGAATTTTTGTCCTAATTTATGCTATCCGAAATTTATTTTCATGAATATGTAAATGTTTACTGTTATTGGTAAATTGCCAATTTTTGGCATAACTTTATTTTTTGTTCTGGAAATCAAACACTTGACCTAGTTTTGAAAAAAAACAATATCAAATTAAAAAACAGTAACCCGAACATTATAATGGAACCCATTCCAAACCGACCTGTTAAATATGTATTGTATCAATACCACACATTCACACCCATATTATATATATATACAAAGTCACACCCAAAAATATTTGCAACTCTGTAACTTTTTCTGCGGAGATATGTATTGAAATACCATTCAAATTGGTCACTTGACGTCCTCCTTAACATAATCCACGTTGATTAGGTTGACCTGATGTACATATAGTATACACACACAAACCCACAGCGGATGTGAATGTGATGTCATAAGGATAGCACAGGAGGCTTCAACTATGATCATTTCACGAACACATAAACCATAAACTAACTCTAGCTATTTGAATAATTCGTTCGTGATATTTAGGGAATACACGTACTCTGTGTGTGTGGATATTTGGGAATTCGAGCATGAAAACAGTTGAGTTAACAACATTTGGGTTTACACACTGCTTTCATACTCAAATTTACGTATATCCAATACATTGAGAATACATACAGTTTTTGTTTGAATACCGAAATATTTCATGAATGTATGGAAAGAAATGTCGAATGTTCACGAGCGGTTACAATCCGCGAGTGAAAATTCGATATTTCTGTCCAGACACGACTGAGAGGTCTCATTTCTCCCGTCCGCCCTGTATATACTCTCTATAGACTAGCAATCTTCCACATTCACTAAATCACAATGTTCTTGTACATCGGATGATCGGATAAAGTTGTTCCAAGCCAACACGTGACGCCACGTTGATGTCCGGCAGCAGCAACTGCCAAACAAACATGATTCGATGACACCAATGATCTAGTTTCAGAATGTGTGTGTAGGGGTGTGTGTGTACCCTTAACGGTCACCTGGTGCGACAAACACTACCAGGAATATATACTCATGGTAGTGTTGTCGCACCAGGGGATGTGTGTGTGGCAGCGGAGTGATAGCAAGGTATTGTGGTGCAAAGTTGTCCAAAACTGTAGTTATTATAAATACCTTAATAAAGCTCAATGTTGCTGAGTTATGCGGTGTGTTTACTTTTAATAGTACATCAATTTGAACAATTCCCGGAAAAAAATACATCCTACTAATCATAAGTGCATTATGGAATACTGTTTATGCCAGTACGGATGCTTTAGCACCGACGGAAAGTTAAAAACGTCGGACGTGTGTGTAAATTCTGAACCGCGGCGGGCGAAATGTCCGCCGGAATCGAAATAACAAAACGAAAATTCGTATTGTTATTTCGCTTTCGGCGGTTGTTTTGTCGTGGGAATTTCGGTTGATACACGCGCGCGTCAGGTGATATGCGCACGCATTCAGAGCGTCATGAACAGTATTCCACACACAGCTGCGTGGTGCTTGACATGTTGCGGCTAACAAATCCAAAACTCTGAATCGACCAATCGACAAGCAGATATCAAGAGTGTCTGTTTCAACTTTACGCGCGTGAGATTTTTGTCGGAAAGTTGTTGGCTTGTTATACTTCTGCCTTCTACTTATGGTGGTTCTCTTGTGAAATGACGGATTAAATTATAAGAAATAGCAATGGTCTCGAATAAGGTTATAGCAGATAAGTTTCAGACAATTTACTATTACGCGCGGTTATATAATTTGTCTTCAATTGTTTCGCTCGCGTAAATCACCGGCAGGCTGCAGTTAAATATAATGAAACCTATATAGTTAAATAACGAAATCGTATTCCACTGTGGCTTCTAAGATATACATTCGAAGATCTACGTGTCTGTATTTCCCCGTTATTTTATAGCCAAGCATATAATACAACAGTGTACTAGTATTTCCATTGTAATTCATACACCATAAACTGAAAAAGAAACTGAAAAAGGCACTTTTTATCGAAATTTAATTACATGAAGTGAGATATACTGGTTTTGAAGAACATATAATATTTGTGGTTATTCGTAGCAATCCCAGAACAAATTCCTGTCAACGTATCTATATAGATAATCCATAATACCTACATATTTGGTAGGTACTCTAGAGTACCAACAATTAGGTACTCCCCTGGGACAAAGCTCAGTACCTACGTAGGTACCCCAGAGTACTTATTGTTTTAAGAGTGTACAGTAAATAACGTTCCGAATAACTAATGTATATGAGACTCCGCGGGCAGCGCTGTCATGAATTTTACGCGCGTTTGCAATGACACCGTGTTCCAATCAGCATCGGTTCTCCTATCTGTAGCCGAAAGCTGGTGAATCGAAAATTAAGGGTAGCAGCTCTTGACCAATTAGAATGCGCGTTTCATCCACAGGTACTCAATTTGAATCATAATTCAGTTCAATGTTCCAGTTTTATTGGCGAGTGAATTATGTCGTGTGATGTCAACATCGTTACATAACACTCCCAAATGGAGCCTGACACGGTCCCAAGCAGACGACAGGTATCAGTGCATTGTTATCTCTCTGGGTCTCAATAAAGCGTCCGTCATGAACGGACAGAGACGTGGCGACAGGGGGTTGGTGTGTCTCACACCCCCCAACTTTGATCAAAATGTTCAATAGTTGGAAATTTCATACCTGCCAAAACATTAGTTAGAAATTTCACACCAACAATGGGTTGAAAATGTTCCTGTAGTTTGATTTTCAAACAATTTATTGGGGGAATTAATTGTTTTTGGACCAATATTTGCATATTTTCCTATTTTTTGTCAAAATGTTAGACTGAAATGGTTATTAGTTGGAAATTTTCCAACCTTATGAGAATGACAGGTTGAAATTTCCAACACTTGGAAAGCTTTTGTCCTGGTCCCTCCCCATTGGCCGGTCAAAACCTGATAGTTAATTTAAGAAAACAATATTGTCATACATTTGGTTAACATTGTCATTAGAACTGTCATCAGTTGGAAAATTTCCAACCTAAGTGGGTGTGTCAGGTTTGAAATTTCCAACAGTAGGAAGGCTTGAGGCTAGTCTAGATGCTGGGATTTTGCAATTTTCTTGTTCAGATTTCAAAATTTTCCCACACCGGGCCGAACCATGGACGGCCCGGTGTGTCATTGTCCCCCCCCCCCCCCCGTGGCCAATGCAAAACTGCTAATTAGTTTAAGAACATAATCAACAATGTTACTACATTTCGTTCAACTTGTGGACTGAAATGGTCATCGGTTGGAGAATTTTCAACCTGAGGGGAAGCATAAGGTTTGAAATTTCCAACACTAGGAAAGCTTCAGTTGAGGCAAGTCTAGATGCTAGGATTTGTGATTTTCTTGTATAGTTTTCAAAATGTTCTCGCACCGAGTCGAACAACCATGGTCAGCCGGTTTGTCCTGGTCTTTTTCCCGTAGCCGTGTGCATTTGTCTGGAGTTAGACCACTGGATGTTAGGATTTATGCAATTTTTCAGGTTAAAATATCTGAATGTTTGAATGTTCTCATACCGGGAATATAGAACCATGGTTTATAAAGGGGGGGGGGGTACACATGGAATTATGCAAAATTTGCATGTGTTTTGTGTTTGATCTGATTCTGATTCAAGGGGGGGGGTGCGGTTGGAATTTCCCATAACATGATCTGGTATTCATCAGTATGACAAGCTGAATGGTACCCTATAACGCATGCGTGATGCGAGGTCGACAACTTGAGCAAGGTCCCGCGTACTCTTTCGGCTTCGCATCACGCATGCGTTAAACGAGTACCATTCAGCTTAGGTGACGTTTACACATAGCCGGTGAAGCCGTTACCCGGCGAACCCGTTAGCCGGCGAAGGTTGGGCAGAGTGTTTACACATCGCCGGCGAAGATACGCATATATTCATGTGTCTCCTTTACTTGATAATAGTTTTCGTTTTAGTTCTCACTGAACTGCAATATGATATTGCTGTACACCTGTAAACATCTAGCCGCTTCCTATTAGAGATATGGTTGGGCAGTATAGTGAAATGAAACTTTTTAGAAATGGAAATGCCGAAATTATTAATATCCAACTCAAACTTTCAGGTATTGCTATTGGTAATTTTATAGATATTTAAAAAACATTGTTAATGGTCTGTTTGGGTTCACATACAGCCTGTGAAGTGAGTGTCGCACCAAAAGCATGGCCATTGTCAGTTTTGAGATCTTTTCGTCGCATACATCTACACATTGGTGTCTAATCATTCGGATTGGATTTTATATTATATATACAAGTTTCAACATCGCGAATCAAATGTAACACATTTTCCGTTTGCACATTATACAATAAAATATGTTTTTCATTTTACTCGGGCGTTCACCATGTCCATGTATATATGGCCGTGGCGATGGGGGTGTCTCATCCCAAGTTTAATCAAAATATTCAAAAGCTGGAAATTTCATACCTGACACGGCAATAGTTGGACATTTGACATCAGCAATATGTTTAAATTGTTCTCGTAGTTTTATTTTCAACAATTTGTTATTGGTGATTTCTTTAGGCAACATTTGCTTATTTTTTGACCGAATTGTTGGACTGAAATGACCATCAGTTGGAAATGATCCAACCTTATTAGAGGTGCGTCAAGTTTGGAAAATGTCCAACAATTGGAAATCTTAAGGCTGGATGCTAGGATTTTGCAATTTTCAGGGTTCAGATTAAAAAAAATTCTCACACCTGGCCGTAACCACGGTCGGTTGATAACTTCCAAAGATGAACAGTCCCACACCTCCAAATCAGGCCCTCTAGACCCGTCCCTGTGTAAATATGTCCACGGCGCACTCAGATTTAGATTATTGAACTAATTGTCCATTAAGTTTGAATCCACAGAAACGTGCCATCCCATTTCTTCCATATATATATATGGACATACATGTACATGAATTAATTCCCTCTAATGCGCAACAAATGTACCATGCACATGCAGAGTACGTGTACCATCATCGGTTAGTATTTATAATAATAGCTTATAACCAAGGTGCGTGACCACCGACCTGACAGCTGATTAGAGACAATCAAACTGGCACACTGACCAATATATACACAGGTGAAAAGCGGGCTGGTCTATCAGCGATTGCACAATAATATTGTTCGAGTTAATTGTTGAAAGGAAATCACCCATGACGGCATGACCCCAGATAAACATCTAACTTAACCGCAGAGCGAATTAGAATCCATACGAGAATCAGGTGCTTGTACTAAATCATTTTATCCAAAAGTTGAAAACCGTATAGCTGAGTATCCGGATAGCCGTAATTCTTATCCGGCGAAGTATAAACACTCTATTTTTATCGCTGCCGGCTAAAGCGAATGCGATCTTCGCCGGGTAATGTATAAACACCCCCTTAGTCACAACTTGGCGCGGGTTTTGAAACAGCGAGCAATCCAACAATTGCACGTCGCTCAAAGCGCCTAAGCCACTGGTGTGTGAAGACTCAACGACCGACGAAGCGCTGCGAACCCATAACGATGTGTTACAGCGAATACGAGTCCGACACGCTAACCACTGGACCACGGAGCTCCATATTTGAAGAATTAAAAATACACAACATTGAATAGCTAATTTCGCTGAAGTGTAATTCATTTACGCTTAAGCGTAATACACTTCGCTTAGGCGTAGATTAATTATGCTTAAGCGTAAATGAATTATGAAAAAGCGTAAATGAATCATGCTTAATCGTAAATGAATAACGCTGAAGCGTAATGTTGATATTGATTTAAGCTTAATCGTAATGTAATTATGACTATTACACTTAAGCGTAATTCAATTACGCTTAAGTAAACGTAATTCATGTTACACGTTTGCTCAGTGAGTAGCAATCGGAGACGGGTTGACCTGGCCATCTATGAACTTTCAGCATGATTACTCTGGTGGATTTACAATGTCCCACTCCAACATAGTTTCCAATACATTTGAGCGACGTGGTCATTGACACTGAATGTCGTTACTTTATACATCAATTTGACAGACGTATGCGATGGTAGTTGAGGTGCACGAACCGTCTGTGATCATCAGGCCGCTTGGTCGGTACATGCCCATGCAGTGATAGGTACCACTGTTTGGTTCTCCAGCTGCCCAATTGGTCCAAGGCACAAGTGATCCGTCAGAGTACGTCCATGTTCCGTGATGTCCTTCATCTGAGCCGTCCATCCAGAAGCAGCAACCACCGGTGTATGCTGGATTATAATGAGATATGGTTGCATGATAATGTTTTTCGGGCGTTCCAAATAGCGTATTGTTACTAAAACACCGGGCCGCGGGCTGATAATAAAAAGTTATGATCATTATCGGCCCGCAGTCCGGCAACTGACCGGAAGTTATATCTCGTTTACTGTCACGGGAATTAGGTCCCTTCAACATGAGACTTACCGTGTCTATTTCAAGAACATAATGGGAAAATGTACCATATTTCCTCACACTGTAGTGATTTTACGATTGGAAATCACGGTATATGGTTGAATTATTGTCTCAAGCTTAAATATGCATAAATAACTTTGGCTGTCAAACTCTCATCGTTTGTCACTCGTCTTCAATGCTGGTATCTTTTGTTTATTTAAATGTTCTTGGAAGTATCTCTTTCTTAATCTAGGCCTACATTATTCAACTGGGTCAAATGTCCAAATATGTGGTAATAATAACATGATCGTATCGGACATTATGGTTTATTAACGGCCCGGCAGGAATGATTAACAGCCCTCGGGCCTATTAGCTGCCATCGACTTTGTCTCGGGCCGCTAATATGCCCTTGGGCTGTTAATCGTTCTACTGGCCGTTAATAAACCATAACGCCCTCAAATATCATGTTATTGTTATATTAAGATATAATTTCCCACACGGAATCTCAAGCAGGGACGTGGAGTCAGGGGGTTTGGGCTGCCTCATCCCCATATAACTTTCATCAGAATGTTCAACAGTTGAAGATGTTATGCTTGATGCAACATCGGTTAGAAATTCCACACTAAATTTAGGCTGAAACTAGTTGGCAGTTTGGTTTTCCAACCATAATTTAGAAATGTTATATAGGACTGAGAAAAGGCGAACGACAGGAGCGTGAACGTGAAGCTCTTGGCGGATTTCTAGCGATTATGCCCGATCCGATTTAACAGCAAATAATAGTAATATAGTAATTATATGGATACAGTTTAAATAAAATGAATATAGCGATTATATGGATATAGATTGAATAAAATACAAATCGCTTTCACTGCTCAAATACAATACAAATACTTGTTCTAGTTAATGTATATGATTACCAATATAATCAATTTATAATAGTAATCAGTTACAGTTTGATTCCATCTGATTACTTTGAGATCAATTAACACAGAAATTCATATTTAATTTTCACATAATCTAAATGACATTATAGATTATAGCCACATGACGGTTTGCTCTCCAAAATAAAATCATAGGTGTAGTTTTTCTGTGATTAGTCAGAGTATGTCCATGTTCCGAGATGTCCTTCACCTGAGCCGTCCACCCAGAAGCAGCAACCACCGGTGTATGCTGGATTATAATGAGATATGGTTGCATGATAATGTTATCGATGCCCGCTAATCTACTGAGCACGTTGTTGAAAATTATGATCGGCCACCCGTAACCGTAGTTATGCCGCTTCATGCGATTGAATATTCCATTATGGATTTGCGGTCTCAATCGTTAACCTTCCTTCATGTAACGTAATATGCGAGACTAATATTGAAAGGCTGTGGCAATTGGCTTTTATTTATTGATTGATGTAAACATATTTTATTCCAATAAAAAAATAACATGTTTAAACATTTGACAAATATATAACAGTAAGACAGAATAATAATATATTATCGGACGATTGGAAAGGGGATTAAACAACAAGCCCAAGGGCTTTTATTAAGTTTGCTCCCCTTTTGTTTCGCTCACACTCTTCATTAGGTGTAGAGGGGGTGGGACGGGAAGAAATGAAATTATCATAATTATGGTATAATGTTGTTGTCGTGAGAAGCAGGGAGAGAGATTGTGAAGGAGAAAGACATAGAGAGGACGAGAGAGAGAGAGAGGGGATTATATGCTGAGAGAGGAGGTAGTTGTGAGAAGTGTTCAATAATTGAGTTGAGTTGTTACGTAATAGTAATAATAATGATGCTCAACTATACTATTCTTCGTGTGTCAGGCGCCATCGGAGGGGGTCAAGCGCAGTTATTAATATGTTGCACTGGTCAATAAGTAATTATACATGTATTGTGAGGAATATCATGCTGCCGCAAAACTCGACCATAGTCCAAAGCAATTCGCTGTCCGTTCAGGTGATAGAATCATGGAAATCTTTTTGTTCTCATGATATATGTCTGAACTGCATTAAATATTTGTTTGTTTTCGCGAAGGCTAAGCTCCCTTGATCCCCGAAATAGAGTGTTTTCAGATAGGGCAACATAGTTCTCTTCTGTGCTCTTGATATATCTACTGATTCTGTCTATAGAAACGCCTGGATCATCGGAGCTGACTTTGTTTTACAAATGTGTGGTTTGACCCGATGATCTTATTATAGAGGTCCCGTTGACATTCGATGTCTTAAAATGGCACTACTAATTAATTAATTTAATTAAATAATAAAATTCGCTTTTGAATTTGTCCCGGTATAAAAATAGGTCGATAAATATCTGAACTACCTTTCTATAATACGAGTAGTATATGACCAATTCAGAAGGACGCTTAAAAGTCATGAACAAAATACAACTGCGAGCACAAAAAATCGCACCCAAGCAAACTCATGTTTGTATTCATACTGTTTGACTGTCAGGAAAATGTACATTTGGTTATATTGACATGATACTTCTATTATTTATAAACGACACCCACTGCTTTCTCTGTATTTGAATCATACAAATTATGTAGTACTGTAAACATTTTAGAGTGACGACAGCCTAATATTTTGTTCCTATGGTCTACAGTTGGAGTTTGTACGCGACCGCTGGCGGGGATGACAGGAAGACACGGGGGTGACAGGAAGACAGCCTGGAAGGGCTATATCACCCCGTGCAATATACAAAATATTCGTATTTATTGTTAATATGTTAGTTATATTCATGCATGTATTTTGTAAATAAACTTATCCTATCCTATCCTATCATAATTAATTCAAACGGAATCTCACATTTATCGAACAATATAAGTAACAAAACACACATTTCCATCACTATACCGACCTATTTGTTCGGAAATCATCAGCGTAAATAGGTGTGTAACTTTTTAAGATCATTTTGTGATTCGAACGATCGAGCGACGTCCATCTAAAAAGAGACCTAAAATATAGTCAATCTTCAAATGAATCTAACATGTTGACCAGATATTACCAAAACATAAAATAAACACTATTTTTTTAAGCTTAATATTTGTCGTAAATCTTAAGCACGATTAGGTCAAGTATATACTGGTATCATTATGGTTGGCCATGCATACAGGACAACGACCTAGCACGCTAAACAACTTCAGTATTTACTGATGTTGTTGCAATTTAGAGGCGACTTTCAAAAATCAGTTTAAATTAATTAAAGTATATGTAACCACATTACTCATATTTCCTGAACAAATTGTTCATGTACGATGTGAATATGGGACATGCAAACAAATTGTAATTAACGTCAGTGTTAACATACATCACCGTGAGACCATACAAGAAGATCCAAAATAGCATGGGAGACATCCTAGGAATATATTCACCGCTATACCACACAAGAAGATCCAAACAATTATAGGAGACATTCCGAAGAATAGATGCAGCGGAAATTAGGAACTCGTCACCAGTAATGTGTGTAAAGAAACCATAAACGTTATCAGCCATGCATGTGTGAATTTTTCGGCGCCCCATCACAATTTCAAAACCCGATAAAATGTCCTCTTTTGTAAGCTGATACGTTATCTGACCATGCCAAAATTATGTATTAATAAGTTCATAGTTTACATGCAAATATATGGTATAAATTAACTTTCAAAAATAATTTGATAATTATACTCACCAGCTTCATTGAGCACGCCCACCATCATGTTCCAGATGGCAACAGTATTCACTCGCAGTAAATGGCCACCGTCTCCATTACATGTTGCAACCCCCTCGTTGTGAGAGTACTCTCCCATTACAACCTTGAAGCAGATGGTTTGTCCACCGGCATCCTCACTACGATAACCAGTTGGACATGCTGGAAGTAAATAATGGTTCACAATCGCCTATATTATTATGAGAATATATATACACACTGTCAATAATATTCCCAAAAATACCATAGTTAGTTGACTATTCGATGAACCATCATTTTGTTCTGAATCAGGTTCCATACTGACATACTGTATCCATTAAGAACAAAATTGTCACAAAGACAAACTTCATTGGTTCGGCGATATCCCCATACTGTGTGTTGTGCAGGGAAGCCATGTAGGCATGTACTAGACATATAGATCCAAAGTTATATGTACCGAGGGAATTGTTGGCATTATTTTTTGATGAGTTTATGTGTTACAACACAATGGGTATTATAGTATTTAGAGCTAGATGTAAGATGTTATTCCAGATTAAATCTGAACTTGGCTATTTGCTCATTCACCAAACTCCGAAAAGCGTCTCTTTGTATTTACGATTGAAATGTTCTAATTGTATACACGCATTCTGAAATATGAATTGTTGTTATCCGAGAATAAAACATAAAACCACGCAATAATATGGCTCAAAATGCTGCGGGCTTCACATTTCACATGGATCACCAACTATTTATCGGAGCCGGGCATTACCAGACGTGCTCCACACATATGAAGAGCCAGGCCAAAATTATTCTACATGGTCTTGAATAAAACAAGTTGTAATACCGGTGTCCAAAGATAACTTGACTAACCAGTTGCTAGATATTCGAGAATTGATACTAAATCCATGTAAATACAAATCCGAAAGCTGTACATTCCTGACCTCCTATACATGCAATGCTTCTGACATTGTAATAGTAACATAAATTGGGCAATATCACGTTTATATAGACAGACATGATATAATATAGTTAATCTTATTCCATTACAACAAAGCAATATCATACCATACTATTATCGCGTATTCTATTAAACCCCCATTATAGTGGAGCAGCAAAGACAAGACCAAAACCATATGTTAGAGTTGAACCACGTCGCCCTATTGCATATCAAAATGTTCGTACATATATGGGGAATATAAAAACTGAGTTAGCAAGAAAAAAATATGTGCGAATTGAGATATTGGGGGAAACCCACCTTTTCGTATAAAATATCAGTGAAAAATTGAATTGAGCTCAAGAAATAACATTTCAAGTTATTTGTTTTGGAGACCTACCTGAACTTTAGAGTGTGGTCAGTCTCGTATGCTATACGTGTTTTGTGTGCTATCTTATCGTTCTAGGGTTCATTTTGGAGTAAAAATTACCCTTTTTGGTAAAAACTGAGAATATAATAACATAATATATGTCGTCATTGGATGCAATTTTATAGCAATACCAAGTGTTATCTAGCTATAATTATGCTTGTGATGTGGTTAACCAACATAATGTGCTAAATCTGGTAGCTATGGAGTTTTCGGGTGGACATCGTAGTTTAATTGGAAATCGTGATATTGGCATATAAAACCAGTTAAATCATGAATTTGTGTCCCGAAAAGAAATAAAAGAGTTTATTAACTTGAACTGTAGCTTGTCGCTCACCACCAATATATGTTTTATATCAAAACGTTCGTCTGCATTTGGAGAATAAAGAAACGGATATATAGTCAGAAACCAAATCAGTGTCAAACCTGGAAGCAAGATCTAGGAATAACAGTTCACCAATATATGTGGTCGGTGATTCAATTAGACAACATAATATGGTCATTTTTCACATTATGTGTGAGGTTTATTGTGTGCATAAACGTTTTAGAGTTCATTTGGGCCAACAAACACATTAATTATTTTTTGGAATATGAGAGAATTATGGAATCCATCAGAACATAATATACATATTTATTGCTGGTTTGTTTGTAGAAATTATTTAGGGTTACGCAGTAATAGGCTGAGTGAGATTAATTGCATTTGATATAACACTGTGTCATTTCATATTAAAGATATATATCATTTTGCGCATACACATTTTGGTAAAAGGGATTTTCCACTCAAAAGAAACAAACACAGCAAATCATTGGTGTATACATACTCAGCCAATACACTGCATCTATATCCATATAATTCGATGCACTTTAATTGTTAAATAACACATTTATGTACATTTTCGGAATTATTTTAACAGTGAAATTAACGGAAAAAATCTTGCACCAAAATAGCTTACGAACACTGGAATGATTTTCACTGGTGCATGTATCAATGACATTAACACAATTTGCCTCACGCTTCTATGGTCTCTGCTACTCCACTAATAGCTGGCCCACTCACATAATATGACACTATGCAGGGCATACATAGAACGACACTGATGTGATGATAATGGGAAGAAATTTGCGAAGGATCGTGTAAATCATCATGAACCTTGATGTCAATTTAGGCCCAACGCAGGTAACGACTCGAATGATTTACTTTGTATAATCATGTGGACTGTTTTGGATGCGATTATTTGTTACTTATGTGAGAGAGTGTGTGTTTGGTGTCGTCGGGAACATTCCCTAAAATCTCATATTTAGGCTTTATTTTAAACAAATCAGGGGCAAGAAAGAAAAGAAAAATAATCGTTTTTTGTTTTACAAATTTATTATTTTTCTGTTTTCGTCGCTGGAATCGAGACGATGGGATGTTTAGTCCCTGGAACATTGTAGTTTGACGTATAGCTCCCTGGAAGAATATAGGTTGGAGTTTAACCCCATGGAATACTCTATGTTTAAGTTTAGCCCCCTGGAACACCGTAGGTTTGTGCCTAGCCCCCTGGAAAACTTGTGCTTAGCCCCCTTTGAATAATGTGTTGGTGTTTACCCCCCTGGAACACTCTATGTTGGTGTTTAGTCCCTCTGAACACTGTATATTGCTGTTTAGCTGCCTGGAACACTGTATGTTGGTGTTTATCCCCACCCATGGGATATTATAGGTTGGTCTGTAGCCTCCTAGACACTTCTAGGTTGGTGTTTAGCCCACTGGAACACTATATGTTGGTCTTTATCCCCCCCATGGAACACTATATGGTGGTCTTTAGCCCCCTGGGACACTGCAGGTTTGTGTTATCCCTCTGTAACACTGTGGTTTGCTTTTTAGCCTCCTGGAACACTGTGTGTTGATGTTTAGCCCTGGAACACTGTATATTTGTGTTTAGCGTACCTGGAACACTGTTGGTTGGAGGTATTTGCAGTATGTAAGTGACGGTGTTGTTGGTGGTGGTGGTGGTGGTGAATTCCGGCCAGACGGTATCCAGAGTCCGATGTGCTCCAAAGGGATGGCTGACCTGATGATGTAGTCAAATCGAAGGGGAAGAAGGTCGGCTGTAAGCCGTTCGGATGTCCTGGTAACTTTTATCTTTATCCAGCTGTACCTGTCTTCTCCTGGTACCATATCCTGTTGGTGTCCTGAATGGTCATCTTCCCTATCTTGGTTCCGGCATCCAGGTATGTAACCGTTTCTGTTGGTCCAGAGATTCCGGCGAAGTACTGCCCTTCATTATGCCAACATAGCCGACCGACAACCAAAATCTGAGATCGAAGTGGGATCAGATAATGGATGTCGATGCATCCAGGTTAATCCGCGGCGTACAGCACAGCCGAGCAGTGAACCGACGATAAATTCCAAATAAACCAAATCGATGAGGCATAATTTTCGACGAGTGCTCGCTGTCACACAGTTCCTGCTAGCTGTGGGAAGATGGAGTTGAAGACCTAAACGACAACCACCTGTTGCCATGAGACTATGTTAAGAATTCGCCACTAGCATCAATCAACTCATGTGGGTACCAGCGTTAGCAAAGCCTGTCCGTGCTGGCTGCTGAAGATAAGCCGGTAAGTGATACCTGCATGTGACGACGGTGTCGGTTACACTGGTGTAAATAAGGTTCGGAGAGACCTCTAGCGGATGCGGGATGAATATATAGGAGAGAATAAAATAGACACTGGGGCCTGATGGTCAATAGCCTTGTGTGCTTTTTGCATAAACAAAATCATCACACCTCTTCCCTATGGTTTCCCACTGGTAAAATAGCCATTGACACAGGAATTAACCCTCTGTAGTGAAGTTTGAATTTGTTGTTGTGGTCTAAAATATGACAGTATTTTTTTTATGCGGTTCTGACACTAGTTAGGAAAACACAAGATTTAAAGGCGAATTCCCTGCCTGTCGTATACCTGATTTTTTTGTGCAAAAAGTTTCCCAAAGTGTCAATTTGTCAGATTTAAAGAAAATTTTGGACACAATGCTTATATTGTCAATAGTATACGCTAAAACGTTAGCACTGAGGTCTATGGAAAATATTTACACTTGTGTAACTTAAAGGGGAAAATGAGCTGTTTGGACTTTTTGATTCCTGGGAGTCACTTCAAAGTATTTTATTGCATTTTTTAACAGCCTGGTCTTCCAGTCCAATGAATCTCTCATGGATGGTGTAGCTATTCTTGCTGCTGATGTCTTCTTGCTCTTACATCAGCCAAAAATAGTATGATTTTTTCATAAAAATTGCCAATTTTTCAAGGTATTTTCAATTTTTTTCAAGGTGGTAGTAGTCACATGATAATGCAAATGACCCATAACATGAGCATGTCAATGAGACACATATCACTTGTTATAAGAAGCCAATCTGACAAGTATTTTGGATTTTATAGCCAGTGATATACAGATATATATCATACAAGTTAGTCATTTCCACTGGTGGGTATGGTCATTTGAAGGTTAATAGCACTAAAACTTGGACAGATATAAGAAAATGCTTCAGCACTTCAAAGAGAGCATATTTTTGTTCAACTAATTCAATATACAACCACATCCAGTTATCTCGGATCACACTTGCAGACCTGAAAATATCATATTTTAGTCTTCCATGTGCTGATAAAGTCATGTGCTGCATGCTCAGCTGCTCCAATCTGGACTCAATGACCTCACATTACCAGAAGTTCTCTCATGGAAAGGATCTTGTACAGTCTTCCATAGCTGAGCCAAGTTTGCAACACCAGACCCCAAAAACTGTGTGAAAATGGGACCTGAACATGACCTGTGGTGGAAATTTGTGCTTTTTTATGAATAATGTGTTAAAGGGGTGGGGTTAAATTGTGTGTGATAAATAAAGAACCACAGAAGTGATATTGTTTTTGAACACATTTTTTCCATTGATGGGCAATTCTAAAGAAATGTAGGGAGTTACAATTATTCCGCGAAAAAGCGGGCTATCGCTTTAGGTTACACTGGTGTAAATAAGGTTCGGAGAGACCTCTAGCGGATGCGGGAGGAATATATAGGAGAAAATAAAATAGACACTGGGCCCTGATTGGTCAATAGCCTTGTGTGCTTTTTGCATAAAAAAAATCACCACACTTCTTCCCACTGGTAAAATAGCCATTGGCACAGGAATTAACCCTCTGTAGTGAAGTTTGAATTTTTTGTTGTGGTCTAAAATATGACAGTATTTTTTTATGCGGTTCTGACACTAGTTAGGAAAACACAAGATTTAAAGGTGAATTCCCTGCCTGTCGTACCTGATTTTTTTGTGCAAAAAGTTTCCGAAGGTGTCAATTTTTCAGATTTAAAGAAAATTTTGAACACAATGTTTATATTGCCAATAGTATACGCTAAAACGTTAGCACTGAGGTCTATGGAAAATATTTACACCTGTGTACCTGTCGGGCGTACCCGGAGGTACGATCCTCTCCCACCGGCGACTCGGCCACGAATGAAGATGATGTAATAAGGTTACACTCTGAGATGTAGCTATGTAAACTTATGGTACCCCAAGACAGTTCCACGTTAATATTTGAGCGATTAAAGTGTTTACATGATCTGCTTTTCATGTATGCGGGTCAAAATCCAATTAATCGCTATTCATGCATCACGCGCGCGTAAACGACACCTCAATAATTTTTGAGTGGAAATTGAGATGTAATCATCGTATTGAAAGTGGCTCAATTCAGTTCTCCTCGTACATATACCCAAGCGGGTTACAACCTATACTTGTCAAATGTCTAGTTCGTCTGTCATCCATCGGAGTATTTCACACTAATGTCAAACTAACCTTTTGGTGTCGTTGTGGGCTGTGTCGTTGTGGGTAACGTCGTTGTGGGTGGAGTCGTTGTGGGTGGAGTCGTTGTTGGCGGTGTAGTTGTGTGTGGAGTCGTTATGGGTGGAGTCGTTGTGGGTACTGTCGTTGTGGGTGGTGCTGGCGTTGTAGTCGTGGATGCTCTTATCCCAATCTGAAAACAGAACAGCTGCCATATAAATTCACAGAGGAGTTCCCTGAAAACAATACAACTGCCATATAAATTCATAGCGGTGTTCCCTGAAAACAATACAACTGCCATATCAATTCACAGCGCGAGTTCCGGCGACACCCGCTTATAAAGTAGTACAGTTGCCATATAACTCCACAGTGCGAGTTCGGGCAACACCCTCTTATAAAACAGTACAGCTGCCATATCAATTCACAGCCCGAGATTCCTGAAAACTGTACAGTTGCCATATAAATTCACAGCGCGAGTTCGGGCGACACCCGCTTATAAAACAGTACAGCTGCCATATAAATTCACAGCGCGAGTTCGGGCGACACCCGCTTATAAAACAGTACAGCTGCCATATAAATTCATAGCGCGAGTTCGGGCGACACCCGCTTATAAAACAGTACAGCTGCCATATAAATTCATAGCGCGAGTTCGGGCGACACCCGCTTATAAAACAGTTCAGCTGCCATATAAATTCACAGCGCGAGTTCGGGCGACACCCGCTTATAAAACAGTAGAGTTGCCATATAAATTCATAGCGCGAGTTCGGGCGATAACCGCTTATAAAACAGTACAGCTGCTATATAAATTCATAGCGCGAGTTCGGGCGATAACCGCTTATAAAACAGTACAGCTGCTACATGTATATAAATTCACAGCGCGAGTGCAGACGACAACCGCTATTATCAACATGTATTAGAAGTTGCCAAACAGTGACAATTTTATTGAAACTTTACCTAACTTTTTGTTTCCAAACTGTTTTGACATATGCAGCTCCTACAGTCAAACGCGAGGATTCAAATCCAACTGGTTCATCATTTATAAGCCATACAACTGTTTCTTGGAATTTTTGTATGGAAGATGGTTCATTAAAAGTGACTAGTTTGCATGTATCCTGGTTGTGTTTGAAAATTGAGAAAATTCCATGGTCGATCTACCGCAGACTTTTGGAAAAAGCTCAATACTTTAGTGAGCGATATCGGCAAAAAGGGCTATAGTAGATCCGGTCCCGATATAAAGTGTTTTGCCGAGCATTTTAAAAACTTAAACGAGGGCGATGACGAGAACGCAGATTTGGGTGAACATATAGATGAGCTATTTACTAAAACACACATGAGTATACTAAACGACGAAATCACCGAAGCGGAAATACGGGAAGCGGTCTCAAATCTTAAACACAATAAAGCGGCAGGTGTAGATAATGTATATAATGAGTACTTAAAATACTCAGTCGATGAATTAATTGAAGTGTATATTGGTATGTTCAATTTGATATTGGACACCGGGTTCTTCCCGGAAGATTGGGCCATTGGAATGATACAGCCCATATATAAGAAAAGCGGTGATCGTGAGAGCCCTGATTCGTATAGGGGGATAACTTTATTGAGTTGTTTCGCTAAGATGTTTACATCAATCTTGAATCGAAGACTTTCCAAATTGTCTGATGAAACTGGTCTCATTGGTACAAACCAAACGGGGTTCAAGAAAAAGCACTCAACTGTTGATAATGTATTTATTCTGCACAATATCATTAACATGTATCTTGTAAGTGGGCGCAAACTTTATTGTGCATTTGTAGATTTTAAAAAAGCATCCGATAGTGTTGGGAGAGAGGGATTATTTCTTAAAATGCTGCAAAATGGAATAAATGGTAAATTATTTAGGGTAGTGAGGAATCTGTATAGCAAGATAAAAACATGTGCGAAAAAAGAACAGGAACGTTCTGAATTTTTTGCCAGCAACATAGGCCTTTTTCAAGGAGATTTAATGTCTCCTTTTTTGTTTTCCTTATTTGTGAATGACTTGCAGGAATTTATCAGTAACTGTGTGGTCGAAAATTTAAAGTATCTCGATGAACTATTTTTTGACAATTTGAAATGCTTTGTGGGTATATTATGTTTGTTATATGCGGATGATACCGTACTAATGACAGACGACGAGGCAACTATGCACAGAGCGATTCAGGCATTTAGTGATTATGCGGACGCATGGGGTCTAGAAGTTAATGCGTCAAAAACAAAAGTTGTGATTTTCTGTAAAAGATTACCTAAGATTGTACCGACATTTATATTCAACGGTAAACCTTTGGAAACTGTAAAGGAATTTGTGTATCTGGGTGTGAATTTTTTCTTTAATGGAAGATTTTGTAGATCTATTAAGAAAACGTGCAAACTTGGCACGAAGGCGATGTATGCACTGTTAAATAAAGTAAGGAAATTAGAACTACCTGTGGATATCATGCTTCATCTTTTTGATACGATGGTAGCACCCATATTATTATATGGCAGTGAAGTTTGGGTGTTTGAACCCTGTAAATCAATCGAAAGTGTACATCTCAAATTCTGCAAGATAATCATGGGTATGAAAGAAAGTACACCAAACTATATGGTATACGGAGAATTAGGTCGCCATCCTTTAATAATTGAAATAAAATGTAGAATCTTAACGTATTGGTCGAAATTAATGTCGAATGAGGGCTCGATTATCGCCAAAAATATGTGTACATTTATACTGACCGTTTATCGAAATCAGCCTAGCAGTGGAGACCTCAAATGGCTCCGGTTTATAGAGCAGACATTCCAAGATACTGGAAAGAACTCCATGTTCATGAGCAGAAGGGATCTAACACACTCGGATATAAAACGAATAAAGGTCATACTTATTGATCAGTTTAACCAGGAATGGTTGGGAAATGTAGCTACATCATCAAGGGGTGGTTTCTATGGTGGTATTTCTGTACGTCCGGAGATCAGAATATATCTAACTGAACTTCCATGGTATTTAGCCGAATGCATTGTTAAGATTAGGACATCAAATCATCGATTACCAATTGAAAGTGGACGGTGGAAAAAATCAAAACGGAATGACAGAGTTTGTATATTATGTAATGACGGAATAGGAGATGAATACCACTTTGTAATTACATGTTCACACCTTAATGATATCCGAATCAAGTACATCCCGGAATATTACTGGAAATATCACAGCGAAGAAAAGTTTTATAGACTTCTGTCGATTGAAAACATTAGTATATTGCGGAGATTGTCATTATATCTTAAGTGTGCCTTTAAGGAACTGCCCAAACTCTGAGACACTGGAGACCCCACCCGCCTGGGCAAAAACTCCCCATTTCAAAACACATCCCAATTGTTGAGACCGGGGGTAATTATAACTACTGTTCCCCTGCATTATTCGATGTGGGTGACAAAATGGAAATGGGCGTGCCTCCACCCAGCGGGATTGAGATGTATAAATATTATGTTATTATGGCTGTGGCATGAGTATACGATTATAGCCACTAAATAGTTTCCTGCTATTGTACATATATGTATATATATTTTGCATGTTCTGTGTTAAATCATAGCTTTTGCAATAAACTGATTTGAATTTCCATTTCTGACTGTATCGGTTCCTTTATGTAACAGCGCTGCGAACACAAGTCTGTTGTGGAATAGGCGCTATACAAATGTTATAAATGATAATAAAACTGATTATTCAGATAAAGGGTAAACTTATATATATACAGACATGTACATGTATGCCATATAATTTCGTGGAATAATGTGGACTACATGCGTAATGCTATATACCTCATACCAGATTAAATTTGTGTCGCGCATAGTTTTGTGCATATATCATATGATATATTTATTTGTCACCTATATGTTGAAACAATTTATTTAAACTCTCCGATTGCGGAGAAAATAAAGGTATATATATAATTTCTTGTATTAATTTTAGTTGTGATTAGAACTCGACAAAGGGCACTAGAACCTTTGCTGACTGAACTAGCACTCTCCCGTGAGCCCATATAATCCTCATTGAAAGTTTGTCGATGCAGAAACATTTCTTTAGCTTTCCCTGTAGATAGCCTCACACACATAGAAGGATATATTCCTGAGTGTAGTCTGCTCGTGTATGTGGGGGCACCATACGGGTGTTCAGTAGATCATGCCATGAATATCTACTCTAACTACGCCCGTGGAGATCATATTCCACTAGTACAACACCTTGGAACTTTTCGAAGTTTTGATAGGGATCTTTATAAAGTCTAAACGATAACGCGGGGAGTATATATCTTAGTTATTATATGTTCCTTAATAATGTAGGTGAATGTCCTAACTCGAAACTTCACACGATTTAAGTGAATTTGTGAGCGATTTTGAGTCGAGTCGCTTACAATTATGGCATTTCTCTTGGGTAATTAACTCGATGTGTATAGCGATATCTGCTCACAAAAGTAAGAACAAAGCGTGCAATTTAGAGCTAGGACATTCACCTACATTGAAGTACATTATTAAGTAACAATCAGCAACTAAGAAATATATTCGTCACGCAAGTTTTTCGACTTTATAAGGTTCCCTGTCAAAACTTCAAAAAAGTTCCAATGTTTTGTAATGGTGAAATATGATCTCTACGGGCGTTAGCCAGAGTAGAGATTAATGGCATGCTCTAGTTTCCCTGTATGAAATATGATATTCCACAGTTTAGGTGTGCAGCATATAGGATTTTCGTCTGCGCATTAATCCCTTACCTTGCGTATGTAATACACATTTGTCGATTGTTCCAGTTTGTCACAAGGGACGGATGTAACATTGGCACTGATCATCTGACATTCTGATCTCCCCGGGTCAAAGTTCGCAGCCTCGCAGTCATCGCGTTCCCTGCATTTTCTGGCGCATTGTATAACATCGGTAGCAACTGTTGTCGCCATGGGAACAACGTCGAACCGTCGCCCTTCGCATGTCTCTAACACAGTTCTCGATAGGCTTTGACAGAAATAAATTTCAACCACCACGGCTATGTATAGTTGCATGAACATCACGAGCCGGTCCATTTTCAGATCAATAGCTCCTACCTGCAAAGAAGGTCATGGTACGTCATGGAGCGTCATGGTACGTCATGTTACGTCATCATCACGATTGTTGTGGTCCTTGTATATACCTTAAGCGTTAAAGTTTGTTTACGTTTACATAAATAATATAATAATTATATATACGCTCAAGGTGCATATACTAATTACAAAATAGATATGTTCTAACTTGGTCGGACCGCAAATCTTATACAGTAGTTACCCCAGTCTGCCAAACTTCCTTACATTGCCGGTCGTCGGTAACACCAGTCAGCGACTGCCAAGTGAGAAACCCCGGTCTTGGAAAATATACGTAATACATAGTCTGCATAGTCACCATTTATATAGTTCCTAGTCACGGCCTGATTATTTTACTATTATATAAATATTGCACGGCTTGTCAGTGACTGTGTGAAGAGTGAATAAAATAACCCCGATACACGAAATCCTCCAACCAGAAGTCAGTTTGTACACATTATATGGCCACGTAACTAACTATTTACATCTCATCAAGCGTCCCGAATAATTTTACTGTAAACGCGAAATAAATAAACCAATGAGTTGTCTTGTGCAGTCGCGGAAACACCCGAACACTTCCGACTTGGTAGGGATAGAATCGGCCTTCGTTCTCAGAAAATGGCTTCCATGTGAGGGCGGCCGTTCGCTGGAATAAAAATGTTACTATTATAGAAATTTGTAACCGGATCGTTGACCGATTTTATGATCGATCAAGTACAGTATCGTACAGAAAGGGTTGTCTTACTTGTGTAACTCAAAACTGTTTAATTACCTGTACAATAATACTTGTAAGCCATATTTTTATTCACTATTCTAGTACAGCCCATTTGTTTGGGACAGGGATGCTGATAATCTGATATCCATATGGAAATATGTTTTCTTCAATTTTTGAGTTTGTTTTGGCCCAAATAAATATACTATAAGATGGACTCAATCATTGACAGTTGGAAGGAAGTAAGGAAGTGTTGGGTATTTGCACTAAGCGAAATGGAGTTGATGCGGTGCACCACCTTATAGTTGAAATATTATTATAACAGTTAAATCCAGGCTGTGTTCTTGAAAAAAACTGTTGATCAATGTTTTTATTTAGTTTTTTTTAAATAAAAACATTGCTAACCAGGTAACACACATATAAGTTTTATTTGAATGCCGGTGAGCTACATATGATTACAAGATATGTCCACAAAAGAATAGTCAATAATTATGAAACTTATCTCCATATGATACTGACTTCCTGAATATGGGAGGCCCTTTTCACATTTATTATTTATTTTCGCTTAAGCTCAAATATTTTCCCTTAAGCGTAAATCATTTGCGCTTAAGCGATAAAATGTGTCTATCAATTTATTTACACTTAAGCGCAAATACCTAACACTCCCTTACTTCCCTTTGATTGTGAATGATTGAGTCCATCTCATAGTATATTAGCATGGGCCCATACTAGTAGCCCCATACATACTCGAACATTGAAGAAAAAAACATATTTCCATATGCATATCAGCATCTCTTTCCCTGGTGTCCCAAGAATTGGTGCCTCACTCCCAGAGCTCTAGTACATATATTAAAGGGACATCTCCTGCACAGATACATACCAATTCCATGGTCACAAATAGGGAATTATGGATTACTGGGGACTTGCTTCCCTCATATGGTGTACTTATTGACCTGAAATAGGGGAAAAACCCAATTTTCATATTATCAGCATCCCTGTCCCCAAGAATTTGTGTCTCCATCCCAGAGATCTAGTATATTTTATAAAAGAGACATATCCTGCACATATCTATACCATTTCTATGGTCATAATAGGGGTCTGTGAGTTACTGGTGGATTGCTCCCCTCATATGGTGGGTCTATATAGACTTTAGTGATGTGTTTAGGACTGTGCCATTTAAATTGAATTAAGGGGGGTTAATGCATATTAATTTTTATTTGCGCCTAAGTGCAAATTATTTATGTTTAAGCGTAAATGATTTGCGCTTAAGTGCAAATGATTTACACTTAAGCGTAAATTATAGAAGTAATTTGCGCTTAAGCGTAAATAAATAATAGATGTGAAAAGGGCCTCCCATACCTGAAATGCCTTATATATAGGCTATAGCACGCATATCCTACAGGTCTGGGTGAACCACCGGTCAATCTATAATAGCCCCATCGGGCTAAAATAGACCGATCGGTCTTTCACAGCCAACATAAATCTGGGATAAAGGGAGTACTCTAAATTGTTCTTTCAAGTATCAACCATTTTTTTAAAAATATTAATTCTGATTTATTTTGAAACTAATGAAAGACAGGGTGTATTTTTTTCACCCACTGACCAACGCGCGAAGCGCGTTCAGTGGGTGTACTATAATCGTAGGACTTATGCGTTTCTGCTGAATTGAACTAGTGCCTATGCGTTTCTGCTGGGCTGCACTGACGTTTGATCGCAAAATAAAATTATAACCATTATCAAAGCACACGTTTGGATAACACCGCCATAAACAGTGACATATTATGATGTTGAGCTCGTATCGTCAATAAAATTAGAGTTATGACTTATAAAACTAAGAATTACTGCTAAAGTATTTCTACCAATTAGGTCACTAGATTCGTGTTGAGCTGGAACTTGAGAAATTTTAATTTCAACCAATTGAAATGCCGTTGAAAACTGAAGGGTTAAGCGATTATCGCAATAGGATATTGGAACACGTGTGCGTAACGTAACTATCACAAGTATAACGTACTCTGATAAGTTATCGCCAAATTCGTGCTTCAAACAGTTTAAACATGTCATCTTCGGCTCCTTTTATTTTATTTTTATGAAAATGAATAATAAATGGTGTGATAAATATGTATAATATGTATATAACGACAAATAGAGTAAAATTAGACATTTCCCCTTGAAACTTAGGATTGGAAAGCCAGGTACAAAAATTGGTGAAATATGAGTACGAACGTCAAAGTGTTCCCTGTGTATCGTGATAATTGCCAACCATGCGAAGCGAAGCCTCCATTGGCGATTATTTTACGCTGGATTTTTATCATCGAAACAAATCAATTTCTTCCATCTAAAAGATAATTACGTGCTTAACCCTGCCGTTTTCGGAATATATAGGAATTCCACGCAGAAACACCGAGTCTCAGCTTAAATTTTAGAAAAATAACAGTTTTATCGACATAAATAGATTTGAATGGGACAATTCCATGTTAAAATTTATCATCGAAAAAAATTCAATTTCTTCCATCTAAAACATAATTACGCGATGGACTCTGTCATTTTAGGAACATATATGTATCCCACGCACATGCACCAAGTCTCAGCCTAAAGTTTTGAAAAAAGACAGTTTTATCGACATAAATCGATGTTAATGATAAATTCCATGTTAAATTTGAAAAAAATTCCATGTTAAATTTGAAAAAAATTCCATGTTAAATTTGAAAAAAAATCATTTCTTCCATCTAAAACATAATTACGTGCTGTACTCTGTCATTTTAGGAATATGTAGGTATCCCACCCACACACTCCAAGTCTCAGCTTAAAATTTTGAAAAATGACAGTTTTATCGATATAAATCGATTTTAATGGCAAATGCGGTGTTAAATAAATTTTAGGGCCCTGCGAATGTTTTCTGAGCTGTTCTATATTGGTCACTAGAGTTCATATTTGACCGGTTACACCTGATAATTATCCGACAGTACAGTCGCGTTACTTTATAGGTCAACATTTGTCATTATCACCCGACAAATTTATTTCGGTCTATCGTTTAAACCCCTATTTTCTCCCGCGTAGCCTGACTAAATGTCAACATTGGTCTTTATCGCTCCACTAATTTGTATCGTTTCATCGGTATGCATTCCATATCCAATTATCAACATATAACCAACCCAACCTCTAATCCCGGTCCAATTTATTTATTTCTTTCATCGGTATAGTCACGTTACGTAATATTTTATCATGTGATACTTGTACTTATTTGTCTATGGTATTACTACAGTATACCGTATACGTATATCAATTGCTATGCCTTTCTATATAATCCTGGTGCCAACTATAGAGATAGATAATTTCAGACCCCCCCCAATTTGATATCATTGCTGCTTTAGTACAGTCGCGATGCAAGAAGCCTCCATTGGCGATTATTTTACGCTGGATTTTTATCATCGAAACAAATCAATTTATTCCATCTAAAAGATAATTACGTGCTTAACCGTGCCATTTTCGGAATATATAGGTATTCCACGCAGAAACACCGAGTCTCAGCTTAAATTTTTGAAAAATAACAGTTTTATCGACATAAATAGATTTGAATGGGACAATTCCATGTTAAAATTTATAATCGAAAAAAATTCAATTTCTTCCATCTAAAACATAATTACGCGCTGGACTCTGTCATTTTAGGAACATATATGTCTCACACGCACATGCACCAAGTCTGAGCCTAAAAGTTTGAAAAAAAGACAGTTTTATCGACATAAATCGATTTTAATGGTATATTCAATGTTAAATTTATCATTGAAAAAAATTCATTTCTTCCATCTAAAACATAATTACGTGCTGTACTCTGTCATTTTAGGAATATGTAGGTATCCCACACACACACTCCAAGTCTCAGCTTAAAATTTTGAAAAATGAAAGTTTTATTGACATAAATCGATTTTAATGGCAAATGCAGTGTTAAATAAATTTTAGGGCCCTGCGAATGTTTTCTGAGCTGTTCTATATTGGTCACTAGAGTCCATATTTGACCGGTTACACCTGATAATTATCCGACATTACAGTCGCGTTACTTTATAGGTCAACATTGGTCATTATCACCCGACAAATTTATTTCGGTCTATCGTATAAACCCCTATTTTCTCCCGCGTAGCCTGAATAAATGTCAACATTGGTCTTTATCGCTCCACTAATTTGTATCGTTTCATCGGTATGAATTCCATATCCAATTATCAACATATAACCAACCCAACCTCTAATCCCGGTCCAATTTATTTATTTCTTTCATCGGTATAGTCACGTTACGTAATATTTTATCATGTGATACTTGCACTTATATGTCTATGGTATTACTATAGTATACCGTATACGTATATCAATTGCTATTCCTTTCTATATAATCCTGGTGCCATCTATAGAGATAGATAATTTCAGACCCCCCCCCAATTTGATATCATTGCTGCTTTAGGACAGTCGCGATGCAACATCGCTCCACTAATTTATGTCAGTTCATCGGTACAAACCACTTTTTCTCCGAGTCCATATAACCAATCCAACATCTTATAGAAGTCCATAAATGACTATTCTGCCACTACATAGAGATGACTAAGATTCTGACACCCCCTTATTTTAATGCCTTGTTGCAACCGTAGAGTTGATCTCTGAGTTCAGATGCATAATGTGTCAACATTGGTCGTTATTGCTCTACAAATTTATATCGGTTCAACCCTTAGTTCCCTGTATCACCCACCCCTCCTTCAATTTATTTTTTCAGTTGTATTATAGTCTCGTTACATACACATTTTATCTTTTGTAACTTTTGCTTCAACGCGTTGAGTTCCGCTGCAGACAATATAAAACTGACGACATTTTGAAATGTAAGCAGGCTTCAAACTCATCTTATCCAAGAAAAACTCTGGTTACATAAGAAATTTGTGTATAAGGTGTATGCGCATTTGTCGCGTTAAAAACAAAAGGTCCCAAGTCAAGGTCCAAATCCCCAACACACTCATGTGAGGTTTAACTCCATCCTCATACAGTAATGTCCAAAGTAATTGACCACTTAACCACAGCATAATTATTGGTAATTTGTCAGGATTTTAAATGCTGAAAAAATACCCATAATTCTGCTGTGGTTAAGTGGTCAATTACTTTGGGCATTACTGTAACCAATATAAGGATTTGAGGTGTAATGATAACTCAATCCTCATACAGTAATGTACAAAGTAATTGACCACTTAACCACAGCATAATAATGGGTAATTTGTCAGGATTTTAAATGCTGAAAAAATACCCATAATTCTGCTGTGGTTAAGTGGTCAATTACTTTGGGCATTACTGTAACCAATATAAGGATTTGAGGTGTAATGATAACTAAATCCTCGTACAGTAATGTCCAAAGTAATTGACCACTTAACCACAGCATAATTATTGGTAATTTTTCAGGATTTTAAATCCTGAAAAATTACCAATAATTCTGATGTGGTTAAGTGGTCAATTACTTTGGGCATTACTGTAACCAATATAAGGATGTGAGGTTTAATGAGAACTCCATCCACATAACTAATAAATATGTGTAAAAATTAAACCAAAAAAAATAAATTCCATGATGGCGTCCAATATGGACTGCCTAATTATGCTCCAAAACATGTATATTGAAAATATAGTTGTTTATTGGGGAAAACCGATTATTTCAATAATGTTTTCATTAACTGGGATCCAAAACCCGACTTACGGGAGCGTGCTTCATGCGCGACTGTATCTTAAGCATATGTGCATATTTAATGAGCCAACAATTGGAATCCCAATAGAGAAGATTGGCACGTCGCCCTTGCGCATAGACATCATTGATGATCTCTATGAGAATCAAAATTGACATTTAATAGACAATTTCGATTAACCGCAATAACTTAAGGAATCTCTAATTGCGCTTAAGCCCAATGAGAATGCAATAAGACATTCCTTATTATGCTTAACCGCAATTACTTCCCATTCCACTTAAACACAATTAATATATCTCTCATTAGATCACCCTTCTGCAAATAGTAGAATAATCCTATATTTGTTCCACCCATTGTGCCATGGAGAATGGAGATGGACTACACCATCTGTATTATAAGGAGTTTATGTACTATATATAATATATTATTCTTTAATAAGAGATTCATTATTAGGCTTTATCAGCGAAATTTGAATATTCTTCATTGCGCTTAAGCGCAATTAAATATTCCCTTATTGCGCTTAAGCACAGTAGAGATTCCCTTATTGAGCTTATAAGCGCAATAAGGAATATCCCTTATTGTGCTTAAGCACAATTAGCTCTTCTTGCTCTTAATTAAAAAAAACAGTTATAATTGTATTGTAACTATTGGTTTGTCCTTTAAAGGTACTCAATCCGAAAAGAGGGTCCCCATCTCAACAGATTCCAACAACAACAATCCGATCAGAGGGTCCTATATTACTATTTCTTTGGCTTTGGGGGTAAAAATTATTTGATTCGAGTCGAGGAAACCATCAAACAAAGCTCAGAGTTATTAGATATTGATTTTTGAAATTTGTTAATTGCTCGAGATGAGTACTAATAACTGCCGTCAATTTGGTAACCTGCTCGAGATTTTACGCCAAAACTCTATTCAAACAGACAAGGATGGATAACTCTATAATCAGGGTACGCAATTTTGAATGTCTTCTGGGCCAGAAAGAATTCCCGATAATGAAAAATAATAGATTTCTAAAATCGATATCTAACAAATCTGAGCTTTGATGGGTGACTTCCTCGACTCGAATCAAATATTTTTGACCCCCGAAGCCATTGAAATAGTAATTGAGATGAGTTTTATCGGATTGAGTACCTTTAATATTTCCATACATCATGCCCACATATATTATAAAAGAATAGTACTATTATTATGCTCGTAGTAGTTAATACCACCTTACCGTCAATATTCTAGCATGGTTAATTTCAAAATCACAACGTTAATTGTTATTACTATTTGTGTGTACTGTATATGTACATCAGTCACCAATTGAGAAACTTAAGCACAGTCTGGTTGAATATCTACCATATATGGTGGATTATTCTCACATCCAAGCTGTTGGTGTCATTCGTGTTATTTTGCATGCGAAGTGGTAGACCCCCCCCCCAATAGCTTATCAATACCACTCAGGACAGTGGGTGTTTTTCCTCAATTAATTGAATTTCTTGTTTACTGGTAATATTCATTATAAATTTGAAAGAAAAAAAAGCAAACACAATTTCAAGATTCAAGATTTTTTTTACAACAGTGACCACTGTGTCAGGAAGACCAATCGATCTGACGATTGGGGCTATTGTGATTTATAGATCGATCGGTGGTTCACTCTATTCATTTCAAATATTGCTTATAAATTCCATTTACAGAAGTCAGATGCAGATAACTTCACCTTGAATTCGGCCAAATATGTTGACGTTAGATTAGAACGGTAGAATTCCCAGATTTGTTTATTTTCAATCAATAACTGATGGAGAAGCATTGGCGAACCTGGATAATTTCGGAGTTGTGCCAATCGTCTTTTCAATACTGTGAATACTAATTCCCGCCTAAATTTGCAAACAATCCATATATAATATATACACTTTGTTAGTTGCCAATTAATTGTCGATATTTCACTTAGAAAACTTATGAGAGTGAATGCAAAAACTAAGATATTATCCTGTTTTTTTTGTTGAATCTTCTTTCGGTTATCGACATGCCTGCTATTGTTTTTCGCTGTTCTGTCAGCCGTGCGTGCCAGTCGATCGTCGTTTTTCGGGCCGTTCCGATTTCTTTCGAATATCATTCCATGACACTCCGCGCGCTGATTCGCGCCGAAAATGTGTTGGTATCTGAGACGATTTCTTACTCTGATCGCAGTTTTCAACAATTGAATACGGGGCGAGTACCGCACCAATAATATGCCACCTTGGAGTTTTATTTCTAGTTTTGTATGACCTTTCTTATGGTATTATGGTATATCGGACACAGTTATGTCTGATATCAACATATGCAGCATGTTTGTATATGTTATAACCATTGGTATATCCACTTATATATATGCAAATGATCCCCAGAAACTTCAGCAGTGCCACGGGTGAATTATTTGAAGTGTTCGCGTAACGTTCTACATTGTTGCGCGGTTCGCAGGTTTGTAGAAAGACACCATTTCGCATCCATTTCGATCATTCTTCTAGGTTTAAATTATTCTTGCATAATTAATCAGTGTTCTGGCATAATAATATGTGAGGAAGGTGCAGTTACTTATTTGGTCGATTTGTCGCGGGCAGGTGCATAGTATACAATCACATCAAGGATCCCCATAATAGATCAATTTTCATTATACAGCTGCACGTTTCGGAATGCTGTACGTTTCGGCACCTGGACGTTTCGGCAACCGTGTTTGTGATTCGGCACCTAGCCGGTTCGGCACACGATTGATCGGCACTTCTGATGTTGGTGAAAATAACGAATTTATGATCACACGAAAAAGTCATAAATTGCTGAACCACGAAAATTTATACCAACGAATTTAAAGCCGTTCACAGTATTTGTTTTGTCCCAGTTTTTATTAATTCATTCCGCAGTTCCTCATATGCTACTGTTAACTTAGGAAGACTGGATTTGATCTGGCGTTCCCTTTGCTGTTTCGATGAAGACTTGAACATCCGTTCACATGAATACTAGATCGTTCCAGTGTATGATTTTATAACTCAATGGGAGAAACCATTCAGGATAGCACGGGTTAAAATAGCGTATTTCAAGATGTAAAATGTTTACTCATATATCGACGTGTGGCCGTTCTACCACGAGCCTGATGCTGCGGCGTCGATGTGAAAATTATATTGGTCAAATTATGTTAGCCCTCTGAACAGACAACATTGTCTGTTCGCGATATATAAAAGGGTCATCATTACTGATATTGCTAAGATACCCACACACTACACGAGGGGTCGAAGCTTGAAGTGCAGACACTTCTATCACGAGTCTGGTGGTGTGTAGTCGATTTGAAAATCCCGTTGTCGATTCGCTACGTCATACTATCACAGTTCTCTGAACAGATAGCCCTGTCTGTTCCCGGTGTATAAGAGGTCCATAAATACCTGGTATACTCACATACTGCACCGAGTGAGGAGCTTGAAGTCCAGACACTTATATCAAGGGGCTGTTGATGTCGTGTCGATGTGAAAATCAAATTGGTCGATAGCGCCTACGTAATAACATGCTAGCTATCTAAACAGACCATCCAGTACTTTTCTGCAACCGCTCAAGATCTTTTTTCAAAATAAAGCGTTGCCGACATTTTCGATGATATTGAACGTCTGTTGGTACATTACCATCGCTCAAACCTTTTGACAACACTGGTTCATAGTTTTGCGTCTGAGCTGCCGAAATCAGAGTCTGTCAAGATTCTACGTCTTTAGGTCGTGTTATATTCTTTTGATCACTTGGATAACTGGTGTAATGTATAACGCATTCATGGGTGTCCTCAATTTTTCTTGACTGGCGTATATAAATCAGCATCTAAACCATCTTCCCAATCCGATTCGTTACCGGTATCCATTATATTTTTTTTACTCTGGCGTTCCGTAGTTTTTGGAGCGCGTGCGGCGTGACGTCATTACTAAACGTTCTTGTGGAAATCTACAGGGAACATAGAAAGAGGGAAGGTCTACTTCAGTCAAACAAAATAATGTGGATTTTCAGGGTCAAGAGCTCCTTGACGGTCAATCCCATCCGATAATGGTACATAAATTATACCTATATGTGGCATATATGTGACCATTCCGCACATTTTGAGTGGTCACAAGACCCCTATGTCCAACGGTTCTGGATATATAGTCACGGCGGGTGGTAGTACTTCGCGCAAAAAGGGGCGTGGCCATTTGACCCATTTCGCCCTCAATGGGAAATGTGTCACCAACCAAATATTGTTCGTGGACCTTCAATTAGTGGATTCATGAAGAGTTTTGCTCTGGACATACAAGTGCATACAAAACCACCATGAGCTACTAGAGTAATTATATTATACCGTTGATAGTTTTGACTCACATATACGACCAGAAATGAAGTATTTTACAGAAATCGAACAGCAAAAATCAAACTGCGCGTCATCCAAACTGTAAACAATTTCGAACTTTGAACCCCAAATACCTTCGAAATGCTACATTCCAATGTAAGAAACAAGATTGTATACTTTCATGTTTTATTGATATAAAGCTACCGTTTTACAAAGGCTATCATATAGTTGTCCGAGAGGAGGAATAATCTTCGGTCCGGAGGCGAGGGGACAATTCCTCCACTGAGAACCAATATTTTGGCAGAGTCACCGAAACGCCGTGCAATAGTTATTATATGTTATCGAACGTTCTTCGTTCTTCATCCCATATTTAATGTGTTTCCTTTTCATCGTTGAAAGATTTGATAATTTTCAGTGCGAATTTTGTTGTCTTCTTTTTTTTTTTTTGCTGTTCACATTCTCTTCAATGAATAGTTCTTGAGTGTGCAACCTTAAATCTTCTTCTCCATGAGTCATTGTTGCCATTTTTTACTCATTTAGGAAAGCAATGGAAAGCAGGCGTCGTTGTTAAACAATGGCGTCAAATCAAAACAATAGTTTTACCGAAAACAAAGATTCGTTTAAAACACTAAGTAGTGCGAACTTAGGAATGTAACAAAAATATCAAAGCAATATTGGGATCACCGGAGAATAAACATCATAAATTCATTTTCATTATAATTACCATGTTGCTTACATCATTCATAGAGCACACGAGTGTCTTTTGCACTAATCCGTGGCTCAAACTCATTCATTTCTTGCATATATTATGTTGAGTATAAAATGAGATGGTCCCATGAACGGCCGGATTTATAGTGTACAGTGCCCCTTTATAAAATTTGCTTACGATATATATATATTGTGCTCTAGTTGTAGGTTACAAAGACATTTCAGACAGAAAGTTGTTGAACGTTTGCAGCGAGGCGGAGACGACTTTCAAATCACTTCCCCGGAATAGTGGGCATGCTAAAAATATATTTCTCAGGGGATAATGTGTGTGCTAAATTTAGGAAGCAGACTACCGTGTTGTGCACGAAACTATCGGTAATAGTTAATGTCAAGCAACCACTCACAAGCGTGGATTAAGCTCAAATTGTCAAGTGAGATAAAATATCCGATAACAACCGAGGACATGGGGTCAGTACTATGAATAATGTTATACCTGAAAATACAAATAATATTGATTAATTTGTACGAATGTGTTAGAGTGGTTTCATGGTAAAGTGAAAATTGAGCCGTATTATTTGTACACTACACTGTGAATATACAAACATTATTAATACAGTAATGCCCTAAGTAATCGACCCCTTAACGAACCACATTGTTGCAATTCATGGGAAAGCTCTCCCCGAGAGCTTTCCGATGAATGGCAACCAGCCATATTTCCGACTAAATCCTGAAAAGTTACCCATAATAGTGCTGTGTTTAAGGGGTCGATTACTTAGGGCATTACTTAGATCATCCTATGAATCTCTACTATATATGGCTACCTCACATATATAGCCCCACACAGATATAAGGATATATACTGACTGTCGTCTGCTCGTGTCCGTGAGGCGCACCATACGGGTTAATTATGGCATTAATGTAGAGTATTAGTTAAGTGTTATCGTCTCACTACCATACCATTTCGTCATAATAATAGGTTTATACAAACATTGTGCATCACATACAAGCTAATATTGTTCTCATTGTTCAATTTCACAACCACTAATTAGTGAGAAATTTGTTTGGAGGCCAATTAATCTGAACCATTAGCATACTTTCGACTTTTGGTAAAAAATTGTGGTCAAAATGGCCATCAGATAGAAATTCTCCAAACCATTGGCGGTATCAGGTGTCAACAGATGGAAAGCACGATGTACCGCTATCAACTTCCAACCCGAGCAGGGGGGAGTCGGAAAAGATTTGCAGGCACGTTTGTTTTACTTTCGACCCTTGTTGGGACCAACCCACCCTCGCGTCAACTTTTTTTCTCCGTTTTCGGCAGTTTTTTTCCGACCATTTTTGGACACCCACCCCCTTTTAACACTAAAGCAGAGATTTTCTGTATATTAATTTATGTGCATACTATTAGTCATGGATGTTAAAATTGACATGTAAATAGGAACAAGTCATTTTGGGATCATTCGGTAAAAAAAAACATGGCTGCCAGCAGCCATCATGGATTTCAAAATTCAATCCATTTGCATGGGCTACAGGCTATACTGTTTGTCTGATTATCATGAAATTTGTCATTTATGTTAATATTGACATATAGACCACCCACCCACCCCGGCATACGTGCCCGGAAAAAAAAATCCACCCCCCCCCCCGACCCAATGGGAGAAAATTGAATTTTCACAAAACTGGGTGTGTGGTTTGTAGGACAACATAAATATCCATAGATATCTTGAGATCTTCGCCATTTATATAAACTATCCTTCATTTCCTCAACAATAGACTTCTGGAATAATCTCCACCCGAACAAAACAAGTTACGCACCCCTGGCATCATTCACAAAGTCCCTAAACTAGAGAGGGAGTTAGTTCCCCGATATTATTATGAAGCTAATACCAGAGAAACACATATACGCCACACCCGCCTCAGACTAATTGCAGAAATTTAAATTGTCATAAATGCACAAATTATATTAACTCATGATCTGTGATAGATATTCACCCGAAAGAAATTCACTTCTCCAATGACAACCCATAAAACTGTCTACCCATTCCAAAAATGTATAGACGTTCTGATCCCCACGAAAAACAAACTGCACTTTGAATCGAATATATAAGGAACCAAACTATACGTTTTTAAATTACGGTAATAGTTAAATATAAAATCGGTTTGAAATTCACAGATGTTTAATTATATCTGAAATATAAGACGTTCTTCACAGTCTTCGGAATGTTGTAAATCTATAATAGTTTTCAATGAGGGTGTGGTCCGGGGTCAATGATACGAAACTTCTACAAGTAGTTATTGTACTAATTTGTTATTACTAATAGTTGTGCTTAACAACAACGGTTCGTATTAGTGCTGGCCAGGAATGATTTTGAAAAGTACTGGAAACGAAAAGTGGTCGTTAAACGGAATATTACCCAAAACACATTAATATGACTGGCATTGCATCTGCACCCGATGGCGAATGCTACAGAATGCGGTCTATAATCACAGCGCTTTAACCCTTTACCCAACAAACCGGCCAAAACCGGCCAAATAAAGCTTCAACAGCCTAAAATAACTTCGGTCTGTCTCAATAGAACCATACAAATATGGATATCATTGGAACCGGCTCCTTGACCACATTGTGATAGTTACAGTTAGCCCTGTGCCAATGCATTCTCTTATATATGCGAGTCGACCATAGGTCGCCTCGCATATATAAGAGAATGCATTGGCCTAAAAAATATCTTTTTTTAACACTTTTTACCATTTTTTCTTACATTCTTTAACAATTTTATAATTTTTAATGTGTTAAGCCAATGCATTCTCTTATATATGCGAGGCGACCTATGGTCGACTCGCATATATAAGAGAATGCATTGGCACAGGGCCCTTCTGTTGGGTAAAGGGTTAAGGGATGTGATGTGAATGACAACTGAGAATAAGTTTTACAAGTTAGCAATTAGCGCCAGTAATATCAAGTAATCAAGGCTTGTAACTCAGTTTGTTGGTAACTATTGTTTATAACTGTCATTGAGAATGTACTAACCGAACGAGGTATGTAACTAATGCCGATGTGGTCATTGTCACAAGGCTCCGGTCACATTCGTAGCCAGCTTTTTAAATGGATCACAAATGTAGCCAGCTTTTTTCACCGGCGATCACATTTGTAGCCAGCTTTTCTAATTTCATGCTTTATATGGTTCGTATGAGTTTGTGACTAAAATGTCGACGGCATGCTCCAAAACTGACTTCGTTTATCAACTTATATTGGAATATAATTCGAGCATTACAATGACATTGAGGTGCTCGAGATGGTGCCCACGTGATAACAAAAAAAAAGCTCACTAACTCGGGCTAAAAGCTACCGTCTATAAACAAAATGTATAATCAGTAAGGTTCAAGCTTGTAATTATCATCTAGCGGTCACTGCTAACTGGTAAAATTATGTCCCAATGATATAAACCAAGGCCAACTCAAGAAATTATTTGACTCTTTCCAATTTTCGTGCAAAAGTGAATCGCCAATTGACCTGCCGAATAAACTATATAGTCATGACTACTCGGTCAGGCGTTCCCGGATCAGCCGCTGCAATCCAAAGTTCATCAACCACACCAACACCTATTTTAGAAAATATTGGAAACACAAAACAAGTGAAGAGAAAGGAAGTCTCGCCTCTCGACACAAATGTTCGTTCAACGAAAAGGACATCAATTCATATTGGTACGTCTTTATATTCTATTGATGGATATGAGAGTGACGCTAGCATAACATTCACGCAGTCACAATCTCTAAAACCAAAAACTCGTAAAGCACCAAAGGCAAACAGTAAAACAATTCCTGTTGTGGTGGATGCACTACTACCTAACATCCAAGAGAGTATCACCAATAACTTGGAAGCTAAGGTTATTGAACTTGTTAACAATGGTATCCAACAAGTAATACAGGATTCTCTAAAAACAATTCCAAAAACGATCGAAACTGCAGTGAAAACAGCAATCGAATCTTCGATGAAAAATACAAACACTCACATAGCCAAGCTGAACAGTGAAATCAACACTCTGAAATCTACTAATGTTATGTTAAACAAGAGAATTGCTGAAATCGAAACATCACTTGCACAGGTAAATGACAAACTGGAAGATTCAGAATCACACGGCAGAGAGCTGAGTCTACGATTTATAAACTTTCCTGTCCCTTCTGATACGAAAGATCTTAGAAAGTTGCCTACAAAAAGGTTGCTTATCAAATTCATTAAGGATTACCTTGAAATAGACATTCAACCAATCGACATAGCTCGCTGTCATCCACTTTGTCCAGCCAGGGAACCCACAAATTACCAAAGCCCTGGCAACAATATGGGGAGAGGAGCTTTATAATCTAAGTGGCATAACTTGTGCTCCAATCCCCAGTGGTTACTCCCTCATCTTTCATTGCCTCATCATTGTTAAATTGTCAATATTGTATATATTGGGAGACACAATAAATATGTTACAAAGACATTGATTGGAAACCTCAGGTTATTAGATGAAGTAATATCAGAACAAAATTCAAGTTGTTGTTCATCCATCAACTCAGAAAAAATGAGATTAACGTGATCTGTTCATCAATTGAGGCTCGCCTGAATATGAAAAGCTGGCTACAAATGTGATCGCCATAGAAAAGCTGGCTACATTTGTGATCGATTTAAAAAGCTGGCTGCGATTGTGATCGATGCATTGTGACAAAGGTCCCATCAGCGTAACTATATATTACGTAACTATAGTTACAAATTTATAAGTTGGAAATAAAAAGCTCATCATCGTTTACATAACGTACTGATATTTATAATAATAAAAACCAAATTCAGTCCGCACAATGCCGAACGATAGTACATTGCATGCGCTAATCCTCGAAATTAACACATGCAGTGACACAGTAATGTTACCACTTGATTTGAAACATATTTTATTTGCAAATAATACAAAAGGGATTAGATCACAAGTTTTTACAACTTATGATACAGTCGATTTAAATACAAAATGTTTACAAGATGACAGCTGAACATATTTACATGCATGATTGTGTTATGTTATGGTGATTGATGTAGTGCCTTCCAAAGCTATGCGGGTTATGGCTGGTCTGGTAGCTATAACATTTGTCGGGATTTGTGTGATTTTTGTTCGTGTTAACAAATGGTGGTGCAGGGTTTTGTGCAAAGGGGTATTTTCTTCATATACATTTTAGTCAAGTGTTAGTCAGCTACTCTGGAAGACAGTACATATGGTAGATCAAGGTAATAGAGAACTGGTGATTTGGGTGGGGGGTAGGTCCATAAGTGGGGAGCCAGTAGATTACTAAACTGCACAGTTCCTATATTTACCGGTGTACTTTGACAATTTCTTCCTTGTGAATGTATTTTGTTTTTAAATTCAGTAATCGAAAATGTTACCACCCTACCCTACATATAGTGTGCGTACCAGTTAGACTTTTGCGGGATGTAAGTATTCGCGGGTGTATCTTCGCGGCTGTCTCACTGAAGCAGTTGATAACTTTTATGACCGCAATAATTGCTTTCGATATTTGGGTGTGAACAACGGTTGGGCCACTATTTAAGATTTTATTTCGGGTATACAATGCATAATATACACATGTAACATATAACTTTGCTGAGTTGTGTCTCAGTTGGAATGTATCGGGGATGCATTTAATCCGTATAATATATTTTTGGTCCGCATTTAGAGGCGTTTCTGTTGTGGTGAATGAGAAATATTCAGTGATAAGCCAGAGTTATTGCAATAATTTGAAATACTATAGTTGTTCTAACGTAATTCAGAGGTGGGCCCTTTGGGGAAATTTGAGCAATTATGAATAATTAGTCTCAATATAATCGGAAGCGATTGATTCTCTCAACCATTTAGTTGTTTCAATAATAGGTGGTGAATGAAACCATGTCGGAAATCATAACCAGTCTCGAGATTGTTTGTAAACCATTCAGTGTTCACGATTTGACTTAAGTACTTATGCACTTGTGGGGTTGTAAATTCTTTCATACAAATCTCCATTATATATAGAGTATTAACCTTTTCGGATTAGCGTAGATATGCCAGTATTTATATGGAAACGTACACACCATAAAGTATATTAATTAGTATTTTGTTTATAAATCTGGGCCGGATTAGATATATTTTTATATCTATAACACGATACGAATTACGTTTTGTAAACCATTAAACACCGAAAAGCACAGCCCATTCAATACTGATTTACATAGGGTGTCCGCCTAACGCGCCTGCTTGTTTTATTGTACATATCGTGTCCGCCTATAGCGCATGCTTGTTTTATTGTACATATCGTGTCCGCCTATCGCGCCTGCTTGTTTCATTGTACATATCGTGTCCGCCTATCGCGCCTGCTTGTTTTATTGTACATATCGTGTGCGCCTATCGCGCATGACTGTTCTATTGTATGAGTCTAATACAAAAATGAAATAAATCATCTGTATCATGCAGATATATTCCTGTTAGATGCCAATATTGTGATCTGTTACTGACTGATTTTTTTATATCAAAAGATGCTACATGTGACTGCACACTGTGACCACAATTTTTGAGCAGGCATTCTACACATTTCCATCTCTCTTGACAATTATTTTGTTGTTGAAAATATCTTGAGTGAGACAGACTAAATTGTGCTATAATACATGAGCCATTCAAATATACCATCATCCTCTGACGGTTCAGTGTCCCTCGTTGTACAATCGTATATATATCTCTTAAATAAAATGATAAATATACTTTTAATCCATCTTGTATGTATCTGTTTTGCTATCTCACTATATGCATGCCCTGATTCCCGTTACCATATGCACGTGCCAGTTGAGAAGATATAATTGTTCTAGTAACTTAATTTATCAATACTGGTAACCCTCCTATCTCCATCCCTGAGCCAAACGACACCAACTGTGGCGTCTTTAACCAGCATGATTTGATTCCTCGTATAATTGGCGAACAACATGTATGCATATGGTGGAAATAAGTGCTAATTAACATAAATGTGTCAGCTTTGGTGTCCCTCCCCTCCCCATTCAAGGCTCTAACGACGTCATTTTTGGCATATTGAAACCACGTTAGTTAGACTCCTTGTATAATGTAGATGGTTTGTATCAATTTGGTGGAAACGGCGCTGGAAATATTGTTAAAACATTTGGTTCCTCTCTCCCCTCTGTGACTCGAGCGGCGCCACATAATGGATATAAGATTGTTGTTAATCGGCGATAAAACTATTTCATCATTTTTGCTGCCCCTCCCACTTTTCTGCCCCTACCATCAACATAGTCACTTCAGATGATTTTAGCCCGCACCATTATCTTTAAGTTACGCATGTTAGACCCCTTTGGTCCCCCTTAAAGTTATATAACACAGACAGACAGGCATTCGCAAATACAGGCACTAAATGTGGCGTCTTTAGCCCACACGACTTCACATCATTGGAGAAGACCGCCTGTATAATTATGTGAATATGGTGGAAATTGGCGCCAAACATATTTTTGTAAGTTCTGGTGACCATCCCTTCCCTAGCCCTGACTCAAGCGGTGCCACTTTTGACATATTTAAACCATTCAATTAGATTTATTATGAAGATGAAAATATATAAATATAATAGATATACAATTGGTGGAAATCAGCGCCTAAACAAATTCGTATCATATTTAGTGCCCACACCTCACCAAAACGGCACCAATTTGGCGTATTTAAACGACACCCCATATCAAGAAGAATATATATCAATTTGTGGAAATCTGCGCTAACATATTTTGTTCTAACAATTTTGTGTCACTCTCCGCGCCATGCAAACCTGACTCGAACGGCCCAACTTTTGACATATTGAAGTCACACAATTAGACTTCTGATACATGTATAAGTTTGGTGGTAATCCCCGAATAAACAAATTCTAGTCAAATTTATTACCAACACCCCCCCCCCATTTCTCATCCAAACGACACCAATTTGGCGCCTTTAAGTTGCACGATTAGATTCCTCGTATCAGAGAGAAAAATGTGTATCAATTCGGTGGAAATCGTGGCTAAAGATATTATCAATATTGGTGCCACTCTCCCCTTCAGTCCACTCCTGACTCGAATGACACCACTTTTGACAGCTTTATGCACCATTATATATGGACTCCTGATATTAAGGAGCTGATTATGTATAATTTATATAAAACAGAGACATTTGCCAATACAGATATATATTTTGCGAGGAAACAGAGTTGTTGTTATAGTATTACAGCATACATTGGTTATAAGGGATGATTTTTTGCCTTACAATTGATAGTTTGAAATTGAGATTTTTTGAAAATTCACGAATGAGGCGCCTTCTTAACCAATTATATATAACTCATAAAACAAAGTATGGTTCCCTTTTAACCTGTCGGGATTATACCGGGTAAGCCTGCTGTAGTATAATAATGTATATGCCTGGTACGCATACACCCAGAAAATGGCAAAAAGATCTCGCGAAATGATGTTAAGTAAAAACAAGGCGTGGACGTTGACTGCTGGTGTCAAAGCCCGACCAAACGCGTACAATGTATATAGCTTTTATGGTAAGCCAGAGTCATTCTTGAGTTTACAGACACTGTCAGCAGTTGACGCAGTGGATGTTTTCAAAAGTGCCCGAGCCACTTGATGTTGTCAGTTGTGTCGATTTTACACACACTGTCTGCCCAAACACTTCCTGAGTACCGTCCGAGTACATTGGAGGCTGACGGTACCAGTTCACGATAACGTTTTGTTGGCCATCGATCTTGTTGGTTCATTTAGAAAGGTCCCTCATTGTGCAATAATATATATATCTCTTAAATAGAATGATAACTATACTTTCAATGCTTTCTTATATGTATCTATTTTGCAATATCACTATTTGAATGCCCTGATTCTCGTCCCCATCTAAATATGACAGTTGAGAAGATATAATTGATCACATTGCTTAATTTGGTCACCATTTGTCGAGGTTGTGAAATTTTAATGCCAAAAACTCATTAGAGCGAAATATGGAGATGACTAAATATAACTGGTGTATATCGGCGACTATTACATTTTTATCAATGGTAGTTCCCCTCCTCTCTCCAACCCTGACCCCAAACAGCACCAATTTGGTGTCTTTAAATCACCCGATTAGATTCCTCGTATCAAGGAACAGAATGTGTATCAATTTGGTGGAAATCGTCGCCAGAAATATTATAAATTTTGGTGACCCTCTCCCCTTCAGTGCACCCCTGATTCGAATGACGCCTCTTTTACGCACCGTTAGATATAGATTCCTGATATCATGGGGACGTTTTAAACATATTTTATTTGTTCATAAATTAAATTAGTTTATGACAAAAGGGATTGGAGGACAAGTGCTAAATCACTTAGAATACCCTCCTCTCCCTAGTATGATACACTGACAAATTTTATGACACTAAAGACGAACAAAACACAAGGTATATTATATACATACATATAATGAAAAATATAAGTTAATAAACAGAATGGCGATTGCGGAGGAGAATTGTAGGGTCGGTTTACAGTGGAGAGATGGGATGAGTGTGAGTATGCTTCATCAACCCGTCGGCGATCATTCCCTTGCAACAAGTAAAATACGATAGTACAGGCATATATCAATTATTGAGTGCATAACTGGGATATATTGTACATAGGAAACAAGGTACAAACTTAGAATATTATATTATAAGTAGATTTGGTGTAGAATGGCATGGTCAAAGTGTTAGGTTCTCTCAAAACGGCCGGAATCTCTAATAAACGAGTGTACAGCCTTAAAGATATCACTATTCTCAGTATAAGTTAGTTCAGGTTTCCCATAAAGAAGTATGTCTACAGAGTTAATATTATGTTGCATAAGATTATTATTGAGTTTTTGCCGAGATTCGGCATAATTGTTACATTCAAAGAAAAAATGGTTAGCATTTTCATCCCGGAAGCCACACGAGCATGTTGCGGAATCTGAGATATGATTTCGTAATTTATCGGATTGTAGGGCACTACATTTACATCGAAGTTGCGTGTGAATAATATTATAATACCGACTCCCATTTGTGAAATACAAAGGTGGTTTCAGCCTTGTCCCCGCGTAGTGCATATGTTTCAATTGCTTCACGAATTCATCGTGGGCAAGATTGCGAATAGTTAATTTAATGGAGTTCCATTCCTTTGTACAGGCAGGGATAAAAGTGGATTTTAACCTTGCAGAGTCACAGCGAATGATAATAAAATCAGAAGCATATTTTGATTCTCGATCGGTCCTGTCTCTGAAACGTTCGGGCAGGATTGTGCTTAAGTAACGAGGTGCATTGTTATTTATTATCTTGTGAAGGGTGGATAACCGTTTAACGGTTCTTCTGTCCTCTAGACTATCCCAGCCTATCTCAGTCATTAATCTGACATCTGATACAGAACGAGTGCAACCCGTCACGATTCTGGCTGCATCTAACTGAATATCATTAAGGTTTTTAAGGAGGTAATTCGGAGCTCCAAACCACACTGGGCTTGCATATTCGAGAAGCGGTCTCACGTATGTCAAGTACATTGTTTCTAAAGTCTTTCTGCTTAGTATGCATTTAAGTTTCCTTATTTGGGACAATCTCGCATTAGCACGTTTACACGTGTTGTCAATACACATATTCCATTTGAGATCACTCTGCAGGTCAACGCCTAAATGCTTGTGATTTTCGGTGTATTCCAGGACTTCACCATTGAATTTAACCACGGGCCTAGTATTTTCAGGGAAACTTCCAAAAAACATTAGATTGGTTTTTGATGGATTGAATTTCACCATGGATTGAATTTCACCATCCATTGCCTTGACCAATTGCTCAGCTTAATCATATCATTATTCAGTGAAATTTCAAGTGTGTTTAGGTCAGAACTACTCTTCATTAGACAGGTGTCATCTGCGTAGAGACACGTTTTGGATTCCATACTATCGGCTATATCGTTAATGTAGAGCAAAAATAGGAGAGAACCGATAACGGACCCCTGGGGCACTCCAGAATCTAAACAATCATACTTTAATATGCAGGCGTTGACCCTAACCCTTTGTTGGCGATCGCTAAGATAACTCTTAAACCATAAAAGAAGTTTTCCTTTAATCCCATATTTTTCCATTTTGTGTAAAAGTCCGTCATGCCAAACTTTATCGAACGCTTTGGACACATCACAGAAAACCGCACAAGTGTTACATCCTTCATCTAGTGCTTCTGCTATACTATGAACTATTTCAATAAGCTGATATTCGGTACTATGTTTAGGAAGGAACCCAGACTGATAATCATACAACAAGTTATTTTCTTGTAAATGCTGAAGTAATTTATTATGGATAATTTTTTCTAATATTTTACCGGGAACGCTCAGAAGTGAAACTGGCCTTTAATTATTTGGATCTTTTTGGTCACCTTTTTTGAATAGAGGTATAACATCCGCTTTTTTCCATTCATCTGGGAACTGACAAAGGTCTATCGATTTCTGAAATAATATACTAAGTGGTTTACATACAGTAGCGTGTGTTTCTTTAAGCATGCGATTACTAATACCATCTGACCCGTAGGCTTTTTTCGTTGGTAGATCTTTCAGAATTTGAGAAATTTGTGATTCACTGATCGGTATTTCAGTGATAACTTCATCTGTTCGTGCAACAAAATTCGGCAAACATTTCGCTTTCATTCCTAATGAACTATTGGCAACAAAAATACTATTTAAAATTTCAGCTTTGTCTTTATCATCGCAGAACATTTTGTTTTTATATGAGAGAGGCGGGATTCCTTGGTTAGAATTGTTACCCATAAATGTTTTAACAACATGTCAAAACTGTTTTGGGTTATTATTCATAACAAGGGATTCATCCAAGTGAGTCATATACTCATTTTTTGCGTGTTTCTTGGCATTATTTACTTGATTTCGAGCTTTCTTGTATTTCGACCACGTGAAACTCGTATTACATTTTAGAGCTTTTCTTCTATAGCGATCGCGTTGGCGGATTAGTCTTCTGACTGTGCTATCAAACCATGGTTTATCATTTCTACGTACCAATATATCTCGGCGTGGTATGAAAGATTCGGCCATCTCCAGAAACATGTATCTGAAATGCTCAACAGATTTGTTGATGTTAAAACGGTTTACTTCATTATTAAGACAAGCGGACCAGTTAGTTTCTTTTATTACTCTATTTAAACCTATAAAGTCGGCAGAAGAATAGTTCCACACTATTCTTTTGTAGGATTGTGTCACCCGGGGTGTCGTTTTTAGTTCAGCAGACGTGGCATAGTGATCAGATACTTCAAGGTCAACAACGGAGGGGTTCATCGCTATTAACGCTTCAGAGATAATAATAGGGTCTAAGAGCGTTTGTGACTTTGACGTTACTCGTGTTGGTTCTTTGATTACGTTAGACATGCCGACATATTTATTAATTATGGACTGTAGTGGGTTATCGCTTATCAACATATTACAATTCAAGTCACCAACGGCAACAACTGATGGGTTAATATCTAATGCTTCTCCAATTTTGTCATCGAGTAGTTCCCAGAAGTTATTTAAACATTCCCTATCGGACCTATAGGTAACACATAGTAAAAACTTGTCTACAGATCCAACTTCAAACCAAAGGATGTCATCATTAACCTGCAAACCTGACATTTCTCTGTATGGAATTTTATCTGAAAAGTATACTATGATTCCACCGCCATACATATTTCGATCTTTACGTACTGGGTGTTGGAAACCTGAGATAAGCAAGTTTTCATTTGGATAATTATCGTCAAGATGAGATTCAGTAAAGCATAGAATATCGTAATCATCGATAATATCTGAAATCTTTTGAATTTTGTTTCTTATGCTTCTTACGTTGCAATGAATAATAAAAATTGAAGTGGTAACCGGGGCGTCTAATTGACCTGGGTTCGGGTGTATATCCCCAGCGAGAGCAAGAAGAGTGAACGCTAGAAATGCTACTATCACATTATGAAAAGATAGTAAACGCAAACGAATTGGCTTATGTGTAGTATGTTTATACATGTTACATCGGCATGTTATGTTTATATATATGCCTTGAAATATTCCAATTGTTAGCCTATATTGAGCCACGCTAACTCCCATGACTAGTTGTACAGAAAGTCAGTAAGGCGCATGATAGGCTAACAGGAAAACATAGATGATGTAGGCTGCTCAAGAACTTTGACCGATGGGTAGTGAAGCATATATGTTTACATGAATGTTTCAGATAAGAGGTGTGAGATTCAGACAAAAAAAAGAGAGAAAATAACATTAAGTATGTAAAGTTATCCATTTTATAATGGAAATTACAAAAGTCTGCATAAATCTATAACTAATGTACAAATTTGGAGTGTATGCCTTTAGCAATTCATCCAAGCTACAGAGACACATATTTGATTTAGGTTCATGTAATGTGTGTATTTGAATGTGCCAAAAGACTGCATCAAAGAGCGTTGGCATGTTACATGTACGCGATATACATCTAGCTCAAACTCGTGAATATTGTGCGGAATTATTAGCGGATTACCAGACACTGTTGACCGATACAAATCGAGCGTCGATCGGGACATGAACTGTGCGGGCACAGCGAAGGTCTATGAATTGTCTCGTTTATTGCTTTGAATAATTCGGCCTGTTGTGTACGCCGGGAACACGATCGTATCAATCTCTCTTGTTAGTGTTCTGGTCAGTGGGTCAACTGCCGGGTTATAGTATTTCGGGAAGGGGAACGATTGAGAATTGTACGCTCGTGGAAAGCAAGATAGACGCGAAAATAGGTCAGGTTCTTCGCGTACATGACTATTTGGCAGTCATTTATCTGAAATTGGATGTGCGTATCGTCATATATATATATATATATATACACAACCATAACTTACGTGTATAAATGTACATGCACAAAATTGAGAGTTGGAAGGTTGGATTAATAATGTGTATGGTGAGTTTTCTTCGTATTTTTCGACGCTGTTCGCAGTTTTACAATTCCGTTCGCTTTATGATATTTATTCAGATAGTGATTCAAAGTTTATAACATACCAGTTGACTTTAGCGCTTGGTTAAACTAGATGTGATCTTTGTTACTAGATATATCTGATATATGTAGTTGAAATGTTAGATACGTATTTAAGCAGGGATGTGATAATTATTTATTGATTTAATTTGAAATAATTTGTGAGGAGTTCATGGCCATTTTCTGATGTACTTATCAAGTTGAAATTTGAAATGTGTGTGGTTCAAACAAAGAGTCTACTTTGTCCCACATATTGAATGTTTAACATTTTCAAACAATTATGTACCACCAATCAATTAGAGATATGTGGTACGTGTGTACAATTTTAGTACTTTTAGTATGTACATTCTGAATAATACATTCGACATAAATGTGTTGTAGAGACTCATAAAATGGCACCACTTATACTGTTTCCAACAATGATTTAGGACGTTGTTTGTAAGTTTGGTGGTAATAGACCACTAAACAAATTCTTATCAAATTGTGTACACGTTTCCCCATCTCTCATCCAAACGGCACCAATTTGGCGTCTTTGAATCACACGAGTAGATTCCTTGTATCATGGATAAGATTGAGTATAATGTTGGTGGAAATCTGTGCTAAAAATAGTTATATTAAATGTTGTGCCCCTCCTCTTCCCTGACTAGAATGGCGATGCAGATGATTGTGTATAAGTCAGGTGGAAATCGGCGACAAATTGTTTTTGCTACCCCTCCCTATTTTCTGCCCCTGACAAAAACAGCGTCACTTTATAAAATACTAACCCTCAACATTATCTTCCTCGTAAAAGGTTACCCCTGTCAGACCTATTTGGTGCCATCTAGATGGTCCCCCTTAAATTTATATAGATCACAGACAGACAAACATACATACATTCGCAAATATATATAGATATCAATATACCGAGAACACACTGCACCGTCGGCTAAACATATGGAGTTTACACTAAATGAAAACCGAGCCCACGGTAACGTCGTGCAGCCCAATAATGCGACCATTGTGTTGTATAAATGATACGGACGACCGATCGATCCAAAGTGTGGAGTGTGTTTTCCTTGTGTATGTATCACTTATACGCATGGTTATATATAAACGGGCTTCCAGCATCTGGCCAATGCTCTTCATGTCTATCACATCAGGAATAGACTTAAAGTCAGTTCTCACCGAGTGAGAGCGCGCGATTTTTACGGCCGTTTTCTGTCGTCCGTAGCGGTTCAATGCGCGCGATTTTAATATTCACACCGAAGGTGACTAAATCGCTTCGTCGCGCGCGATAATCAGGGTTGATAACCGTGTGTGTACATCATTCGTAGGCAGGTCACAAACACAATGTATACTGAAATTGTAAACATAATTTGTTCAACATATACATGAATGGGGTTTTTTTTTCAAACTAATTAAATTGTCCAATATAATACGTCAAGTGGAATGGCGCATGGACTTCCTAAATTGTCATGGCTTTTGCGTTTATTTGAATTTTATTTTGTAACTCCAGATTGTGAGTTTTGTTTTGTTTAGACATATTTATTACCAATACGTATATTACAATGCAAATTGGCATTGAGCTTGGAGGATAAGTGCGATCCACTTATGCATACTCCCGTGTGTGCCCGTGATAGAATATGCCTACCGCCCCACTGCGAGGAGTAAAAATCCCCTAATGTGGCACCCTTTTGCCGTGGGGTGCATCCCGTGAGGTGTGGTGTAGGAGTCCTGGATGTACTAGGGCGGTTGTATCACGTGAGGCATCGACCTGCGGATACGACTTAGCTCATGGTCCTCTTTGGTCCTACATCTCTTCAAGACGGGTGATTGAGTTGACCCGGCTCAATCAATCGGCTAGTCACGCTTCTCCACAGTTTTTCAGATTCAAGTGTTGTTATGTTGTGTTGCTCGTCTGACGTTTAATGTATTGCTTTCAGTGTTTTCATGTATGGTGTGTAGGTTCTCTCTTGTCTGTGTTATGTTCGTCCTGATTATTGTTGAGTGTTGAATCCTGTATTGTTCACGCCTGTCTCACTGTGGATAGTACTGGGAGGCTGCTATATACAGTGGCTAAACGGGTCACCGCTTCATCTATGTACCAGTCTTTGGCCCGACCAGAATTTGAAGTGTAGTCCATGGCGGCTGCAGGGCTATTTGTCGATTTTTTGCTTTCTGTATGGCAACTCAAACAAAGATCAACGTCTTGCTCGTAAGAATGATGACTCGCCAAGTTCAAATGCTGCTGTGGTATTCCCTCAGTACTTGGTTCATGGCTTTGACCCAAATGTGAAAAGACCTTCTATTGTTGTCATTGACAAAAGACTACAAAGCATTGCTGGACAATGAATTTTTTTTAAACCAATCAGGACTGGGCCAATAAGTGACTCTCTATTGATTGAATGCTCAAAGAAAGTCAACGAACAATGTGGCGTGTTCGTTTAACATGATTGCTAATTGTTGCGACAGGAACACCCTTCATTGAAATAGTCACGATTTAACACTAATCTTGTCATTCAAACATGTAATACACAACTGTCTGCATGTTGTGTACTTTGATGTGTAGTGCTTATTGTGGAAGTTGGTCATACAATGTTGGCATCCCAAGGTCGTGTATTGCGTATATACAACAACCTATTGTATATGTAGCAGGCAAACCAGTTGTGACATCCACGCGTGTTTCGCGTCCTTGTCGACATGTTGTTTCATAACAGAGCCCCCCACAAGAGACGTGCATGTTCACCGGTTAACCCTTTACCCAACAAACCGGCCAAAACCGGCCAAATAAAGCTTCAACAGCCTAAAATATCTTCGGTCTGTCTCAATAGAACCATATGGATATCATTGGAACCGGCTCCTTGACCACATTGTGATAGTTACAGTTATGCCCTGTGCCAATGCATTCTCTTATATATGCGAGTCGACCATAGGTCGCCTCGCATATATAAGAGAATGCATTGGCCTAAAAAAAAATCTTTTTTTTAACACTTTTTACCATTTTTTCTTACATTCTTTAACAATTTTATAATTTTTAATGTGTTAAGCCAATGCATTCTCTTATATATGCGAGGCGACCTATGGTCGACTCGCATATATAAGAGAATGCATTGGCACAGGGCCCTTCTGTTGGGTAAAGGGTTAACATTGTAAATACGTATCGTAGCTCGTTATCATGCTCGACAACACGGTTAATTTGTCAGTCGATTACGACCTGCCAATACCGCGTGACACTGGAAGTTCTTGTCCAAATATTTCAACATGATCGGTCACAAATGAGCGATTTGAAAAACAACTAGATTAATCGAAGTTTTTTTTTTACAATGTCATGAATAAAAAGTCTAACCCTTTCTAAACTGAAGCATCATTGCAGAGTAGTTATCCCATAGGAAATGTTCAGATGATAACTTTAGTCCTTTCCATACTAAAGCAACATTGATGAGTAGTTATCCCACTTAGGAAGTGTTCAGATAATAAGTTTAACAATTTCTATACTAAAGCATCATTGATGAGTAGTTATCACTTAGGAAATATTCAGATAATAAGTTTAACCCTTTCCATAGTAAAGCAAGAGTTAAACTGTTCTAGACTAAAGCATCATCGATGAGTAGTTATCCAATATAAACTGTTCAGATAATAAGTTTAACCATGTATATACTAAAGCATCATTGGTGAGTAGTTAACACATAGGAAATATTCAGATAATAAGTTTAACCCTTTCTATACTAAAGCATCATCGATGAGTAGTTACCACTTAGGAAATATTCAGTTTTTAGTTTAACCCTTTCTATACTAAAGCATCATCGATGAGTGGTTACCATTTAGGAAATGTTCAGATAATAAGTTTAACCATTTCTATACTAAAACATCATCGATGAGTTGTTATCCAATAGAAACTGTTCAGATAATAAGTTTAACCATTTCTACACTAAAGCATCATCGATGAGTAATTATCACATAGGACAAGTTCAGATAATAAGAATCAATCCTTGCTATACTAAATCATCATCGATGAGTAGTTACCATTTAGGAAATATTCAGATAATAAGTTTAACTATTTCTAAACTAAAGCAGCATTGATGAGTAGTTATCACTCAGGAAATATTCAGATAATACGTTTAACCCTTTCTATGTTAAAGCGAGGGTTAAACTGTTCTATACTAAAGCATCATCGATGAGTAGTTATCCAATAGGAAATATTCAGATAATAAGTTTAACCCTTTCTATACTAAAGATTCATTGATGAGTAGTTATCCATTAAGAAATGTTCAGATAATAACTTCAACCCTTCCTATGCTAAAGCATCATCGATGAGTAGTTACCAAGTAGGACAAATTCAGATAATAAGTTTAGCCCTTTCTATACTAAAACATCATCGATGAGTAATTACGAATTAGGAAATATTCAGATAATAAGTTTAAGCATTTCTATACTAAAGCATCATCGATGAGCAGTTATCCAATAGGAAATGTTCTGATAATAAGTTCAACCCTTTCTATACTAATGCATCACTGGTGGGTAGTTATACCAAAGGAAATGTTCAGATAATATGTTTAACACTTTATATACTAAAGTAGCATTGATGAGTAGTTATCCCAAAGGAAATATTCAGATAATTTAATGTAGAGTGCGTTAAGGTAATCCAAAAAGCACGATATTAGTACTAAGGCATTGGTCTTAAAGGTGTATTTATGACCATCAAAATATCCCATGAATGTGATTGTATGTTCGATGCCATTAGTTTTTTTACAGAAAATATATATCAGCCTAATGGCATCAATATCGCCGACACTTTGCTGAAATTGAAGAGTCATCGGGTGATCTTGTGTGTTTAATTGCCAATATGAGAGTTTTGTTAAGTGTATACTTTTATCAACTAATGGGCGTCCTATTTGGTAAAGATTATTATAGCGTTCGTCAGACCACACAATAGTATCGGTGGATTTAAATCGCCGATGCGTTGGCGGTCGATCAAAATTATAGGTTTCATCAGTGGACAATGCATGATCCATTACCGGTACTCTATAGTAAAATAATATCCCCTGTAGTCAGTCATTTACGTCGAATGAAAGCTTATAATGGATACGCCCATCGACTTCATAAATCTTATTTGTATCCAGAATCATGCAAGCGAACTTCAATGGTTTCACCTACGCATTTTGGCTCGCCCATGCAATGGATGAAATTCCCGCGAAAAAGTCGATACACCACAGCCCAGAATCGGCATACCACCGAAGCATACATTATCGCGCTAACAGTGTCCGTTTCAATAAATAAACACCATCCACGAATAGTTGAAATGCAATCCATTTATCTTTGACTAGACATGCGAAATCGATTGCAAACCCCGAACGATTTTCTAACGAACCGAACACATCATTTTTCAGCGCCAAATGACCGGAGCATACAGGCCAACAAACCGAAGCCCCCAGTACCAGGATGTTATCTGAAAGCTCGCATTTCATGCTGAGCAAAATCGAAAGACCACACTTTATAGACATGTCAAATAACAATGAAATACAATGCACCAATTTCATATGCAGATAACTGTCCTAATTTTCGATAAGTTGGCCTTTGTTGAGGCATTTGTAATTTTCTCAATCATACTCCGGTGATACACGGGTATAAATGATGCAGTTGCTGAAATATCGTTCTGACGTTCGGTGAGAATATCCTCATCGAGGTTCCAAATGATGGTATAAATTTTCTTCCAATAATAAGAGTAGTTTATATAGACGGACCGTTGTTCGTACACCAATCACGTTTTCTTTGAAAAATCACTTACGAACCACACCAAAAATCAATTACGAACCACACCAAAAATCACATACGAACCACACCAAAAATCATTTACGAACCACACCAAAAACCAATTACGAACCACACCAAAAATCAATTACGAACCGCACCAAAAATAAATTACGAACCACATCAAAAATCAATTACGAACCACACCAAAAATCACCTACAAGCCACACCAAACACGAACGATATCATGTGGAACATGTGAGCCCAATTTAATACATCTATAGCTATAATTCGCTCACTTTAAACCACAATCCCTTTTAACCTAGTTGAAATTATAGTTCAACCTATACCAAATTTGTTTTTTCTTCCATTTTTAAGAGGAATATATCCTCGATAACATATCCAAAAGCCGCTAAAATCCGCTTTGAGCATTTTTGTGTAATCCAAGATGGCGTCCATGATGGCAGTCGGTATCGAAAAATTTAGAATTTCTGTGGTAGGAGCACCAACTGATACCCACTAAAATAATATACACACAAACAATGCTTAGTCGTAAACCATAGCTATATAACGTCTGTCCCAAAATGGCCGCCAAAATGGACAAAATCGAATGAAATTTGTTGAAAAATTAATAGCTAGTCCTATAAGGGTGAGCAAATACTCAAGTATACCTGTATACCAATACTAGCTAGTGTTACCCGACGTTGCCCTGGTTAAAGTGATGTGAAACCCTCTGCTCTAGATATTTGGTGGGAAAAGAGGATACTCTTGCTCAAAGTGTTACTCGTATTCTCATAAATTGTATATCCAAATGTCATCTAACAACGTCATTTCTTATACATGGGTTATAAGTCGTGCATGGCCCACCTTGTCGGAGTGATTGTCATTTTGTTTATCGCGATTAATTCGTCCCACAATTATTTGTTTATTTAATGAACTTCAGACGTTATCATTTGTTAATTGGTACAATCGTCGTGGTTGAATTGACGTTTATTTGTTTTTGTATATATTATATTAGGATCCTCACACGAACATCATGAATATATTAGTACACAACAATAAAAGACGACAATTGGGTTTTACATAGAGATGTATACATACAAATTGTTGGTTAAACTAATATTTTGAGGTCACCTGATTATCATATCTCCATTAAGATATATGTTTTATACAAACGTTCTGCGCTCCTCTGTTCATGGTGCTATTCTGGATTATTATTCTCAGTTTAAAAATAATTGTGCTATGCATCTGATATATGTGCCCGAAACAGAGGGAGATTTTACGTTGTTTATGAGTCTGTTGTGGTAAAATGAAAGAAAATCCCTGTAACGGGCAGATGTAACATTGCTTGCCAGATGCCAAACTATATTTTACTGCACCCTGTGACCAATATTTTTGAACACGCCTTCTATACATGTCCATAATCTTGACAAATATCTTGGAAAATATCTTGAATGGGACAGACTATATTCTGTTATAATACATGACCCATTCTAAAATGCCATCCTCTTGTGGCTCAGTGACTCTCATTTTGAAAGAATATATATATCACTTACATAAAATGATAGATGTACTTTTAATGCTTTCTTCTATATGTTTTTGCTAGCTCACTATATACATGTCTTGATTCCCATTCCATATACATATGACAGTTGAGAAGATTTGTAATTGTTCAAGTGACTTAATCCAGTCATCATTTGTCGAGGTTGCGAAACAGGAACATTAAAAACTCTCAGAACGAATTACGGAGATGACTATATATAACTTTGGTGATTATCGGCGACTAAAATATTATGAGCAATGTTAGTGTCCCTCCTCTCTCCATCCTTGAATCAAACGGCAGCAAATGCGGCGTCTTTAGACAAACGATTTGATTCATCATATCATTGGAGAAGAACATGTAACGATTAGGTCGAAAACGTATTGTAATCAGTTTTGGCTCCACTGTTGACATATTTTAAACCATACAATTAAGAGTCTTTATGAAGATGACTTTTTGATATATTTAAACCACATTTAGATTCCCCACATGATGGATAAGAATGAGTATATAGATGTTTGGTGGTAATCGGCGACTGCACACATTCTGATCATATTTAGTGCACCCTCTATATCGTCCAGATGGCACCAATTTGGCATCCTTAAGTCACACGATTAGATTATTATATCATACAGAAGAATGTGTATCAATTTGTTGGAAATCGGCGCTAAACATATTTTTTTCTATAAATTTTGGCATCCCTCCCCCGGACCCTGGTATCATGGGAATGATTAGGTATAAGTTTGGTGGCAATCGGCGACTAAACACATTCTGTTTAAATTTAGTGGCCACAATTTCTCACCCAAACGTCACATTTGTGGCGTCATTAAATCACGTACATGGTTAGATTCTTTGTATCATGGAGAAGAATGTGTATCAACATGGTGGAAATCGGTTGTAAAAATAATTGTATGAATTGTGGTGCCCCTCTCCCTTACAATGCACCCCTGACTAGAATGACGCCACTCTTTACAACTTTAAGACTCCTGATAGCATGGAGATTATTATGTTTATATTTGATGGCAATCGGCGACTAAACAAAAATATCTTATTAAATTTAGTTTCCAACCCACTTCTCACCTAAACGGCTCACATCTGGCGTCTTTAAATCACACGATTAGATTATTTGTATCACGGAGAACAATGTGTATCAATTTGGTGAAAATCGGCTCTAAAATATATATATATCAATGTTGGTTCCACCTCTCCTTCCTTGCACACATGACTCGAACTTTGGCACTTTTGACATATTCAAACCGGTCCATTATATTCCTAAAATCATGGGGAAGAATGTGTATATGGTGGAAATCGGCGCTAAAAATAATTTTATCAATGCTGGTGCCCCTCTCACCTCCAGTGCATCTCTAATTCGAATGACGGCACTCTTGGCAGCTTTAAGTCACACCATTAGACTCCTGATATCACGGAGATTATTATGTAAACGTTTGCTGGTAATCGGCGACTAATCAAATTATTATCAAATTTAGTGCCGCCCCTCCACCATCTCTCATCCAAACAGCACCAATGTGGCATCTTTAAATCATACGATTAGATTCCTTGCACATTGGGTATCTTAGAGTAGTATTTGTATCAATTTGGTGGAAATCGAGGTTTTTATCAATGGTGGTGGCCACTCCCCATGCCGTGCAATGTATAAGTTCGGTTGAAATCGGCGACAAAACTTTGTGCTGCCCCTCTCCCATTTTTGGCCCTGACAACAACAGCGTCACTTTAGAAAGTTATAATCCACACCATTATCTTCCTCGTACAACGTTACCCCTGCTACACCCCTTTGGTGCCATCTGGGTGGCCTCCGTGAATTTATATAGTACACGGACAGACAGACATACAGACAAACAGAAAGATATTCGCAAATATATATATAGAAGACACATTATGTATTTTTTTTACTCTAAGAGGTTTAACCATTTCCTTAAACAAGAAATACAATTTCTAGTCTGTATGAGTGAGTATAGTTCTATACTTTTTAAAACATTAATGCAACAGTAATGTGCTAACATGTGAGAACAATTTATAACTGCTAGGAGAATATTGGTTTTTAGTTTTGAGAACAAATATTTTGTTAGTATAGTACCAAATTTCTAAAGTTAGAAAAAGTTTCCAGACAATTTGAAAATATGTTCCTTAATGTGTAAGCAAAATTTGTCTAACAGTTTAGAAATTTGTTTGTATACTCTAAAATTTGTCACAATTTAATTGATTGAAACAAGAAAACAAGAGTCGCACAGCGACTGCATTTATCCCGTCGGGTCGCTGAGACCTGACAGCTAGAAGAGACACGTTGGGAGTTTGTTTACAAAAGCTAAGAATAGATCCAAAACAAGATCACGTGCCCGATTATGTCAGTCGCCAAATATAGATTCGATGGAACACGCGGATCGATACACAAATTCCATTGGTATGATTAAAATGCAGTATTATACGATCATTAATGAGATTTAATAAGGCAACATATTACCTGGTAATTAATTCACATTGTTACCTCAAAACCGCAGTAGCATCAAGGTGATGTATAACCATGGTGCTTATCATACTCAGTAAGTCGTGAGAGCGGAACTATAACTAAGTTGTTACAGGGCCAAGGTCTTTTCGCAAGTTTCGAAACACCCCCTTCTCCCCTTCTTTCTTTCTTTTTTATCCTATGGCATTCGCTTGCCACTGACCGGCAGGCATCACTAACCAGGTGGTCTAGTGTCTCGTGTCAGATCCTTTACCGGGTTCCCACGGACTCAGCTTGTTTGTTGTGGTCATGGCGCATTGGGGCCAAAAAAGGAAGACTCGAAGCAAGAAGTGGATATCTGAACAGTGAACACCCTACCAATAATTTCGCGACTACCTTTTTTATTAATAATTCATTAACCCTGTCAGTGCCAGGTCCGATTTTTGTATCAACCCATATACCCTGTGCTAATGCATTCTCTTATATATGCGAGTCGACCATAGGTCGCCTCGCATATATAAGAGAATACATTGGCCTAACAATTTTTCATTATTTTATATTATTTTTTACAATTTTAATAATTTATTCTTATATTCTTTAACAGACTTATTTTGTAGGTTTAGTGCCAGGGAATCTTACATTTTTCATGTGCATCAAAATTATTACTATGAATACTTGGTGATAGTTTTGAGTTATAACATGCCCCTAATGTTTTAACCAGTTTGTTTTTAAATTCGCTATAGCATGCTTAAGCATACCCAAACAAACTTCAACCCCCCAAAAAAAACAATCGAAAATAAAACCAAAAAAACTTCTTTTTTAATTTTTTTTATTATTTAGGGCCGATTTTACAGACCATAAATTAGGGCCGATGAGATCGGCCCCTGGCACTGAAAGGGTTAAAGGTGGTCAATCAGGCAAACCTGTCTTTGTTGTGTTACGATCCTGCGGGATAAATACATTTTTCTAAAGTATAAAAATGTTCTTGATGTGGGAGATCGGTTATATAACGGTTCAGTAACAATTATTGTTCTGATGTTGTGAAATAAAATATAAACACTTATCTATGGTTCAAGATAATATGTTCATGGGGCAGCAACATTTCGTGTGGAATGCAGAGCTAAGGTTTTGTTTCTAGGATTTCTAAAAACAAATTAGAAAATCCAATTGCTTTAAGAAAATATTTTAAGAACAATCTCGTAATATTTCTTATTCAAATTCTTTTTCTTCAAAACTAGAACATCCGCTTTGGCTGTCGAATACTGTGTTACACCTATACATGTTCTGCGATATTATATAGTTTTATAAAATAAAACACAGGAGCGTGTCGCTAAGAAACCGAGTAAACTTATCTATACAATCTAAATTAAAAAAGATGACGCCACTTTATCAAACGAATCGCCATTGACATAATATTTCACAAGGGAAATAACAAAATTGAATACGTCTAACTTTTATTTCTTGTCAGTATCCCACAATTTATTTTTTAAATTTAAGTGTCCGTGTAGTTTCATTTGTTGAGAACACTTTAAACTTATCCGTGTGATCTGTAACAATTTTTAAAACTAAATATCTATTACAAACCTTACTGTGTTGAGAACACGTTAACCTAACGATGAGTTATCTCTGACAGATCACAATTTAATTTTAAAATAAAAATAAGATAATTTTGACATACCTTCCTGTGTTGACAATTTTTTAGCCCGACGAACAATTATCTGTGATGTTTCTCCAGCAATTTAATTTGTAAAACTAAGTGTCTGTTGCACATCGTCCTGTGTTGGGAAATATTTGGCATCTGTTCAACCCATTGGGAGCGATGTCCAAAAATGGCTAAATTCTACTTTTGGCATAAAATAAATCTTGATTTTGTGGGGTAGGTTCTAAAACTATTTTCAAAATGTTATTAAACCACTCCAGGATCCAGCGTCCACCTTAAAATTCATGCCACTGGAACGAGATGCAATTTGTCTGCGATAAATTGAGACCTTGGTCCTCGTATCATTTAGCCTCGAATCTTCTTTAATATGCCTAGCAGAATCCTCCCCTGTATTATGTCATCCATACAATTACATGCATGTAAGAACTTCACTATGTGGAGAAATTATATGACGGATAAGATGTAAGCCATTATTTCTTTCACTATACTTATGTTGACAAACGAAAATGCCATAGGGTCCGTTTGACAGTGCTCCCGACTTGTTATTGTCAATCCGTAGAGCTAGTTGTAATTTTCGCTGCACCCGACAGATGTGTCACATTTTCAGGCTACTACTTACCTGTATTGGTTAACCTATAAACAACGTCCTGTGTTGAGAAAACTTTAATCGGACGAAGAATTATCCCTGTGATCTCTCCTAATTTAACTTTTAAACTAAGTGTCTGTAGCACACCGTCCTGTGTTGGGAAATCTTTAATCGGACGAGGATTTATCTGTGTGAAAATAATTCACTGAATGATAATCATCTCGTGCCTAATATGCGCCTGTTGTGAGCGGCTGTTTGGCTAATGACACGGTGTTCCCTCACGATTGGTCGCAGTGCATGATCAATACAATATAATTTTTTTGCTCTCGGCTGGGAAGAATTTATCTCACGCCTTACGCTTCATGAGATGACGAACGTCCGTTATTATTACGCCCTCTATGTGTGTTTTCGTGAAGGTTCTGACGTGCTAGTGGGGCTATGGAGATAAATGTTACTAAATATGTACGATGTTAATTCACTTATCGCTTTGCGGTTATCTCATCTCGACATGCGTTATTGAACCATGGGTTGTTAGTCGCGATAATTTGTTTTATGCTCAGTTCTAAGTGGGCGCCTGGTTATTGGAGCGGGATTTCGTGCGTTAACTCCTATGTGCACTGCGCTTGGTGTGTTTCTATTGTTGTTTAACCTGCTTTGTTGAATTGCCATTTGAACATCTTTGGTTTATTTTCACGTGCCGTAAATCGAAATGCTAGCTCCTAGTATATTGCATGGGGATTTTACGATGGTATAATACACGAACCGTTCGAGCTGTTTGTTTATATCGGTGCTTAACATGTTATTTAACATCGCTTAGTGAACTTTTTCATTTATCTATATGCGACAAATATCGGTATCTTATATTCTAAATGAATTAGGATGCAATTACTAACCAATTTCAACGGTACTCCTTCAATATTGACCTTTATTGAACTTTAGTCTTGGCTCTACCCTTTATTTCTTTGCATGCACAATATATCTCAGCTATGCATAGAGATATTAATAAGAATTGAGAAAAATTCCTACACACTAATCCTTGTTTTACTACATTAAAGCTGCAATTCTTTTGTATATGGCTAATCATATGATATTGAGGGCGTTACCATATCTGACTGGTTTTCTTGTGGTCTATATGACAAGAGCTTGGTGCCATTTTCTTGTTATTACATCACAAGATTTTGACACTTTAGGGTCAACACATTTCATTGCATAACAGAGCAATATAGAATAAACACAAACATGGTAACTCAATGTACAGACTTTCCCTGTTTTCGACGCATTTTTTCAGTTTCGATCAAAAACTTTTTCAGTCCTATTTTCTCTCCCACATCACTGAGTACGTTCCAAAAATCATTTCCCCAAATCCCAATATTTTTCGACCCGTACACATTCGAACCCCTTTTCGACCCACTTTTTGAAGTTTGTCCCAAAAAATTGTTGGCTCAAAATGTTTGGCCGAGGTAGCTTGAAACTTTTTCAACTCGGCCCATTTAATTGTTGGCCCAAAATGTTTGGCCGATGTGGTTGTAAACGATTCTGGACTAATCCTTAGTCGTTTTTACTTCAATTTCCCGACTTTCACTATTTTAGACCCATTTTTTAAGTTTCGACGCAAACATATTTCGGTCCAATTTTAAGTCCCACATCACTGAGTACGTTTAAAAAGTCATTTCACCAAATACAAATGTGTCTAGGGCCGGGCAACTCGCGGACCACTTTTCGGCCCATTTTTCAAACTCGACCCAATTTTGTTGTACCCAAAATGTTTGGCCGCGATGGTTATGAACGATTCTGGGGTAATTTTCCGTCAATTTCTCAATCTCCATATTTTCGACCCATTTTGTTTCAGTTTCGACCCAAACAATTTTCGGACCAATGTTTCGTCGCACATCGTTGAGTACGTTCCTAAAGTAATTTATAAATCCCAATGTCTTTTCAACTTGTTCGACCCGAGCGGCGTTCGGACCACTTTTCGACCAACTTTTTAAAGCTCGACCCAAAACGTTTTCGGCTTAAAATGTTTGGCCGAGGTGGCTATGAACGAATGTGGGTCATTCCGGCCATTTTATGATATATGGATAAGGAATACGGAACATAATTCACGTTGCTATCCTGAAGCCATTTGGAAAAATGTTCATTATTTTGACAGGAAAACTTGTATGTCATGTCTTAGAATCATACACAAACGCCAGGTTACCATGGTTATGGTTTGAATAATAATACGATTTTGTTATTTCGTAGCTTTTGTTATTTCACTCTAAATTACAGAATGGCGTCATTACGCCATCACTTAAAAGAGGTTTGCTACCACTGTCCTATCAGCTGATCGGTGTCAGAAATGTGGGTCAAATAGGTGCATGTTACTTTCCGTGTATTATTTAATTTGTTGTGATATGAAAAGTGCCACCGTCCGAAATCGCATAATCGTCCAGTGCGCATCGATAAATGCTAAGTTGTCCTCTCTGGAATGTTATAACAAATACATTCAAAGACAAGAACACGGTGGCTCCAGTGCGAAAATGTTATGGCTCCAGTTCGAACAAGAGCAAAAATGATAAGCTCCAGTGGGCACCCACGATAAAAAAAAATCGATATTGAACATAATTCATCGAGCATTTAGTATATTATAGGCGTTACAGACGAGCCTAAGGGAATTTTATCTTAAATGTGTGCAGAGCAGATATAGATGTTACCATTGCAAAATGTATAGACTGCTAAGTGTCAATTAGTAACAGAACCGTTGACTTTATCATGCAAACCTGATATTTGGCACGAATGGCCAGTGTTCGTCAACTATGGTGACTGATTTTATTTACGACGAACCAATCACAATTGTCGACATATTCAAAATGGACGCCACGTCTAAGAAATGACCACCGTTTTCAGCTTTTACTCATCGTATACGACCAATGTGACTTCTATGCCTTATCTGAACATTTTAATATTTCACACAAATAAATGGCATTGTATGATGGCCGCAAGGCTCTCTTTCCACACTCACACACCCCGATCCGATATGGCCGCCGTCCATGAGGATTCAAATTTGGAACCCATGCCAGTTCTCGACCCTTTACCGATTTTGGTCAAACAAAGATGGTGTATGGTGCCCCCGGTGCCACGTCCCTGCATCAAAATAACTTAATGCAAACCTTGAAACATGGACATTAACAAGAACGCACACTGAGGTGACGATTTCGCACTGGTACACTTTCGTCGAATGCGCAGCCGTCGCAAAGGCAACGTACATGTATCGTTTTGTGATATTTGTTTTAAACTTTGTTTAAACAAATTCACGAACCAAAATGACAGCAATATTAAAAACAATATCAAGATGACAATAAATGCGCAGTATGATTGAGCACATGTTCTACTCAGAAATTCAGAATGCTTTCCAATTTGTCATAGTAAAAAAGAATAGGGAATGATGAGGTTGTGAAAAAGAATTACAGGTTTATGGAATCGTGCGGTCCACGGGCTGCTTTACATATACAGAAGTTTAGATAAGAAAAGTAAGTTTCCCCCTCAATAACCTTTTATTGAGGGGGAAACTTACTTTTCTTTTATATACTTCTCACATTCACGCAGCCATGATGTCAATTACTGGGCAAGGTAGACTCTCACCGGAAACGCATCGCGATTGCGCACTGGACGATTATACGATTTCGGACGGATTTAGCAGGAGCGATGGTATCCACCCCACCCCCGCGAATAAGGCACACGTAATAACACTTCCAGTTTGTGTTTGAAACATCTCATTCGTGTCTGGAAAGAAATATCGAATTTTCGATCGCCGTTGGAAACCACTCATGAAAATTCGATATTTCTTTCCAGACACTCGTGAGCAAAAAATGTTGTACATTTTCTGTATCTGGTATATATGCACATTATGTGCATGTATATATGTATGTTTGCATTGCCATGCACCACGGATACCGAACAAATTTAATTAAATATTGTTGTCGCCAGTTTTCATCAAATTTATGAAAATCGTCTCCATGATATACAATGATTATAATAAGGCGCTGCAAATAGACAACAAATTGGTGCCGTTCGAGTCAGGTATGGAGGACGGGAGAGCTCTCAGTTGATAAAACATACTTCTGTCGTCGAGTTCCAACAAACCTATAAACGCAATTTATTTGCACATGACATTGATCCAGATTGAATCTGCAAATGTCATACTTCTACTTGCACAATTGAATTCCGATACGTATAACCAACATTGCAATGCAATGAGTACGTATGGGACAAATTCGTAAACATATGTGACCCGCCATATCAAATCCAGTCGTAAGTCGGGATTTTTTTACCCTGTGCCAATGCATTCTCTTATATATGCGAGTCGACCATAGGTCGCCTCGCATATATAACATAATGCATTGGCCTGACAATTTTTTACAATTTTAATAAAAAAAATTCTTGTATTCTTTAACAATTTTATAATTTCACCCATACAGAGCCCCAGACAATACATGAGCAGACGATACTCTTCTATATGCTTCTATATATGTGTGAGGCTCCCTGCAGGGTAGTGGATGTTTTTTTATTTTATGTCCTAAAAATTGTAAGAAACAGTTATTTAAAAAAAATTATAAAAAATTGTTAGCCAATGCATTCTCTTATATATGAGAGGCGACCTATGGTCGACTCGCATATATAAGAGAATGCATTGGCACAGGGTAAAACAAATCCCGACTTACGACTGGATTTGATATGGCGGATCACATATTGTCTGTATGTTTATGTAGCTTTAATTGTATGAATAGAGGCAGCTTCGGGGTCTTTGTGATATATTCATGACTATATGTATCGATTGACTGGTGTCAAAAGATGACGTTTAATTCCAAACCGTTGAATGATGCATATATCACTATTATGAGACACTAATTGCCAGTTTGTGGTTGCTGAATTGACGTCCGAAATCAAACACGGAGAGGGATAGAAAATAAGGCTTTGGTTAAAACACAATGTCCTAATGAAATTGATATATACAGATTGGCATGTTTCGCTTGTCAAAGATCCAGCAGGAGAGGTATTTTGATGTTTAATTTCAAACCGGTGAATGAAGTACTCAACTCGATAACACAAATGGAGTTTATCATCCAAGGCATACATTTTGTTCTAGAATATTTAAAATCAATTATTTAAGACTGGTGCCCTGTGACTGGTCGCTGGATTGTCGTCAGAGATCAGAATCGAAGAAGGTTCACAAATTAGACTTAGTGTAATTAAATAACGTTCTATTGAAATTAACTTTCTATAGGACAAAACCTATGGCTCATCGGTGTTCCCGGGTTTACCTGGATATTGGCTTTGTCTGGAATAGACAAGAACATTACACTTTGAAATTTACGAAACACAAATGGCTATTCAAACTCGAGAAGGATATAGCTTCTCCATTTTTTGCAAAGAAATTGGCTAATATTGATCAATTGTGTGTACTAATTGGATCATTGTCCTTACGTCAGAATCAGAACTAATAACCCACGAATTGCGGCCGAGATCTTTCCATTTGCTGAATTAATGTACAGTCACATCTTTGACAAATAGTGCACTTGATATTCATGTTTGTACGTCTCAATGTCATAGCGTCCAATTAAGCATTAATGCAAAACGAATTTGGTGGTAAGCTAATGTGTTGATTATGCTTAGTAGAGTCCAATATGGTTGCCATTTCCGATGGTCTATAATTATGATTAGTCCACTTCAATCAATAATGCGTTCGTGAAATTTTGTATCCATGACTACCATGTACAATTAGAAATCCAATCAATATGTGGTTCTACCTAAATGTGACCCGCCATATCAGCCACAGGGAGGCTCACACAGATGGAAGCATGCACTACATAGTGTCGTCTGCTCCAGGCTGTGTGTGGCTCTCTATGGGTTAATAGACCCGCCATATCAAATCCAGTCGTAAGTCGGGATTTGTTTACCCTGTGCCAATGCAATCTATATCTATATTTACGAATGTCTGTCTGTCTGTCTGTCTGTGTTCACATGGTTCCATCTAGATGATGCCAAAGGGGTCTACTAGGAGTAGCTTTTTACGAGAAAGATAATGGTCGGGGTTAGAATTTTCTAAAGTGACGCCGTTGTTGTCAGGGGGAGAAAAGGGGGAGGGGCAGAATTGTTTTTTTCGCCGATTGCCACCAAACTTATATATAATCATCCCCAAAAGTCGCACCGTTCGCGTCAGGGGTGCCCGGAAGGGGTGGGCAGATTTTTGTTCTGTCGCCGATTGCCACGAAACTTACATATAATCATCCCCATGATATGAAGAATCCAACTGTGTGGTTTAAATATATCAAAAGTGGCGTCGTTTGAGTCAGGCTATCATATCTCCAAGAAGATACAGATGTTTCAAAGAAATTTCCAGGTGCTCCTCTGTTCATGGTGCTATATATTGGCTAAATATTCTTAGTTTAAACGAAATGTTGCTGCGTACATATATCAGCTACATGTGCCAGGCACAGAGCGAGATTTTGAGTTGTTTATGTCAGTCGATGAGTCTGTTCTAAAACCCTTGTCAGATGTCAGTATTGGTAGGATCCTGAAAAGTCTTGTGCTACTAACTGCATTTTCTTGTATATCAGAAGAAACTATATTTGACTGCACACTGTGACCACTATTTTTGAACAGGCCTTCCACATCTCTTGACAAATTGTAACTTTTTGTGGAAACTGTATTGAATGGAACAGACTTAATTTTGTTATTATATATATACAATCCTCTGACGGTTCGAGGTCTCTCAGTTTGCACGAATATATGTATCTCTTCAATAGAATGATAAATATACATTTAATGCTTCTTCTAGTTATCTCTTTTTGCCAGCTCATTGTGTGAATGCCTTGATTGCCATTCCCATATAAATATGACTGTTAAGATAGAATTGTTCAAGTGACTTATGTGGGTCACCATGTGTCGGGATTGTGAAATGTGAACGCCCAACTACTTCAAATGATATGGAGATGGCCTGGTGACTGTATATAACTTATATGTGGATATCGGCGAATAGCAATCTTATCAATGATAGTGCATATCCGCTCGCCATCCGTGACGCAAACGACACCAAATGTGATTTAATTCATGGTATATCATTAGAGAAAAACGTGTATGAATTTGGTGGAATTTGGTTTATTAAATCAATTGTTGATGCAACGCTGACTCGAACAACGCCATATTGCGAAGGTGATTATGTATTCGTTTGGTGGTAATCAGCGACAAAACTATTTCACCATATTATTTTAATTTCCCCTGCCACCAACAGCGTCATTTTATTTCTAGTATCATTTGAGAAGAACGTGTCTGAATTTGATGGTAATTGGTACTAAACATATTTTGTATCAGTTTTGGTGACCCTCCGTCCCTATTTCGGACTCAAGCTGCACACACTAAGACTCATTAGAGATTAGAGATGCATATATATGAAATTGGTGAAAATTGGCGAGTATACAAATTCGTATCAAATTTAAGGTCCCCATATCTCTCACCCATAGGGCACCAATTTGGTGTATCTAAACCACACGATAAGATTCCTGGTATCACAGATAAGAATATGTACATGTATCAATCTGTTGGAAATCGGCACTAAACATATAGATATAATGTTTTGTGTCGCTCTCATCTCTATACACCAATGACTCGAATGGCCCCACTTGTGACATCCTTAAACCACACGATTACACTCCTGATATCATGGAGATGATTGTTTATAAGTTTGGTGATAATCGGCGACTAAACAATTTTTTTTATCAAATTTGGTGCCAATCCCTCCCCTCTCCATCTCTCACCCAAACAGCACAACTATGGCGTCTTTAAATCACGATTAGATTCCTCGTATGATGGATAAGAACGTGTATCAATTTTGTGGAAATTGGCGCTAAAAAATTGTGCATCAATTTTGGTGCCCCTGTCCCTTTCAATGCAACCCTGACTCGAATGAGGCCACATTTGACACATAAAGGCCACACCATTAGACTCCTCATACCATGGGGATGATTTTGTATAAGTGTGGTGGCAATCGGCGACTTATTATAAAATTTAGTGCCCACCCTCTCCCAATCTCTCATCCAAAAACATAAATTTGGCGTTGTTAAATCGTACAATTAGATTCCTTGTATCATGAAGAAGAATATATATCAATTTGGTGGAAATCGGCGCTAAAATTAGTTTGATCAATTTTGGTGCCCCTCTCCCCTTCCGTTCATCCCTGACTCAAACGACGCCACTTTTGACATATTTAAACCACACCGTTGGATTCTTCATATCATGGGGATGATTATATGTAAGTTTCGTGGCAATCGGCGACAGAAAACAAAATCTGCCCCCCCCCCCCCTTCCGGTCACCCCTGACCTGAACGGCGCGAATTTTGCCATATTTAAACCACGCCATTAGATTCCTCATATTATGGGGATGATTATTTATAAGTTTTGTGGCAATCGGCGACAAAATTTTTGTTTGCCCCTCCCCCTTTTCTGCCCCTGACAACAACGGCGTCATTTTAGAAAATTCTAACCCCGACCATTATCTTTCTCGTAAAAAGTTACTCCTAGTAGACCCCTTTGGCTTCATCTAGATGGTCCCCTGTGAATTTCTATAGAACACAGACAGACAGACAGACAGACAGCAAGACATTCGCAGATATAGATATAGATACTAACTTGCTTTTCTAGTAGCTCATTCTACCTGTGTTTGTGGTTAAGTTTTAACCAATATAAAAACACGATTATTTCCCCAATTATATGCGCAATTAAATTTGGCGTATATTTTTTTAATTTGGCAAAAAATAATTTCATTTGGCAAAATTTTTGGCAAAAGAACATTTTCGTCCAGCGCCACCTTGCTAACTATTCGAGTACAACCTATTTCAACATATTATTGTTAGTGAATGTTTCAACTAGTATTGTGTCATGTATGAAATTTCCAACTGTTTAACATTTGGACCAAAGTGTTTTTGAGGGGTGAGACACCAAGCCCCCTGTCTACACACCATGTGTGACGTCGTGTGTACGTTGTAGTCAGAAGTATTATAACAAACCAAAGCCGGACGCTTTGGGACGTATATATATTATATCTGATTATGTGACGTCACCAATGTCATCTAATACGACGCCGCTGAAATGAATTTTTGCGAGCACTTTTGTTTAAAACAGTAGATTTAAATAATGTCGTAATCTGAAATATAGTGGTATACACGTATGCCAAATCACTATATGAATGATACCGAATTAGTGCGACACTGATTTTGAATAATATGTGTGCGAAATATGATTTTGGATTATCCATCTTTTATCAAATTAACAAAACGGTAATGGGCATATACCACTATATTAGTGGAATACCACTATAATAGTGGAATTAAGGATCTGCCTGACCTAATAACTATTTATTGAATCAAATTCTAATAAAGAACATTGGATGTGAAACAGATAGAACAGAAACAATAACATATCGAATATAAACAGTTGAACGAACATCAGGGAAATACACGCGTAATGACTCAGTAAATAAATCGAGCAGGGTTATGAGTGGTCACAATTAGTTAATGAGATAATAGAAGGATCAGACACATGACATGTCATTTGCAACGTGTGTTGTCAACTTGTCATTACAAACGAATGTCACCTGGCCCACGTGACCATGACGGATACACGTTCACGGTCAAACCGTTTAGACGTTTGGTGTCAAACGTCTAGCTTTCAGAAACAGACTTTCAGACACACGCCTATGTAATTGGTAACGTGTATTGTCAGCAGGTGTGTGGCTAGAGGGTCTTCGTTGGGGAGGGGGCATCAACTTTGAAATTTCCATATGAACCTCCCACTTGGACATTGGACCAGGATAAACTCCCAAGTTCATGTAATGCCAATTCCCCCTTCTTTGCTTAAAATTTTCGAACTGGCATCTCACAGCCTTGATTTTAGTTTATTTTAAACTGACTCAGTGGGAGAAAATTTTGAAATCTGAATCTGAGAACTGAAAAATCCTTGCATCTAGAAGTGCAAGCAAATTGATTAGCAGTTTTTAACTGGTCACCGTGCAGGGACAACGACACCTCGGCTACAATGTGGAAACATTTTGAAATCTGAATCTGAAAACTGCAAAAACCTAGCATCTAGAGGAGGAATAACTCCAGGCAAATTTAAACAAAAATAGAATAGCAGTTTTCAACTGGCTACGGAAGAGGGACAATGGGACTGTAGAAAATGTTTAATCTGGACCTGAAAACTGCAAAAATCTTAGCATCTAGAGGTCTAACTCGAGCCAAATTCAGACGTCAATTTATTTTTAATTGATATTCAGTTTTTAGACTGGCCACCGGAGAAGAATATGACTCGTCAGCCCAGTTGGAGAAATATGAAATATGACCCTGAAAACTGCAAAATACGGGCATCTATAGATGTAACACCAGGTAAATTCAGACCCTCATTTTTTTAACAATAATTAGCAGTTTTTGACTGGCCACCGCCATAACGAGTTGGAGAAAATGTTTAAGTCAACCTGAAAACTGCAAAATCCTAGAATCTATTGACTGGCACCAAGCTCTCCAGTTATTGGAAATTTCCGACCTGACATACCTGAAGTTGGAACATTTCCAACTGATGGTCATTTCAGTACAAGATATTGACCAAATAGCAGGAAAATATATCACTGTTGATACAAAAACAACAATGTCCCCACTAATAATTCATTGGAAAACGAAACTACAAGAACACGTTCAATCTATTATTTGAGGGAAATTTCTACCTACTGTTGTGTCAGGTATGAACTGTTCAACTATTGTCAATTTTGACCAATGTTGGATGAGTCACCCCCTACAAACTACCCCCGTCGCCACGTCCCTGGTTGTCATTACCAACGAAAGTCACATGACTCGAGTGACCATGACGCCTACTACGTATACGATCAGAGCGTTCAGACGTTTGATGTAGCGAAGAGGAATAATCAAATCGCCTGCTGACCTAATAAACGATTAGACCAGTACAGGCAGAGATTTCCCGTCGCGGAATGATTTTAGTTTGATTGAAGCAAATTGTGGCTTCTTGTACTCGTATATCGTGGTTGGAACAGAACAGCAAATCAACTGCATGTATCTAGCATCGTGGAACTAGTAACATGCGGACCACCAGTAAATGACAAATACAACAATAGAGTTATCTCGCCTTCTCTGTACCCGACTATTATCTACACAATGTTGCTATACGTTGGTCGATAACTCTAAACGTGTAGGTTTGGCGCCCTGGTGTGACATAACTATTTCCTAAAAATGCATATATGCCCATAGCAATAACATATTAGCGCATGTTACAAGTTACAAGTATGTGCGGTTGATCCTGTCTAGTGACTTAATGATAATCTCAGCACCCACAACACGGAGTACAAGCTTAAATATGTCCCATTTATTCTTTTAGACATGTTTTACATTTCGGTGTTCTGAAAAATAGAAAGTCCAGTTTTCTTTCGACGTAAACCATCTAGTAATATCGATTGAGATAATGCTGTTTTACGTCTACATCGGGGTTTAGCGTTGTAAACCCTACATCTAAAATCCCAATAACTGTAATGAAATGTTGTAAACTAGTGTATTATTTATAAGATATTATATTTGTTCCGAATTCTACAAGAGATGTCAACTGAAAGTAGTTATGTAATGTGAAAAATAAATTTTGTCACAATGTTTACAAGAATACATACTTATTTGACCTCGCGAAGTGAAAGTATTAAATGTAATCAAACTGTGTCTATTATTATATACGCGGCCTAATCGATGTTCAATTTATCATAACAGTGAGATTATAATATATAGTTATGACCGTAAGATGTCACTCTTTTCAATATCATGACATTTATTGATCTGTAGGATAAACTTTATCAAAGTTGTCGAAAAACCCCGCCACTGGGTCCTGGCTTAAATCCCGTCAAGTCTGCAATTGAAAGTTATAGGCACGCGACTTTGACGTAAAACCGTATTACCGCAACCGATTTCACCATCTGGTTTACGCCGAAGGGAACTAATAAATAGAAAGCAATGAAAATCAATTGTTGGGGTGTTAATTGTTGCAAACACATTTCAAGAAAAACATGCATGCACTATTATGAAAATTAAACCATAAAATTAAAAATACCTGTGAAACCGAAACAGTCATTAGCGAACAGTTATGCAAAACATTCATTCCATTTTATTTGTCTCAATCACTTTCTAATAATTAGGCATATAGCGAATTCAATACATAGATAGAACTGCAGACGTGTGTGAACTGGTTTATGTTATTGCACGAGTTTGTTATGCGATGTTAAAACAAGAACCGTAGTTTGAGTTTTACGTGGAGGCGGAACAAATGAGTGAAATAACGTTAACATGTTCACATAACTTAGGTTGTCTATGTTTATTGGATCCTCAGAAGACGTTAGCGTGTAGAGTATAGATATGTTGGTCCATATTGCTTTATTGAATTTAATACAGTTCTGTTTTATGGAGACTGTGCCTCACAATTTAGTGAAGATAGTTTCTGTTACAGCTAACGTCGTGAAGACGTTGTCAACGTAATCGGTTGTATATTACACAAGGACAACACGAATATTGTTATTGGATGTTTTGAACTCTTCTGTACTTTGCATTGTATAGTGATAACCCTTGCTTTGTCATGGCTTACGAGTGGGGATCGAGTGAATACAATGGACCAGATATGGGGTTCGTTCAAAATCATGCCCCTAAATTACCACAACTTGACAACTGGTTAAGTTTAAGACAATCCCACGCAGTAATAAGACTGGTGACACATAATCAACAATGATCACCATCAATACGCGACTATGTTGAGCGCGAAAGTTTTAAAATGGTAATTGTTTTCAATCAAGTGATTCAGAAGGTTAGAAAACTTATCAGGATAATTACCTCCACAATGTGTTAGATTTATCATGTTCTCAATTCTTTCAAAATTTCAATATGATCAGATTGATAAATCAGGAGATACAGGGTATGTGTTATACGACGGGTTGGGGGCTTACGTTTTTGATGTCTTGTGACGAAAGTCAAATAAATCGTAGAAATAACGGTATTTCGGAAGAATGGTGGCTGTATTCAAAATACACACATAATTTTCTTGCGTTCCATGGAGTACGGATGCAATTTGGTCAGACATTTTGTGCGGGACACGAATTTCTCATACAAATTATCTCAATAGTAGAATTGTCAATTGCAATGGCGAAATACAAACACAGCAATGAACACAATATGAAATCACATAATGTAAAGTCTAAAGATTCTAAAATACAAATAAATTATCACAGCATAATTATACATGTGTCCAATCAAAATATAAATTAAAAAATTCACAACCAAAGGCACTTGGCGCTTAGATTCATGTTCCATAGTTGCACTGGATGCAAACATAGTTATTAAGCTTTGACATTATAATTTAATTGCTAAAGGAGGAGTTCAAATTACCAATTTGAATGAGGATATCCATGCAAATCTCCGCAGCAAATGTTATGTGTGAAGCAGTTGTATGCGGACTAAATCAGCCATATCATGAAAACAATTAACAGGCAGCTTGGCTTAGTATATTGCCAATGTATGCTATAAATTTAATATTGGGAATTGTTTTCAGGAGTTACAACACTTGACCAGGTTTTTAAAAATCAATAGTAAATTATATAAAATAAATACATCAATTTACAAAAAAAATCGAAGCCGACCGGCTAGGTAAATGTATATTTGTTCAACACCTCAAAAAGTCACACCCAGAAATATATATATCTTTCTAACTTTTGCTGCGGTGATTTGCATGGAAATGTCATTCAATTTTGTTCACTTGACCTCCTTCTTAATATAACCTGTGTTGATGAGCCTGACCTGCTGTACATATATTATACATATACAAAACCACACTTGTGTGCTGCTGGTTTCAGTTTGATGCCGATGTGATATCAGAAGGATAACTCGGGTATTCGAATATTATCCCTTCACGATCACATAAACCATAACAATCAGCAAAACACATGTGAGGCTCATTGTTTATTACACATCCGTCCAGTTTGTCCTAACTTATTCTATCTAAAAAAAAATTCAAAACAATTTACATTTGTACTGTTACATGGTATTATCGATTACTGAATGGGAATTTAATGTGGTATTTGGTTACTTGAAATAACTTCATATCATGTTGGACATGGATCCCAGATTGCTTCCACATTTTATGAAGCAAATTACAGTTGTGCGATATATGCATTTAATTAACACAATGTGCACGGCTAATGGTGGCATAATACACTCTTATACACTGGTATGCATTCAGACCTAATTTGATTTCATTCAGTCAACATTAACTGACTTTATCATCATGAAACAGACGAACACTCAAAGTTTGAAGTCTAAACATAGGTGTAACTTTGGTAATGATTGGCGGATGGAACCAAAAATCGAACTTGACCGATATTTGTAAGGTTGTAACCCTGCATAACAAATTTCATTCCCATCACGATCAGTTAACACTAGTCACTTACGAAAGTTACCACCCGAGAACGAAAATCGAGTCTAAATTAAAACAAAATGGTCGTAACTCTGGTGAAAATGGGCGGGCAAACAACAATATCAAATTATGAAATGTATTTTGTAAATATATGTCATGCCATTTACATCAGTATAACTATTGTTTTCATTTGGAAACCAAACCGTTTGTGGGTGGACAGCTGGGTGGACGGGTGGTCATACTGATCGCAGCGTGTTTAAAATCGTTTCGCAATGTTTGTATCACAATTTGAAGAACATCCATATTTAAAATAATGTATCATATAGACACTCTCAATAACAAAACTTCTAACACGACGAAGAAATACAAACCGCAAAAGTGAACACAAGATGAAATCACCGTTTGTAAAGCATAATGATTCTAAAATAATAATGCATTATCACAGAAAACATGAGAAAGTAGAGAAAAATATTTAAAATGATCATTATGTATCACATTTGCAATTGTTTTCTGAGAAATTGTTAATGACTAGTATTTATTTCATAGGAGATACAGCACAGTAGCAATGTTATATTTGATGCCTCCGAAACATGCCGAGTATTGCTCTTTGAACATGCTTGGGACTATCCAACACACCAGGCGCCAAATTTTTAGAAGCAAATATAATTTTTGAGACAGTGCAAATGTTTTGGGGATAGGGGGAATAGAACCCCGGCCCATGACGGCGAGCGCGCCTTGTGACTCGATGTCCGACGTCAATACCACACGGCCACCGAAGCTACCCCAAGCAAGGAAGCACAAATGGCCGCTGTACTCTGACGTCGCACTTAGGACACTAATATATTATCACAGCATTTATATGTTAATATATTATATGTTGATTAATCTGACCTGATTTACATATAACATACATATACATAATTGTTGTGCTGCTAATGTCCGTTTTGAGGCGGATGTGATGTCATAGGGATAGCACGAAATGCTTCGAATACTATCCTTTCACAAGCACAACAACCATAAACTGTCGGCGAGTGAAACACATGTGAGACTCATTGTTTATTACACACCTCTCAAGTTTGTCCTAACATATGCTATCTGCAAACAATTGTTCTTGAAAATTGTACATGTTACTGTTACATTGGTTTTACCGATCAAAGTTCAACTTATCCAACATAATATTTACACATTCACCCATCGCGAGTTTTGGGTCAAATTACATTTACATTTAATTTGCGTTGTCTTGGTAAATTGCCACATTTATTTAAATTTATTAAGTTAAACACTTGACCTAGTTTTGAAAAATCAATTGAAAATAAAAAAAAAACAATTACACGAACTTTCTAATGAAACACAATCCAAGCCGACCCTCTATGTATATGTACATATGTATTGTTTCAATCAGGCAATTCTTCAAGGATTGGCCATTTATAAACGGACAATCCGTACCTAAAATGTTCGTTAATAAATGGACAAATCGACCACGCGTGGCACGCGAACCTGGGATTGTCCACTAAATGACGACATCTATAGCTAATCATGCATGTTAGCTTCATATTTAATATGAAGAGCAGTAACTCTATAAAGAATGTTAATTTACTAAATAACGGCGATTTGTTTGAGAAGAAGTGTTTTTGACGAAATATCGGAGATATTTGAAGAAGAGTTTTTGACGAAATAACGGAAATATTCGAAGAAGTGTTTTTAAAGAGCGTACCACAAACCTCCTCCAAGCCCACCCACCCAAGGGAAGAATTTGACTTATATTTCACAAGAGTTGATCTGTTGTGGTGTTGCAAATTTCTCATACAAATCTCCGTTATTTAGTAAAGGTACATTCTTTATAGAGTTATTACCCTTCATATTTAATATGAAGCTAACATGCAGGATTATCTATACATGTCGTGATTTAGTGGACAATTCCAAGATCGCGTGCCACGCGTGGTCGGTTGTCCATTAATTAACAATCATTTTAGGTACGGATTATCCGTTTATAAGTGGACAATCTTATGTGCATTAGGTGGTTTCAATACCGCATAAAGTCACACCCAGGACTATTTACATCTCTGTAAATTTTTCTGCGGAGATCTGTATGGGTACACCAGTCAAAATTGGTCACTTGACGTCCTCCTTAATAGTCGTCCTCCTTAATATAATCCACGTCCATTAGCCTGACCTTCTATTCGCATACGATACATACATAGAACCACACTTGTGCGCTGCCAATATCAGTTTGAGGCAGATGGGATGTCATAAAGATAGCAATCGAGGCTTCGTATATCATCCGTTCAACTTCTGCTAACTGAACAATTCGTTCATGAATATTTAAATGATACACATACCCTGTGGAGGTGGATATTTGAGAATTCGAGCATAAAAACAGTTTAGTTAACAGAGAATTAATTGACAAGCTGTTGTTTCGCGTATATCCAATAAATAGAGAATACCCTCAGTTTTTATTTGAATACCGAAATATCTGATGAGTGTATGGAAACAAATATCGAAGTTTCACGAGCGGTTGCAAGTGCGAGTGAAAATTCAATATTTCTTTCCAGACACGACTGAGATGTTTCAGGTATTCAAACCAAAAACTGTTGGTATTCTTTTTATTATATGCACCTTATTAAAGCTCAAAGTTGTTAAGTTATGTGGCATGTTTACTCTTAATAGTACATCAATTTGAACAGTTGGGACGCATGGCTGGTGCATTTTTGGGACAAAAAGATGTTTTCAACATATTTGAGCTGCTTGTAAGGTAAACAATGATACAAGTCCATCTAAACTCAGTCATGAACGGGTTATATAACACTCCCATATGGAACCCCACATGGACACAAGCAGACGAAAATCATCAGAGCATTGTTATATCTATCGTGGCTCAACAAAGGGTTGAAATATGACACGGGTTGAGACACGGGATATGTGTGCTCTTTAAGTGTTGTGTAATAAATTTGAAGGATTAAAGACAAACTGCACAACAAGGAAGGGTGTATAATCATGCCAGTTAACTTTCTGAAATAAACAGACAATTAAGAAGACTATTGGAAAACAATACGTTTGAAGTAACGTGGTGGTTGTGGGATGTGGTGTCATCGTATATGGGAGGCCTTTTTCACTTTTAATGGCTAATTGCACTGAAGCATAATTCATTTACGTTTAAGTGTAATATATTTCACTTAAGTGTAAACGAATTATGCTTAAGCATAAATGAATTATTCTTTAGAGTAATGTTGATATTAATTTATGCTTAACAGTAATATAATTATGACTCTATGACGCTTAAGCGTAAATCAATTACATTTAAGTGAGCGTAACATATTTTACATATTTGCTCAATGAGTAGCAATCGGAGACGGGTTGACTGTCTATGAACTTTTCAAAATGATTTGTTATTACCCTGGGGAATACACCATGTACCACTCCACCCCAGTTTCCAATACATTTGAGCGACATGGTCATTGACGCTTCCGATGTTTTCACAAGAGAATGTTACTTTATACATCAATTTGACATATGTATCCGATGGCATATGAGGTGCAAGGGCCGGTTGCGATCATCAGATTGTATGGTCGGTATATGCCCATGCAGTGCATGCTAGTGGTTGGTTCCCCATTAACAGTTGCCCAATTGATCCAAGGCGTAGGTGATCCGTCAGAGAACGCCCATGTTCCATGGTGCCCTTCATCTGATCCGTCCACCCAGAAGCAGCAACCGCTGGCATATGCTGGAATATATGGGATATAGTTGCATGGTGATATAATACATATTAAGATTTAATTTCCCACACCGAATCTGAAGTAGGGACGCACAGTCAGGGGTTTTGGGCTGCCCCGTCCTTGTATAACTTTCACCACACTAAAAAATAATAATAATATTATGTTGTTTCTTGCGCTGGATGGATTATGTCCCTTTACGGTGGTCACGTGATTAACTGCATGCATTTGTTGAAGCCGACATTTTTGATGGATTTTATTCTTTTTTCCAGCTGCTTCTAGTCAGAAATTCCGGGCCATATTCTGATAAGTTTATTTATAAATGATACAACTAATTTGCTCCAGGATTTTCGAGTGATCTATCAGCTAATTTATTTAAATTTTGTTCAAACACCGCTGTTTTTTTTGTTTCAATCAAGATTTTTCGACTTTCCCAATTTTAAATCGGACTAACAACATGGGGATTGGAATACCAGCGGAGAAGCCTACCCACCCAAACTCAGTTGCGGCAGGTTCTGACCAAAAATTAGCCTTAGTGACAAATTGTATCCAAACTATTTGTAAATATACCTGCGATAAATTGCAAACATCTTTCATTCTTTGCGATAAAATACTTTGCGATATCTTTGACTGCGATAAAAACATAACAAATTTGCGACACATACCTTTGCGATCGAAAATGTATATGTTTATTTGTTTTAAATTTTTATCGCAAAGATGTTTGCGATTTTATTTTTGGATTGAGTTTCTGGGTCAATAACAATGGCTGCATAATTAAGGAGTTACGTGTCTATATTTCCTGTTTAAATAGTAGTTATATCAGTGTATATGTACATTGTATGTTGTGTAACTTGTGTATTATCGGGGGTGGGGCCAAGTGTGGTCAGTGGTCCAATGAGCACGGCGTCAGTCACCAAGCTGTAAGACCTCGGCTCATGACAGACAGGGGTTCGATTCCTATGTGGCGACCGCTGCTCCAACTTCCTGCCTGAAGAAAACTTTCCGATGATATGTGGTTTACATATGATATGTCCAGACGGTGCTTCGTGACTACCTATTGTAGGTGACTAACCATAGACCACATGGCTTCCACCACCAACAAATGATCTTGATCTCGCTTCATTGTTATATCGCCTTAGTTGTGGAATTCGACATAAATGATAAAAACCCCCAAAAATTATTCAATGTTGCTACTGCCTTTCATTTATTTATTTTATATTTGGGGTTTTACGTGGCTTCCTACAATTAAGCGATATCACAGCAAAGCCAGTTTAATTGTTGGTAGAGAAAGCCATGTGTGCTACACATAGTCGTGTACAATGCAGCAATGATTTTTTAATTTAAGTAATTTATGCACCGTCTACTCGCATGTAAACCACCGACCATCATGAAGGTGAATGTAGCCCGTATTTCCTCTGTTAATATTCCCATGTTATTTATACTAGTAATTAGATGAAGGTAGCCCGTGTTTCCGCTGGCCTTCCCATGTTATTATAATTATATGTAGGTCTAGTCAGTGTTTCCTCTGTTCCTCCCATGTTATATTCATATTACGGTCGGTACGATGGATCACATCCATCCTCAAGCTATGTCCTCAACTGTCATTTATTGGCATTTGTTTCTAGTGTTGATGGGTAGATAGGCTTGAGACCCCACCACAGTTCAATTCACACCAGGTTCTCAGCTTCCGTGAATGTCAGATTACTTTGGCCATTTAATTTTACGATTAAACTGTAAATTCACATTACGATGATGTCGTAATTTTACGATAGTTTCTGATGGTCCAATTGCTGCCAACAGTTTCTGTCGTAATATTACGATGAAATTGTTTTGAGTACAGTATGTTCAACAGTTGAAGATGTTATGCTTGATACAACATCAGTTGGAAATTCCACACCATATATTGGGTGAAATAATTTGGCAGTTTGGTTTCCAACCATATTTAGAAATGTTATATAGGGCTGAGCAAAGGTGAACAACAGGAACGTGAATGTGAAGCTCTTGGCCGATTTCTAACGATTATTTAAAGATTCCCCATCCGATGTAACACCAACAGTAATATAGCGATTATATGGATACAGTTAGCACAACATACAAATAGTTTTCTACTTTGACTGTTCAAATACAATACACTGTTCTAGTTGATGCATGATTATAAATATAATAATGTTCTAATAGTAATCAATTACTGTTTGATTCTATCTGATTACTTTGAGATGAATTAACACATAAATTCATATTTATATTTCACATAATCTAAATGCCATTATAGCCACATGACGGTTTGCTCTCCAAAATCATTAAATGATTACACCGGTGTAGTTTTTCGATGTCCGCTAATCCACTGAGCGCGTTGCCGAATATTTTTTGCGATATGCCGCCCGTAACTGTAGTAATGCCGATTCATGCGATTCATGCGATGTTCCATTATGGGTTATGCAGTCTGAATCGTTAATCTTCCTTCATGTGACGCCATATGAGTGACTACTAGCGACACACCGTGTCAAATACTGTCGCAATTGGCGTTTATCTAATGATTGTTCGCACAGAAACGGCTGAACCATCGGAGCTGAACATGTGTACAAATGGGGGTTTTTATTAGATAGGTGCCGTTGATTTCAGATGTCTTAAAAGGGCACTACTATTAATTAAATTAAATAATAAAATTCGCTTTATAAAAATAGGTCGATAAATATCTGAACTACCTTTCTATAATACGAGCATTATATGACCAATTCAGAATGATGCTTTAAAGTCATGAACAAAATACAACTTCGAGCACAAAAATCGGACCTCATGCAAAATCAAATTTGTATTCATTGGAATTACGGAATAAGGAATAATGCTCGACTGCCAGGAAATATTGACATGATACTACTAGTATTTAGAAACCACACTCACTGCTTTCTCTGCATTTTAATCGTCGCAATTATTTCAGAGTGACGACAGCTGTAGACTTTCTTCCTATGGTCTACTGCTGATTAAATTAATTCAACCGGAATCTCACATTTATCGAACAATATAAGTAACAAAACACGTATTTTCATCGCTATATCGACGCATTTGTTCGGAAATCGTCAGTGTATATAGGTATGTAACTTTTTATATCATTTGGGGTTCGAACGACCGAGCCACGTCATAGTAAAATATAGTCAATCTTCAAATTATCTAACAAGTTGACCAGATTTTACCAAAACATAACACAAACCCTATTTTTCAACTTAATATTTGTGGTAAATCTTACGCACGATTAGGTCATGTAATTACTGGGATCATTTGGTTGGCCATGCATATATATGTAGGACAACGGCACTCGCAAAATAGTATTCTGGTACGCTAAACAACTTCAATATTCACTGCTGCTGTTGCAATTTAGAGACGACTTTCAGAAAACAGTTTAACTACAGTATCTGTAACCAAATTACTCATATTTCCTAAACCAGTTCTTCATTTACGAGGCAAATATGGGACATGCAAGTGAGTTGCAATTAACGTCAATGATAACATAAATGCACCGTGAGACCGCACATGAAGATCCAAAATAATATAGGAGACATTCGAGGAATATAAGCAGCGGAAATTATGAATGCTCATTCTTCGGCAGTTGGGGACCCCAACAAAATTTCAAAACCTGAAAACATTTCCTATTTTGTAAGTTGATACGTTATTTGACCTTTACAACATGTTTATTAATAAGTTCATAGTTTCCATCCAAATATATGGTACTAGCAGGTGGACCCGACTTCGTCCGGGCTGTTTCCCCTCTGCTTTTCGGCGAATTGCGCGATTTGACCTTGAATTGTACATTTTGAAGGTCAATGTGAGGTGGGGTCACGATTTGACCCGTCCAAAACACTGCCAGGACAAAAGTACACGACAAAAGTACCCGTCGAAATCCATCCGGTTTTACCCGATTTGACATTGAATTGATCATTTTGAAGGTCAAGGTCAGGTCGGGGTCACGACTCGACCCGTCCAAAACACTCAGTGGACAAAAGTAACCACATGTATCAAATTTCGTCGAAATCCCATAAAAATTCGCGATTTGACCTTCAATTGACCCGATTTCAAGGTCAATGTCACATCGCACAGGCAAATGAATAGGCTTACGAAACTCCCCATACAAAAGTATCCCCAGACACTAACATTTTCATCAAAATCCCGTGATACTCGGGCGTTCGACCTTGAAATGACCTGATTTCAAGGTCAAGGTCACGTCGCACGGGCAAATAGTACCCCCACATACCAAGTTTAATCGAAATCGGTTCGGTCGTTTTCGAGTCCATCGCGAACACACAGACAGACAGACAGACACACACACACATGTATTACCATCCCAACGACTCAACGAGGGATCGAACTCTATAACTACCAACCGATGTCTACCCTTTCTGCTGTAGTTGGAGACCAACATGCGTTATAATCGTGTAGTTGTACCGGTCCCTTTGCTGGAAACCACGACCCTGGAACAGTAATTGGCTCACAAATCATTTTACAGCACCATGAGGTAAATTCATAACAGGCCCATTTTCCATATAAGGGGTGACATAGAGAGGTAGTATAGCATCATTGTGTCTACCATCCTTACGAGGTAAATTCAAAATAACACACTTTTTACCAGTAGTTGGGAGGTAAATTGGTCATCAACAACCTTGTCACTCGGCTTTATTCCGTTTCTAGTCCTGTAAAATATGCCGAATATAGGCAGAACCTATATTTAACTATGCTAATTGGATTAAACAGTCACTGGACATATATTTTTTGCAAATGTTTTCTTAACATGCCATGTTATTGCCATGTTTGTGGTCCCATTGTTCTAATTGGATTGAAATAGTGACTGTGCATGTAAATTCTGCAAATATTGCCATAACATCCCATGTTTCTGCCAAATTAAGGGGTCCCCATTGTTCTAATTGGATTAAGACAGTCACTGGGCATATTGTCATAACACTCCATGTTTCTGCCAAATTAAGGGGTCCCCATTGTTCTAATTGGATTAAAACAGTCAATGGGCATATAAATTCTGCAAATATTGTCACAACTTCCCATGTTTCTGCCAAATTAAGGGGTCCCCATTGTTCTAATTGGATTAAAACAGCCAATGTGCATATAAATTCTGCAAATATTGTCATAACATCGCATGTTTCTGCCAAATTTAGGGGTCCCCGTTGTTCTAATTGGACACTGGGCATATAAATTCTGCAAATATTATCATAACATCCCATGTTTCTGTCAAATTAAGGGGTCCCCATTGTTCTAATTGGATTAAAACAGTCACTGGGCATATAAATTCTGCAAATATTGTCATAACATCCCATGTTTCTGCCAAATTAAGGTGTCCTCATTGTTCTAATTAGACTAATACAGTCACTGGGCATATAAATTCTGCAAAGATTGTCATAACATCCCATGTTTCTGCCAAATTAAGGGGTCCCCATTGTTCAAATTGGACTAAAACAGTCAAAGGGCATATAAATTGGGCAAATATTGTCATAACATCCCATGTTTCTGCCAAATTAAGGGGTCCCCATTGTTCTAATTGGACTAAAACAGTCTCTGGGCATATAAATTCTGCAAATATTGTCATAACATCCCATGTTTCTGCCAAATTAAGGTGTCCCCGTTGTTCTAATTGGACTAAAACAGTCACTGGGCATACAAATTCTGCAAATATTATCATAACATCCCATGTTTCTACCAAACTAAGGGGTCCCCATTGTTCTAATTGGATTAAAACAGTCACTGGGCATATACATTCTGCAAATATTGTCATAACATCCCACGTTTCTGCCAAATTAAGGTGTCCCCGTTGTTCTAATTGGACTAAAACAGTCACTGGGCATATAAATTCTGCAAATATTATCATAACATCCCATGTTTCTACCAAACTAAGGGGTCCCCATTGTTCTAATTGGATTAAAACAGTCACTGGGCATATACATTCTCCAAATATTGTCATAACATCCCATGTTTCTGCCAAATTAAGGTGTCCCCGTTGTTCTAATTGGACTAAAACAGTCACTGGGCATATAAATTCTGCACATATTATCATAACATCCCATGTTTCTACCAAACTAAGGGGTCCCCATTGTTCTAATTGGATTAAAACAGTCACTGGGCATATACATTCTGCAAATATTGTCATAACATCCCATGTTTCTGCCAAATTAAGGGGTCCCCGTTGTTCTAATTGGACTAAAACAGTCACTGGGCATATAAGTTCTGCAAATATTGTCATAACATCCCATATTTCTGCCAAATTAAGTGGTCCCCATTGTTCTAATTGGATTAAAACAGTCACTGGGCATATAAATTTAGCAAATATTTTGATAACGACCAATGTTGACACATAATGCATCGCGACTGATATAAATTAGTAAAGTGTAATGACAAATGTTGAACTATAATGCATCTCGACTGTACTGTTGCAACAATACTAAAAAATGGGGGGGGGGGGTCAGGATCTGAATTATCTCAGATCTGAATTATGCAGGGTGGGGATGGATATATGGAGATATACATGTAGGGGTTCATTCAGATGAACTGATATAAATTATTAGAGCGATAACGACCAATGTTGACACATATTGCATCGCGACTGAACTGTCGCGCCCAGGCTATACAATAGGGAGGGTATCATTCAAATCTGAATTATATATATCTCTATAGAAAGGAATAGCAATTGATGTACATATATAGTAATATATACAAATTATTATCACATGATAAAATATGTATGTAACAGCTAACGCGACTATACCGATGAAAACATAAATCAGGCTATATGGGGAAATATTGTTTATACCAATGAACTAATATAAATTTGTAGAGCGATAACGACCAATGTTGACATATAATGTATTGCGACTGTACTGTCGCGGCAATGCTATCAAATAGGGTGGGGGGTCTGAAATGATCTCTACCGGTATCTCTATAGTCTATAGATGGCGCCATATTCTATTGTAAGGAATAGCAACTGATTTACCTATATAGTACAAATTAGTATCGCATAATAAAATATGTACATGTACGTAACAGCTAATGCGACTATACCGATGAAAAAATTAATTGGGGGTGAGGGTATATGGGGAAATAGGGGTTTATACAGATAAAAATTTGTATAGCGACAACGACCAATGTTGACATATAGTGCATGTCATGTGTCAAAACTGTAATATATCACGATTATACTTGTGGTATTAGGGTGTGGGGCAGCGGTGACCAGCTAGAGGCCCCAAACGGAAAAGTTTGCCATGTAGAACTGTGGAAATGTTAAAATTCATTAACATAGGATTTCCCATTAAAATCGATTTATGTCGATGAAACTCTTATTTTTCAAAAAATTAAGCTGATACTTCGTGTGTCTGCGTGTAATACTTATATATTCTCAAAATGACATAGTCCAAAACGCAATTATGTTTTAGATGGAAGAAATTAAGTTTTTTCGATGCTAAATTTACAGCGTTAACGAGCTATCAAGTTCGTTGATTTTGTAAACAAACTTTTCTCAAGTGTCGTTTGGTCAAACTGTTAATTTTTCAACGGGGAAAGCTGATCCAAACTAGAGGTGTGACTGTCCCCCTGGGACTAAGGATACCCCCGTGTTTTTAAAGTACTACGATGTTTCACATGTTTCACATAACTCCACCAAACATGTCGGACAAACGTCATAATCGCAGTTACACAGGTTCCCATGGTACGTAATATATGTGCCAAGTTAAAAATAAATTGACCTAAAAATGTAGGAATAAAAGCTCGGGCAATATAATACATGTTGCGAAAATTTTCGAAGTCGAAAAAAGGGGGGGGATACCTCCACCAAAAAAAGTCCGACAAACGTCATAATCGCGGGTCCACAGGTTCCCATGGCGGTTGATGTCTGTGCCAAGTTTCACGGCAATTTATCAAAAAACGACTGAGAAAAACTCCGGACAAATTTGTATCTACTGGCGGACTGACGACGGACGGACGGGCGGACCGACGTGAGTATACTTGTGAGGTGCGATCTTTTGTTTGATTGACTTGTGGGTTGCAACCCACAAGTGACTTACGCAAAATCCAATTTTAAAGAGTATACTTGTGAGGTGCGATCTTTTGTTTGATTGACTTGTGGGTTGCAACCCACAAGTGACTTACGGAAAATCCAATTTTAAAGAGTTTTTCTAAATATTTTGTTTCTCTAATCACATAATCTGAGAAATGTTATATTAACGAAATAACGGAGATGTTTGTGGAATAAAACAGTTAGGAAAAAATATATTAATTTCATCGCACCCCACAAGTACGCTCTCGTGAGAGCGGACGGGCGGACGGACGGACGGACGGACAAGCTGACTCCAGTATACCCCCCCCCTTCGTTGCGGTGAGTACAATAATAGCTAACATGTATTTACATAAAATCATCGAAAGAATTTGACCGATAAAGGTGCATTTTGACAGAATCTAGTCGAGAAAACTTTGTATCTTTCAGCAGACACGCGACTTCGCACGTTCGGTATTTTCAAGCGCTCATTAATATTCATGATAGGCATCAGACTCACCTTTTTGGAAGGTAATCCAATGACTAGATATCCTTTCTAAACACCGTTAAAGATCCCACAAAGTTTGTATAGCTTAGGAATCAGAATCAGTCAGACAGTTGAAAATGAGAGAAAAATAAACACTGATAGGTGATAAAACGTGTTAGCCATGAACACAGACATACCGTTGTACTTCCAGTTTACGACTCCAAAACTTACCACAAATCAGATGTATTGAAGCAGGATTGAGACGTAGATATCAATATTTTTTGCAATTATGAATTCACAAAATGCCGTGATAAAACTAAATCATTGTGTAACTAGATAGTTGAAAACGAGAGAAACATAAACACTTCTAAAAATATCATTTACATCGTTGAGCTGCTTGCATACTCGTGAAATGTTACGCCAGTTGAAAACGAAAATATTAATACTTCTAAAAATAGCATTTACCTCTGTGAGTCGTTGGTATGCACACACCGGATTGCGCATGCGAAAAACTTGATGTCTCTAGTGACAGGTGTTGGGACCAATGAGAATTATTAGTGTGTGAAAATGATATTAGGCAGCGGAATGTGTGTCAAGATGAAAAAGCACTCCACTGACTGTGTACCGGTATTCCGAGGTATATCCCATAATGCAATATGATAATCTGCGTGAAATTCTGAATAACTTGACGAGGTAACAAAGCGAGGTAATGGGAAAAAGTACCTCTGTATTTTGGAATACCTCGGTAGGCGTGGTGCAACCATACGATTTACCTCACAAATCACGCTTGACGAACGCACACACACACACACAGATCTTCCAAAATATATTTTGATATAATAACATTCAAAAAGAATTTTATAATTATACTCAGCAGCTTCATTAATCACACCCGCCATCATGTTTTAATTATACTCACTAAGTTCATTAAGCACACCTGCCATCACGTTATAATTATACTCACCAGCTTCATTAAGCACACCCGCCATCATGTTATAATTATACTCACCAGCGTCATTAAGCACACCCGTCATCGTGCAATAATTTTATAATTATACTCACCAGCTTCATCAAGCACACCCGCCATCATGTTATAATTATACTCACTTAGTTCATTAAGCACACCTGCCATCACGTTATAATTATACTCACCAACTTCATTAAGCACACCCGCCATCATGTTATAATTATACTCACTAGGTTAATTAAGCACACCCGCCATCATGTTATAATTATACTCACTAGGTTAATTAAGCACACCCGTCATTATGTTATAATTATATACTCACCAGCTTCATTAAGCACACCTACCTTCATGTTATAATTATAATCACAGTTGCATTAAGCACACCCGTCATCATGTAATAATTTTATAATTATACTCACCAGCTTCATTAAGCACACCCGTCATCATGTAATAATTTTATAATTATACTCACCAGTGTCACTAAGCACACCCGTCATCATGTAATAATTTTATAATTTTAATCACCAGCTTCATTAAGCACCCCGCCATCATGTAATAATTTTATAATTATACTCATCAGCTTTATTAAGCACACCGCCATCATGTTATAATTATACTCACCAGCTTCATTAAGCACAAGCTCCTTCATGTTCCAGTATATTTATACTCACCAGCATCATTATGCAGACCCATCATCATGTTCCGGTATAATTATACTCACCAGCTTCATTAAGCACACCCACCATCATGTTCCAGATGGCAACAGTATTCACTCGCAGTAAATGGCCATCGTCTCCACTACATGTCGCAACCCCCTGGTTGTGATAGTACCCTCCCATTACAACATTGAAGCAGATGGTTTGTCCACCGGCATCCCCACTACGATAACCAGTTGGACATGCTGGAAGTAAGCAATGTTGGACACCAATTTTAGTTTTCTCACAATCGCCAATATTATTCTGAGAATATATATGCACTGTTAATACTATTCCCAAAGGAAACATTAGTTGGTTGACTGTACGAGGAACTATCATTTTGTTCTGAACTAGGTTCCACGCTGACATGATATATACATTAAGAAGCAAATTGTCATAAAGAACCAACTTCATCGATTCGGCTATATCCCCATAATATGTGTTGTGCAGTGAAGCCATGTAGGCATGTACTATACATATAGATCCAATGTACTATTTACCCAGAGGAATTGTTGGCATTGTTATTGGAATAGTTTTCGTGTCACAACACAACGGATATTATAGTATATTATGCCAGATTAAATCTAAAAAGCGCCTTGTTGCATACACGATTGAAATGTTCTAATATCACAGACACATATTGAAATATTAAGTTCTGTTATCCGAGAATAAAAACACGAAATCAAGCAATACTATGGATCAAAATGCTACGGGCTTCAACTTCCACATGGATCACCAGCTAACTATCGGAGCAGAGCATTAACAGGCGTGCTCAACACATATGAAGAGCCTGGCCAAAAATATTCTTAATGGTCTTGAATAAAACAAGTTGTAATACCGGTGTCCAAAGGTAACTGGACAAACCAGTTGCTAGATATTCGAGAATTTATACTAAATCCTTGTAAATAAAAAGACTAAATCTGTACAGTCCTGACACCGTATACATGCAACGCTTCTGACATTGTAATCATAACATAAATTGGACAATATCACGTTTATATAGACAGAGATACGAATCAGAACGTGTTGTAATATAGATAATCGTATTGCATTAAAACGTAGCAAGATCATACCATAATATCCTCGCGTTCTGATTGGCTGCATACTATTTTCTTATTTTTACACCAGTAGAGTGGAGCAGCAGAGACCAGAAAAGAGCCATATTTCTCGATTTGAATCACGTCGCCGACCACGTCGCCGTATTATATATCAAACTGTTCGCACATATATGGGGAATATCAAAATTGAGTTAGCCAGAAACAAAACAAAATATGTACGAACTGAGATATTGGGGAAACCCACTTTTTCGTATACAATATCAATGAAAAACTGAATTGAGCTCTAGGAGTAACATTTCAAGTCATTTTAGTTGGAGACCCACCTGCATTGTAGAGTATGGTCATGTCCATATGCTGTAAGTGTTGTGTGTTATCTTAAAGTTCTAGGGATCATTTTGGGGGGAAATTACCGTTTTTGGTGAAAAATTAGAACATTTTGGAATCCACCAAAAACACAATATACTTCGTCAATATATGCAATTTTATAGCAATCCCTAGTTTTATCTAGTTATAATTATGCTTTCGATATGATTAATCAACCTATCGTACTAAATATTGTGGTTATGGGGATTTCGGGTGGAAATTGAGGTTTAATTGAAAATCGTGATATTGGCATATAAAACCAGTGAAATCAGGAATTTGGGTCCCGAAAAAAAATTGTTTATGGACTTGAATTCTAGCCTGTCGCTCACCACCAGTATATGTTATATATCAAAACGTTCTTCTGTATTTGGGGAATAAAGAAACGGATATAGTCAGAAACAAAAATCAGTGTCAGCTGAGATCTGTTTGGATAGAAGCATTCCTACTTTTTATTCACCAACAAGGCTGTAAAGTTTTAAAAACAATTCTCCAATAAATGTGTGCTGTAGGGTGTGCCGATGGATTGACATTTGAAATCCAAGATGGCTGCTGGTGGCCGGGAAGACCATTGTTTGTAAATAAAATCAGTGAAAACTGGAATCAAGCTCGAGGAATAACAGTTCACCCTATTTGTGGTCGGTGGTTCAATTAGACAACATAATATGGTAATTTTCACATGATGTGTGAGGTTTATGGGGTTTATACGTTTTAGGGTTCATTTTGGGACAACAAATATTAATTTTGTATTGGAAATTGAGAGAATTATGGAATCCAACAGAACATAATATACTTATTTACTGCTAGTGTGTTTGTAGAAATAATGTAGGGTTACCCAGTAATAGGCTGAGATAGATTGATTGCAATTAATATAATACGGCGTCATTTCATATTAAAGATATATATCATTTTGCCCATAAACATTTTGGTAAAAGGGATTTTCCACCCAAAAAAAAATAAACACAGCGATTATTGTTGTATACATACTCAGCCAATACACTGCATATATATCCATATAATTCGATGAATTTAAAACGTTAAATATGTATGTATCTTTTCAGGACAACGTAACTAGACCACTTTCCATACTGAAACGGATTGTATTAACAGTGAAATTAACGGAATAAATATTGCACCAAATAGCGTACGAACTCGTCTGAAAACTGGAATGATCTTCTCATGTGCATGTGTCAATGAAATCAATACAATTTGTTTCACTCTGATTTTGTTATGGTCTCTGCTGCTCCACCAGTAGCTGGCCCACTCACATAATATGATACTATGCGAGGCATATATTGAACGACCCTGATATTCTGTTAATGGGAAGGACTTTGCGAAGGATCATGCAAATCGTCATGAACTGTTTACTTAGGTCTAACGCATGGAAACGACTCGATTGCTTGATTAATCATGTGGACTGTTTTGGATGCGAGTATATGTCACGCTCTGAGAGAGTGTGTGTTTGGGGCCGTTAGGCCCTTTCCCGAACACCTCACATTTAGCCTTTATTTTAAACAATTCAGGGGTAGAAAGAAAAGAAAAAAAGAAGCAGTTTTTTAACAAATTCATTCTTTTTCTGTTTTCGTCGCTGGAATCCAGGCGATGGGGTGTTTAGCCCCTGGAACACTGTAGGTTAGTGTATAGCCCCTCGGAACACTGTTTGTTTGTGCTTAGCCCCCTGGTAAACTGTATTTTAGGTTTTAGCCCACAGGAACAATGTAGGTTGATGTTTAGCCCCCCCTGGAACACCATAGATTGGTGTTTGGTCCCATTGAACACTGTATATTGGTGTTTAGCCCCCCCAGATGGTTTAGCCCCTGGAACACCGTATGTTTATGTTTAGCCCACTGGAACACTGTAGATTGGTGTTTAGCCCCTGTAACACCGTGGTTCGACGTATAGTCCCCCCTGTAATACTGTATGTTGGTGTTTAGCCCCCTGGAACATGGTAGGTTGGTTTTAGCCTCGTGGAACAGTGTGTTGGTGTTTAGCCCCCTGGAACACTGCAGGTTGGCGTTTAACCACATTGGACAATGTAGTTTGGTGATTATACCCGTGGAACACTGTACGTTTGTGCTTAGCCCCCTGGAACAATACAGGTTGGCATTGATCCACTGGAACACTATTTGGTGTTTAGCCCCCTGTAACACTGTAGTTTGATGCTTATCCCCCAGGAATACTGTAGGTTGGTGGTATTTGCAGTATCCCAGCAGATATTGTTGCCTCGTCAGTGACCGTGGTGGTGGTGAACTCCGGTTAGACGGTATCCAGAGTCCGGGTGCTCCAAATGGATGGCTGACGTAATGGTGTAGTCAAATCGAAGGGGAAGAAGGTCGGCTGTAATCCGTTCGGATGTCCTGGTAACTTTAATCCAGCTGCACCTGTCTTCTCCTGGCACCATATCCCGTTGGTGTCCTGGTGGGCATCTTCCCTCGCTTGGTTCCGGCATCCAGGTCTGTAACCGTTTATGTTGGTCCAGATATTCTAGCGAAGTACTGCCCTTCATTATACCAGCATAGCCGACCAGACAACCAAACTCTGAGATCGAAGCGGGATCAGATAATGGCTATCGATGCATCCAGGTTAATCCACGGCGTACAGCACAGCGGGTCCTACTAAAAGTCGACCGCACCCGATCGCAAGCGAACGCACCCAATCGCACCGACCGCTCCGACAGCAACGACAGCACCTCAACCAGGGGTCCGAGCGTGATGGGGTTTCAAATATCGTGCATAATAGACCTGATTCTACCAAAGTTTCAACCCCCAAGTCGATAGCTCGAGCGGACACGGCACTCTTAACCCCTAACTTGCGACCGGTTCCGTCAGGTACGCAAAATCCAAAAAAGACACATACCACACCTCTTCTGGCTGACTGACCACAAAAATGGACATTATATCATGCAGCGAATACCCCTATACATCCATGGGCGATCGAACAAGTAGCTAGCTGCAGCGGACGTGAACAATTTAACCCACAAGCTGCTGCCGACTTCGCTATGAATGTACGCAAAAACGCCGAAAATAACACCCGCCGACCGCCGCCCCAGGTGACCGACCGAGATGGGATATGCCCTATCGTGCAGAATAGACCTGACTGTACCAAAGTTTAAACCCCCAAGTCGATTTCTCGAGCGGCCACGGTACTGTTAACCCCTAACTGGCGGCCGGTTCCGTCAGTTACGCAAAATCAAAAAAGCACCGACCGCACCTCCCCTGGCTGCCTGACCACGGAAATGGACATTATACCATACAGCGAATGACATTTGTAAACTGCCGCAAGGTAGACTGCTCTGGATACCATTAGTGATGTTCCACTACCGGAATCCAAGACAGGGGTGCCTCTACTGTGGAACCGGGATACGAGCATCCCTCTGCTCATATGTTTATGGGTATCACAAAACTAATATGATATGGAACTCGGTGTTCCTGGTCACCCGCTTTAGAGGAGTCTTTTGATCATTAGACGTTTGACAGTTTAACAATGACTCAGTTTATAGGGACAACCCTTACATTATATTTAGTTATATTAAAGTTTGAGTTTGACTACTTTTTATGGTTTGATTTCCTTTGTTTCACATAGATATACCTTGGGCTGCAATACATTGATTTAATTAAACAATCCCTGCCACGGTAAACACTGTTCCTTTTCTGGATACTGAATCATTATAGATAACTAATTTGGCAGGTTTGTGGTTAACAGCACATATCAACGACGTCGCGCGCGATTACGTCATATGACTCATCAACGTTATTTCCCCAAAACAACCTCTGCTGCAATACAACGGAGTGGATTCCATTTTGCCTGTAATACATTCAGACATTGTTTGGTTTTCTTTCTGGGAGTGGTGGCTGTCTATTCGCCACCATACGTGTTATATATGCTTCGGACAATGGATAAAACTTCGACCATGTAAATCAACAAATTAAGGTAACTTTGTTTCATTCTACTTGACAGCTCCATTCCTATAAATTCAATATTGTTAACTTTATCTGAACTCCCAAGAACTGTTTCTAAAAAATTGCTATTCAGATGAACGATAAATCCAACCTATATCCAGGGAGGAACAAAAATTAACAATTACAAACTTACATATTATTATACCGGTACGCGACATACAGGTTTATACTGTACGTTTTTTTGGTGCACCATCGCGCGCGATCAATCGTTTGAAAATCTATGTGTGCTTGATTACGAGGTTACTTTGGCCCATTTTCAGCTGGGGTGTAGTTCGGTAATTTTGAACTGCACGGTTCTTTCTCTAGTGATCATATTAGGTCGGGAGCATTAGAACCGAAACCACAAACAAACGTTCTGTATTTGAAGTTCATTTAAGCTAGAGATGCTCTCTTGATGACCCATGCTGGTTATTTATTTTCTGATTCCCAACATTCTAAAGACCATTTTCGGCATGATCGTAGTAAACCTTTTCTAAATTATATAATTTAATGTTTCCTCCATGTTATCAAGCCACGCTGATAATCAAACATTAGGCTAAATCACGATATTGTTTAAGATCTATAACCTATCACTAGTATATAATAGTAGAGAATACATTAATTATATATACAATATAAAGGAAACCCATTGATAAAGAGCGTTGTATTGTGTTGTTTAATGTGTATATGTATATATAGACATACTAAATTAAGTCCCTCCTATATATAAACACTTATATTTTCTCCGGGGTCTGTCCCCATATAACATTGTATGCAAACGGTTCTTAATCCTTTAAATGCTATGTTTCAATAACAGGTATAGTATGTGGGCTATCCTCCCTATATGAACAATGGTACCTCCGATGACAAGATAACAAAACAACCTTGCCACGATAGTGTGAGTAATCAACAACGCAATGTTTACCTCTTGTAACAGTGTAGTTACTTTCTGATAATTGGCTCCATAATCATACAATACCACCCAAAAAGCGGTTTTCGACGGTTTATATGCAAATTATGTATATTAAGCATGATTGTTACGATTATCTGGAATTTCCACCCTAAGCATGCATGCATAAACATGTGTATTTATTGTTTAATACCATTAGATGTGATGCATAATATCAGAAAATCAAACTCCCCGTGCAACATATGTTTAAATTTAAAAAGAATATGGACGCATTATATTATTAATCTGTCCGTCTGTCGGTCTGTCCATCCATCTACTCGATTTTGACTTATGGATAATAACTTTATATAGTATCAACTGGATAACATGGAATTTTGGTATTTGGGTATACTATATACAGAGACAGGTCGGGTCCATATTCTGGGACCGCTGGCCAACTTCGACCATATATAGCTATGGCCCCATTTTGTTGGTATTCTCTCCCTTGTTCATCTCCCTATGAGGTGTTTGGTGGGTTCAACTGAATTGGCTGGAATTTGGTCTGGAAATTTACTGGACTAATAAACGTGTAAAGTTAGGATTTGGAATCCGCCCGACCAATTTTGACATGAGTTATACACGTTGTTGATTCGTTTCCGGCGAATATGCCACATCATGGATAAAGAGCGTCTGCGTTTATAGTTGGTTTTTATACGAGAATATGATAAAGAGCGATTAATCCAAGGTAGTCTAGACTGGTATATTTTATGTTTTTGTTACTCTTATCATGACATTTGTAAACTGCCGCAAGGTAGACTGCGCTGGATACTATTAGTGATGTTCCACTACCGGAATCCAAGACAGGGGTGCCTCTACTGTGGAACCGGGATACGAGCATCCCTCTGCTCATATGTTTATGGGTATCACAACACTAATATGATATGGAACTCGGTGTTCCTGGTCACCCGCTTTAGAGGAGTCTTTTGATCATTAGACGTTTGACAGTTTAACAATGACTCAGTTTATAGGGACAACCCTTACATTATATTTAGTTATATTAAAGTTTGAGTTTGACTACTTTTTATGGTTTGTTTTCCTTTGTTTCACCTAGATATACATTGGGCTGCAATACATTGATTTAATTAAACGATCCCTGCCACGGTAAACACTGTTCCTTTTCTGGATACTGAATCATTATAGATAACTAATTTGGCAGGTTTGTGGTTAACAGCACATATCAACGACGTCGCGCGCGATTACGTCATATGACTCATCAACGTTATTTCCCCAAAACAACCTCTGCTGCAATACAACGGAGTGGGGTTCCATTTTGCCTGTAATACATTCAGACATTGTTTGGTTTTCTTTCTGGGAGTGGTGGCTGTCTATTCGCCACCATACGTGTTATATATGCTTCGGACAATGGATAAAACTTCGACCATGTAAATCAACAAATTAAGGTAACTTTGTTTCATTCTACTTGACAGCTCCATTCCTATAAATTCAATATTGTTAACTTTATCTGAACTCCCAAGAACTGTTTCTAAAAAATTGCTATTCAGATGAACGATAAATCCAACCTATATCCAGGGAGGAACAAAAATTAACAATTACAAACTTACATATTATTATACCGGTACGCGACATACAGGTTTATACTGTACGGTTTTTTGGTGCACCATCGCGCGCGATCAATCGTTTGAAAATCTACGTGTGCTTGATTACGAGGTTACTTTGGCCCATTTTCAGCTGGGGTGTAGTTCGGTAATTTTGAACTGCACGGTTCTTTCTCTAGTGATCATATTAGGTCGGGAGCATTAGAACCGAAATCACAAACAAACGTTCTGTATTGAAGTTCGTTTAAGCTAGAGATGCTCTCTTGATGACCCATGCTGGTTATTTATTTTCTGATTCCCAACATTCTAAAGACCATTTTCGGCATGATCGTAGTAAACCTTTTCTAAATTATATAATTTAATGTTTCCTCCATGTTATCAAGCCACGCTGATAATCAAACATTAGGCTAAATCACGATATTGTTTAAGATCTATAACCTATCACTAGTATATAATTGTAGAGAATACATTAATTATATATACAATATAAAGGAAACCCATTGATAAAGAGCGTTGTATTGTGTTGTTTAATGTGTATATGTATATATAGACATACTAAATTAAGTCCCTCCTATATATAAACACTTATATTTTCTCCTGGGTCTGTCCCCATATAACATTGTATGCAAACGGTTCTTAATCCTTTAAATGCTATGTTTCAATAACAGGTATAGTATATGGGCTATCCTCCCTATATGAACAACGGTACCTCCGATGACAAGATAACAAAACAACCTTGCCACGATAGTGTGAGTAATCAACAACGCAATGTTTACCTCATGTAACAGTGTAGTTACTTTCTGATAATTGGCTCCATAATCATACAATACCACCCAAAAAGCGGTTTTCGACGGTTTATATGCAAATTATGTATATTAAGCATGATTGTTACGATTATCTGGAATTTCCACCCTAAGCATGCATGCATAAACATGTGAATGTATTGTTTAATACCATTAGATGTGATGCATAATATCGGAAACTCAAACTCCCCGTGCAACATATGTTTAAATTTAAAAAGAATATGGACGCATTATATTATTAATCTGTCCGTCTGTCGGTCTGTCCATCCATCTACTCGATTTTGACTTATGGATAATAACTTTATATAGTATCAACTGGATAACATGGAATTTTGGTATTTGGGTATACTATATACAGAGACAGGTCGGGTCCATATTCTGGGACCGCTGGCCAACTTCGACCATATATAGCTATGGCCCCATTTTGTTGGTATTCTCTCCCTTGTTCATCTCCCTATGAGGTGTTTGGTGGGTTCAACTGAATTGGCTGGAATTTGGTCTGGAAATTTACTGGACTAATAAACGGGTAAAGTTAGGATTTGGAATCCGCCCGACCAATTTTAACATGAGTTATACACGTTGTTGATTCGTTTCCGGCGAATATGCCACATCATGGATAAAGAGCGTCTGGGTTTTTAGTTGGTTTTTATACGAGAATATGATAAAGAGCGATTAATCCAAGGTAGTCTAGACTGGTATATTCTATGTTTTTGTTACTCTTATCATGACATTTGTAAACTGCCGCAAGGTAGACTGCTCTGGATACCATTAGTGATGTTCCACTACCGGAATCCAAGACAGGGGTGCCTCTACTGTGGAACCGGGATACGAGCATCCCTCTGCTCATATGTTTATGGGTATCACAAAACTAATTTGATATGGAACTCGGTGTTCCTGGTCACCCGCTTTAGAGGAGTCTTTTGATCATTAGACGTTTGACAGTTTAACAATGACTCAGTTTATAGGGACAACCCTTACATTATATTTAGTTATATTAAAGTTTGAGTTTGACTACTTGTTATGGTTTGATTTCCTTTGTTTCACCTAGATATACCTTGGGCTGCAATACATTGATTTAATTAAACAATCCCTGCCACGGTAAACACTGTTCCTTTTCTGGATACTGAATCATTATAGATAACTAATTTGGCAGGTTTGTGGTTAACAGCACATATCAACGACGTCGCGCGCGATTACGTCATATGACTCATCAACGTTATTTCCCCAAAACAACATCTGCTGCAATACAACGGAGTGGGGTTCCATTTTGCCTGTAATACATTCATACATTGTTTGGTTTTATTTCTGGGAGTGGTGGCTGTCTATTCGCCACCATACGTGTTATATATGCTTCGGACAATGGATAAAACTTCGACCATGTAAATCAACAAATTAAGGTAACTTTGTTTCATTCTACTTGATAGCTCGATTCCTATAAATTCAATATTGTTAACTTTATCTGAACTCCCAAGAACTGTTTCTAAAAAATTGCTATTCAGATGAACGATAAATCCAACCTATATCCAGGGAGGAACAAAAATTAACAATTACAAACTTACATATTATTATACCGGTACGCGACATACAGGTTTATACTGTACGGTTTTTTGGTGCACCATCGCGCGCGATCAATCGTTTGAAAATCTACGTGTGCTTGATTACGAGGTTACTTTGGCCCATTTTCAGCTGTGGTGTAGTTCGGTAATTTTGAACTGCACCGTTCTTTCTCTAGTGATCATATTAGGTCGGGAGCATTAGAACCGAAACCACAAACAAACGTTCTGTATTTGAAGTTCGTTTAAGCTAGAGATGCTCTCTTGATGACCCATGCTGGTTATTTATTTTCTTATTCCCAACATTCTAAAGACCATTTTCGGCATGATCGTAGTAAACCTTTTCTAAATTATATAATTTAATGTTTCCTCCATGTTATCAATCCACGCTGATAATCAAACATTAGGCTAAATCACGATATTGTTTAAGATCTATAACCTATCACTAGTATATAATTGTAGAGAATACATTAATTATATATACAATATAAAGGAAACCCATTGATAAAGAGCGTTGTATTGTGTTGTTTAATGTGTATATGTATATATAGACATACTAAATTAAGTCCCTCCTATATATAAACACTTATATTTTCTCCTGGGTCTGTCCCCATATAACATTGTATGCAAACGGTTCTTAATCCTTTAAATGCTATGTTTCAATAACAGGTATAGTATATGGGCTATCCTCCCTATATGAACAACGGTACCTCCGATGACAAGATAACAAAACAACCTTGCCACGATAGTGTGAGTAATCAACAACGCAATGTTTACCTCTTGTAACAGTGTAGTTACTTTCTGATAATTGGCTCCATAATCATACAATACCACCCAAAAAGCGGTTTTCGACGGTTTATATGCAAATTATGTATAATAAGCATGATTGTTACGATTATCTGGAATTTCCACCCTAAGCATGCATGCATAAACATGTGTATGTATTGTTTAATACCATTAGATGTGATGCATAATATCGGAAACTCAAACTCCCCGTGCAACATATGTTTAAATTTAAAAAGAATATGGACGCATTATATTATTAATCTGTCCGTCTGTCGGTCTGTCCATCCATCTACTCGATTTTGACTTATGGATAATAACTTTATTTAGTATCAACTGGATAACATGGAATTTTGGTATTTGGGTATACTATATACAGAGACAGGTCGGGTCCATATTCTGGGACCGCTGGCCAACTTCGACCATATATAGCTATGGCCCCATTTTGTTGGTATTCTCTCCCTTGTTCATCTCCCTATGAGGTGTTTGGTGGGTTCAACTGAATTGGCTGGAATTTGGTCTGGAAATTTACTGGACTAATAAACGGGTAAAGTTAGGATTTGGAATCCGCCCGACCAATTTTAACATGAGTTATACACGTTGTTGATTCGTTTCCGGCGAATATGCCACATCATGGATAAAGAGCGTCTGCGTTTTTAGTTGGTTTTTATACGAGAATATGATAAAGAGCGATTAATCCAAGGTAGTCTAGACTGGTATATTCTATGTTTTTGTTACTCTTATCATGACATTTGTAAACTGCCGCAAGGTAGACTGCTCTGGATACCATTAGTGATGTTCCACTACCGGAATCCAAGACAGGGTTGCCTCTACTGTGGAACCGGGATACGAGCATCCCTCTGCTCATATGTTTATGGGTATCATAAAACATATAATTATGCTTTCGATATGCTTAATCAACCTATCGTAATACAAATTGTGGTTATGGGGATTTCGGGTGGAAATTGAGGTTTAATTGGAAATCGTGATATTGGCATATAAAACCAGTGAAATCAGGAATTTGGGTCCCGAAAAAAAATAGTTTATGGACTTGAATTCTAGCCTGTCGCTCACCACCAGTATATGTTATATATCAAAACGTTCTTCTGTATTTGGGGAATAAAGAAACGGATATAGTCAGAAAAAAAAATCAGTGTCAGCTGAGATCTGTTTGGATAGAAGCATTCCTACTTTTTATTCACCAACAAGGCTGTAAAGTTTTAAAAACAATTCTCCAATAAATGTGTGCTGTAGGGTGTGCCGATGGATTGACATTTGAAATCCAAGATGGCTGCTGGTGGCCGGGAAGACCATTGTTTGTAAATAAAATCAGTGAAAACTGGAATCAAGCTCGAGGAATAACAGTTCACCCTATTTGTGGTCGGTGGTTAATTAGACAACATAATATGCTAATTTTCACATGATGTGTGAGGTTTATGGGGTTTATACGTTTTAGGGTTCATTTTGGGACAACAAATATTAATTTTGTATTGGAAATTGAGAGAATTATGGAATCCATCAGAACATAATATTATTATTTACTGCTAGTGTGTTTGTAGAAATAATGTAGGGTTACCCAGTAATAGTCTGAGATAGATTGATTGCAATTAATATAATACGGCGTCATTTCATATTAAAGATATATATCATTTTGCCCATAAACATTTTGGTAAAAGGGATTTTCCACCCAAAAAAAAATAAACACAGCGATTATTGTTGTATACATACTCAGCCAATACACTGCATATATATCCATACTAGCAGGGTTACCCGGCGTTGCCCAGGTTAATGTATGCTGTGGATATGTGTTGGGAATAGAGAATGCTCTTGCTTAAAGTGTTATACATTTTCTCATAAATTGTATATTCAAATAGCATCACAAAACATGATTATTACAGTCATGAAATATAAGTAATGGCTCACGATTATGTTTATCGCGATTAATCCGTTCCACCAATAATGAAGTATTTATTTAATTACAACTGCGTATACATTAGACGTTATTATATGATACATGAACATCATAAACACATTAGTTCGATAAAAGATGATAATTGGGTTTTACATATTGAGATGTATCAATCAATATAGTGGGTTGGACTAAGACCTGGCTATCATATCTCCATGAAGATACAGATGTTTCAAAGAAATTTCCAGGTGCTCCTCTGTTCATGGTGCTATATATTGTCTAAATATTCTTAGTTTAAACGAACTGTTGCCGCGCACATAGATCAGCTACATGTGCCAGGCACAGAGCGAGATTTTGAGTTGTTTATGTCAGTCGATGAGTCTGTTCTAAAACCCTTGTCAGATGTCAGTCTTGGTAGGATCCTGAAAAGTCTTGTGCTACTAACTGCATTTTCCGAAGAAACTATATTTGACTGCACACTGTGACCACTATTTTTGAACAGGCCTTCCACATCTCTTGACAAATTGTAACTTTTTGTGGAAACTTTATTGAATGGAACAGACTAAATTGTGTTATTATATATATGCAATCCTCTGACGGTTCGGGGTCTCTCAGTTTGCACGAATATATGTATCTCTTCAATAGAATGATAAATATACGTTTAATGCTTCTTCTAGTTATCAGGTCTTTTTTCTAGCTCATTGTGTGAATGCCTTGATTGCCATTCCCATATAAATATGACTGTTAAGAAGATATAATTGTTCAAGTGACTTATATGGGTCACCATGTGTCGGGATTGTGAAATGTGAACGCCCAACTACTTAACATGATATGGAGATGGCCTGGTGACTGTATATAACTTATATGTGGATATCGGCGAATAGCAATCTTATCAATGATAGTGCATATCCGCTCGCCATCCGTGACGCAAAGGACACCAAATGTGATTTAATTCATGGTATATCATTAGAGAAAAAAGTGTATGAATTTGGTGGAATTTGGTTTATTAAATCAATTGTTGATGCAACGCTGACTCAAACAACGCCATATTGCGAAGGTGATTATGTATTCGTTTGGTGGAAATCAGCGACAAAACTATTTCACCATATTTTTTTTAATTTCCCCTCCCACCAACAGCGTCATTTTAGAAATTTTTTACCCGCACCATTATCTTCCTTGTAAAAAGTTACCCCTCTTAGAACGCCTTGGTGCCATCTCGACTGTACCGCGTGAAGTTATATATAGAACGCACACAGACAGACAAAAAGACAGACAGACAGCACGATTTTATTTCTTGTATCATTTGAGAAGAACGTGTCTGAATTTGATGGTAATTGGTACTAAAAATATTTTGTATCAGTTTTGGTGACACTCCCGTCCCTATTTCGGACTCAAGCTGCACACACTAAGACTCATTAGAGATTAGAGATGCATATATATGAAATTGGTGAAAATTGGCGAGTATACAAATTCGTATCAAATTTAAGTTCCCATATATCTCGCCCATAGGGCACCAATTTGGTGTATCTAAACCACACGATAAGATTCCTCGTATCACGGAAAAGAATATGTATCAATCTGGTGGAAATCGGCACTAAAAATATAGATATAATTTTTTGTGTCCCTCTCATCTCTATACACCACTGACTCGAATGGCCCCACTTGTGACATCCTTAAACCACACGATTACACTCCTGATATCATGGAGATGATTGTTTATAAGTTTGGTGATAATCGGCGACTAAACCATTTATTTAATCAAATTTGGTGCCAATCCCTCCCCTCTCCATCTCTCACACAAACAGCACCACTATGGCGTCTTTAAATCACGATTAGATTCCTCCTATCATGGATAAGAACGTGTGTCAATTTGGCGGAAATTGGCGCTAAACAAAAATTTGTGCATCAATTTTGGTGCCCCTGTCCCTTTCAATGCAACCCTGACTCGAATGAGGCCACATTTGACAGATAAAAGCCACACCATTAGACTCCTCATACCATGGGGATGATTTTGTATCGGCGACTTACTTGTATTATCAAATTTAGTGCCCACCCCCTCCCAATCTCGCATCCAAAAACAACAATTTGGCGTTGTTAAATCGCACAATTAGATTCCTTGTATCATGAAGAAGAATATATATCAATTTGGTGGAAATCGGCGCTAAAATTAATTTTATCAATTTTGGTGCCCCTCTCCCCTTCCGTTCATCCCTGACTCAAACGACGCAACTTTTGACATATTTAAACCACACCGTTGGATTCTTCATATCATGGGGATGATTATATGTAAGCTTCGTGGCAATCGGCGACAGAAAAAAAATCTGCCCCCCCCCCCTTCCGGGCACCCCTGACGCGAACGGCGCGGCTTTTGCCATATTTAAACCACGCCATTAGATTCCTCATATTATGGGGATGATTATATATAAGTTTGGTGGCAATCGGCGACATTGTTTTTGTCTGCCCCTCCCCCTTTTCTGCCCCTGACAACAACGGCGTCACTTTAGAAAATTCTAACCCCGACCATTATCTTTCTCGTAAAAAGTTACTCCTAGTAGATCCCTTTGGCATCATCTAGATGGTCCCCTGTGAATTTCTATAGAACACAGACAGACAGACAGACAGACAGACAGACAGACAGACAGACAGACATTCGCAAATATAGATATAGATAATTCGATGAATTTAAAACGTTAAATATGTATGTATCTTTTCAGGACAACGTAACTAGACCACTTTCCATACTGAAACGGATTGTATTAACAGTGAAATTAACGGAATAAATATTGCACCAAATAGCGTACGAACTCGTCTGAAAACTGGAATGATCTTCTCATGTGCATGTGTCAATGAAATCAATACAATTTGTTTCACTCTGATTTTGTTATGGTCTCTGCTGCTCCACCAGTAGCTGGCCCACTCACATAATATGATACTATGCGAGGCATATATAGAACGACCCTGATATTCTGTTAATGGGAAGGACTTTGCGAAGGATCATGCAAATCGTCATGAACTGTTGTTTACTTAGGTCTAACGCATGGAAACGACTCGATTGCTTGATTAATCATGTGGACTGTTTTGGATGCGGGTATATGTCACGCTCTGAGAGAGTGTGTGTTTGGGGCCGTTAGGCCCTTTCCCGAACACCTCACATTTAGCCTTTATTTTAAACAAATCAGGGGTAGAAAGAAAAGAAAAAAAGAAGCAGTTTTTTAACAAATTCATTCTTTTTCTGTTTTCGTCGCTGGAATCCAGGCGATGGGGTGTTTATCCCCTGGAACACTGTAGGTTGGTGTTTAGCCCCTCGGAACACTGTAGGTTTGTGCTTAGCCCCCTGGTAAACTGTATGTTGGCTTTTAGCCCACAGGAACAATGTAGGTTGATGTTTAGCCCCCCTGGAACACCATATATTGGTGTTTGGTCCCATGGAACACTGTATATTGGTGTTTAGTCCCCCCCCAGATGGTTTAGCCCCTGGAACACCGTATGTTTATGTTTAGCCCACTGGAACACTGTATATTGGTGTTTAGCCCATGGAACACCGTGGTTTGACGTATAGCCCCCCCTGGAATACTGTATGTTGGTGTTTAGTCCCCTGGAACATGGTAGGTTGGTTTTAGCCTCGTGGAACAGTATGTTGGTGTTTAGCCCCCTGGAACACTGCAGGTTGGCGTTTAACCACATTGGACAATGTAGTTTGGTGATTATACCCCTGGAACAATACAGGTTGGTGATTAAACCCCTGGAAACTGTATTTGATGTTTTGCTCCCTGGAACACTGTAGGTTGGTGTTTAGCCCCCTGGAACACTGTAGGTTGGTGTTTAGTCCCATGGAACACTGTTCGTTGGTGTTTAGCTCCCTGGAACACTGTAGGTTTGTGATTAGCCCCTGGAACAATACAGGTTGACATTGATCCACTGGAACACTATTTTGGTGTTTAGCCCCCTGTAACACTGTAGTTTGATGCTTAACCCCCAGGAATACTGTAGGTTGGTGGTATTTGCAGTATCCCAACAGATGTTGTTGCCTCGTCGTTGACGGTGGTGGTGGTGAACTCCGGTTAGACGGTATCCAGAGTCCGGGTGCTCCAAATGGATGGCTGACGTAATGGTGTAGTCAAATCGAAGGGGAAGAAGGTCGGCTGTAATCCGTTCGGATGTCCTGGTAACTTTAATCCAGCTGCACCTGTCTTCTCCTGTCACCATATCCCGTTGGTGTCCTGGTGGGCATCTTCCCTCGCTTGGTTCCGGCATCCAGGTCTGTAACCGTTTATGTTGGTCCAGATATTCTAGCGAAGTTAGGGGTTAACATTGCCGATTCCGCTCGAGCTATCGACTTGGGGATTGGAACTTTGGTATATACAGGTTTATTCTGCACGATAGTGCAAACCCGATCACGCTCGGACCCCCTGGTGGCGGTTCGGTCGGGTGCGGACGGTTGCGGTCGGGTGCGCTCGGGTGCGTTCGGCTTTTAGTAGGACCGAGCACAGCCGAGTAATAGTCACACTGGGTACCCGCGTTAACAAAGCCGGTCCGTGCTGGATGCTGAAGATAAGCCGGTAAGTGATACCTGCTGGAACGACGGTGTCTGGCGTACCCGGAGGTACGATCCTCCCCCACCGGCGACTCGAATGAAAATGATGTGATATGGTTACACTCTGAGATGTGGCTATGTAAACTTATGGTACCCAAGGACAGGACAGTTCCACGCTAATATTTGAGCGATTAAAGTGTTTACATTATCTGCTTTTCATGTATGCGGGTCAAAAAACAATTAATCGCTATTCATGCATCGCGCGCCTGTAAACGACACCTCAATAATCTTTGATTGAGTGGCAATTGATATGTAATCATCGTAATGAAAGTGGCTCAATTCAATTATCTTCGTACATATACCCAACCGGGTTACAACCTACATGTATACTTGTAAAATGTCTAGTTCGTTGGCAATCCATCGGAGTATGACACACTAATGTCAAACTAACCTTTCGGTGTCGTTGTGGGGGGTGTCGTTGTGGATAGCGTCGTTGTGGGTGGAGTCGTTGTGGGTGGAGTTGTTCTGGGTGGAGTCGTTGTGGGTGGGGTCGTTGTGGGTGGAGTCGTTGTTGGAGGTGTCGTTGTGGGTGGAGTCGTTATGGGTGGAGTCGTTGTGGGTACTGTCGTTGTGGGTGGGGCTGGCGTTGGAGTCGTGGATGCTCTTATCCCAATCTGAAAACATAACAGCTGTCATATAAATTCATAGCGGTGTTCCCTGAAAATAATACAACTGCCATACAAATTTACAGCGCGAGTTCGGGTGACACCCGCTTATAAAACAGTACAGCTGCCACACAAATTCCCAGCGCGAGTACGGGCGAAACCCGCTTATAAAACAGTAGAGCTGTCATATGTATACCCCAGATGTTTCACGTGCTCATATACCCCAGATGTTTCACGTGCTCATATACCCCCGATGTTTCACGTGCTCATATACCACAGATGTTTCACGTGCTCATATACCCCAGATGTTTCTCGTGCACATATACCCCAGATGTTTCACGTGCTCATATACCCCAGATGTTTCACGTGCTCATATACCCCAGATGTTTCACGTGCTCATATACCACAGATGTTTAACGTGCTCATACCCCAGATGTTTCACGTGCACATATACCCCAGATGTTTCACGTGTTCATATACCACAGATGTTTCACGTGCTCATATATCCAGATGTTTCACGTGCTCATATATCCAGATGTTTCACGTGCACATACCACAGATGTTTCACGTGCTCATATACCCCAGATGTTTCACGTGCTCATATACCCCCGATGTTTCACGTGCTCATATACCCCAGATGTTTCACGTGCTCATATACCCCCGATGTTTCACGTGTTCATACCCCAGATGTTTCACGTGCTCATATACCACATATGTTTAACGTGCTCATATACGCCCGATGTTTCACTAACGTTCTTATATCTCCACTGTTTCATTAAAAATGGGGTATGGTGATTTATACGTGGCACTGTAGCCACCTCGCCTAACCAGGACATATAGATAGAAAGACAGAAAGTTCTCATATTTTAGAATATGTGACAAGAACATAACCTTTCCGAGAAGAGGTAAAGCGATATAGTGATCACTCGTCTGGATTGGCCCACAAACATATAAACAGTTTTTGTAAAAATGCCCTAAACATTTTGTCTTAGATTATTGTTTTTATATATACGATTAGTCTGTACGTGTACGTGGATATGAATATGAATAATTATCACGCTATCTTATTTATTATTTGTATAGTGATATTTGTTTTTGGGGGAAGCAGGAAGACAGCCCGGCAGGATATGCCCCCCCCCCAGCAATATACTGCATTATTATCTAGTTATATGTTAATTATATTGTACTATTCAGATGTGAATTGTAAATAAAATTATCCTATCCTATCATACACAGGATGAAAATCCACGACGTTTCTTTACTCTAATATATGCATATATAATATATAGTATACATCGGTTGTCAAATATTATTTATTTATAACATCATTTATCTATGGACGTTATAGTCTGAAATAAAGAAATAACATACATATCCAGGAGAATTAATAAATACATTTCTAGGGCACAGGTACAGACGATAATCTCGAAGGCTAACGTTTCCATAATAGAAATAACTCTGTAACACCGACACAGTTCGCCACACTAGTGTTATTCTTTTATCACGTTCGGTGTTATTCTAAAGAACAAACCGTAATTTTATCATTTATGTCCAGGGGTCATTTGTATGGCTGTGTCCGACATAAGATGATAATATGGAAATTGCCTCACCTTCTGCATGAATTCGATGTCGATGTCTATGTCTGTCTGGCCACCCGGGTCCTCATACCAGTGTGACGATAACCGACACTCGCTCGTCACTCTATTAAAAGACGCCGAGTGACAGACGTCCATTGCCGAGCATCTCCGACCGCATTTCATGGAGCTGTGAGTTTGGATAGATTTGAGGTATCCTTCATCTGTTGTGCTGATTGCTCGTTGCTGTGTTTCACGGAACACTGTTGATTTGCCATTCACTGCCGACAGACAACACGTTAGAGCCACGATCACTTCCACAAAGAGATTCATTGTTGAACCTGCAATTAAAGATCTCAAAAAAATAAATTATTCAAGAAGTAAAGTGACCAATATTGAATGGATATTTCCATACAAATTCCGAAGTAAAAGTTACAGAGTTGCAAATATTTGAGGGTGTGATACATATATATCCTTTTATCCTTGTTCTTATAGAAGGTTGGTGTTTTTATTTTTGAATGTTATACTGATTTTATCAAACTAGGTAAAGTGTTGTAATTCCGGAAAAGAATTCTCAAAAATAAATTGATAGCAAAAATTGACAATTGACCTAGCCCAGCCGCCAGTTAATTATGTCTTTTTAATGATATGGCTACGTTAGTTCCCAGACAACTGCTTCATATCTAACTTTTGATGCGGCGAATTGCATGGACATCCCCATTCATTTGACAACCACAACACATACGACGGCAAATTGACACATCTGGGAATTGCACTTATCTTTGAATATAGAAGAGACAGGGGAGACATGATACAGATATAACACATTTTTAATAAAAAAGATCAGGCAAATTCACCATCATTATCAACAAAAGAAGACGGAAATAGAGGTCGTAGCAAAACATTGGTGAAGAATTGTTTCTATAAAACGTTTACCAAGGATAACTTTGTACCCAGAAACGTATATAATTGAATAACCTATCAGAAGAATGCGTCTCAGCACCTGTCACTGACTCTTACAAATCAATACTAAATGATACCCACATGGAGATATCGGCCAAACAAATTCAGATAAAATTTTATGCATGTGAACGACCAAAACATTAATATAAACTGAAAAGATGCATTGACCGAAACAAGAGAGGGCTTGATGTAGGCCTAAAATACATATTCTTTGAATCTTTTGACCAGAGGCTAAAAATACTTGCCCCAGCTGTGAAAGATGACGGTGGTGCTTCCTCATAAGCGAGAGGTGCATGTGTAATTAACGTCATCTGCGTTCAAACCGTCTTCAGGTGTGGACCGCCTAAATGTTTTTGAAAAGCCTTATTGAATGTGAGCATTTTCTGAAGTTAAACATATCATGTAGCCACCAAGACATTAGTGCCTTACGGGATTAATGCATTAACTCAATAACCACATCGGACGGACAATTGCATGTTTTTACGCTGATAACATGACACGGGTGTGAAATAATCTGATTAGTGTCACAATATACACGAGGTAATCGTTGTGACCTGCTTGTTCAATTGAGACATTACCGGATTGCCAAACGCTGTCTGTGCATACAATTCGGAAACGTCTACAGTAGATCCAGATAGCTGCATATATGATAATAATTTCGGCCATATTTTTGAACTGAAATGATCACCAGATGAAACAATCTAAACTTATGGGTTGTCATATCCAGCAGTTCGAAGAACCCGTTGTGAACTCGATGAAACTTATAACATGTGGTGCAAATAGAAGTTACTGGGTGGGGTGCATTTAGAGACTATTTGTGAACACCCTTAACATGGACCATCTAGCCACGTCCCTGCTAAGTTAGTGCTAACTCATGATTTTACACTGATTTAATGTTTCAATTCCTCGTAAAGTTCCTATAATATCGAATAATACATAATAGCATATACTATGAATATGACATTAGAACATAAAACACAAATAAACATAAACGTTTTCACCCTTGCAAGTGCACCCAACCTAAAGATGATCCATGTGCCGAATGATAATTGGGATATTTTCAAGCAGAAAAGGTCAAAATGTGAAACATATAATTCGCATCTTTGACATCCCAGATCTGGTTTGGCGACATCTTATCGCACGATCGATCTGCGGCTTTGATACCCTAAATTATGGTGGGTACCCACACTTGGACGCATATAGTATTTTTGCGAAGCGCTCTGCAGGCTATGCAATTTTATGGTTAATTAAACATATATTTTTCTATTGATACACGCATTATCCGCCATCTATGACTGATAAATAGGTTTCAAACTAACTACCTAACGTCAAAAAGTGTCTACTATTTATGATAAAATCGGAAATAAGTCGGAATTTCTATTAAATTTATTGGGGTGAGAACAAGGCATGGTCGCTATCCCATTGAGGGAACATTCCACATTGCTATGGTCCGCTTTACGAAATTATGTTTTGAATAGTGGATATCACCATTCAGCAGGGAGATATATAGCTTCATCTGAGGGAAGATATGTTCATATATCAAAACCGCATGGTCTGTTTTTGGTGATACCCTCGGATTTGGTGATACAACGTACATGGGGGGGAGTGAAACGTACCAACAAGTTTCTGAAAGTGGAACGCAAAATAAAGATTGTAGCTTGCGACCAATGGTTGATGAGTCACGTACAATCACAGTCTTGTCGATTTCAGCCAAGTGTGTTTCCCCGATTACCCCATTCAAGTTACGACCAGTTCGTTTGTCGTTTTCAATGCAGGGAAAAATGACGTCAAAATTGGATTGTTATCTTCTTGTTTCAATGATGGAAATTAACACGGCTCACATGCAGTGCTTAAGAAAACAACACTTTAATAACGAACCAAATCCGGACGCTTTGGTTCGTATATAGACTATATCTAATTTGTGTGACGTCACCAATTATTTACTAATAGGACGCTCCAATTTTTTTAATTTTGGGAGCGCGAATGTCGCACAGTAGATCGGTGGGCCTAAAGCATTATTGTCGAAATGAGACAAACACAAATCAGTCGATGTGCAACATTAAACGTCAATAAGTCATTTATTTGTTTTTATTTATAAGGGAAGGTAGGTCCATAATGAATTTCTTACGGATCTTCTCCGGCACTCTACTGGATCAAATCATAAATAAACTAAAATCACCACAACTCAACACGATATACGTGTAAGCTTTATTTTCCAAATGATGCACAGCAGTTGATCAATACTGCATGGTTATGTAGAGACTATACCGTGCGAAAGGAAATAAGATAATATTTAATGTGGATTTGATTGTTATCATAAGTCTGCATACCTACATGCATCTGATAATCCATCGACTATCGTTGAAATTGACATGATAACATGTTATGATTTAAATGAATATCCTCCCCCAGCACGCCAAGTAATATAGGCCTAATGGTTAGGTTCAGTTCCATGCACTCTCGACAACATATATAACTATTTATAATTACCCCACCAAACATAAGCCTTATGCATGTGAATATTATTTGGTGGGAATCTATAAAGTGATTTTGACAAGAATTGTTTTAAACGCTACACGCAGAAACCCTTATGTGATTGTTTTAGCTTTGGTTCGTTAATTACGCTTGGGTATGATCATATTGTATAATACGACGCTGTTGTTTTGAATTTCGGGAGCGCGAATGTCGCACAGTAGATCGGTTGGCTTAACAAATTAATGTCGTAATCGGCTGTCAAGAGGCCAACCCAAATCAGTCGACGTGCAAGTTCAAGTTCAAGTTCAAGTTCAAAAGCTTTATTTATAAAGTCAGGCATTTTAAATTACAAACATGAGCATTAAGCTCTTAACTGACTTGTAAAACAATGAATATGTACATAAACGGTAACGTGAATAAAACACAACCTATCTGAAAAATAAATAACATGTATATTAGCTAAAACTTTGTAAAAGACGAGTAAAATCCATGAGGACAGGTAGCCCTGACTGGATCAAAAGTGTAAGACACAAATTTGTATATTCATATACGGCACAGTGATGTTCACAACGAGTCCATATTTCATTCCTGGATAAAACGTTTTGTTCCATTCAGAGATACCTGACCAGAGAGTGCGGATTAAAATACAAAACATATGCATATAATTAGGATATCCTACAGGCAATGCATTTACATTTAAAACCATTCCAGGTTTGTAACATACATTCAAAGTCTTTCATCGTCTCTGTGGTTCTGCATGACTCTGGAAGAAAATTCCACACTTTAGGTGCCATGAATCTAAACGAGCTTAAACCGAAAGTAGTAGTATCAGGTGATGGCAGTTCCAGAGTCTCAGAATTTCTAAAAGAGTATGAACTATGTTTACGTTTCACCAGGCAGTCCAAATAGGAAGGAGTGCTAATGTCCTTCTTTAGTATTTTGAAAACTGTGAGTGCCATAATTCTGAGTCTTTGGAGATGTAGATGCTCACAGTTTGCAATCTTTATGAGAAAGTCATAATCAGATGTGTAGTCATAATAGATAAAACGACAGGCTCTCTCCCGAATTTTCTCCAGCCTGTCCGTAGAGGACACACTGCAGAAATGCCAGGTAAGAGGGCAGTAATTAAAATTTGAGAGGATGAAAGATTTGAAGATACATTTTTTGTCTGAGAGGGTCAGCATATGTCCAATTCTCTTTAAGACATTTAGCTGCATTGATGCCTTTGAACATAGCGAATCAATGTGAGTGTTAAACGTCAATTTACTGTCCAGAGTTATACCGAGTAATTTCGCTTCATCGATACATGGGATAAGCATTTATACCAGTTATAGATTTACTTTTGGGACCCAATGATATTGCTTGGAACTTCTCTGGATTTGCCTTCATGCCATTTAGTGCGAACCACTCAATGAGATGAAGGCTATCAGATTCCAGAGTGCTCCGAACTACATCAGGGTCCTTGTGAGAGAAGGAAATTGTGTTATCGTCTGCATAATTATAAAGGGAGCAGTCCTTCACAAAGCCGAAAATGTCATTCAGAAAGATGTTAAACATGGTTGGGCCTAGTATCGATCCCTGAGGTACACCCTTGGTGATGCACCTCCAGGAACTCACACTGGAGCCAAGTTTAAAGCATTGTCTGCGACCAGAAAGATAGATCCCCATATAAGACACCGACTTTTCACAAAGATTATATGCACGTAGTTTATCTAACATAAGAGCATGAGGTAGGCAATCAAAAGCCTTTGCAAGGTCCATCATTACAGCGGCAACACTTTCATGCTTGTCAAGTGCCCTGCGCCAGTCTTCAATGGCACTTAACATTACGTCACTGCATCCATGATGCTTCCTAAAAGTTGAGAGAGCGGGGTTAAAAATAGATTCAAAATGCATTTGTAGCTGTGCATCATTCTCCTATTTATATAAACGTCATAAAATCATTTATTTCTTTTCATTTATAAGGGAAAGTAGGTCCATAATGAATTTCTAACGGGTCTACTCCGGCACTCTACTGGATCAAATCAAAAATAAACTAAAATCAGCACAACTCAACACGATCTACGTGTAAGCTTTATTTTCCAAATGATGCACAGCAGTTGATCAATACTGCATGGTTCTGTAGAGTCTATACCATGTGAAAGGAAATGAGATAATATGTAATATGGATTTGATTGGTATCATAAGTCTGCATACTTACATGCATATGATAATCCATATATAATGTATTTTCTTGAATATAATGAAAACACATACTTATGAACAAAGCAGAAGATACATTCAGGTCCACGCGAATTCTGCCAATGGTGAAAGTTACACGATGACGTTGTTTGTCGACTATCGTTGCAATCGACATAAATTACATGTTATATATGAACGATGTGAACATCCTGAGTATCTGAAGCGGAGAGCTCCCCAGCACGCCATATACTAAGGCATATGATGGTTAGTTTCAGTTCCATGCACTCTCGACAACATATATAACTATTTATAATTAACCCACCAAACATAAGCCTTATGCATGTGAATATTATTTGGTGGGAATCTATAAAGTGATTTTAACACGAATTGTTTTAAACGCTACACGCATAAACCCCTATGTGATTGTTTTAGATTTGGTTCGTTAATTACGCTTGCTTATGATCATATTAGTCGAACAACAAATTGACTGTCGATAGAATTCGTTTTGTTTATAATAAATATGTTACGTTAACTGTCTTAACTAATCATGTTTATCGTTTATCTACTTGTGTTGGGTGGCAATCTCCATTTAACCGATAGTACAGTTTTTCAGACGCATTGTAATCCTAACCGGTTCAAACATTTCCCTAGTGTTCCCCTTAATATTGTTTATACTCGATCGGTTTGGATGATCTATGTTTTCTGCGAATTCAGAATGTTTCCGTTTTCACATGACCAGCAATAATCTTTAGATGTATAGTGTGTGTATAACTCTCTTTTCCGATTGTATCATTCAATAAATTTAACATTATTTTGACCGAAGTGAAGGCAAATGTACATCCTTTCCAAATGGTGGTTACTTCCGGTTTAATGACCTGGTATAGTTTCATACTCGGTGAGTAATTCTGGTCGCTGATTGGTCGATTTGAATGGGAGACTTTGTAAAATGTATACTTGGCGTTGGTTCGGTGTTATAGGTTTCCATATAAGTTTTGTCCTACGGGTTTTTCATCTATGTTTTTCTGGCCGTCCACGTACCATAGTAACATTATGGTTCATGTTGACTTGTGTGCGTATACATGAGGCTGTGTTCATTTACTTTTGCATTGATCGAGATTGACAGTAAACTATGTGATCAGCGATTTACTATGCCACATTTGAATAATGGATACTCATTACATTCATTGTAGATAGTGGCAATACACCTGATGTTATGCCATGCATTCTGTTTACGTTGATATGGACATAGTCATATTTGTTGAAATCTATATTTGCATAAACAACAACACCTTGAGATCAACATTCCATTCTAAGTCGCGTGTACGAGAACTGGGTCAAATGTGGATCGGGAATCCAATGGATACACATTTCGATGCAAGTCATGCATAAGAGAACTCGGTAAAATATGAGAAGGTAATGGAAACCACAAGTGGTCACGTGAAAATATATAATATTTAAACATATAACAGCACAATGGATTCCGCATACCGAGGCAGGTCTAGGTAAAATTCAACAATGGTCTACATGTAGCAGGAACTCACGCATGGACTGTCCACCAGGTCAAGGCAAGTGTGTTGTAAGTATGTAAATTGTGGAATTGTAATAGATCACGACATGCTTGATATATACCAGTATTTTTACATGGAATCAATGAAAACATATATGCAATGAAATTTAATTAATCTGAATGAAGTCAATGTAACTAAACCTCTCTTTGTATACTGCTTCTCCCATGTCTTCTCTGTCGTATACCTAAAATTATAAAGGAGGAATATTATAACACATCACTCATTTGCTATAATGACACAAGCACAATTATATCAACAAACATAATTATGCTGTGGATTTTGCTAATAAAGATCACACCAGTATAACCATTGATCCTAAAACAAAGATAATAGATACAAAAGAACTAGAAAAATATATTTGTACAGAAACGATCCAATTATGTTTATTTTGATATAAACACATGGAATAATATATGTGAAAAGCCGACCAACACAAAAGTGAATGACATATATGAATAATTTATATCAGTCAAAGGATAAACTGACTCCCATTTCATATATATTCTGCTTCATACACATAACAATGGAAACAGAGAGTTTAATGCATACTTCGTCAACAATCTCACTTCAAGAAAATGGTATTCCTCGATACTTCACCATTATAAAATGATTTTGGAAATACTGGTAATGAGGTGACTGGTTATTTTAACATCCTGAAGGCAAACGGAATGTGGATTAGTAATAGAAACAAAAACATAGAGAGAGCTGACTATGCCTATGGTTATAATATGTTCGGCTTTGATATGGAACCAAACTTCCTCAATGTTGAATACATCAGTTTTGTGAAGTCAACAAAAATGCGAATTGATATTAAATTTGGCTCTGTTTTGACAGAGACAACAGCATGTATTGTTTTAGGAATATTTCCAGGTTATTTTGAAATAACAAATAATAGACAAATAATATATGAGTACTATATAAGATATCAATATTCTGACCTTGAAACCACAATTATGGAGACATCAGAGAACACACAATGGTGAGAAATAAACAGCTTAACCCACGTCCGAACACATTCAAATGTATTTATTTCTGGAGTTACTCAGAGTGGGAAAAGTTCATTTGTCAAGAAACTTATTCAATATCGGAATGGAATGTTTGATGAAAACATTGAATCTGGCATGTTGTTATACCGCAGGCAAACATTGTACCACGAAATGAAATCAGGTGTGAAATTTAATCACGGAATACCAACTTCACTTCATGACTGCTTGAAAAAATGGAAAGAAAAAATCACAAACTAACGGTTTTTGAAAGACATGATTATGCAAGTTAAAAATAATGAAGAAATGTTAACACTTTCCACTATTACATGTCACCATTCATCAGTTATTCTGATATTTAGTACACAAAATATTTTTCCTGAGGGTAACTTTGCACGTTCTATAAGTCTCAATTGTCCATATATTATAGCCAGACAAAACTGTCAACTAAGAACGAAAATCTTTCAGGGACAAGACATGATTGTGTTTACAAGGAAATAAATATTGCCAAGTGAAAATTAAATGATTCGATATTGATATGTCACGTGACTGTTGCCTACACATAACAATTTACTGCACAGCCCAGAATTCGTTTTAAATTTACAACTCAATTTTGTACATTATTTATAGAGAGATATTGCATAGAAAATACAATGACTTGAGACTTACCTTTCTGCTCAGAAACTGCTCCATCGCATTATATTATTTCTGTATGCATCCTTAGACTTTCATCTCGTCTCATGACGTCCTGACCTTGGTTATTTTCACTTAACTTGGGCGAAAATTTAGCCTTATACACGTCGTGTTTGTTGAGTCAATATGTATAGCAGATAGGTTGATAGTATTAGGAAGCATCACGAGTCTATTATGCATCGTGCTGTTCGAGTACTAATTAAGTAATAACCGATACTCAACGATTAAAGGTGCATAATAAACAAAATGCAGTCATTGAAACGTATGATTCAGCAGTTTGCGAGTTCGCCGAGGATTCATAACGTCATTCATGATTTAACCCTTTACCCAACAAACCGGCCAAAACCGGCCAAATAAAGCTTCAACAGCCTAAAATATCTTGGGTCTGGCTCAATAAAACCATACAAATATGGATATCATTGGAACCGGCTCATTGACCACATTGTGATGGTTATAGTTATGCCCGGTGCCAATGCATTCTCTTATATATGCGAGTCGACCATAGGTCGCCTCGAAAATATTATATTTTATAATTTTTCATGTGTTAAGCCAATGCATTCTCTTATATATGCGAGGCTACCTATGGTCGACTCGCATATACAAGAGAATGCATTGGCACAGGGCCCTTCTGTTGGGTAAAGGGTTAATGCAGATTTTGCATTTAGTGATACTATTAGTAGATATCTCGAGCAGCGAAGATTGTGTTGATACAATCGATTTTTACTCGAATGTACGTTTTGAATGTGTCTATGTGTTCTATCACCCATTCGTCTGACAATTTAAACAGATATAAACTCATTTCACCAAATTTTTTACATGTATCACGCAATATCACTTCGACCGAAACATAGCGGTTTGTCTTGTACCGATGTGGGAGTCGATAAAATTTTAGACAGTCCATCTGTCAATAGACTTGCCCGGGAAGTCCCATGGAGGAAGGATTCTTCACAGACAAAACCGCTCCGACGAAACAGAGCTGTTTTTCCTGTCCCCATGTGTGAGTAAGATATTTTTGTGAAAATCGATGTAATGTAGTTTTGACATTGGACGTTCGTGGACATTCAACAATTTGGTTATTTACTGCTGTATTTTCAAGCCTATGCATCCATTTGTTTAGCCTCTACCATCTAAAATGTTCAATGTATACAATAAGAAGCCTATAATTTACATATAAGCTTATATTTGAATGTCTATTTGGACGGACATTGGTAACAGGACAGTTAGTTAAAAACGAGTTGTTTGGACGTTGGACGTTCGTTGACATAGGCGATATTCGGGCTCGACGATCTACTGTAGTTTCCGACTGGCTGGTCGATCATCCATCAACCCTGACCGAGGGACACGAGAAGGGCCGTGCTGGTGTAGATTTATGGGTGGAGGAAAGTCTACGCACAGAGTAATTTCACCGATAAATCACTCCGCTGTGTGTATAAACCACCGACCCCGGAAAGCAACAGACAAAATTTCTCAGATTCACATTTCAGATTATCCTGCCTTAGCGTGGATCGAAAATCCGCGCTTGTTTGTATTCGAACCAGCTTCGTCAGCGCTAGACAGCATATGGCGGCATTTTACCGATGGGACCACCGTGGTCTCTTCCAATCAATGTATAGTGTAAAATAGTGTGTGTTCAGATCGAGAACGAACTATATATTGTTCAACTTTGAGTCAAAATATTACATGGACATTACATTCAGTTCAAGACATTTCAACCTCCCCCATATCTGGGTTATTGCGTTAGATTCGTAATAATCTAACTGGTTCTGATAATGAGGTACATACATGTATCAAATAGAATATTACAAACTTAAAGAGGAGATATTCAGTTGTCTCTGGGTTGTGAATTTAGTGGGGTGCAAATGGAAATGATAAGTTGAACACCCGACCACAACAAAACCCCTCTAGTCACATCCCTGCATGTTTCTCACAGGTCGCCCTCCCTTGTTCCGGACTATTGTGACGGTACGGTAACGGCTGAAATTGTCAATCCATGTCTTATATATAACTCATGCTGAGAACGTGCTGTTTTAAAGTTGGAACGTCGGATTTCCTAAAAAACTTGGATGTGGTGTCACAAACATTCAGCAGCTGGATAAGACATGCATTCCAGGGAAATTAGTTGGAAGAACCTGACAAAAATAGGTTGAAATTATTTGCAATAATTTAATATTTAGCTATACCGAAAGACCTTCAGGAACTTCTATAGGAAAACATTATCTGTGAGTCTGATAATTAAACAGAGTTTATATACACATAGTGTGAATGTACAACATGACTTCACGTGCATCCCAACGATATATCAGATTGGCGAGTTAATTGTCTCACAATATTTCACAGGAACAACACACTACGTTGTATAACGTGTGATCATATCCTTTTTGTTCACCTTTGTTTCTAACTCTGCAATTCATTCTGTAATATTTATTACAATACTGGCTTGGGGATCATCATATATCAAATAATACATTTAATCAATTTCACTTTCGTCAGTCTGTTAACGGTGTTAGCTAATTTAACACATTTTGGATACATAGGTATGCAGTTGGGTTCTTTTGAAATATCTCACTGCAGTATTATTCTTAATATATTCACCGTCTTTAAGAAAAAAAGTAATACTCTAAGTCTATACTATTTAACCAAAACAGTAGATTAAGTTTTCTTGTCTATATGCGTATATTTCTAGACTTTGGAAAAAGACAAATGCAAGAGCAATTTCCTAGCAATTTTCTAGATATTAAGAAAATATTTTGTCCTAATTTGAGAAAACATATTTCCTTAAGATAGTCCCATATTTTTAAAGTTAGAAAACGCTTAAACAAATGTAAAAATATATATCTTAGTGTGTGAAAGGGAACACAGTTTAACATTTTTATAATTTTGATAAAACACAACATATTTAAATTAAACTCCCGAATTTGTCAACATTTTCGTGAAACAAGAAATATAAATTTCAAAAAGATATTATTTGCAGTCTTAGAAAAAGTGTCAAGAAAATATGAAAATAATTTTCTGAAGGTGTGAGAACATATTGTTCTTATTTTGAAAAAAAGATAATGTCTAAGTATAACTCCTGTGCTGTTTTCTTAAAACAAATAAAATAATTTTCTTTGTTTCCAGATAATAATTTCTAGGAGATAGAACAAGTTGCGAATGGCAATGGCCATCAAAACAATTATTTATATAATTTCTCAAGGAAGAAATATTGTAAATCTGAGAACATTTTCTAACAAAACTCCCCAGAAACATTTCTTATTTTCAGTTAATTTCAAACCAGGAAAATCCTGTTTGGCGGTGTTATACTATACAGTTATACATATTCTAAGATGTTATGTTCTGGACAATTTTGACATATATTCCTGTAATAAGAACATTTTGATCAGACGAGGAATTATCCTTTTGAATGTTTCACAATGTAACTGTAAAATTAAGTATCTGTTGCACAGCGCCATTAATTTTGTTGAGCAAACTTTAATCAGAGGAGGAATTAATAATCTGTGATCGCTCAAAATTTATTTTCAACATTAAATAATTTTGACATACCTTCCTGTGTTGAAAAAACTGTAATCTGATAAAGAGTTATCCCTGTATTGTTTCACAGTGTAACCTTAAAAAGTTAGTGTCTGTGGCACAAGTTCCTTTGTTGAGAACACTTCCGTCTGACGAGGAATTATCCTTGTATTTTTTTCACAGTGTAATGTTTGTGGCACAGGTCCCAATGTTGAGAAAACTTTAATCTGACGAAGAATTATCCCTGTTATGTTTCACAAAATAATTTTTAAAGTAACTGTCTGTGTCTCAAGTTCCAATGTTGAGAAAACTTAATTGACGAAGAATTATGCCTGCTAAAGTATCCCTGATTTCCCTCGCATGTGGTCAAAAGTAATAACCTGATTGGCCAGGCATGTAATGACAGTACCTATCTCGTCACGATTCGTCTTAGTGATCATCAAAATATTTGCTGGTTACTCCGGGCATGAAATAATTTAACATCCATCCTACGCACCAGCGTGTTTTATGATATGTTGTATTGATATCGGAATTCAGTTGTTATACTCTAGAACAAGAGTTGTGTAACTCATTGTTGACGATTTCTTGAGAGACCATCAAAAGCCTCTGACACGTTATCAATATATGTATGCTAATTCAGAAAATAATTTATAGCGTACGAATTGCAATGTATCACGGAATTATATGAATGGGGCTAGCTTTGTTCCGGCTAAATTGAGATGTTTATCAATATTTCTTTCGTCAGTAGACTTTATACAGTCTGGACATAGCATAAAATGACGAATAATAGCTTGTGTTACCACCCACAAACATGACAAACACGTATGCTCCTTATTATGTTTTATGATAAAGAAAAAGTAGGATCATTGTATAATTTCTCACAAAATAAATTATATGACGTGAATAAGTTGTCAGGCATAGAGTGTGTTTATTCATTTAAGTATTTCAAACACCAGAAGCTGACAATAACGATGGATTCCTTGGGGCGATTTGATCTCGAATATTGTGAGTCACTCTTATGTGACTCTAATACTGATAACTGTATGCAAATTGTCAGGTTTGCCATATATTCGTTTAACTTTTTAACAATTAGGGTAGGGAGGTTGACTTTAGGATTTTATGTTTTTATTATACTTCCATGTTTTAACATGGAAATATATTAAATTCTTCTGGTATTTGTTATTATTCCAATAACATTCTTATATCTCAGGAACGACTGAACCGATTCACCTGATATTTTCGGTTTCAGTATATAACTTTGGGAGATCTAGTAAAATAGCCTATTGCGAATTTCGTCCGACCTTGACCTTCGGAGTTATCGCCATTTTCCTGATTTGTTTGGGTTTTTGACCCAACCAAAATGACTTGCAAAATAGAGGTTTGATTTCTTATATCCTCGAAACAGCTTGGCCAATTGATTTGAAATTTCGTACCTGCATAGCCAATGAGCATAGGTAATCGATGCACTAATAGGGAATTTCGTATGTCCTTGACCTTAGATAACAACGCTCTTTATGTGTTTTATTGTTGTTAACACATGTTTTCCAAAACGGCGTGATATATCGAGTTCAGACTTGTTTCATTATTTGCGCCTGTATGTGTGTAATATAAGATTCAAAAAATGATAGGGGTCGCACTTCCGGTCAAAAAGTTCGCCACTGGTCAAAGAATAAAATAACGCTCTTATAGGAAATCTAGAATGGCTTGAGATATTAAGTTGGGACTTCTGCATTATGTGCATAAAACTCTGCGCTCTACTATGATATATATATAGATTACTGATATACTTCCTGTTTGGGAGAACGGACTTGTGGGTATGTATCTCAAAACTATTTTGGCGCAGATTTTGATTAAATTTATGGGTTAAAATCTATAGTTGCCGCTGATCACTATTCCACTCGAATTTTTAAAATCGGACTTAAACGTCTGGAGTTATGGCTGCTTAAAAGCTTGATATTTGGGGGTATTCACGCCCCTAAAATGACTTGCAAAAATGTAAAATCAATGTTTTATTTATTATATCTTCGAAACAGCTACGCCAATTGATTTGAAGTTTCGTACCTGCATAGCTATTGAGCATAATGCAGTCGATGCACTAATAGGGAATTTCGTACGACCTTGACCTTAGAAAATAACGCTCTTTATATGTATTATTTTCAACGAATGTTCTCCAAAACGGCTTGAGATATCGGGCACGGACTTGATTCATTATTTGCGTCCGTGTGTGTGTTGTAGCAAATTGACACAATGATAGGGGTCGCACTTCCGGTTAAAATGTTGGCTCTGGGTCGAATAATAAAATAACGCTCTTTATACGAAATCCAGAACGGCTTGAGATATTGAGTTGGAACTTTTTGTTATGTGCATCAAACTTTGCGCTATATACTGATATATATAGCTTACGGAATTCACTTCCGGTTTGGAAGAACGGGCGTGTGGGTATGTATCTCAAATCTATTATTAAAATATCAGACACGTTCGATAACATTTGGTGGATGTAATCTCTAGTTGCCGCTGATCACTATACCACTCAAAATTTTAAAATCGGACTTAAAACTCTCGAGTTATGGCTGCTTAAAAACCTGATTTTTTTGGGGTTTTCACGGAACCGGAATGACGTGCAAATCGAGGTTTGATTTATTATATCGTCAAAACGGCTTGGCCAATTGATTTGACGTTTCGTACCTGCATAGCCATTATTAATCATACACAGTCGATGGACTAATATGTAATTTCGTCTGACCTTGATCTCCTTCGAAACGGCTTGAGATATCGGTTTCGGACTTTTTTCATTATTCGCGCCTGTATGTGTGTTATAACATAAAAATGATATGGGTCGCTCTCCCCGTTAAAAAGTTTGCTACTGGTCGAATGATAAAAGAACGCTCTTTATACGAATTCCAGAACGGCTTGAGATATTGAGTTGGGACTGTTTGCATATTGATAATATATATGTTACGGATTTCACTTCCGGTTTGGGAGAACTGGCGTGTGGGTGTGTATCTTAAAATATTTTTGGTGAATAATTTGATGAAAGTTGGTGGATAGAATCTGTGGTTGCTGATTATTTCTATGATCTATAGTATCACCATACTCACACGTGTCTACTGACAACTTACGCTTTATCAGATGACACAATTTCCCGTCATTGGCAAACATGGAAGTATCGAAATTGCTGTGCAATTTCAGTTTCATTCTAGTTCTTATTCTAATTTGTTGACATGGTTTGCCATATTTTATATAATTTACGATGAAGTTATGCTTGATATTGATTGTCCTTGTATGATAAAAACAATCCCTTAACTGACAGTCAGACAATTCTGTGACATTGAATAGCGCTTCTTTGTGGAACATTTTGCCAAAAATGTCAAAACAATTCTTGATAACCATGAAATAATATCCAGGGGTATGACGAGAGTTCTGAAAATATATTCAGGCACGTTTGATATTATATGTTTGCCTTTTTGTAATTGTTGGGCCCCACATCCTTTGACTTAGTATTTTCAACAAGTCATCATAATTGTTTTTCTGATCAATGTATCACATATGAGCTTGATATGAAAAACAATGTAATAAACCTAATTTCACACCAACGATAACTTCCTCCATTGGGAACATCTTAAAGACACGCTGTAGATGAATATTTTCGTACTATATGGCTATACTGTAATATGTAACAGTCTATCCCGATCACGTGGACACCACACTGCCAGGTTGTTGTAGTTCTGGAGTTTGTCGTGAAATATAACGAAATCGATTATAGACATACAATGTATAGCCGGATTCTTCATATACTGATAAATGGTCTACATAAACTTCTAGGATTATACATTTGGTGACAGCTTGAACCATATTTTAAACTCGAGACCGCATGTTTAAGTGACCCAAGCGTCATCTCTGTTTTCAGCAGGGGCCCGCCAGACCCATGGTTTAGCAGTATGTTGTCTGTATTTTCGAAAAACAAATCCTACTTACCTAATGCGGACCACCGTGTTCGACCGACAGCAAACATAAACAGTTAGGATATATATTGATTAGAAATTTATAAGCGAGAAGTGCTCACACGTAAACAGTCCATCGGGTGAGTTTTTGTTTGTCAATTGCGATCATTATTTACGTATTCCAACCTTAAACTGGCAAAGAAAACCCCATTTGATTCGACGGTCCAGCTAAGAGGTGATTTGTGTATATAGACCTGAGATAACAAATCCGTGGTTTACAATTATTACACAATCGGTTCCATGAGTGAGCTGTAACTGACCTCGATTGTCGGCGTGTCTATAATGCGAGCGTGGAGGCCTCTTATTACCATGCCACGATTGATTCATTCACAGACGAGGATTGTTATAAGCGCGCGCTTGTTGCCATTAATTGATATCATGCCACTAGCCATTCTATCGGCCAGGGGTCAATACTATGAAACTTTTTCTTTGTAAGAATCTACAATTGTTTGTAAGAAATAACAATGTATCATTCCGCCAATACTATGAACCTACGATTAAAAACATAAATCACAAATAGTACGTGTTCTTTGTATTTACAAATATCTCCAATCACAAAGAATGTTCGAGTACTATGAAACATAATTTTTTCATATATATATGATACGCAGGGATGTGGCGACAAGGGATAGATTCACCCCCTCGTGACAATATTTTGTCAGCTGGAAATTTCTAGTACAACCCACAGGGACGTCACGACAAGGGGGTTGGGTTATGTTTCTCGCTCCAAACATTTTATCAACACGTTCAACAGCTGGAAATTTGATACCTGAAACAACATGAATTGGAAATTATACAACAACAATAGGTTTAACTTGTTCTGTTATTTTGTTTTTTCCAACAATTTATTAGGGGGTATGTTTTGTTTTAGATCAACATTTGCATATTTGCCTCCTTTGGTCAAAAGTTTGGATTGAAATGGCCTATATTTAGAAATTGTCAAACCTTATGGGGTGTCAGCTTGGATGTGATGTAGCAGTATGTGTTCCTTGTAACTATATACTGAAATGACCCAATTTATTGAGTTACAACGTTTTAAGAACTTGTCTAGAATGTCTATATATGGTGTCAAACATAAATTGTCGATTTTCACATTCTTAAACCAGAGCATATAACCATTTGATTCGCAGGGATGTAGCCCCCTTATGAAAATGTGTTATCAATGGAAATCTCATAAACAGGGACATGGCGATAGTGGTCTTGGGAACACGATGCCTGGCACATTACAGCTATTCAGAATAGGAAGGGGCGAGTATATATATATAGCCGCCAAATCGTATGAGTCACAACATCTCTGACAAAAGTTAGTGATTAATACAAATAGTGAGTGATACTTGCGGATCATAGCCAACATTAGCATGTAACATGTAACATGTTCTTACCATAATCAATGATATATCAAAGAATGGATAAAAATGACGCGAGTTCCCAATGTGAGTATGATTTTTCGCTCAAGAATGCATTGCGAGGTAAATGTTACCCATGTTCATGGGCGGATTATCCTTTGAGTTTCAATCGTCGACGCGAATGCATTTGGTCACGGTAAAGGACACGAATACGAAGATGCAAGCACAGTTTTCATAAATGACTAGAGCATAAATGCAGTGACGTGGCAAGATGCTCTCTTCGATGCGCCAACGTCGATATCCAACTGTATCCCCACCCCTCAATTATAAACTTCTATTTCTGTGAAATGTAATTGTTTACCCCGGTTGGCTTCTGATTTTCAAGCTGTAACAGTAAGTTGTGCATCCCGCCCCTTGGATTGGACATATATATTGACTAAATGTGACTAACTTAGTGTTAGTCACAAACATTTTGAGTACATTTGGACAATTATTGGAATTATTTGCACATAATTCAGCAACTTTAATTTACGCCTTCCAATTGACTAAGAAAAGTCCCCATTTCTTAGTCGTTATGACTAACATCACCCTAGTAATTTTGATTAATGTTATGCCTCAGTCATGTTGGCTGAACTAAGTCAGTCATCCTGAGGAAAAACGTTTGACTAACATAATTATGTTAGTCATATTGACTAAGTTTTGTTATCAGCGTAGAAAAATTAAAATACTTTCCTCTTGATATGTGGAATTTATAGGCATTTTTTTGTTCAAAGGGTGCATATGGAAATTATAGGATGGACACCACGTCGCCAAACTGAGCCCATATAGCCACGTCCCTATCTAGATATATTATAAGATATCGGAGCAGTTTGAAATTATAAAATGACACTCCTATTGGTTTGGTTTGGTTTATTAGGGTTTATCGTCGTTCTAGCCGCTAGGCCACACACGACGTTGTCAATTTTACGGGTGGCGGAAAGACCATGCAGAGGCTTGATTTCACCGAGAAATCGTCCCACTGCGTGTAGAAACCACCGACCCCCGGAAAGCAACTGACAAACTTGCCCAGATACACGATTCCGGTCACCCTCCATATGACGGGGTTAGAACCAGGTTCGTCAGCGCTGGACGGCCTGTAACGGTGTAATGCACCTGACATTCTACCGACTGGCACTCGACCGCAACACTCCTATAACCGATACCATTAGCACGTCCCTGCTTCGATACACCCCCTCCCGATAAAATGGAGCCACGTTACTGCATCGATGTGTTATGATAAGAGTAGCGGATCAGTTTGAAATAATAGGATGGTCACACTATATATAATGCTATACCATCAAAATAATATTTTATTTTCACAAAGTGAATGGTTGTAAATTTGTAATTTGTAAAAACAATGATACCAAATTGTTTGTAGTACTCGTTATTACACTGACTTGTACTTACATACACACACTACAAACGAACCGTTTAATTGTTAACTTGCGCAGACAAGTGGTCATCCGTGAACCGATTGGATAGCTCTGATAAGCGTTCACCTCTCAACTTATGATTGGTTATTTCTTTTGTAACTTTGGCCCGCCGTGATTCAATATATTGTTAATCACTCACAGGCAAAGGTTTGTCCGTAAGCAATCTACAATAATCAACAGTAGATCTTTGTAAAATTTGCGAGATTTTGTTAGCTCATCGTTTCATATATAGTATCGGCGTTATCACTAATCACAATATGATAGCACGCATTGTAACTTCCCCATATAAATTGTTGTCAGTTATTTTAGCTATATATACATGTCCGTCTAATTTGAACTGGTATTCAGAAAACACTGATAACAGGTGCATGGGAGCAGAGTGGGGAGTTAGTTTTTTCTAAGTTTTACAGCTGCCTTTTAGGGGTTTTACCTCTCGCCCAGTCTAAGGTATTACAATAATACGGCTAAATTTTCCCTGTACTATGAAACCACTGTGATAGTTAACACAAATTTGTAATTACAAATTAATAAATACAATTTGTATTTACAGGTATAAAATTGCGGCCCGCCTGTAACTGGGTAGTTTGAATGCATAGTCATCTCACCGAAATAGCTAGGCACTGAACGACCACACACCCCATTTATCCCGGCTTGGCTGGTCGGTCAATGCAGGTTTAAATTTGGTTGAAACGGACATGGTTTGCTCTAACCCCACAAGTGTGTATTCATATTATGGTAAGAGGTATCCAAAAAACATATATTCGCGGACGATTTCCGATATAGCGCCGAAAATACGTGTCTTTAAAAATATTTTTCGATAAATTTGGGATCGTTTCGTTCATCCATTTCAATTGTTTCCGTCAGCAAATTGCAACTAAGAGATCTCGGGAAGTAAATCTAGTGATGTCGTCCCTCTGAAACGTTCATCGTTCTGCATAATTTGAATGATTAAAAGGAAGAGAAAGCAGTGATAGAAGTATTAAAATAGTTTCATGTTAAGATAACGCAATATAACTGTCCCTGACATCCCGTTATTACTATTCCGGAATTCTAATGAATACTATAGTGGCATTGTTTTTGTTCGGGACCAGATCGTGTTCAAACTTGCATTTGTTGTATGACATCGCTGCGTCTGTATGTGGTATATAATGCTCGCGTTTAGAAAGGTTGTTCGGGTATTTATCGACTTGTATTTGTCGTTGCCGGAATTACACCAAAAAAAACAATATTAATAGTTGTATTTTGTTAGTGCAATATGGCTTTTAACTCGCAGGTTTAAAATCTAGATGAAGAATCGGACCATAGGCAATGTTCAGAGCACAATGAGGTCCCTAGAGGGTGAATTTAGTGACGTTATCCCACACTTTGGGCTAGCATCACAAATTCGCCCTATTGGGCCTCATTGTGCATGGCCTTATCTGCTATGGGAGACATTGATTCAGATTGAAGTTTCAAAATGGTGAATATTGGGATGTGCACACTTTTGGAACCTTGATTATGCAATGTGTCGTCTGCCAATTTGGGGATATATATAGAATACACCCATAGTAGCCGAGAATAAAAAAATTTCACCACGAGTGGTATTGTGGTTTAACCACGAGTGGTGAATTTTTTTTATTCTCGGCTACTATGGATGTATTTTTTTTATACCATAATTATCATTCTTTGGTCGCTTCGAAAATGTATCTACTTGTATTGCTACTCTGTTGGTGACTTAAAATGTATGCGCACCGAGTGACCCAAATATTTTAAGCTATCAGGAGTGTGGGCCACGCGTAGCAATACACACTTCTAGGCAATTTGGTGAGCCGCACCTTTCTAGGGAATCAGTCAGCTGATATGAATACACATTCCGATTTCCCTCATTGCAGATAACATTAACAATCTACGGTGTTGTAAAAGTGAAAGCCGTCGTGTAATCGGTTTTAACACGTGCGTCTGTTTGTTTACATTTTCAACAGCTGTCGCCGACCTAGATAAAACGTGTACTTTGTCGGTGCATCTAGCATAAAACATTGTTAAACTAAATTTAATCTGCCATTTTTCGACATATAAACATAGTATATGGAATTGGAAAGTATATATCTCTGTGTACAGACCACTAATCGCATTTCAGATTGTTTTGAGTCGGACAAAATGTGTATTTACTTTGCTAAACTTGGGCTAAATTTCGACATCGAGGCCGCCAGAGGTCAACTATCGCGTCGTTCTGCTATGGGTATAAACGCTTAACCCATAAAATGCCATTGAAACATTTACACAACAGTAGACATTTATACCAAAAGTAGGAATATTTATACCCACAGCAGCGTGTAAAGATGAAATTTACAAAATAGGTGTTATACACACAATAGCATAGCCAATCATGGTATAAAAAGACACTAAACTAAAAACGAAAAAGAATACATGCCAAGTCGTTTCTATAGACATTTGATAATACAGAAACTTTCCAGAGAAGATGAGGCCTACTCAGAAATAGGTCCCCAGAGGGTGAATTTAGTGATGCTAGCCAGCTATGCGTGATAGCATAATTAAGTTCACCCTCGGGGGACCTCATTCTGCAAATTACAGGCACCTTATTCTCATGCCTGGATGGGACCAACATCTTGTGTCGTGTGTTTTTGTTGTTCGCTGAATATATTTGAACTCATTCTCACGGACACAAGCCGAAAATCGTTATAAAATCCCAGACCTGCGAGATGTGTTGCTTGCATGAATAATTGATGGCAATAAATGTGAATCTGCTGCTCTATAATCCATAACGAACGTCATCAAAACAGTGATAGCCTGTTCAAGATGTCGAGCAATCTGACACGTGCTTCACTGATGTGCTTCGTTTATTGAGTCCTGTGCTGCTGGGCGACGTATGTCCATTAGTCGTAATATTGCTAAATGCTCATTGACGAGTAGTTCCCTCGGGAAATGTTAAGATAATAAGTTTAACAAACGACTATGAACTTATTATCAGGACATTTCTAAAGTTCCCACCAATGAAAGTGAATTATCCTGTTATTATAGTGTCTGTTTTTCTGTGTGTCGTCTAATTTTATTACCTGAGCAGCCAGCCCCCAAGATAAATAATTGTCCTATCAAATGAACAGTTTATAACTGAGTGGGAAAATCCATTTAGTATAGAAAGGCTTTCTTTGCTGCCTTGTTTGTTGTCTTAGGGGATGTTCACAAATTCTTCATAATTATCCTGGCAAACTTTTACGAAATTCTTCATAGATGCCTATCTATTGCACAGTTTAGAGTGATAAATTCAGAATAATATTCGATTATTTTATCAGCCTATTCTCCAGGAAAAAGCGCACATTATCTGCGTATAAAGAACTTATTTTAGATAGATGATCTGCTTATAATCGTCTTATTTTGAGTCGATAATGTTCTGAAAATGAGAGCATTTCAATCACATTATCGACTCATAATGAGGCGATTCTATGTATATTATGTGCGGACTATGACACAAATAAGCACACGACTTACTTTTCAGGTGTACGTTCTTTAACATGTGTTTTCACTGTGGCCCGCTTCATAAAACTAAATAACGGCTATGACTCCATTATCTGCTAATTTCAGAATCAAATACTCACATTATGTAACTATTTCACACTATATGTCTATTGGCTGCGGACACACGTACCACAGTAGTAATGGAAAAGTAGGTGTGACAATTTATTATGGTCCAGTTTGGTGACAATTGGTCGTCATATTTATTTACCATAGCTAGCCATGTTGCCCGCTGAGTTTCCGCACAATGAGTCGACTTCACCAATTAACCCTTTGCGTTTCACCAAGATTGATATCTACTCATTCCATTTTGCTACATTCTATTTTCTACGATATAATTTGATATAATTGCACGGTCGATCGTCCAGAATTGTGTTTGACTGTGGCAATCCTCCATTCACGCACATGTCATAAGTATTGTTGATATGATCTCAATTAACGTGTATCCACTTATATTAAATTCATGCGTATTAAGACAGTTCCCCTATTGCGTTTTTCATTTTGCGTCGTTTACTTCCACGCATAATTCCACTAATATTATCATGTGGGCCGATGAAGCTGTGTCGGAACTGTTGGAGGAAATGCAGCTGCGAGAAAGTTGCTGGAACATAAATAAAGCGAACTATACTAGGACCAAACACAAGAAAAAGGCTAATTATAACGAACTTTGGAGGGATCATTGTACGAATATGAATCGGGCGACATAGCTAGCTATGGCATATTAATTATGACAACGAGTTGTCACCAAACTCAACCATAATAAATGATCACACCTACCATGCCATAGCTACTGTGGTACGTGCGTCCACAGCCATTATGTGCGTATTTGTGCGACGATATGTTGATTTTATTGTTTAGTGGGACGATGGAATGCCACCAGTTATTGCACGATTTAGTTTTTCCACATAATTATATTTGAAAGCTCTATTTCGAGCCAATGTCAGTTGTGTTAGGTTCGTACATTCGCAGATTTGCCAGGCATTATTTTTCAGGACTTATAGAAAGTACAATAGTATACAAAGCTACAATGTGTCAGAAGCCGATCGCAGATATGCTGACAAAATGCAACTGGACCACAGCTAACTACATGAGAAGTCAACACTATGTGTTCCCCGGTATCGTTGCTATTGAAATTTGCCTGTAAATTGTATGAAATTATTTCTGCAAGAAATAATCATTCAGATATTTTAAGGCAAAGTGTCTGTGGGACCGTTACTTGTGGCACTGCCGAAATTTTAATGCTCATGTCGTTAGCTTTGTTATATGCATGTTGCCGTCCATATGCTGGCACCGTATGGTACTATATGAGAAAGTGCCTGCAGCAATGCTGTGAAAACTTGCCAGTATGTGAACGTACACTTAGCGTATGTAATTACGCATATTATAATAAAGAGCATGATGTACATATATGTGAATGTTACATGTATATGCATATTGTCGTTTCTATCTTGGCACACTACCGCCATCTATATTTGGCAGCGTGTGCACTCATAAGGGACGGATGCTATCGCTTTTCAAACTAACGCTGAAAACACATGCGATTGGTTCCACTTGGTCGACAGTTTATAAAGTGACCCCATTTACGAAAAAACTACTTTGAAACAATATATAATCTTTATAGCTCACCTCTATGGTTAAAATCACGGTCTTATTTTCCATTTTCACACCTTTCCTTGACATATAGACATTATAATATTCACGCATTTTATATTTAATTTGTATGCGTAAATAAATGTATTAAAATATACAGGTGCATATATATATAGCGCTACATTCAAATATAGAAAATGGGTTATCGGTATTCGTTATAATTGCATATTTTTGTCAGTTTCGCAGACTTTGGTGATTCAAAGTAATTGAAGTAATGTCGGTATTTTGTCGTATTCCCGAGATAAGCCATAACACAAATAACTGCATTGCATACAAACATCTACATCGTGTACATGTAAGTTAGAAAGGGCGGGTCCGAGCAAGCATGCAACATACATGTATATATACATGTTTATAACGTTATGAGAGTTATAACCTGACACAGTTATAAACAATAAGAGTCTTCGTCTCATACACGGATTTATAAACAGTTAATGCAGTTATATCGTACTAGCTGATGTGCCCGATTTCGTCCGGGCTATTTAGGGATTTTTTTGTGATCGCCTCCGTCTGGGCAGAATATACAAATTCGATCGATACGGAAACATGCCAATATGAGCGTATATGAGCTATGTCAAGGTCAAGGCCAAGGACAATGTCGCACGTGAAATTGGACCATATTGATCCCGGGATCAAAGTAGGCCTACATGCTACGTGATAAACATCACACGCGCGTCGGTGCGACTCCCGTACTTCTCTCTCTCTCTCTCTCTCTCGTCCGCTCTTCGGAGTCTGTGTCGTGATACGACCGCTCTGGAGGAGGACTCGGGTGAGATTCGATGAATCTCAAAATGAACGGGAGAGTAGTGTAGCGGTCGCGTTGTAAATATAGAAGGCCGATTACTTCTCTGACCGAGAGGTCTAGATCTCTTGATCACAGCCGTTAGACGCTTTGTGTGATCACTGAAGTTAAGAAATGTCGAGCTCGGTTAGTCATTGGATGGGTGACCGGCTTGGGATTTCGGGTGTTATCAACTTTTTGTGCGACTCCCGCACTTCTCTCTCTCGTTATGTTACACATGGTTCAAATACTCCACATTTGCGGGTTATAGGTTCATGATGTCATAGGATTTTGCCCCACATCGAGTGGCATAACATTGGTATACATCCAGTCTTAAAACCGCATGTTAAAATGGGTTTTTCGTAGGCGTCCTCCTACTCAATCTGTATTCCCAACGTGGAATTTATATATCGTTTTCGAAATTACCATATCAACATCATTTATGCTGTTACGGGATGCATCGTTGAAATCATTGAATTAGAAAACTTGTGTCCTTGTCGCCATCACACCGTTTCGACGACACAGGCGCTTCGTGTGGATCCAGATTGCATGGCAATTCAGAATAGAGGTATCAGCTTCACCAGAACGAATTTAGCTATTAACCCTTTACCCAACAAAACGGCCAAAACCGGCCAAATAAAGCTTCAACAGCCTAAAATATCTTCGGTCTGTCTCAATAGAACCATACAAATATGGATATCATTGGAACCGGCTCCTTGACCACATTGTGATAGTTACAGTTATGCCCTGTTCCAATGCATTCTCTTATATATGCGAGTCGACCATAGGTCGCCTCGCATATATAAGAGAATGCATTGGCCTAAAATAAATCTTTTTTTAACACTTTTTACCATTTTTTCTTACATTCTTTAACAATTTAATAATGTTTAATGTGTTAAGCCAATGCATTGGCATTGGCATTCGTTAAGGAATGAAATTAATCATATGTTTAGAGAGCAATTTTCATATTTCAGCGAAAGCTTGATGAAAAGATTCGGAGAAATATTTGGTCAAAAGTCTGATGTCATTTTCGTTTCTGTTTATCTGCCCCCACAAAATTCTACTTATTGGAAAACAAGAGATGGTTACGATTAGGTCTTTAGAGATATCGAGACAGAACTCCGCAAATATGACCCAACATCGCTTATCATTCTGGGTGGAGACTTTAATGCGCGGACAGGCGGAAGGCCGAATTATGTCGCGTTTGATGAGGACAGGTTCACAACATCATCTGAAAGTTATGTCTTAGATAGTGCGAAAGACAGGGCTAGTTTAGACAAAGAAACAAATTCGTTTGGACTTAATTTGCTAAAACTCTGTAAATCGGCGTCCATGAGAATAGTGAATGGTCGCAAACCTGGTGATTCTTTTGGAAATTATACGAGTGTTCAGTATAATGGTGCGAGTTTAGTGGATTACGTGATTATTTCAGACATATATTTATCCGATGTGAGTTACTTTTGTGTTAAACAACCTACTGAATATTCAGATCACTGTCAACTAGCAATACATGTACATATGAACATAAAGTCACAAGATGTCAATAAAACTGCATTTAAATATCATTATACGAAACCGCACGGTGTGGCTAAATGGTCTCGAGATAGTGATGCTAAAGTAAAACAGGCTCTGGTAGATGCTGATATGCAACACCGCTTATTGAAATTTAGATCAAACGTATACGCACGCGATAAGAACGGAATAGAACAAGCTGTGCGCGATTATGATAATATCGTGAATTCTGTTAATGCCACCGCAACTCAATTTGTTAAAAGTAAAAATAAACAAATGCAAAGGAAACGTAAATGGTTTGATGCAAAATGCAAAGAATTGAAAAAACATATGAAGCACGCGAGTAAAGAAATGAAGCGATACACTCGCAACACAGATCTTCGAAATGAGTTTTTCGCAGCTAAAAAAACTTATAAAAGAGAAACAAAAAAGAAATCAAAATTGTATTATCAGGAAATATCTGAAAACCTGGATGATATTGAGACAAGTGACCCTTCGGAATATTGGCGTATAATTAATGGTCTTAGACCACGAAAAGTTGAAATGAATTATTTGCACCCTGATGAATGTGTAGAATTTTTTAAAGAACTTTTATGTAAAGAAATAATTCCACGAGACGAAAATGACCGTGTGCGGGGAACGCCGCGCATAGATATAGATCAAAATATTAGCGACGAAGAGATAACATCGGAAGAAATACTAAAATGCCTTAAGCTCTTGAAAAATAGGAAATCTTTTGAAAATGGAAATATTTCAAATGAATTTCTTAAATCAGTAGTACCGGAGATAATAGATGAGACAACAAAACTGTTCAATCTAGTGTTATGTTCCGGACATTACCCTAAACATTGGAGTTTTTCACTCATAAAGACGCTCTATAAAAAAGGAGATCGACATGATCCGAATAATTATCGCCCGATTGCTCTGACAAATAACCTAGGTAAACTTTTCAACAAAATAATTAACACCAGGATAAATAACCACCTCGAGGAGAATGATCTGATCAGTGACAATCAGTTTGGTTTTCGGACGAATCGTAGTACAATTGATAGTGCATTTGTTTTAAATACCATTGTGAAGAAATACAAGCAGAAAAATAAGCCCATTTATGCTGCATTCATTGATTTCAAAAAAGCGTTCGACTCAGTAGATAGATCGTTAATGTTACACAAAATACGTGATTATGGAATTTCTGGTAAAATAAATCAGTGTATACGTTCAATGTATCAAGCAAGCTACATAAGTGTGAAAACAGAGGCAGGCGTTGGACCACAACTTCTATCAACTATTGGAGTAAGACAAGGCTATTCAATTTCACCCACGCTGTTTAAAATGTATATTGATGACCTAAGGTATTCATTTGACTCGACTTGTAATCCCGTTATTCTAAATAATCGGCCGATCAGTCATCTTTTATTCGCAGATGACCTTGTAATAATATCGGAAACGAAAGAAGGTTTACAGAAATGCTTGAATAACTTGGAAAATTATGCAACAGATAATAGTCTCACTGTTAATGTAAATAAAACAAAATGCATGGTTTTTAGATCTCGCAAGTCAAAATATGAACCGAAATTCATATTTCGATCGAAGCCACTGGAAATGGTTGGGGATTATATGTATTTGGGTCTACAATTCAGTGCAAACGTTAAAATCGCAGGAGCATTTGAGTGCAAAGGCATTAAAATCAATGTTTTTCCTAACACAATCTATTCCATCAAGACTTCAGCTAACGACCCCTACAAAATGCAAGTTGTTTGATAAACTAATAAAACCAGTAATGTTGTATGGTTGTGAAGTATGGCTGGGAGATGTGCCGAATCTGCATACTGATTCTTTACCTTGCGAGCAGGTTCAATTGAAATTCTGCAAAAATGTACTTTGTATAAATAGAAAAGCGTCGAACCATGCTTCTCGTGCAGAACTGGGTAGATTCCCCGTATTTCATGACGCGGTTTTAAAGAGTTTCAGATATAGGAATAAAATTTCTAAGTCAAAGCGTCATACATTAGTTTATGCGGCCTACGTTGAATCAACTAATTCGAAATTATCCACGGAATCGTGGAATGTATTACTACTGAAGCTTGGAATCGATATTGCCGAAGACAGTGGAATTCAAGAACAAGAACTGATAAAAAAGCTGAAAATAGATCACATTAACTGTTTTGTGAAGGACGTTTTTGATGATACGAGATCAATCGGTGGTAATAAACTAAGAACGTATCGCATTTTCAAACGCAGATATGAGGTGGAACCGTATATTACCAATACCAAATCTGCTGACGCGAGAACTCTCTTTACAAGGTTACGCGTAAGTAATCACAAGCTTGAGATTGAGAAGGGAAGACACAAACAGCCCCCGTCAGATATAGAGGATAGAATATGTCCTGTCTGTAGGACAAACTCGGTTGAGACCGAATCACACTTTGTTATGAATTGTTCGGCATACGAAAACATTCGCATCAGTTTTTTCGCAGCAATAGGCGAGTATAAAACCGATTTCCACAGAATGACAGAAGACAATAAATTTAATTATATAATGGAAAATAGGCACATTGATACCATAAATATCATATGCGACATGATCCGGTCCTTCTTTGAAAAACGGCAGATTTTATCAAGTGCATAATAATTATAAGAACAACTTGTGAGTGAGTATACTGAATATTAATTTTGACTTAGTCGGGTTTTGTTTAATTCATGCTATTATTGTATATGTATGTTTTATATTATATGTTATATGCTTGCAACTGCCCACTGAGGTGTTATTGCAATAACATCTTGTATCTTGTATCTTGTATATGTAAACTTCACTTTTCGTCCACTCTCATGTTCGTGTGTACTGATGTTTGGATAAAACTTGGAAAACCATGTTGATTACACACTGAAAACCATGTTGATTACGCACTGAAAACCATGTTGATTACGCACTGAAAACCATGTTGATTACGCACTGAAAACCATGTTGATTACACACTGAAAACCATGTTGATTACACACTGAAAACCATGTTGATTACACACTGAAAACCATGTTGATTACACACTGAAAACCATGTTGATTACACACTGAAAATCATGTTGATTACACACTGAAAACCATGTTGATTACACACTGAAATCCATATTGATTACACACTGAAAACCACGTTGATAACACTGAAAACCATGTTGATTACACACTGAAAACGATTTTGATTACACACTGAAAACCATGTTGATTACACACTGAAATTGGTGTTAATGTGTCAGATAACACGGCTCTTATTTCTCCTATTGGCCCAAATGTGTCAACTATTTTTAGTAAAGCTCGCTAGTGTGTCATATCGCTCGATTCCGTGCCATCTGACCCATTCCAATTATTGATAAGCACCACATCTTGATTTTGTGATACAGAGATAACAGACATATTTTATTATGGAAATACACAACTGTTCTAAATAAAATATGTTTTGCATGTGCGTGCACCAGATGGACCAATGGGAATTTCCCTTGAGTAACAAATAACTGTATACATAGTGAGGTTTGGATTAAACTACGAAAACCATGTTGTCCACACCATACATTTCGGTGTTAAGTGGGCCACGGTGATTCACTATCCCAGGACAATCTACACGGTGTTGAGTGTTTTGCTTATATCACACCGTTTACGCATTGTATTAGGGATAATACGAATCGTACGTGACACGTAGTGGAGCAACCGCATACGCTGTGCCTCGAATTTGCTTTTTATCGGCGAAATAACGCAAGGAATAATGTATGTAACATCATTCAATGGCCCTGGTGGAGAGACACGACAAGTATTGTGCAATCTTGTCTGGATTCTGGCCCACAAAGCCAACACGACGTAAATGACGTCATGAACCATGGTATGAAGTCTGCTATGGGTTTCATTCAGCTAACTAACGAATTTGGCCTAAATGGAACTAATATGCCTAAATCATATGGACATTCTTCGGATTTTAACCGGAAGTCACGTGTCAATTTCACACAAAAAACTTACACGTCACCAAAAGTTGAATCATCGCTATAGAAAATATAGAAAAAATTATATGACGTCATCATTTACCTGCGCCTAAAGTATAAGCACCAACGTACGCTTTGTTCGCTTGTGGTTGCGCTCACGGCCCGAGAAGTCATCGATTATGAAACGATGCGAAAGCAGAGAACACGCTATTCATTAGACACTTGAAAATAAAAGTCTTTATGAGTTTAAAATGTCATTATATTGTGTGTGTGAAGAGAAACCGAGGTCTATATCATCTCTCCACTTGTTTAAATTGTGATATAAATTGAATTGTAACTATACTGTACACATACCGGCTGGTACGTCTATTGTTCCTTGTTAACACGAGGAAGATTAAGGTTATATAACATTTAAATTATAATCAATACAGCTGCTGTCGTGCGTTTGTCGTTTCCATTCAGACTATATATGCGACGTGATCCAAACGTTGGTACATTTGGAAATGTCAAGGCTGACACAACATTATTTGAATATTTCAGATAAAAATAGGTTGATTTTTTTTCAAAGACATGGCGCTAGCGAAGTACCCTTATTAAAAAATCCATTGTTTACGATAGTATATATATATGGTAACCATGGTTTACCACATTTGACAGTGTAATGTTGTGGTATTTGCATATCATATGGGCTTTAGTGAGTATTGCGTACACACACTCGACACTGGGAGAGCATTGAATCTACAATACTGGTAAACGAAAAATATGTTTCCAAAAATATCTTGACCTCCACACACACTTTGAACTTTGAACTCGTCTTTCCCAAGCCACATATGCAGCGATTGGATAATCGCGTTCATCTTAGCCAATCAGAAGTAAGGTTACTCGCGGACGGTTGTTAGACAAATAATTATATTCAAACAACAGTTTTTGAAAATCAGGCACTACCTCAGCGTTATTATTCGCCCATTAGAGGAATTACCACGATATACCCTGATATAAACGAAACAAACCGTCATACGTATGATATACAAGGTGAGTGATCAATATATAATAGTATAGTCGGCCTTGTTTGTCCGCGAATGTAACAAATTCAGCAATTCCAGGCGAGGGCAGGCCCAGTGTCTGAGCAGTGACCGGATCGAATCTGACCTGACCTGAGTAGCTCAGCTTACTTAGTTACTGAGTCTCGCCTCTACCTCAATGTCATAGATTCATAACTTCGCAATTCAATTCTGAACGAATAAAACAGTTATCTCATTTTAACTGTGGTTATGTTTACAATGACAACATTAATTTATAAACAAAGTTTTATGAAGGGTTCCATTAGACGAGACCAGATTTTGTGTAGCCTAAACGGAAATTGATTGAATCCATTGTTGAAATAGATTCTCGCATTGTTTGTTAAGGGGATGGCAAAGTCTGTTTCATCAAAAATGTCTGGAAACGGGCTGACAAAATTGGTATTTTTCACATAAAAGCAGACAGAAATAGATATAACAACATAGAGATAATATATAGAGCATATATCGTTAAAGGAGGTGCCACGAATAGATGTGAGCTAAAAAGCTTTTTGTACCAGAAAAATGACTTTGAAACAGAGTATATCTGCAATATTATGTCATTGTTTTGGCATTCAAATGTGAAAAACTATAACTTCAACAGTATCATTAGGCAGCTTATTATGATAAGTGACATACCGTTAAGAGCCAAGGAGCTATGCTTTAGATTAATGTTCACTGTATCGTTTGCAAAACGTCCGCTAAAACGTGTCAGTTTTTCTTGGGAGCCAGTCGCCATATTTCAATTGTAAACACATGTTCATGACGTTGTTGTCATTTTTTAATTCGCGGCAGGTACATGCAAATCGACCAGAAAAGCAATCCGATCCTGCAATCGGGCAAGTTTATGATATGAAATCGATGCTTTCAGTTTATTTAAGTTGTTGGAATTAATTTAGTTGCTTGATTACCCACGATTTATGAAGTTTTGTGCTGTTTACAGATGGAAATGTTGATATTTTATTTTTAGAATTACCAGTCTATAGTCGAAAGCGAGATTACAAGATGTCGTATTAGTACGCAAATCACATAAATAGAAAACTTACATGTTTCAGAATATTGTATTATTCGAAAATCAAATAGCCTATATAAAAACATATTTATGAATAGGAAAGTACCGTATTCCGACGAAATATGTCATATTTTACGACGGACTCCTTGTGCGATTTCACTTCCGGTCAATTCTATTTTGGTGCACTGGGATAAACAACATTGTGGAGAAAAATACGTTTAATAACATTTGAATGTAAATTAATCGAGAAATTGTCGGTTATCAGGTACAATCATATTGCTTATAACCCATATCTATTGATGGGCATAATCAAAAGCTTGATCCCATGCGCGAATGTCTATACTGATCGATTTCCATTCGTAATCGTATTCTAGTATTGAATGACGGATGGGTTTGTTTGTAATCATGGCCGCCCCGCCCCCATGGCTTGTGTATCGGCTATCGCAAAATAATGTTAGGATATTATGGTCTCCCATACCAAGAAAAATAGTTCCTAAGAATGTTAACAATGCAAATGGAGGACATTTTGCCATTATTCAGGATGACAGTACTATTTTCACAGGCAGGATATTTGGGAAAGTTCTTGTTTTTCCTCAAAATGATGTCTCCTTGTCTCTAGCCAGATTCTTATAGGACCATTTTGACTGTTCAGTTTGTACAAAAAGTTAACCATTGGAACTGGAGAAACGCCGTTTGGGGACATGATTTTTTGTCACTCTACCGCGAGTAAATTCTAACAGCTATAATTTCTCTACTAATGACAAGATCTTTGTTTATTATTGATTATTATGTGTGAAAAATATGAAGTTTATCCATTCTATGGCCGGTGAGTAATTAGTGATCATCTGGAGGTAGGGTGCAATCCGCGGTGGCCATCTTGACCAGACTTTACCATCCCCTTAACTTTACTAATGACAGAAAACTGTAAACTGGATTTCACGGTGATAATCTTGATGAGAAAGTACATGTATCACATAATTAACTAGTCTGCTAGCGCAATACAGTGCAGTACTAGTACTGACCAGTATTGACAGTTTGTTTTGAAACTTGAAAAAACATTCTCTGGTAAATTTATTGACAACATTTGCTAAAATTGCAATGTCATAATGGAACTTCATCTTCAGCTGGCTGGTGATGCACTTCAAGTTAAAAGGCAATATCTAGAAGGTGATTTTTTGGGCTGACGTTTTGTACAGATCCATCCGCCTCCCCAAGCCCACTCAACCTGAGTTTAGAATTTCTTATACGTTTTGCAAAGTTTGTGTCTTTGTCGTGTAAATCTTCAGACATGACCGCTATTTCGTAAAAGTAATATTTAACGAAATAACTTGCATCTTAGAGTTATCTCTCATTTTGAAAACATAATCATTGGGAGCGGTCGCATCTAATCCCAAACTATGCCAGTTAAACGTGACAAGGCCAGAGGGGGTAATACTGCATTGGAAACTAAAGTTCTGACTTGGGTTCCACTATTATACTTGTAGTTTCATCCTAATAATACCTTGCTCGTATATAAATTCCCACAATATTATTACCGTTACAATACTAGTAGTTAATATTTTTGCTTAGTTTCAAATTCGCGCATTCATCCAACGACCAGACTACAGATCGTACCTGAACGTCAATTCATACTAAATTTATTAGTATTTTCGTATCAGATTATAGTATCTATTATCACTACTGCGTGTATGCAAGGTCTCAGGTACTTGAAGAAGTATCTATTCACTCGGTGCGTTGAACACAGTTACTGGCCTATGTGTGTTACAAAGTGTTATAGCACACGCCCTCCCGCGGCGAAGCCGCGGAAGCGAAGCGACCAGGGTATATATATGCGAATATGAGATATACTAATCGACTTTTTCGGGCTTCGGCCCAATCTAAAAATAAATTGAAATCACCTAAAATAGGATAATTTATTCATAACTGAAGGGTCAGCCAGGGTCAGCGGAGTCCAAAATTATATTGTTGGCAACGGTTGCCATTTTGTATTGATTAATGCCACGTCGAAATGTGTAATTGGGCAAAATGCTCCAGGGTAAAAATAAAAAACTTTGATCTAGCAACTGTTAGCTATACTTCATCATATGTAGGAACATCATGCTCCTAAAGCCAAATATATGTTCAAACAGTTAAATGTACTCAATCCGTAAAGAGGGTCCCCATCTCAACAGATTCCAACAACAACAATCCGATCAGAGGGTCCTATATTACTATTTCTTTGGCTTTGGGGGTAAACAATATTTGATTCGAGTCGAGGAACCCATCAAACAAAGCTCAGAGTTATTAGATATTGATTTTTGAAATTTGTTAATTGCTCGAGATGAGTACTAATAACTGCCGTCAATTTGGTAACCTGCTCGAGATTTTACGCCAAAACTCTATTCAAACAGACAAGGATGGATAACTCTATAATCAAGTGGTAATAATAACGAAATTTTGACTGTCTTCTGGGACAAAAAGAATTCCCGATAATGAAAAATAATAGATTTCTAAAATCGATATCTAACAAATCTGAGCTTTGATGGGTGACTTCCTCGACTCGAATCAAATATTTTTGACCCCCGAAGCCATTGAAATAGTAATTGAGAGGAGTTTTATCGGATTGAGTACCTTTAATGTAAATTGAACAAAAGCTCTGGTTAACAAAAGAGTTAAATTGCATGAACAAGTTTTGTTTACATATTTCATAAAATTATTAAAAATATTTACACCGAAAGAGGAATCTAGCGACCTTGCTGGCCGTTTACATATTATCTTCAATTTTCTAACGGTATTTCCGCCTAAAAGATTTATGAAATATTCTCAAAGTTCAAGGCCGACAAACGGAAACTTTAAGTTCCGAATGAAAGATCGCAGAGTCATTTTAATATTGCGTCTTGGGAAACCAGTAAAGGCGTCATGACATCAAGACGTACATCATGACGTCACTACCTACACCGGCGCGCTAAATTCCAGACAGAACTGCGTCGATGGCCAGACAGCTGAGACTCGTATTACATAGCAGGCTAAATATCCACATTTACGTTATATGTGATTATTTACATACATTGTATATATCATTTTCTTGTGTCCCATTATAATTAGGGTGGATACACACATGCATGTAATTTCTGTATGTAAAATACATGTATTTTACATGGCCACACCAATAATTGACAACATTAATCACATGCGCGCGAGCGGTTCATTGTTAATAGGCCAGACAAGTGAGTAGTGCTAAGCGAAGTCAAATTGTCTTCTATCAGTACATTTAAGGCCAGTCCAAAACATGTCTTCTCTCACGGATGCGGAAATTAGTCAAGTATGTGTGATATCTGGCATGTTATTAATGCACGACCACCAGAAGCCATACGTCTGGCATATACAGGCTTGATGTAGAACATTTTCAACCATGATGCTTGTTTGGGTGGGGTCTCGAAAGCTTCAAATCGCTAAGGGACTTAGTTGAATGTATCGGTCGGAATAATCTGGGCAAGAAGGTACAATAAGATATGTTTTACTTAAATAGCTCAGAGTTTGCCCCCCCCGCCTGGTAGCTTTCGGGGTCATATCTAGCCCCTGCATGCGTCGGGGAAATCCTGATTCACCACTGCTATAAATAAGAGAGGACTGGTAATTATTTAATTATAAAGTCTACCATATGGGTTATCCCACGAACATTTATTTTAAGTGGCCTGGCGACTCGGCCCAAGATAACGGCTTATCTACATTCCGACTTAATTGGAACTAGAACTCAGTAGGCACGTAGGCAATGATTGGGTTGTCAGTGGACACAATATACCATCGTCTGTATGATCCATGTAAAACGCCAAGTACACGATAATTACAGAGATTACATGCATGTGTGTATCCACCCTTAGGGTTTATCAAATCCTTCTATAAAGATAACAATTCATCTGATAATCCCATGAACAATAAGTGACTTCACTTAGTCGCGGTGAATCCGCCATTTGGTCTCCGGAGGTCAAAGTTAACAAGTAGCATCTATTTTTAGCATACGGCTCCAGTCTGGGAATTCCCAAAATAAAATAGCAACAGGTCGTTACCGAATCGCAGGTGCGAGAACTTCATAAAACTAATTAAACACTCACCCTGGATACATACAATACGTAGGTTTCGCACAGTAGATGGATTGGATGTATCACGTATGTTTTTGAGTTATTTTTTTAACGCAAGAACTCGCTATTTATCAGTAACTTTACTTGTGGGAAGTTCGTTGACAAAACAAGGGCGTCTGAATGTCTGCATCGTCACCAGATCCTAACTCTATAGATGACATGGCCACAAAACAATTCTTAAACACGTAGTTGCACTCAGAATAAATGAAATTAAGCCATAAAATGTTGATAAAAAATTCTCCCACTCAGCTGTCGAATGTAAACAAATGGATGCTACTTCTCAACTTTGACCTTTTACCGGCTTTTACCGGTGGGTTGGATAAAAAGCTAGGAATCGGACCATATAGAACCATCGGCCATCTTGCAAATCGCGACCCAGCAAAAAGGCTTATAACAAGCGAGCGCAAATTACGTTTACGTACATGATCATATTAATGTTAATTTTATGTTATATAATAATTTGTTTAATGTTCCCATCTATAAATACTGCTAATATGTTGAGTACAGAAACAGTTCTTAATCGATGCTGAAGATAGTTTGATGACCGCCAAGCACGATATACCCCGTTGGACAAAACAAGTGTCCATTGGCACTGCGGTGTATTTGCCATTCGGCCATGGTGTCATAGTTTATATCTGCAGTTGAGCACCGCGGTCGAACGGCAAGTACACCATGGCCGAACGGCAAGTACACCGTGGCCGAACGGCAAGTACACCATGGACGAACGACAACTACACCGCGGCCGAACGCCATGTACATGTATACCGTGGTCAGATTTCTGGTTTGTGTTATTTTTTTCAGTTTAATGAACGTACACCATGGCCGAACGGCAAGTACACCGCGACCCAACTGTAGTTAGCCAGTGGAGCCGCAGTGTAGTTGCAGTTTGGCCTTGGTGGCAATTCTAACCGCACCACAGTTAAGTGGACACTTGTTTTGTCCAGCAGGGTACAATTAAATGTATCGCCTGTACATTTATATAATAAGACCCAACATAAAATGATCCATCTTCCGACTGGCCCATAATGTAAATTTTTATTTCAAACTATGTGCATTGTACGGGTATAATTGTATGCTATCTGTACTATTACCACATGATAGCATACAACTGTACCACTGTAATTAAAGCACTGAACTCCAGCAGTGACGAGGCACTGTTAAGAATGGCCCCCATGGAAATGTTAACCTAAACTATTTTAAAGTTACACAATCAGATTCGATATCATTCAATCACAACAACAACAGCAACATAATTTCTCCAAAAGCCGTTTTAGTTATCCAAATTAGTGTATTTATACAAATAAATACTCACAACAATACCAAACACAATATCATATTTTTCGAAAATGTTCTACAATAACGTTTTATCTTGACGGTTTGTGAAAACCAAAGTCGAGTTCTAATCACTGCTTTATTTCCCTACATACAAGTATATACGAGTTTTATGTGACTGTCAAACTTGAATGTGTATCATAAAAGAAATACCGGTAGTACACATTCAATTAGGTTTTGATAACAGCAATTTTTGTAAATTAATTTAATTTAAACATGATAGCCAGGGATTTATTTAAACATTGGGATGGTGACCCCCCTCCCTCCCATGGCTGGCTCAAAATAGAAAGTAATTAAAACAACACTGGGTGAAGATTATCCAACATTTGGGTGGGGGAAGGTCACTGTGTCAGGTTGTAAATTTCGAGCAGATGGGGGAAGTTGAGTTACCAGTTTGAAAGTTCCAATGTAGAGGCCTGTGCAAATGGAATTTAGTCTATATGGGAGATACCGGTAGGTTGAATTTCATCAAATTTTGACAATTGGTTCAGAAATAGTAAATAAAAATGAACAATATATTGCCTTAAAGCTGCATAGTAACCAGTCTGTATGCACTGGATATACACTCTATACACTCCAGAGGCATACTGACATCTGTGACCTGGGATCTGAAATTTACTGGGATTCCATACTAACCTTTATACTTTCCCATATGGACCCTATCAATCAGTATGCTATTAGAACTATTAACATTTTGTTTGTTGTTCATTTGTCTGTCCGGCTATTGGCGACCAAACGGTTGAACCATGGGAGCTGAACATTTTTACAAATGCATGTAGGTAAATTGATACATGTGCCCCTGACATCAGATGATTTAAAGCGGCTCTCGTGATTAATTTAATTAATTACAACTAAAATGGTTGAACCCACGGAGCTAAAAACTTTTACATGCGTTTAAATTGACCAGGAGAATGTCATGTCGTAGGTCCCTTTTACCTCATATCATATACAGGGGGACTAATGAATTATATGAACAAAGATAGATGATTAATAAAGAGTGTTTCGTATCAAATTATTAGATATGTAGGAAAATTGATACAAATGGATACCTTGGCCAAGGGATTGTCGTGGGATAGGTGCCGTGGTACTCATGTCACTTACAGTGGTACTAATAATTAGCAACAAAGAGCGGTTTATCTTCAGCTTATCCTTAGATGATATGGAGGGAGAATCAGTGGAACTTCCCTGTATCATGGTGTAGGTCCGGTTATCTCAGTTGACTCAAAAGATCACTAATAATTAATATAAATGACAAGGATAGAAGTCTTGAATGCGCACTCATAATTTAATCCTCACTTAACGTAACTGAGCAACTTCCGGTAGCCAGCTAGTATTTTGTAATGTTGTTTTTAATGATAATATTAAATTTGATGTAAAAACAATTCACTTACCCGAGTCATTTATATGTTTTAATAGTTCAAGCCGGTCAGAATAAAAAGGAAGTACTTTTATTCATTCCTTTTATTTCACGGTTCAAACTCCTCGAAAAGAAGCCATAGTACTTATATTTACATACTAAGTGTTGTCATCACTAAATCCAGCATTCTGATTGGTCGGCGCCCACGTGGCTAGTTGCAGTTATTTCTCGGTGAATGCGCAACGCCTTATAACACCAAGCTCATAACACCATCGATACGTCATCGGGTTTGGAAAGACGAACGCGTAATGTTTTGGGCGCATTTGGACTCGCGCAGGATTGACTTAATACATCATCGGGTTTCAATATGAAGAGAAATTGTTCCTATTAACGTTTGCCAAGGTTGCTATTGGGTATTTTGGGCTGTTTTTGTCACGATACACTTTTCGATTTAAATACATTTACAAAAGTGGCTTTTTCGCTAAATGTATATAAATATAAGGATTAACTGTCATGTGGACTATTTTTATGGATATGTAACCGTGAGGTAAGTGGTCATAACTTGTATGTAAAACCCGAAGGGTTTTACACAAGTTATGTCCACTTACCTCACGGTTACATCTCCATAAAAACAGTCCACATGACAGTTAATCCTTATATAATGCAGCATACAATTGACCAGTTATTCAAATCATATCCAGATGCATGTGATATGTGCATTGTATACTTAAAACTGTTCCATTTCTATTTTCAGTGCCAGATACTTCTGATCTACAACCTTCTTATCACACAAACTACCAGAAGTTCAACTCTGATCTGACATGTACTTGTTTCTGACTAAATTTGCAAATGGTGTCAGATAACTTCATTGAACAGGTGTAACATTCACATTCACAAGCAGTGATTAAATGGAACTGTTGTCTTATGAATATGATGACACATAGGTCAAAGCCAATATTTTCCGTGTTAACACACGAGCTCTCGTGGTGGAATGTGTGTCACTGGCAAAGACAATATCGACAAGAACCGACAAGATAAGAACCAACGTATTTTAAGAATTTGCAAAATTGCAATTTCAGCTTCCTTATAATACTAGATTGAAGTGTTGGGAAATGCACGATACCAGGAAACATTTTCTTTCCAAATTATATGAGGTAGTCATGTGTGAAATGGATATCTTTGGGGTGGAGGTAATCCGAGGCTTCCATATGCACACTGCAGATAAGGTGATTATTGAACATGTGTTCACAAAGGAAATTACTCCAGGAAGCTGATGTGTATTTCTTTCTCCAGTGCAAAACATCTTATCAATATACAGAGTATTGATCCACTTGTTCTTCGGAAATTATACACTCCTTCTATTCTGAAGAGCGTAAATCTTGTATTACATTGATTTGGAAAACGCCATAATTTACACTTGAAGGTGTATGTCGTACAGACAGTATAATCAAAGAAGACATGAAGACTGCTAGATTATGTGATTGACTTCTGGTTAATAAAATATTGGTGCCAAAAATATGATCACAATATTTTAAACTAAATCAAAATACACCAACAAGCCAGAATATCACAGTGGGGTATATTGTTATTAGAATGAGGTACCCGGTACTATTTTGTTATTCTTGTCATGTTTTTCATGTTCCAGTGGACAAAGTTTGAGCCACAAATACCAATAGGCGAAACTGATTGTAATTGGGCCTCCCTGCCAAACCTATTTTACCCCCACCAAACTATAGTTTAGCACACATACTGTATACACCCACCAGTAAGCCCATCCTTGAATATAAGCCCAATTTGGGCTTTTTACCCTAAATAAAACATGGGGTGGTCCTTTTAGATTAGCCCACCCCCATTTTGTTTAGCATTTGGAAGGTGAATACAGTCACGTCTTTGTGTCGTGTGGAATAGGAGAAGATACTCAAACACATCTGTGCTTTCATTATTATTTCCAATTGTTTTTCTTAAAAAATAAAGATGTGTAATAGTATACACTTGTGTTAATTTTGTTGTGAATTATACACATCTTATTATATTCTTAGTTGTTGGAGCAATCAAAGAGGTATCAACTCAATAAAATCAAAGGATATGTCACTTACTGTTCACCTGCATCTCAATGTTGTGTTTTTGTAAGAATTAGTGTATAAAATATGAATGTAGGTTGGCACCTGAAGGCTAACTGAATTTTTGCTCGTGAGTATCCCAGTACCCATTTGTTTTTAGTAAACATGTGCATGAGCCCCCACCGGCCTTACTGGCGAGTGTATAGAGTATTAGAATGGGTTGATTTCTCAGTAATTTGGTACTGTGTTGACCATTATATGGTATGAATTGATTTGGTAGTTATGGTGAATGGTGCCTATTAAATTGAAGTAGACATGGAAATTATCCGAGGACAAACACAAACAATATCGGTGACAGGAATTGAATTATTACCCATGTAGAGGGGCAAAACAAGTTTAAATTTCACGATTTTCGGATTACTTAACATGACCATAAAGTTCTAAATATACCTCCACTAAAGTACTATTTTTGTATTATAAACAATAATCTACACAAACTGGAATAAAAAAAAATTTGTCTGCATTGACTAGAATATGGTGACAATATTATAGCCTTTTGCGATTACACCTACCCCATTATCAACGTTCAAATTTGGAGTCAGTTTCTTGAAAAAATAATGTGAAATCCTGTACCTAACTGTTGATTGGCTTAATCAGTGTAATCTTGTTTTTGTCCAACATAAGTGTTTTAGGAGGAACGTTCAAATGATTATACACATTAAACACTAATTGTGTTCATTGTTGTTTACTATTTGTGCACAAATATACCTTTTAAAATGGACGAAAACGTTAAAAAAACAGTCCAACATGACATTGTTTTGGAAAATATTCAATACTAGCAGGATTACCCGGCGTTGCCCAGGTTAAAGTGATGTGAAACCCTCTGCATACTGTGGATATTTGGTGGGGATAGAGGATACCCTTGCTCAAATCGTTACACATATTATCAAAAATTGTATATCCAAGTGGCATCACAAATCATGATTTATACACATGGAATATAAGAAGTGGCTAATCTTGTCGGATCGGAGCGATTGTCATTTTGTTTATGGCGATTAATCCGTCCCACCAATGAAGAACTATTTATTTATTTACAACTGCGTATACTTTAGACGGTCTAACATGAAACGCGAACATCATAAACACATTAGTTCGCAAAAATGAAAGACGACAATTGGGTTTTACATATAGATGAACATGTATCAATCAATCTAGTGGGTTTGACTAGGTTTTGAGGACACCTGGTTATCACATCTCCATGAAGATACAGATGTTTTAAAGAAATGTCCAGGTGCTCCTCTGTTCATGGTGCTATATACTGGCTAATTATTCTCAGTTTAAAAGAAATGTGTATATCAGATACATGTGCCGGACACAGAGCGAGGTTTTGAGTTGTTTATGTTAGGCGATGAGTCTGTTCTAAAACATGAAAGAAATCCTCTGTATTGGGCAGATATAATCTTGTCAGATGTCGGTATTGGAGGATCCTGAAAAGTCATGTGCCACTTTTTTTTCTTTTATCTCAGAAGACATTATACTTGACTGCACACTTTTACCACTATTGTTAAACAGGCCTTCTATACATTTCCATATCTCTTGACAAATTGTAACTTTTTCGTGGAAACTAGATTGAATGGGGCAGATTTAATTGTGCTATAAAATTAACATGAACCATTATAATATGCAATCCTCTGACGGTTCAATGTCCCACAGTTTGCAAGAATATATGTATCTCTCAAATAGAATGATAAATATACTTCTAATTCTTTCTTCTATGTATCTGTTTTGCTAGCTCATTATATGATTGCCATTATTCCCATTATACATCCCCATGTAACTATGAGAGATGAGAACTTGAGAAGATATAATTGTTCAAGTGACTTAATTCGATCACCATTTGTCGATACTGTGAACATTGAACGCCAAAAACTCCTTAGATGGAGATGGAGGTGGGGATGGCCTGGGAAATGACTATATACACCTTTGGTGGATATCGGCGAATATAACAATATTATCAAGCTAGTGCATCTCCTCTCGCCATCCATGACCCAAACGACACAAAATTTGATTTAAATCATCGTAGCATTAGAGAAGAGCGTTCATGAATTTGGCGGAAATTAGTGCTAAATATATTTGTATCAGTTTTGGTTCATCTCCCTTCCTCGTGCATGACTTAAACGGCGCCAAGTTTTACATATTTTAACCACGTCCATTAAACTCATGCATGCATGCTATCATGAATATGATTGTATATATAAGTTTGGTGGTAATCGGCAGCTAAATCAATTATTATCTAAGGTATTACCACCCATCTCTGATCCAAAACGGCACCAATTTGGCGTCTTTAAATCACATGATTATATTCCACGTATCATGTAGAAGAATAATATATCAATTTGGCGGACATCTGCTCTAAAAATAGTTTTTAAATCAATTATTGGTGCCCCCACCAGCGCACCCTGACTCTAACGGCGCCATATCATGGAGGTGATTATGTATAAGTTTGGTGGGAATCGGGGACAAAACTATATAATAATTGTTTTTGGTGCCCCTCCCACTTATCTGCGCCTGACACCAACAGCGTCACTTTAGAAAATGTTAACCTGCACCATTATCTTCCTCGTAAAAAGTAACCCATGTTATAACGCATTGGTGCCATCTGGATTGCACCACGTGAAGTTATATATATAGGACACAAACAGACAGACATATATTTGCAAATATATCTAGGGACAAATGTGGCGTTTTAACACGCACGATTTGATTCCTCGGATCACCGAGAAGAATATGTATCATTCTGGTGGAAATCGGCGCTAAACATATTGTTTATCAATTTGTGTGTCTCTCCCACCCTGATTCGAATTGGAACCACTTTTGACATCTTTAAACAAAACAATTAGGCTCCTGATATCATGGAGATTATTATTTATAAGTTTGGTGCTAATCGGCGACTACCCAATGTTTTTATCAAATTTGGTGAACGCCCCACCCCACACCAATTATCAGACGTACGGCACCAATATGGCGTCTTTAAATCACATGATTTGATTCCTCGTATCATGGATAAGAATGTGTACCAATTTGGTGGAAATTGGCGTTAAAATATGTTGGTGCCCTCTTCTATTCAGTGCACTCCTGACTCGAATGACGCCACTTTTAACAGTTTTAGGCCACACCATTAGACTCCTCATACCATGTGGATGATTTTATAATCAGGGACTAAACCAATTGTTACCAAATGTGGGGCCTACCCCCTCACATCTCTCATCCAAACGACACCAATTTGGCATCTTTAAATAACACAATTATATCACTTGTATCATTTCATATGATAACAAAGAAAAGTTAAATTAATTTCGAGCTAACATTTTCTCCATGATGTCCTTATGAAATTTCTTGACACAGGGTAAACGAAGTTTCGCGTATAATGTATCCCCGTTGGGGAAATTACGAGACATAAAGACGGTCCGCGATGTACCCGCTATAATATTTGCTGAGAAGCATATTCAGATATTGCCCGCGATGGTTTCTATATCATAAATACGCCATACGCACGTTGCTTGTGCCATAAACGTATTCTATACAATATATCAACCATATGTACGCCTCCTACATGTATATCATTAATCCACCATATGCACGTTGCGTGTACCATAAATCAACAAGCTATACGTTTTCTATTCCAGAAAATAATTAGACCGAACCCATGAGTCCATTAATATGTTTGCATGGCCATATATCGGGTTTCAAAAGGATAAAGAGTTTTAGTGTCAACCCAGGGGGGGGGTCGCACAAAAGGTGTATCATACAGGGCCGGGCTGGGTGGGTCCGAAGAGGCCCGAAAAAAATGAGTTTGTGCAAAAAAAATTCTATTCAGATTTTTGCCCTTGTTTTAAGTTGTTTTCAAATATATTCATTAATAATTGTGTTCTAAGGCAGGTTATGGCATTTACATACACGTAGGAACAGGGTAGGTATAAGATATAAGTAATACAGGGGAGATCTTCCAAAAACATACCTATACCGGGCGAGGTGTGTGCATGTCAGAGGCCTGAAAACAATTGTTTGTGCACATTTTTTCAACCCACATTATGGACATTGTTTTAAATTGTTTTCACTAATAAATGTGTTCTAACATAGATTATGACCTTAACCAATACTTAAGAACATATGTAGGTATAAGATAAAGCACTCTCTGCTGCCAAATAAAAGTGATGACTGAATAGGAGTGCTGGTTTGCATTTCACCTCAAATTAATATTGAATAGTGCCTGATAGTGCTGGCATTTTCACTCTGGCATGTCTAATGACCAAATAATACTAGTGCTGCAGAGTGCTGGCTAACAAAATACCTCAAATTAAAAAATAAACATGCCAGCCTGTTTATTTGGCTCCAAAGAGTGATACTTATATAATATATAACTGTCGTTGCTTGTACGGCTATAAGGTGTTCTGATATGATGGTTGGTGGCACCTTTTTGGGAACAACAGTGAAGAAGTCATTAATTAGTAACTGGACTATTTATGTAAAAATTAAACACAATGTTGGCTTAATGGCACTATAAATATTACCTCACAATATATGTGTATACTTCAGGAACACTTGGAATCTGCCAGAAACGGACCAATTTCTTTTCTTATTTTAGGGGTGGGTTCAAAAAAATGAGGCGGAAAAAAATATTGTTTTTGCACAAAAAGGGTGGGTGGGTAGCAAAAGGGCTGTCAATTTTTGTTTAGCCCTGTATGTGTAAATACCCCCCCCCCCCCCGCTCAACCTAGCAAAAATTGCAATGACCATCTCGTATAAAGAGCGACCATGCGTCCGTCGCCCAAATGCAGTACATGTAGATAACAATGTAAATAACAAAGACCGTTCTAAAAATTGCAATCACCATCTCGTATAAAGAGCGACCATGCGTCCGTCGCCCAAATGCAGTACATGTAGATAACAATGTAAATAACAAAGAACGTTCTAAATTTAAAGCTTTTGTGATCCTTTTCGCAGTATTACTAGCAGATATTAATTTTGTCTGCATATTCGCAATGCCAGTGTCATCCGAATGATGTTAATTTCATGTACCTTTCAATTTTCTTTTTCACCTTAAGCTGAACATTTAGTTTGGACAGTTCGACAATTTTTCAAATCGGATCGGGCATCTTTAACAGATTCCATACTAAAGCTTCATTGACGAGTAGTTATCACTTAGGAAATATTCAGATAATATATTAACCCTCTATATACTAAATCGTCATTGGTGAGTAGTTATCACTTAGGACATATTCAGATAATAGATATATCTTTATTATCCTCCATATATGAAGATTCATATAATATGTTTAACCTGTTCTATACTTAAGCATCATCGATGAGTAGTTACCACTTAGGAAATGTTCAGATAATATGTTTAACCTTTTCTATACTAAAGCATCATTGGTGAGTAGTTATCACTTAGGACATATTCAGATAATATGTTTAATCTGTTCCATAATAAAGCATCATCGGTGAGTAGTTATCACCTGTTCTATACCAAAGCATCATCGATGAGTAGTTATCACTTATGATATATTCAGATATTATGTTTAACCTTTTCTATACTAAAGTATCATCGGTGAGTAGTTACCACTTAGGAAATATTCAGATAATATGTGTAACCTTTTATATGCTAAAGCATCACCGATGAGTAGTTACCACTTTGGAACTATTCAGATCATAAGTTTAACCATTTCTATACTAAAGCGTCATCGATGAGTAGTTACTACTTAAGAAATATTCAGATATTATTCAGATATTATTCAAATAACATTTTCTATACTAAAGCATCATCAGTTAGGAACTATTCAGATAATACTTTTAACCCTTTCTGTTATATAGCATCGTCGATGAGTAGTTATCCCATAGGAACTGTTCGGATAATAAGTTCAACCCTGTATATACTAAATCATTACTTGTGAGTAGTTATACTAAAGGAAATGTTCAGATAATATGTTTAACACGTTATATACTAAACAGCATTGAAGAGTAGTTATCCGAAGGAAATATTCAGATAGTAAGTTTAACCTTTCTACAGTAAAGCACCATTGATGATTAGTTATCCCAAAGGCTATATTCATATACTATGTTTATCCATTTCTATACTAAAGCCTCGTTGATGAGTAGTTATACAAAAGGAAATGTTGAGATAATATGTTTAACACTTTCTATAATAAAGCCTCATTGATGAGTGGTTATCCCAAAGGCATTACTCAGATATTAAGCTTCAGCACATTTATTTATCTCTCGTCTGCTTTTATCACCATAGCATATCTCTGAATGAATAATAGACTGCCCCAATGCATACTGTTATAATTGAATCCATTTCGTATAGAGTGGGTTAATGTAATCCAGAACACGCATATTAATACTATGGCACGGGTCTCTGTGAATATTTAAATATCTCTTTTAAAAGTCTATTTATGACCATCAACATCTTCCTTGAGTGTGATTGTAGGTTCGATGCCATTAGTTTGTGTATGGAATATTTGTATCACTCTAACGACATCTATAACGCCGACTCTTTGTTTTATAGTAAAGAGCCATCAGGGCATCCTGTGCTTTCAATTGCCAATATGAGAGGTTTTTTTTAAGTGTAGATACTTAAATCTTAAATAGTTATCACTTAGGACATATTCAGATAATAAGTTTAACCCTTTCTATACTAAAGCATCATTGATGAGTAGTTATCCATTAGGAAATATTCAGATAATAAGTTCAACCCTTCATATACTAAAGCATCATCGATGAATAGTTACCAATATTCGGATAATAAGTTTAGCCCGTTCTATACTAAAACATCATCGATGAGTAATTACGAATTATGAAATATTCAGATAATAAGTTTAAGCATTCCTATACTAAAGCATCATCGATGAACAGTTATCCAATAGGAAATGTTCAGATAATAAGTTCAACCGATTCTATACTAAAGCATCACTGGTGAGTAGTTATACCAAAGGAAATGTGCAGATAATATGTTTAACACGTTATATACTAAAGTAGCATTGATGAGTAGTTATCCCAAAGGAAATATTGGGATAATTTAATATAGAGTGGGTTAAGGTAATCCAAAGAGCACAATATCAGTACTAATGCACTGATCTTAAATGTATATTTCTGACCATCACTGATATGCATGGTAAATATATAGAGCGTTAATTGTTAATATATTACTGATATACATGGTAAATATATAGAGCGTTAATTGTTAATATATTACTGATATACATGGTAAATATATAGAGCGTTAATTGTTAATATATTACTGATATACATGGTACATATATAGAGCGTTAATTGTTAATATATTACTGATATAGCTCGAGCAGCCCGTGCATCGACACAAAACCAATTAGCTCTCACAGGCGTTAACACGGCTCACTCTCATGTATTTGTCAGGTCGCCATACAGGGACCGATCACTCATGTGTTCTTGCAGTAGGAAAGTGTTTAAATCGTCTGAGTCCAAAGGATTTAATGCGAAAAAAGGCATCTGTTTACAAAACCCATTTCAATTTTAACTACGGGGATGAAAGTTAATGTATTTAGCGCTTTTCAATAGAATTTTTTCTGGAAATAGGTAAGCAATTTTGCTTTTTTTGAAATGTCTTTGTTTCGTTATGACATAACACCATTTAATTGCTAGTTTTTGTACTTGGAAGAAGCGATAGCTTCGTGGGGGTCTGACGGGGTGGGCGTCATCGGGGCCATTAAAACGAAGCAATTGCGGAGCAATTGCGAGTAAATAATACGAAATTTTGAAAGGATTTTTATAAAATTGTTTTTTTTTGGGTGAAATTTCGTTTTTCGCATGTAAAAGGGTTTGACATTGGTTTTACAAAGAGAAAATGATATGAATGTTTGAAATTACCCAAAAGTTACCCTATTAACCATGTCTATACTGAAGCATGATTGGTGAGTAGTTACATTATTGTCTCACGTTTCGCTGTTAGAGCATTGGGTAAGACGAGCGTTGACTGGGGGGAGGGGTAGAACTGATCAGCGTAAGCAGTAACCATGCATTGAACAAATACTCTTCGTGTGTCATTGTCGCACCTGTATGCAAGGCGTCGGTTTTGGAACATTTGCCACCAACATCATAGTGTGGGGGCAACTGTAGATCTTGTATACTTTTTTAGTAGAAGCAAGCCACTATGATTTTCTTAACTTATTCAGTTTGGAGGGATTATTAAGACTCTATTCCAATTTTTTATCGAGCCGGAAGTAGAACAAGATGAGAGGGTACCGATATGGTGAAAAACGGCATGTCAATCACCCCTAGCCTTCAAAACGAAAATCGCTAAACAGCCCATACTGTTAACTCTTACCTTCCTGAGCACATCTGCTGTTTCGACTGAACAAGTAAACTATAAAGGCAAGTGGATGGGGTGGTTTGGGGACATATCGCGGCTATTTGGGACAGATTTGGTCCAAAAAATGGGCAAAAATCCTCGAAAATATCCTGTTTTTGCTCATGATGGCAGCCATCTTGGATTTGGAGGTCACGTGACATTAAAAAATTGGAATAGAGTCCAATTATTTAGCACAACCCATCCCGATGTTGAAAATATACATGCCATACTTCTACTAAAAAAGTATACAAGGAACCACTTTTTGAACAGTTGCCCCCACACTATTCCATGAATGTGCTTGTAGGTTCGATGGCATTAGTTTGTGTACAGCAAATATATATCAGCCTAATGGCATCTATAACGCCGACACTTTGCTGAAATTGAAGAGCATTCGGGGGATATTGTGTGTTTAATTGCCAATATGAGAGTTTTGTTAACTAATGTGCGTCCTATTTGGTACAGATTATTATAGAGTTGGTCAGACCAAACCATAGTATCGGTGGACTTAAATCGCCTATGCGTTGTCGGTCGATCAAAATTTTAGGTTCCATCAGTGGACAATGCATGACCCATTAGCATCGACAACATAGATCTGTAATTATCTACTATATCGGTATTAAGAATTACAGGCGTTTTATACTCTTCGTCACTCAGACTGATTTCAGGGACACACAATTTTTTTTTTTTTTATTTGTATCCAGACTCCTGCATGCGAACTTAGGAATGTCACAAAAATATCAAAGCAATATTGGGATCACCGGAGAAATAAACATCATAAATTCATTTATATTATAATTACCATGTTGTTTACATCATTCATAGAGCACACGAGTGTATTGTGCACTAATCCGTGGCTCAAACTCATTCATTTCTTGCATATATTATATTGAGCATAAAATAAGATGGTCCCATGAACGGCCGGATTTATAGTTTACAGTACCCCTTTAAATAATTTGCTTACGATATATATATATATATATTGTGCTCTAGTTGTAGATTACAAAGACATTTCGGACATAAAGTTGTTGAACGTTTGCAGCGAGGCGGAGACGATTTCAATTCACTTCCCCGGAATAGTGGGCATACTAAAAATAGATTTCTCAGGGGATAATGGGTGTGCTAAATTTAGGAAGCAGACTACCGTGTTGCGGACGAACCTATCGGTAACAGTTAATGTCACGCAACCACTCACAAGCGTGGATTTAGCTCAAATTGTCAAGTGAGATAAAATATTCGATAACAACTGAGGACATGGGGTCAGTACTATGAATAATGTTATACATGTAAATACAAATAATATTGATTAATTTGTACGAAAGTGTTAGAGTGGTTTCATGGTAAAGTGAAAATTGAGCCGTATTATTTGTACACTAAATTGTGAATATACAAATATTATTAATACAGTAATGCCCTAAGTAATCGACCCCTTAACGACCCCTTAACGATCCACGGTGTTGCCATTCATATGAACGCTCTCCCCGAGAGTTTCCAATGAATGGCAACCAGCCATATTTCCGACTAAATTCTGAAAAGTTACCCATAATTGTGCTGTGTTTAAGGGGTCGATTACTTAGGGCATTACTTAGATCATCCTATGAATCTCAACTATATATGGCTACCTCACATAGAGCGCCCCACACATATATAGGGATTTATTACTGACTGTCGTCTGCTCGTGTCCGCGATGCGCACCATACGGGTTAATTCTGGCATTAATGTAGAGTATTAGTTAAGTGTGATCGTCTCACTGCCATACCATTTCGTCATAATTGAGACACGACGACCGGAAGGGGTGACAGGTGGAGGTGTTGGATGACTTGGTTGGTGCACCAACTTTGGCGAAAGTATTTCAACAGTTCGAAATTTCATAATAATATGATTATGCAAACATTGTGCATCACATACAAGCTATTATTGTTCTCGTTGTTTAATTTCACAACCATTAATTAGTGAGAAATTTGTTTGGAGGCCAATTAATCTGAATCATTAGCATACTTTCGAGTTTTGGTAAAAAATTGTGGTTAAAATGGCCATCAGATAGAAATTCTCCAAACCATTGGCGGTATCAGGTTTCAACAGATGGAAAGCACGATGTACCAGCTATAAACTTCCAACCCAATCAGGGGGGAGTCGGAAGAGATTTGCAGGCTCGTATGCTGATTTTTTACTTTCGACCCTTGTTGGGACCTACCCACCCTCGCGTCGATTTATTTTTCCGTTTTCGGCAGTTTTTTCCGACCATTTTTGGACACCCCTCTTTTAACACTAAAACATGAATTTATGTGCATACTATTAGTCATGGATGTTAACATTGACATGTAAATATGAACAAGTCATGATGGGGTCATTTAGTCCAAAAAAACATGGCTGCCAGCAGCCATCATGGATTTCAAAATTCAATCCATTAGCATGGGCTACAGGCTATATTGTTTGTCTGAGTATCATACAATTTGTCATTTATGTTAATATTGACATATATAATGTGTTTTAAGCCAAACTCATTGCAGTCTAAAAGACTTGCAGGAAAAATATTTTTGAGTTGAGGAAAAAATTGTTTGTTGGTCCTATCGACCACCCACCCACCCCGACATACGTTCCCGGAAAACACTTTTGTGCCCCCCCCCCCCCCTGACCCAATGAGAGAAAATTAATTTTTCAAGGGGTGCAGTTGGAAAAGTAAGTGTGGACAGCACATGGACACTCTCTATTCTAGTCGCTATTTTTCACGAGTGCTATAGGTGAGCGGCAAGAGCCCCATAGTTTTCGACTTAATTCACCCACCCTGCACATAAGGTTGTGAAAAATAATTTTAACGCCCGTGACATGGGGCACCTCATAGGCAGTTACGTGGTTATCAAAACGTGGTTCGTTTATGGTGAACATGGCAACAACTAATATTTTAATGAAACTATTCAAATGAACAACAATTTAGTTAAAATGAACTCATGGGTTACTGTATGTATGCAGAATTATTAGCCGGGTATTGCCCAATACATTGGTGTAAAGGTCACTGGACTGTGAAGTCAATGCCACTTGTTAAAGGTCGAGGTCATCAACCAGTTATTGATTTTATGAGGTATATTTTAAATATGCTTCTTTTCAGACAATCACACGTTTGCTTGCAGGACAACATAAATATTTACAGATATATTGAGATCTTCGCCTTTCATATAAACTATCCTTCATTTACTCAACAATAGACTTCTGGAATAATCTCCACCCGAACAAAACAAGTTACGCACCGCTGGCATCATTCACAAAGTCCCTAAATTAGAGAGGGAGTTAGTTCCCGATATTATTATTAAGCTAATACCAGAGAAACACAGATAGGCCACACCCGCATCAGACTCAATTGCAGAAATTTAAATTGTCATAAATACACAAATTATATTAACTCATGATCTGCGAAAGATATTCTCCCGAAAGAAATTCACTTCTCCAGTGACAACCCATACAAAGTCTACCCATTCCAAAAATATATAGACGTTCTGATCCCCACGAAAAACAAACTGCAGTTTGAATAGAATACATAAGGAACCAAACTATACGTTTTTAAATTACAGTAATAGTTAAATATAAAATCGGATTGAAATTCGCAGATGTTTAATTATATCTGAGATATAAGAAATTCTTCACAGTCTTCAGAATGTTGATACATCTATAATTGTATAAGTAGTTTTCAATGAGGGTGTGGTCCGGGGTCAATGCTATGAAACTTTTACAAGTAGTTATTGTACTAATTTGTTATTACTAATAGTTGTGCTTAACAACAACGGTTCGTATTAGTGCTGGCCAGGAATGATTTTGAAAAGTACTGGAAACGAAAAGTGGTCGTTAAACGGAATATTACCCAAAACACATTAATATGACTGGCATTGCATCTGCACCCGATGGCGAATGCTACAGAATGCGGTCTATAATCACAGCGCTTTAACCATTTACCCAACAAACCGGCCAAAACCGGCCAAATAAAGCTTCAACAGCCTAAAATATCTTCGGTCTGTCTCAATAGAACCATACAAATATGGATATCATTGGAACCGGCTCCTTGACCACATTGTGATAGTTACAGTTAGCCCTGTGCCAATGCATTCTCGTATATATGCGAGTCGACCATAGGTCGCCTCGCATATATAAGAGAATGCATTGGCCTAAAAAAAATCTTTTTTTAACACTTTTTACCATTTTTTCTTACAATCTTTAACAATTTTATAATTTTTAATGTGTTAAGCCAATGCATTCTCTTATATATGCGAGGCGACCTATGGTCGACTCGCATATATAAGAGAATGCATTGGCACAGGGCCCTTCTGTTGGGTAAAGGGTTAAGGGATGTGATGTGAATGACAACTGAGAATAAGTTTTACAAGTTAGCAATTAGCGCCAGTAATATCAAGTAATCAAGGCTTGTAACTCAGTTTGTTGGTAACTATTGCTTATACCTGTCATTGAGAATGTACTAACCGAACGAGGTATGTAACTAATGCCGATGGGGTCATTGTCACAAGACTCCGGTCACATTCGTAGCCAGCTTTTTAAATGGATCACAAATGTGCCAGCTTTTTTCACCGGCGATCACATTTGTAGCCAGCTTTTCTAATGTCATGCTTTATATGGTGCGTATGAGTTTGTGACTAAAATTTCGACGGCATGCTCCAAAACTGACTTCGTTTATCAACTTATATTGGAATATAATTCGAGCATTACAATGACATTGAGATGCTCGAAATGGTGCCCACGTGATAAAACAAAACAAACAGCTCACTAATTCTGGCTAAAAGCTACCGTCTATAAACAAAATGTATAATCAGTAAGGTTCAAGCTTGTAAATATCATCTAGCGGTCACAGCTAACTGGTAAAATTATATCCCAATGATATAAACCAAGGCCAACTCAAGAAATTATTTGACTCTTTCCTATTTTCGAGCAAAAGTGAATCGCCAATTGACCTGCCGAATAAACTATATAGTCATGACTACTCGGTCAGGCGTTCCCGGATCAGCCGCTGCAATCCAAAGTTCATCAACCACACCAACACCGATTTTAGAAAATATTGGAAACACAAAACAAGTGAAGAGAAAGGAAGTCTCGCCTCTCGACACAAATGTTCGTTCAACGAAAAGGACATCAATTGATATTGGTACGTCTTTATATTCTATTGATGGATATGAGAGTGACCCTAGCATAATATTCACGCAGTCACAATCTCTAAAACCAAAACCTCGTAAAGCAGCAAAGGCAAACAGTAAAACAATTCCTGTTGTGGTGGATGCACTGCTACCTAAAATCCAAGAGAGTATCACCAATAACTTGAACTTGTTAACAATGGTATCCAACAAGTAATACAGGATTCTCTAAAAACAATTCCAAAAACGATCGAAACTGCAGTGAAAACAGCAATCGAATCTTCTATGAAAAATACAAACACTCACATAGCCAATCTGAACAGTGAAATCAACACTCTGAAATCTACTAATGTTATGTTAAACAAGAGAATTGCTGAAATGGAAACATCACTTGCACAGGTAAATGACAAACTGGAAGATTCCGAATCACACGGCAGAGAGCTGAGTCTATGATTTATAAACTTTCCTGTCCCTTCTGATACGAAAGATCTTAGAAAGTTGCCTACAAAAAGGTTGTTTATCAAATTCATTAAGGATTACCTTGAAATAGACATTCAACCAATCGACATAGCTCGCTGTCATCCACTTGGTCCAGCCAGGGAACCCACAAATTACCAAAGCCCTGGCAACAATATGGGGAGAGGAGCTTTGTAATCTAAGTGGCATAACGTGTGCTCCAATCCCAAGTGGTTACTCCCTCATCTTTCATTACCTCATCATTATTAAATTGTCAATATTGTATATATTGGGAGACACAATAAATATGTCACAAAGACATTGATTGGAAATCTCAGGTTATTAGATGAAGTAATATCAGAACAAAATTCAAGTTGTTGTTCATCCATCAACTCAGAAAAATGAGATTAACGTGATCTGTTCATCAATTGAGGCTCGCCTGAATATGAAAAGCTGGCTACAAATGTGATCGCCATAGAAAAGCTGGCTACATTTGTGATCGATTTAAAAAGCTGGCTACATTTGTGATCGCCATAGAAAAGCTGGCTACATTTGTGATCGATTTAAAAAGCTGGCTACATTTGTGATCGCTATAGAAAAGCTGGCTACATTTGTGATCGCCATAGAAAAGCTGGCCACATTTGTGATCGCCATAGAAAAGCTGGCTACATTTGTGATCGATTTTAAAAGCTGGCTACATTTGTGATCGCTATAGAAAAGCTGGCTACATTTGTGATCGCCATAGAAAAGCTGGCTACATTTGTGATCGCCATAGAAAAGCTGGCTACACTTGTGATCGATTTAAAAAGCTGGCTACATTTGTGATCGCTATAGAAAAGCTGGCTACATTTGTGATCGCCATAGAAAAGCTGGCTACATTTGTGATCGCCATAGAAAAGCTGGCTACATTTGTGATCGATTTAAAAAGCTGGCTACATTTGTGATCGCTATAGAAAAGCTGGCTACATTTGTGATCGCCATAGAAAAGCTGGCTACATTTGTGATCGCCATAGAAAAGCTGGCTACATTTGTGATCGATTTAAAAAGCTGGCTACATTTGTGATCGCTATAGAAAAGCTGGCTACATTTGTGATCGCCATAGAAAAGCTGGCTACATTTGTGATCGCCATAGAAAAGCTGGCTACACTTGTGATCGATTTAAAAAGCTGGCTACATTTGTGATCGCTATAGAAAAGCTGGCTACATTTGTGATCGCCATAGAAAAGCTGGCTACATTTGTGATCGCCATAGAAAAGCTGGCTACATTTGTGATCGATTTAAAAAGCTGGCTGCGATTGTGATCGATGCATTGTGACACATTTATAAGTTGGAAATAAAAAGCTCGTCATCGTTTACATAACGTACTGATATTTATAATAAGCAAAACCAAATTCAGTCCGCACAATGCCGAACGATAGTACATTGCATGCGCTAATCCTAGAAATTAACACATGCAGTGACACAGTAATGTTACCACTTGATTTGAAACGTATTTTATTTGCAAATAATACAAAAGGGATTAGGACACAAGTTTTTTCAACTTATGATGCTGTCGATTTAAATACAAAATGTTTACAAGATGACAGCTGAACATATTTACATACATGATTGTGTTATTTTATGGTGATTGCTGTAGTGCCTTCCAAAGCTATATGGGTTATGGCTGGTCTGGTAGCTATGCAGGGTTTTGTGCAAAGGGGTATTTTCTTCATATATATTTTAGTCAAGTGTTAGTCAGCTACTCTGGAAGACAGTACATATGGTAGATCAAGGTAATAGAGAACTGGTGATTTAGGTGGGGGGGTAGGTCCATAAGTGGGGAGCCAGTAGATTACTAAACTGCACAGTTCCTATATTTACCGGTGTACTTTGACAATTTCTTCCTTGTGAATGTATTTTGTTTTTAAATTCAGTAATCGAAAATGTTACCACCCTACCCTACATATAGTCGATCATAATTTATATGATTGGGGTAGAATGTTGAAAAAGTCACTCTATACACTGAGCATGGTGTTTAGTTTTGAAGTACCATAAACAAAATTGTTGTCTACCAACTTATAAACCTTGCTATGGAGGTTGGTGTGTGATTGGTGTCAAAACGCTCACTAATTATATATCGGGATAACGTGTGAACTAATGTATCATACTGCAAGGTGGACCCCCTCTGCTTTATTACGTCCTATATAGGGTGTATTTTGTTAAGGTGTTTTGGCATGACAATTGAGCTATGGTGAAAATATGATTAAAGGTACGGTTGGCCTTGGCGGTGGGTATCCTGTGAAAATATTTCCACCCGTCAAAAACCGCCACAAACAGAAAGAACAACAAAATGTAGACAGACTTTGTCCCTATACAAATACGATATATCGCATAAACAGTATGTTATTGTCATATTTTTGACCATTGTTATGTAAACAAAAGCATAAAAAGTAACTTTTCTGGTGTTTGTTTATATTATGATGGTAAACATAAAGAGCGTTCTTTGTGGGTGAATTCCTGATATGGAACGAATAAAGAGCGTTTATGCCATTTGTGTGTGATTAGCCAGCAGCATTGTGTTGTCTTCTGTAACACAATCAGGCTCTTGCTTAGGTAAAATATAGTAAATCTTTATGATAACATGCTGTTTACGCGATGGTCATGGTATATACGAACGAAACTGTATGCGTTTTAATGTTTTTCTGTTTACGGTGATTGGAACAAATATGAATATTTTCGACAACTAAGGCCTCACGTGCCTTTAAGTACGTACTTGCTATGTGTGTACCGGTTAGACTGTTTGCATGATATATGTATTCGCGGATGTATCTTCGCGGATGTTTCATTGATGTAGTATGTTACTTTGATGATCACGTTAATTGGTTTCGATAGTTAGGATTGTATACTGCGAGGCTGATCTGGTGGTGTCATATGAGCTATGGGGAATATGATCAAATGCGTACTCGGTACTGTGCGTACCAGTTAGACTTTTTGCGGGATGTAAGTATTCGCGGGTGTATCTTCATGGCTGTCTCACTGAAGCAGTTGATAACTTTTATGACCGCAATAATTGCTTTCGATATTTAGGTGTGAACAACGGTTGGGCCACTATTTAAGATTTTATTTCGGGTATACAATGCATAATTTATACATGTAACATATAACATTGCTGAGCTGTGTCTCAGTTGGAATGTTTCGGGGATGCATTTAATCCGATTAGTATATATTTGGTCCGCATTTAGAGGCGTTTCTGTTGTGGTGAATGCGAAATATTCAGTGATAAGCCAGAGTTGTTGCAATGATTTGAAGTATTATAGTTGTTCTAACGTAATTCAGACGTGGGCCCTTTGGGGAAATTTGAGCAATTATGAATAATTAGTCTCAATATAATCGGAAGCCATTGATTGTCTCAACCATTTAGTTGTTTCATTAATAGGTGGTGAATGAAACCATGTCGGAAATCATTGATAACCAGTCTCGAGATTGTTTGTAAACCATTCAGTGTTCACGATTTGACTTATGTACTTATGCACTTGTGGTGTTGTAAATTCTTTCATACAAATCTCTATTATATATAGAGTATTAACCTTTTCGGATTAGCGTAGATATGCCAGTATTTATATGTAAACGTACACACCATAAAGTATATTAATTAGTATTTTGTTTTTAAATCTGGGCCGGATTAGATATATTTTGATATCTATAACACGATACGAATTACGTTTTGTGAACCATTCAACACCGAAAAGCACAGCCCATTCAATACTGATTTACATAGGGTGTCCGCCTAACGCGCCTGCTTGTTTTATTGTACATATCGTGTGCGCCTATCGCGCCTGACTGTTTTATTGTATGAGTCTAATACAAAAATGAAATAAATCATCTGTATCATCCTGTTAGATGCCAATATTGTGATCTGTTACTGACTGATTTTTTTTATATCAAAAGATGCTACATGTACATGTGACTGCACACTGTGACCACAATTTTTGAGCAGACATTCTACACATTTCCATCTCTCTTGACAATTGTTTTTGTTGAAAATATCTTGAGTGAGACAGACTAAATTGTGCTATAATACATGAGCCATTCAAATATACCATCATCCTCTGACGGTTCAGTGTCCCTCGTTGTACAATCGTATATATATCTCTTAAATAAATTGATATAAATATACTTTTAATCCATCTTTTATGTATCTATTTTGCTAGCTCACTATATCCATGCCCTGATTCCCGTTACCATATGCACGTGCCAGTTGAGAAGATATAATTGTTCTAGTAACTTAATTTATCAATACTGGCAACCCTCCTATCTCCATCCCTGAGCCAAACGGCACCAACTGTGGCGTTTTTAACCAACATGATTTGATTCCTCGTATAATTGGCGAACAACATGTATGCATATGGTGGAAATAAGTGCTAATTAACATACATGTGTCAGCTTTGGTGTCCCTCCCCTACCCACTCATTGCTCTAACGACGTCATTTTTGGCATATTGAAACCACGTTTGTTAGACTCCTGGTATAATGTAGATGGTTTGTATCAATTTGGTGGAAACGGCGCTGGAAATATTGTTAAAACATTTGGTTCCCCTCTCCCCTCTGTTACTCGAGCGGCGCCACATAATGTATATAAGATTGTTGTTAATCGGCGATAAAACTATTTCATCATTTTGCTGCCCCTCCCACTTTTCTCCCCTACCATCAACAGAGTCACTTCAGATGATTTTAGCGCGCACCATTATCTTTAAGTTACGCATGTTAGACCCCTTTGGTCCCCTTAAAGTTATATAACACAGACAGACAGGCATTCGCAAATACAGGCACTAAATGTGGCGTCCTTAACCCACACGACTTCATATCATTGAAGAGGACCGCCTGTATAATTAAGTGAATATGGTGAAAATTGGCGCCAAACATATTTTTGTAAGTTCTGGTGACCATCACTTCCCTAGCCCTGACTCAAGCGGTGCCACTTTTGACATATTTAAACAATTCAATTAGATTTATTATGAAGATGAAAATATATAGATATAATAGATATACAATTGGTGAAAATCAGCGACTAAACAAATTCGTATCATATTTAGTGCCCACACCTAACCAAACCGGCACCAATTTGGCGTATTTAAACGACACCCCATATCAAGAAGAATATATATCAATTTGTGGAAAACTGCGCTAACATATTTTGTTCTAACAATTTTGTGTAACTCTCCCATCCATGCAAACCTGACTCGAACGGCCCAACTTTTGACATATTGAAGTCACACAATTAGACTCCTGATACATGTATAAGTTTGGTGGTAATCCCCGAATAAACAAATTCTAGTCAAATTTATTACCAACACCCCCCCCCCCATTTCTCATCCAAACGACACCAATTTGGCGCCTTTAAATTGCACGATTAGATTCCTCGTATCATAGAGAAAAATGTGTATCAATTCGGTGGAAATCGTGGCTAAAGATATTATCAATATTGGTGCCACTCTCCCCTTCAGTCCACTCCTGACTCGAATGACACAACTTTTGACAGCTTTATGCACCATTAGATATGGGCTCCTGATATCAAGGAGCTGATTATGTGTAAGTTATATAAAACAGAGACATTTGCCAATACAGATATAGATTTTGCGAGGAAACAGAGTTGTTGTTGTTATAGTATTACAGCATACATTGGTTATAAGGGATGATTTTTTGCCTTACAATTGATAGTTTGAAATTGATATTTTTTGAAAATTCACGAATGAGGCGCCTTCTTAACCAATTATATATAACTCATAAAACAAAGTATGGTTCCCTTTTAACCTGTCGGGATTATACCGGGTAAGCCTGCTATAGTATAATAATGTATTTGCCAGGTACGCATACACCCAGAAAATGGCAAAACAATCTCGCGAAATGATGTTAAGTATAAACAAGGCGTGGACGTTAACTGCTGGTGTCAAAGCCCGACCAAACACGTACAATGTATATAGCTTTTATGGTAAGCCAGAGTCATTCTTGAGTTTACAGACACTGTCAGCAGTTGACGCGGTGGATGTTTTCAAAAGTGCCCGAGCCACTTGATGTTGTCAGTTGTGTCGATTTTACACACACTGTCTGCCCAAACACTTCCTGAGTACCGTGTCGACATTTCCGAGTACATTGGAGGCTGACGGTACCAGTTCACGATATCGTTTTGTTGGCCATCGATCGTGTTGGTTCATTTAGAAAGGTCCCTGATTGTGCAATAATATATGTATCTCTTAAATAGAATGATAACTATACTTTCAATGCTTTCTTATATGTATCTATTTTGCAATATCACATTTGAATGCCTTGATTCTCGTCCCCATCTAAATATGACAGTTGAGAAGATATAATTGATCACATTACTTAATTTGGTCACCATTTGTCGAGGTTGTGAAATTTTAATGCCAAAAACTCATTAGAGCGAAATATGGAGATGACTAAATATAACTGGAGTATATCGGCGACTATTACATTTTTATCTATGGTAGTTCCCCTCCTCTCTCCAAGTCTGACCCCAAACAGCACCAATTTGGTGTCTTTAAATCACCCGATTAGATTCCTCGCATCAAGGAACAGAATGTGTATCAATTTGGTGGAAATCGGCGCCAGAAATATTATAAATTTTGGTGACCCTCTCCCCTTCAGTGCACCCCTGATTCGAATGACGCCTCTTTTACGCACCGTTAGATATAGATTCCTGATATCATGGGGACGTTGTTTGTAAGTTTGGTGGTAATAGACCACTAAACAAATTATTATCAAATTGTGTACACTTTTCCCCATCTCTCATCCAAACGGCACCAATTTGGCGTCTTTGAATCACACGAGTAGATTCATTGTATCATGGATAAGATATAAGAGTATAATTTTGGTGGAAATCGGTGCTAAAAATAGTTATATTAAATGTTGTGCCCCTCCTCTTCCCTGACTAGAATGGCGATGCAGATGATTGTGTATAAGTCAGGTGGAAATCGGCGACAACTTGTTTTTGCTACCCCTCCCTATTTTCTGCCCCTGACAAAAACAGCGTCACTTCATAAAAAGCTAACCCTCACCATTATCTTCCTCGTAAAAGGTTACCCCTGTCAGACCTATTTGGTGCCATCTAGATGGTCCCCCTTGAATTTATATAGAACACAGACAGACACACAGACATACATTCGAAAATATATATATAGATATCAATATACCGGGTTCATTTGCTCTGAACAATACTCTTCATGGTCACATCGATTTTCCGGCTGTTCAGAGGTGAAACATACGCGGTCAGATGCTCGTAGCCCATTTATATATAACCATGGTTATATGCGAAATATATCGGTACAAAAAACATGGCGTGCTTTTGACCGTGTGTTTATCCATGGTGTGTGTACCTGATACATCATTAGTTGGTAATTTCACACCAAAATAGGATGAAATTGTTCACTTAGTTTGATTTTCCTTAATGGCGAATGTGTCGTTTTTATAACTACATCTGCATATTTTCCTACTTTTGGCCAAACACCAATGACCATCAGTTGGCAATTTTCCAAACTTAGGGTGTGTCAGATTGGAAATGTCCAATCATTGTAAAGCTTGAGGCCAGTATAGATGCTAGGATTTTATGTTCATATTAAAAAAATGTTCTCATACCGCGCCGAACCATCGCCCATAACGTCTGGACAAAAACTGGTAATTATTCTAAGAAAAATAAATCGGGGTGTGAATTTGTCTGGTGTTAGAACACTAGATGTTAGGCTATTGTAATGTTTAGGTTAATACTTTTCTTATAACCATAAACAAATTTCTCTGGATCAAACCATCTTTTTCCTTACCATGGCTAGTGGACACAAGACTACTGATCAATTTATTATATAGGCCACTATCCAGTAGTCTGTGCGGGAAAGGTTAGGGAAAATCAAAGCCGAAGGGGGGCGTGCAAATTTAATTACGCAAACTTGTGAGTTTGGTGTGGTTCAAGGGGTGGGATGCAGTCTGACATTTCAAGGTGGACATCCCCCATAACGCAAACCCTCTAGCCACGTCCCTGGTGCCAAAGTATCCCAGACTCAACCAGGGATGCCCCTCGCGAATTTGGTTTTGCTTCCGGCATATTTTGTTTCTATCCGATAATTCACTGCACCATCGGCTAAACATATGGAGTTTACACTAAATGAAAACCGAGCCCACGGTAACGTCGTGCAGCCCAATAATGCGACCATTGTGTTGTATAAATGATACGGACGACCGATCGATCCAAAGTGTGGAGTGTGGTTTCCTTGTGTGTGTATCACTTATACTCATGGCTATATATAAACGGACTTCCAGCATCTGGCCAATGCTCTTCATGTCTATCATATCAGGAATGGACTTAAAGTCAGTTCTCATCGAGTGAGAGCGCGCGATTTTTACGGCCTTTTCTGTCGTCCGTAGCGGTTCAATGCGCGCGATTTTAATATTCACACCCAAAGTGACTAAATCGCATCGTCGCGCGCGATAATCAGGGTTGATAACCGTGTGTGTACATCATTCGTAGGCAGGTCACAAATACAATGTATACTGAAATTGTAAACATAATTTGTTCAATGGGGTTTTTTTTTCAAACTAATTTAATTGTCCAATATAATACGTCAAGTGGAATGGCGCATGGACTTCCTAAATTGTCATGGCTTTGGCGTTTATTTGAATTTTATTTTGTAACTCCAGATTGTGAGTTTTGTTTTGTTTAGACATATTTATTACCAATACGTATATTACAATGCAAATTGGCATTGAGCTTGGGGGATAAGTGCGATCCACTTATGCATACTCCCGTGAGTGCCCTGGATAGAATAGGCCTACCGCCCCACTGCGAGGAGTAAAAATCCCCTAATGTGGCACCCTTTTGCCGTGGGGTGCATCCCGTGAGGTGTGGTGTAGGAGTCCTGGATTTACAAGGGCGGCTGTATCACGTGAGGCATCGACCTGCGGATACGACTTAGCTCATGGTCCTCTTTTGTCCTACATCTCTTCAAGACGGGTGGTTGAGTTGACCCGGCTCAATCAATCGGCTAGTAACGCTTCTCCACAGTTTTTCAGATTCAAGTGTTGTTATGTTGCTCGTCTGACGTTTAATGTATTGCTTTCATTGTTTCCATGTATGGTGTGTCTGTTCTCTCTTGTCTGTGTTATGTTCGTCCTGATTATTGTTGAGTGTTGAATCCTGTATTGTTCACGCCTGTCTCACTGTGGATAGTACTGGGAGGCTGCTATATACAGGGGCTAAAGTGAATTTGAAGTGTAGTCCATGGCGGCTGCAGGGCTATTTGTCGATTTTTTGCTTTTTGTATGGCAACTCAAACAAAGATCAACGTCTTGCTCGTAAGAATGATGACTCGCCAAGTTCTAATGCTGCTGTGGTATTCCCTCAGTACTTGGTTCATGGCTTTGGCCCAAATGTGAAAAGACTTTCTATTTTTACATTGACAAAAGACTACAAAGCATTGCTGGACAATTAAAATTTGTTAAACCAATCAGGACTGGGCCAATAAGTGACTCTCTATTGATTGAATGCTCAAAGAAAGTCAACGAACAATGTGGCGTGTTCGTTTAACATGATTGCTAATTGTTGCGACAGGAACACCCTTGAAAACTGTCTGCATGTTGTGTACTTTGATGTGTTGTGCTTGTTGTGGAAGTTGGTCATACAATGTTGGCATCCCCAGGTCGTGTATTGCGTATTTACAACAACATATTGTATATGTAGCAGGCAAACCAGTTGTGACATCCACGCGTGTTTCGCGTCCTTGTCGACATGTTGTTTCATAACAGAGCCCCCCACAAGAGACGTGCATGTGCACCGGTTAACCCTTTACCCAACAAACCGGCCAAAACCGGCCAAATAAAGCTTCAACAGCCTAAAATATCTTCGGTCTGTCTAAATAGAACCATACAAATATGGATATCATTGGAACCGGCTCCTTGACCACATTGTGATAGTTACAGTTATGCCCTGTGCCAATGCATTCTCTTATATATGCGAGTCGACCATAGGTCGCCTCGCATATATAAGAGAATGCATTGGCCTAAAACAAAACTTTTTTTAACACTTTTTACCATTTTTTCTTACATTCTTTAACAATTTTATAATTTTTAATGTGTTAAGCCAATGCATTCTCTTATATATGCGAGGCGACCTATGGTCGACTCGCATATATAAGAGAATGCATTGGCACAGGGCCCTTCTGTTGGGTAAAGGGTTAACATTGTAAATACGTATCGTATCTCGTTATCATGCTCGACAACACGGTTAATTTGTCAGTCGATTACGACCTGCCAATACCGCGTGACACTGGAAGTTCTTGTCCAAATATTTTAACATGATCGGTCACAAATGAGCGATTTGAAAAACAACTAGATTAGTCGAACTTATTTTTTACAATGTCATGAATAAAAAGTCTAACCCTTTCTAAACTGAAGCATCATTGCAGAGTAGTTATCCCATAGGAAATGGTCAGATGATAACTTTAGTCCTTTCCATACTAAAGCAACATTGATGAGTTGTTATCACTTAGGAAGTGTTCAGATAATAAGTTTAACAATTTCTATACTAAAGCATCATTGATGAGTTGTTATCACTTAGGAAATATTCAGATAATAAGTTTAACCCTTTCCATAGTGAAGCAAGGGTTAAACTGTTCTATACTAAAGCATCATCGATGAGTAGTTATCCAATATAAACTGTTCAGATAATAAGTTTAACCATTTATATACTAAAGCATCATTGGTGAGTAGTTAACACTTAGGAAATATTCAGATAATAAGTTTAACCCTTTCTATACTAAAGCATCATCGATGAGTAGTTACCCAATTAGAAAATATTCAGTTTTTAGTTTAACCCTTTCTATACTAAAGCATTATCGATGAGTGGTTACCAATTAGGAAATATTCAGATAATAAGTTTAGCCCTTTCTATACTAAAACATCACCGATGAGTAGTTTCGAATTAGAAAATATTTAGCTAATAAGTTTAATCATTTCTATACTAAACATCATCGATGAGCAGTTATCCGATAGGAAATGTTCAGATAACAAGTTCAACCATTTCTATACTAAAGCCTCACTGTGAGTACTTATACCAAAGGAAATGTTCAGATAATATGTTTAACACTTTACATACTAAAGTAGCATTGATGAGTAGTTATCCCAAAGGAAATATTCAGATAATTTAATATAGAGTGGGTTAAAGTAATCAAAAAAGCACAATATTAGTATTAAGGTACTGGTCTTAAATGTATATTTCTGACCATCGAAATATTCCATGAATGTTCTTGTAGGTTCGGTGCCATTAGTTTGTGTACAGAAAATATATATCAGCCTAATGGCATCTATAAGGCCGACACTTTGCTGAAATTGAAGAGCCATCGGGGGATCTTGTGTGATTAATTGCCAATATGAGAGTTTTGTTAACTAATGGGCGTCCTATTTGATAAAGAGTATTATAGCGTTCATCAGACCACACAATAGTATCGGTGGATTTAAATAGCCGATGTGTTGGGGGTTGATCAAAGTTCTAGGTTTCATCAGTGGACAATGCTTGGTCCATTAGCGGTACTGTATAGTGACGATGCCATTTGTTATATTGCCTATATACTATTTCGATAGCCGTTGTAGCGTATTCCGTATATTGAAGAATGCTAAATAGTAAAGTAATGGATATGTGCGTAATCAGTGGCTTCACCTGCATATTTTGGCCCGCACATACAAGATTGATAAAGAATGTAAGAACACATTATAAAAAAATCATAAAATGTTTAAAGAATGTAAGAAAAAATGATAAAAATGATAAAAATTGTTAAAGAATGAAAAGGTGATAAAAAAATTTATAGAATTTTTTTTTAAATGATAACAAAAATAATAAAAATTGTTAAAGAATGTGAGAACAAAATTATAATTTGTATCCAGAATCATGCATGCGAACTTCAGCGAAAAAGTCGATACACCACATCCCAGAATCGGGATACCACCGAAGCATACCTTATCCCGCTAACAGTGTCCGTTTCAATAAATTGAACACCATCCACGAATAGTTGAAATGTAATAGGTTTATCTTTGACTACACATGCGAAATCGCTTGCAAACCCCGACATAATTTTTTCCAACGAACCGCACAATTCATTTTTCAGCGCCAAATGACCGGAGCATACAGGCCAACAAACCGGTACCAGGATGCCAGCTACAAGCTCGCATTTCATGCTGAGCAAAATCGAAAAACCACACTATTTAGACAGGTCAAATGACAATGAATACAAGCACAAATTTCATATCCAGATAATTTGTCCTAATGATCGATAAGTCGGCCTTTATTGGGGCATTTGTACTTTTCTTAATCATATACACGGGTATAAATGATGCAGTTGCTGAAATATAAAAATGATGGAGCTTATATACCGCGTATCCACGAGAGGGCCCTAAGCGCCTCACATTATTACCCCAGCAGTTGAGTAATCATAATGGCGCTACACAAGATTTATCTAGGCTTACACTTACCGAACAACCAGGTCCCTATTTCTCGGCTAGGTACGACGAAAGGAGCACGCGCCATTTCTGTGTAGGAGCACCAACTGATACCAAATAAAATAATATACACACAAACAATGCTTAGTCGTAAACCAAAGCTGTAGAATGTCTCTCCCACATTGGCCGCCAAACTGGACAAAATCGAATGAAATTTGTTGAACATTTAATAGCTAGTCCTATAAGGGTGGGCAAACACTCAAGCATACCTTTATACCAATACTAGCAGGTTTACCCGGCGTTGACATGGTTAAAGTGATGTGAAATCCTCTGCTGTAGATATTTGGCGGGAATAGAGGATAATCTTGCTCAAAGTTTGACACATATTCTCATAAATTGTTTATCGAAATGGCATAAACACGTCATTCTTATACATGGATTATAAGTCGTGCATGGCCCACCTTGTCGGAGTGATTGTCATTTTGTTTATCGCGATTAATTCGTCCCACAAATATTTGTTTATTTAATGAACTTCAGACGTTATAATTTGTTAATTGGTACAATCGTCGTGATTGGATTGACGTTTTTGTTTGTATATATTATATTGGGATCCTAACACGAACATCATGAATACATTAGTACACAACAATAAAAGACGACAATTTGGTTTTACATAGAGATGTATACATAAAACTTGTTGGTTAAACTAATATTTTGAGGTCACCTGATTATCATATCTCCATTAAGATATATGTTTTATACAAACGTTCTGGCGCTTCTCTGTTCATGGTGCTATTCTGGATTATTATTCTCAGTTTAAAATAATTGTGCTATACATCTGATACATGTGCCCGAAACAGAGGGAGATTTTACGCTGTTTTTGAGTCTGTTATAATAAAATGAAAGAAAATCCCTGTAACGGGCAGATGTAACCTTGCTTGCCAGATGCCAAACTATATTGTACTGCACCCTGTGACCAATATTTTTGAACAGGCCTTATATACATGTCCACAATCTTGACAAATATCTTGGAAAATATCTTGAATGGGACAGACTATATTCTGTTATAATACATGACCCATTCTAAAATGCCATCCTCTTGTGGCTCAGTGACTCTCATTTTGAAAGAATATATATATCTCTTACATAAAATGATAGATGTACTTTTAATGCTTTCTTCTATATGTTTTTGCTAGCTCACCATATACATGTCTTGATTCCCATTCCATATACATATGACAGTTGAGAAGATTTGTAATTGTTCAAGTGACTTAATCCAGTCATCATTTGTCGAGGTTGCGAAACAGGAACATTAAAAACTCTCAGAACGAATTACGGAGATGACTATATATAACTTTGGTGATTATCGGCGACTAAAATATTCTGATCAATGTTGGTGTCCCTTCTCTCTCCATCCTTGACCCAAAACGGCAGCACATGCGGCGTCTTTAAACAAACGATTTGATTCATCATATCATTGGAGAAGAACATGTTACGATTTGGTCGAAAACGTATTGTTATCAGTTTTGGCTCCACTTTTGACATATTTTAAACCATTCAATTAAGAGTCTTTATGAATATGACTTTTTGATATATTTAAACCACATTTAGATTCCTCATATGATGGATAAGAATGAGTATATAGAAGTTTGGTTGTAATCGGCGACTGCACACATTCTTATCATATTTAGTGCACCCTCTATATCGTCCAGATGGCACCAATTTGGCATCCTTAAGTCACACGATTAGATTATTATATCATGCAGAAGAATGTGTATCAATTTGTTGGAAATCGGCGCTAAACATATTTTTTTCTATAAATTTTGGCATCCCTCCCCCGGGCCCTGGTATCATGGGAATGATTAAGTATAAGTTTGGTGGCAATTGGCGACTAAACACATTCTTTTCAAATTTAGTGGCCCCAATTTCTCACCCAGACGTCACATTTGTTGCGTCATTAAATCACGTACATGATTAGATTCTTTGTATCATGGAGAAGAATGTGTATCAACATGGTGGAAATCGGTTGTAAAAATAATTGTATGAATTGTGGTGCCCCTCTCCCCTACAATGCACCCTGACTAGAATGACGCCACTCTTTACAACTTTAAGACTCCTGATAGCACGGAGATTATTATGTTTATATTTGATGGCAATCGGCGACTAAACAAAAATATCTTATCAAATTTAGTTTCCACCCCACTTCTCACCCAAACGGCACACATTTGACGTCTTTAAATCACACGATTAGATTCTTTGTATCACGGAGAACAATGTGTATCAATTTGGTGAAAATCTGCTCTAAATATATATATATATCAATGTTGGTTCCCCCTCTCCTTCCGTGCACACATGACTCGAACTTTGGCAATTTTGACATATTCAAACCGGTCCATTAGATTCCTAAAATCATGGGGAAGAATGTGTATATGGTGGAAATCGGCGCTAAAAATAATGTTATCAATGTTGGTGCCCCTCTCATCTCCAGTGAATCTCTAATTCGAATGACGCCACTCTTGGCAGCTTTAAGTCACACCATTAGACTCCTGATATAACGGAGATTATTATGTAAACGTTTGCTGGTAATCGGCGACTAATCAAATTATTATCAAATTTAGTGCCGCCCCTCCACCATCTCTCATCCAGACAGCACCAATATGGCATCTTTAAATCACACGATTAGATTCCTTGCACATTGGGTATCTTAGAGGAGTATTTGTATCAATTTGGTGGAAATCGACGTTTTTATCAATGGTGGTGGCCACTCCCCATGCCGTGCAATGTATAAGTTTTGTTGAAATCGGCGACAAAACTTTTTGCTGCCCCTCTCCCATTTTTGCCCCTGACAACAAAAGCGTAACTGTAGAAAGTTATAATCCACACCATTATCTTCCCCGTACAACGTTACCCCTGCTACACCCCTTTGGTGCCATCTTGATGGCCTCCGTGAATTTATACAGTACACGGACATACAGACATACAGAAAGATATTCGCAAATATATATATAGAAGACACATTATGAATTTTTTTTACTCTAAGTAGTTTTACCATATCCTTAAACAAGAAATACAATTTCTAGTCGGTATGAGTGAGTATAGTTCTATACTTTTAAAAACATTAATGCAACAGTAATGTGCTAACATGTGAGAACAATTTATAACTGCTATGAGAATATTGGTTTTTAGTTTTGAGAACAAATATTTTGTTAGTATACTACCAAATTTCTAAAGTTAGAAAAAGTTTCCAGACAATTTGCAAATATGTTCCTTAATGTGTAAGCAAAATTTGTCTAACAGTTTAGAAATGTGTTTGTATACTCTGAAATTTGTCACAATTTAATTGATTGAAACAAGAATACAAGAGTCGCAAGGGCGATGGCATTTACCCCGTCGGGTCGCTGAGACCTGACAGCTAGAAGAGACACGTTGGGAGTTTGTTTACAAAAGCTAAGAATAGAACCAAAACAAGATCACGTGCCCGATTATGTCAGTCTCCAAATATAGATTCGATAGAACACGCGGATCGATACACAAATTCCATAGGATTAAAATACAGTATTATACGATCAGTAATGAGATTTAATAAGGCAACATATTACCTGGTAATTAATTCACAATGTTACCTCAAAACCGCAGTAGCATCAAGGTGATATATAACCATGGTGCTTATCATACCCAGTAAGTCGTGAGAGCGGAACTATAACTAAGTTGTTACAGGGCCAAGGTCTTTTCGCAAGTTTCGAAAATTGGGGAAAGTAGGTTTGTTTTAACACCCCCCACCCCTCCCACACACCCCCTTCTTTCTTTTTTTTGTATCCTATGGCATTCGCTTGCCACTGACCGGCAGGCATCACTAACCAGGTGGTCTAGTGTCTCGTGTCAGATCCTTTAACGGGTTCCCACGGACTCAGCTTGTTTGTTGTGGCCATGGCGCATTGGGGCCAAAAAAGGGAAGACTCGAAGCAAGAAGTGGATATCTGAACTGTGAACACCCTACCAATAATTTCGCGACTACCTTTTTCATTAATAATTCATTAACCCTTTCAGTGCCAGGTCCGATTTTTGTATCAACCCACATAGCCTGTGCTAATGCATTCTCTTATATATGCGAGGCGACCTATATAAGAGAATACATTGGCCTAACAATTTTTCATCATTTGATTTTATTTTTTACAATTTTAATAATTTTTTCTTATATTCTTTAACAGACTTATTTTGTAGGTTTAGTGTCAGGGAATCTTACATTTTTCATGTGCATCAAAATTATTACTATGAATACTTGGTGATAGATTTGAGTTATAACATGACCCTAGGGTTTTAACCAGTTTGTTTTTAAATTCGCTATAGCATGCTTAAGCATACCCAAACAAAATTCAACCCCCCAAAAAAAAACAATCGAAAATAAAACAAACAAAAATTCTTTTTTTAATTTTGTATTATTTAGGGCCGATTTTACAGACCATAAAATAGGGCCGATGAGATCGGCCCCTGGCACTGACAGGGTTAAAGGTGGTCAATCAGGCAAACCTGTCTTTGTTGTGTTACGATCCTGCGGGATAAATACACTTTTCGAAAGTATAATAATGTTCTTGATGTGAGAGATCGGTTATATAACGGTTCAGTAGCAATTATTGTTCTGATGTTGTGAAATAAAATATAAACACTTATCTATGGTTCAAGATAATATGTTCATGGGGTAGCAACATTTCTTGTGGAATGCAGAGCTAAGGTTTTGTTTCTAGGATTTATAAAAAAAAATTAGAAAATCCAATTGCTTTAAGAAAATATTTCTTATTCATGTCTTACTGTTATAAGAACAATCTCATAATATTTCTTATTCTAATTCCTTTTCTTCAAAACAAGAACATCCGTTTTGGCTGTCGAATACTGTGTTACACTTATACATGTTCTGCGATATTATGTAGTTTTATAAAATAAAACACAGGAGCGTGTCGCCAAGAAACCGAGTAAACTTATCTATACAATCTAAATTAAAAAAGATGACGCCACTTTATCAAACGAATCGCCATTGACATAATATTTCACAAGGGAAATAACAAAATTGAATACGTCTAACTTTTATTTCAGGTCAGTATCCCACAATTTAATTTTAAATTTAAGTGTATGTGTAGTTTCCTTTGTTGAGAACACTTTAATCGGACGTAGACTTATCCTTGTGACCTGTAACATTTTTTTAAACTAAATGTCTATTACAAACCTTACTGTGTTGAGAACACGTTAACCTAACGATGAGTTATCTCTGACAGATCACAATTTAATTTTAAAATAAAAATAAGATAATTTTGACATACCTTCCTGTGTTGACAATTGTTTAGCCCGACGAACAATTATCTGTGATGTTTCTCCAGCAATTTAATTTGTAAAACTAAGTGTCTGTTGCACATCGTCCTGTGTTGGGAAATATTTGGCATCTGTTCAACCCATTGGGAGCGATGTCCAAAAATGGCTAAATTCTACTTTTGGCATAAAAATAAATCTTGAGTTTGTGGGGTAGGTTCTAAAACTATTTTCAAAATGTTATTAAACCACTCCAGGATCCAGCGTCCACCTTAAATTTCATGCCACTGGAACGAGAGGCAACTTTTCTGCGATAAATTGAGACCTTGGTCCTCGTATCATTTAGCCTCGAATCTTCTTTAATATGCCTAGCAGAATCCTCCCCTTTATTATGTCATCCATACAATTACATGTATGTAAAAACTTCATTATGTGGAGAAATTATATGACGGATAAGTTGTAAGCCATTATTTCTTTCACTATACTTATGTTGACAAACGGAAAGGCCATATGGTCCGTTTGACAGTGCTCCCGCCTTGTTATTGTGAATCCGTAGAGCTAGTTGTAATTTTAGCTGCACCCGACATATGTGTCACCTTTTCAGGCTACTACTTACCTGTATTGGTTAACCTATAAACAACGTCCTGTGTTGAGAAAACTTTAATCGGACGAAGAATTATCCCTGTGAACTCTCCTAATTTAACTTTTAAACTAAGTGTCTGTCGCGCACCGTCCTGTGTTGGGAAATCTTTAATCGGACGAGGATTTATCTGTGTGAAAAACATTCACTGAATCATAATCATCTCGTGCCTGATATGCGCCTGTTGTGAGAGGCTGTTTGGGTAATGACACGGTGTTCCCTCACGATTGGTCGCAGTGTATGATCAATAAAATATATATTTTTTTGCTCTCGACTGGGAAGAATTTATCTCACGCCCCACGCTTCATAAATTATGAGATGACGAACGTCCGTTATTATTACGCCCTCTATTTGTGTTTTCGTGAAGGTTCTGACGTGCTAATGGGGCTATGGAGATAAATGTGACTAAATATGTACGATGTTAATTCACGTATCGCTTTGCGGTTATCTCATCTCGACATGCTTTATTGAATCATGGGTTGTTAGTCGCGATAATTTGTTTTATGCTCAGTTCTAAGTGGGTGCCTGGTTATTGGAGCGGGATTTCGTGCGTTAACTCTGATGTGCACTGCGCTTGGTGTATTTCTATTGTTGTTTAACCTGCTTTGTTGCATTGCCATTTGAACATCTTTGGTTTATTTTCACGTGCCGTAAATCGTAATGCTAGCTCCTACTATATTGCATGGGGATTTGACGATGGTATAACACATTTATTTCACACGTGAACCCTTCGAGCTGTTTGTTTATATCGGTGCTTAACATGTTATTTAACATCGCTTAGTGAACTTTTTCATTTATCTATATGCGACAAATATCGGTATCTTATATTCTAAATGATTTAGGATGCAATTACTAACCAATTTCAACGGTACTCCTTCAATATTGATGTTTATTGAACTTTAAACTTTTTTTGCTTGCACAATATATCTCAGCTATGCATAGAGATGTTAATAAGAATTGAGAAAACTTCCTACACACTAATCCTTGTTTTACTACATTAAAGCTGCAATTCTTTTGTATATGGCTAATCATATGATCTTGAGGGCGTTACCATATCTGACTATGGTTTTCTTGTTGTCTATATGACAAGAGCTTGGTGCCACTTTCTTGTTATTACATCACAAGATTCTGACACTTTAGGGTCAACACATTTCATTGCATAACAGAGCAATATAGAATAAACACAAACATGGTAACTCAATGTATAGACTTTCCCTGTTTTCGACCCATTTTTTCAGTTTCGATCAAAAACTTTTTCAGCCCGATGTTCTGTCCCACATCACTGAGTACGTTCCAAAATTAATTTCCCCAAAATCCCAATAGTTTTCGACCCGTGCACATTCGGACCCCTTTTCGACCCACTTTTTGAAGTTTGTCCCAAAAAAATGTTGGCTCAAAATGTTTGGCCGAAGTAGCTATGGAACTTTTTCAACTCGGCCCATTTAATTGTCGGCCCAAGATGTTTGGCCGATGTGGTTTTACTTCAATTTCCCGACTTTCACTATTTTAGACCCATTTTTTCAGTTTCGACGCAAACATATTTCGGTCCAATTTTAAGTCCCACATCACTGAGTACGTTCAAAAAGTCATTTCCCCAAATACAAATGTTTCTAGGGCCGGGCAGCTCTCGGACCACATTTCGGCCCATTTTTCAAACTCGACCCAATTTTGTTGTACCCAAAATGTTTGGCCGAGATGGTTATGAACGATTCTGGAGTAATTTTCCGTCAATTTCTCGATCTCCCTATTTTCGACCCATTTTTTTCAGTTTCGACCCAAACAATTTTTGGCCCAACGTTTCGTCTCACATCGTTGAGTACGTTCCTAAAGTCATTTTCCCAATGTTTTTTCAACTTGATCGACCCGAGCGGCTTTCGGACCACTTTTCGACCAACTTTTTCAAGCTCGACCCAAAACTTGTTCGGCTTAAAATGTTTGGCCGAGGTGGCTATGAACGAATGTGGGGTCATTCCGACCATTTTCTGATATATGGATAAGGAATAAGGAACAGAATTCACGTTGATATCCTGAAGCCATTTGGAAAGATGTTCATTATTTTGACAGGAAAGCTTGTATGTCATGTCTTAGAATCATACACGAACATCGGGATTTTTTTACCCTGTGCCAATGCATTCTCTTATATATGCGAGTCGACCATAGGTCGCCTCGCATATATAAGAGAATGCATTGGCCTAACAATTTTTTACAATTTTATTAAAAAAAAATTCTTGTATTCTTTAACAATTTTATAATTTCACCCATACAGAGCCGCAGACAATACATGAGCAGACGATACTCTTCCATATGCTTTTATATATGTGTGAGGCTCCCTGCAGGGTAGTAGATGTTTTTTATTTTATGTCCTAAAAATTGTAAGAAAAGAAAATGATAAAAACGTGTTAGGCCAATGCATTCTCTTATATATGAGAGGCGAATAATAATACGATTTTGTTATTTCGTAGCTTTTGTTATTTCACTGTAAATTACAGAATGACGTCATTACGTCATCACTTAAAAGAGGTTTGCTACCACTGTCCTATCAGCTGATCGGTGTCAGAAATGTGGGTCAAATAGGTGCATGTTACTTTCCGTGTATTATTTAATTTGTTGTGATATGAAAAGTGCCACCGTCCGAAATCGCATAATCGTCCAGTGCGCATCGATACATGCTAAGTTGTCCTCTCTGGAATGTTATAACAAATACATTCAAAGACAAGAACACGGTGGCTGCAGTTCGAACAAGAGCAAAGATGATAAGCTCCAGTGGGCACCCACGATAACAAAAATTCGATATTTTACATTGCAACATGTATAGACTGCTAAGTGTCAAGTAGTAACAGAACCGTTGAATTTATCATGTAAACCTGATATGTGGCATGAATGGCCAGTGTTCGTCAACTATGGTGACTGATTTTATTTACGACGAACCAATCACAATTGTCGACATATTCAAAATGGATGCCACGTTTAAGAAATGACCACCGTTTTCAGCTTTTACTCATCGTATACGACCAATGCGACATATATGCCTTATCTGAACATTTTAATATTTCACACAAATAAATGGCGTTGTATGATGGCCGCAAGGCTCTCTTTCCACACACACACACACACCCCGATCCGATATGGCCGCCGTCCATGAGGATTCAAATTTGGAACCCATGCCAGTTCTCGGCCCTTTACCGATTTTGGTCAAACAAAGAGTGGTGTATGGTGCCACCCGGTGCCACGTCCCTGCATAGTATCAGCAAAATAACTCAATGCAAACCGTGAAACATGGAAATTAACCCTTTACCCAACAGAACGGCCCTGTGCCAATGCATGCTCTTATATATGCGAGTCGACCATAGGCCAATGCATTCAATGGTCGACTCGCATATATAAGAGAATGCATTGGCACAGGGCATAACTGTAACAATCACAATGTGGTCAAGGAGCCGGTTCCAATGATATCCATATTTGTATGGTTCTATTGAGACAGACCGAAGATATTTTAGGCTGTTGAAGCTTTATTTGGCCGGTTTTGGCCGTTTTGTTGGGTAAAGGGTTAACATGAACGCACACTTATGTGACGATTTCGCACTGGTGCACTTTCGCCGAATGCACAGCCGTCGAAAAGGCAACGTACATGTATCGTTTTGTGATATTTGTTTTAAACTTTGTTTAAACAAATTCACGAACCAACATGACAGCAATATTAAAAACAATATCAAGATGACAATAAACTAATGACTGTAGTATGATTGAGCACATGTTCTACTCAGATATTCAGAATTCTTTCCAATTTGTCATAGTAAAAAAGAATAGGGAATGATGAGGTTGTGAAAAAAACAAAGAGTTACAGGTTTATGGAATCATGCGGTCCACGGGCTGCTTTAAATATACAGAAGTTTAGATAAGAAAAGTAAGTTTCCCCCTCAATAAAAGGTTTTTTTTGTTTTTTTTTTTATTTAGCAGAAAGAATGACAAAGGAAGAAAGACACAAATTCACAGACATTCATTCTCTCAATCCAAGGCTTGGAAGAGTGAGACTCTACCATGCCCTGGCCTACTTTCTTACATATAATTCTAAAATATTTAAAGGCACACAGTGTGTTTGGATAATTTTAACAAAGAGTGTTCAGGTTAAAAGTTAATTTTAGGCTACGCTGGTATAATTTATTTTTCTCCAGAAAATTGGCTCTATTTTGCTACAACCATGCTGATAACATAATTTTTTTGTTTTTTGTTTTGTTTTGTTTTGTTTTTCTTCAAAATATTTGGTTACATATATATAGTATTTAAAGTTTGTATAATCAAAGTTCCAAACAATATGTGCAGTTTTAAATATTTTTACATTCTGAATTTACCAAAAAACAATATAAATAGACAATCTAACATATTGCAACTGTATTGCAAATATTGTAGTTGTTGTAATTATTGGTTCGACAGCACTCGGGGAAAATACACAACGCTCTCTTGATGTTTCGGACTGTGGCTGAAAAAAACTTGTGGTATTGTTAAGCAAACCGGCATATCTATTGACTCTCGGGGAATATGAATGGAAAGTAAAAATGATCGGTGTACTGAAATTGTACAGATATTGTATAAGTCTCTGCCGCTCGGGTACCGGGTAATTTATTTCTTTTGTGTGTTGTCCAGTCATTGCTAAGCTCGGGGTGTACGTTGTGCCTGAAAAATCTTGTTTTCAATGACACTGTTATTTAATTTTTAAGGCATTTCGAAGTGTCAGCCATTGGTTATCGAATTCATAGTTCATGTTACATTTTGCGTTGTATCTCTCGCATTCATACCTAAATTGAAGATCACAAAGGAACTGTCGAAGTGATAGTTGTGTGGGCGTGTATTTTGTTCTATATATATATTGTTTCAGCACTAGTAGGAACAGATTACTTTTTGAATTTTTGTATTCATGATCTATGCCAATAATTATATTCTTTTTTGTTAGATCAATGGGAAATTGGTTGTTTCTTGCCCATGTTTCAATTTCAATCATAAAGGTTTTGACGTGGGGACAGTCCCAGAAAATGTGAGAAATGGTTTCCTGTACGCTATGACAACGATTGCAAAAATCGTCGACTCGAAGGTTAGCCACCTTCAGAAATTTATTGGTACTAATAATTCGTGTGTTTATTCTGAATTGGAGCCACTGTAATTTCGTATCCGTTGTCGTTTTAAAGGGCATGCTCAAATATTCTTCCCAATTTTCTATTTTCTCGCCAAATTTGGATTCCCATTTTTGACATGCATTCGGCATGGTTTTCTCATTTGATAGAATTTTTTTAAATAATTGACAGCCTTTTACACAACGGAGTATCGGAATGAGATTGTTTGGTATACATGGGTAGGTTAAGAGAACTTGCCAATGACATAATCTGACGCTTTATGCTGTTGATTGTTAAGAAATCAACGCGTATGTTGAAAGTTGCATAAAGTGTGCGTGGGGTATGGAATGTATTATCTGATTGGAATAGATCATTTATAAAATATATTCCGGCATCTCTCCACGATTTAAAGTTGATCGACGAACTTCCGATTTTTATTTTCGGATTATTCCATACAGTTGAGGCCATAATACTATTATTTGAATTATTTAATCGCATAAATTTACACCATGCTGAGAAAACATCTCTCCAGAATAGATTTGCGAACTTGTCTGTTTGCTTTACAATATAAGTTGGGTAATAAGTGAGAAAGAGTGGATCTTTTAAAAAATAATTGCCTGCATAGTGAGGCCCATTTCGATTGTTTGCAAACCAAGCGTCTAATCCAGCTAATTTTCATGGCGCTATCAAAGTTTTCAACATTAATCATCTTCAAACCTCCGTACATATATTCGGTACATAATTGTTTTCTTTTTATTCTATCGCGTTTGGAATTCCAGATGAAATTATATAGAATGGTATTTATGGTCTTCAAAAATGCTTTATCTGGACTTGGGAGGGTTATAAATAGGTGTGTCAATTTTGGTAAGATAAGGGATTTGACAACTGTTATTCTACCTAACGGGGTCAGGAGTCTGTGTTTCCAAATTTTTGTGATCTTTTCTATATCTTCGAGTTTATAATTGTAGTTTATATTCATGTTTGTTAAATTAGTGTCGAAATGTATCCCTAGAAAATTAAAAGTGTTTACAGTAGACAGGTTTAATTCCTTAAGAACTTGTCTTATTTTAGTATGTGACCCTATCCCTATCCATGATGCTTGACACTTTTCAGGATTTATGCGCAGACCCGATACCCGAGCAAATTCGTCCAGTGTTAAGTACGATTCGCGTAGACTATTTTCAGAACCATCAAGAATGAGCGTCGTGTCGTCCGCATATTGTGTTATTTTGTACTCTGAACCACCGAGTAATATCCCTTTAATTGTATTGTTTTGGCGTATCATCAGCGCCAAAACTTCAGCACAGAGGAGAAAGATATACGGTGATATTGGGTCACCCTGGCGGCAGCCTCTACCTAGCATGAAGCTGTGAGAAATATGACCATTAATCAGAATAGATGAGCTGGCATTCTCATACAAAATTGATAGCCATTTCTTTACAGAATCTCCGAAATTAAAAAGGTCAAGACATTTTCTTATAAATGACCATGAAACAGTGTCAAATGCTTTTTCAAAATCGATAAGAAGTAGTAGGCCAGATTTATTTTCTTGTTTTGTCCTGTGAATTATGTCGTATATTAGTCGGGTGTTGTCACCTATATATCTACCAGATAAAAACCCGGTTTGATCAGGGTTGATTATCGATGGGAGTACACGTTTTAGTCTGTCCGCTATACATGACGAGGCTAGTTTGTAAGATGTATTCAAAACGGTAATCGGACGCCAGTTTTTTAACATCTGCCTATTTCTGTCCTTTTTAGGGATCATTATTATAATTCCTTGCTTTTGTGTGATTGACAGTTCCCCCGTTGAAAATGATTCATTTAGCGACTGTGTTAAAAGGGGGCCAAAGTCAGACCAAAAGAATTTATAAAATTCACATGTGTATCCTGAAGGCACTGGGCTTTTATTATTTTTGGTTTTCCTCAGCGCGTCTGTTAATTCTTGTAGGGTTAATGGCCCTTCAATACTTGTTGCTTGCATAGTGCTTAGTTTGGGAAATGACCCATCGTTAAGGACAGAATGTATGTCACGATCATCCATAGACCTACTTGAGTATAAATTCAGGTAAAAGTTTCTTGCTTCTTTCATGATATCGGCTTGTTTTGTGATAGCACTACCATTTGCGGTGGTCAAACAAGTAAGAGTTTTTGAAATATAATTACGTTTTTCTAGATTAAGAAAGTATTTTGTTGGTTTTTCACCATCCTCTATCCATTTTCGCATTTTTTCGATTTCAACTTCTACTTTTTCTAAGTTATTCATTTTTTGTTTTCGGATGTATGCGATGGTTTCTCTAGGTCTGAAATAATGTTCGCTTTTTTGGATGTTAGAATTTTCTCAATTTTCGTTCGTTCTCGTTTGCGGTTTGCTGAAAAGCGTATAGTGGCGCCTCTGATATCAAGCAGCACTGCGTCGAGGAATAGTCGTTTGCTAATGGAGCATTTTGTTTTACTTTCATTTACAGTCTCATAAGAGGAGTGTGAGTATCTCATTTTATTTTCATTTATAATTCCTTTTACTAAATCAACATATTCTCTACAGTACAGAAGAGAATTATTAAATTTCCAGAAACCCGGACCAGACTTGATATTACTGAGGTTATTGAGGGGGAAACGTACTTTTCTTATATAAACTTCCCACATTTACGCAGTCATGATGTCAATTACTGGGCAAGGTAGACTCTCACCGGAAACGTCTCGCGATTGCGCACTGGACGATTATACGATTTCGGACGGATTTAGCAGGAGCGATGCTACCCACCCCCCTCTGTGAATAAGGCACACGTAATAACACTTCCAGTTTGTGTTTGAAACATCTCATTCGTACGGTGGCTGGATGAGGACATGGGAAATTTTATTTTTATCTCGTTTAAACGAGATAACTATCTCGTTTAAACAAGATAGCAGATGGGAAATTTTTATTTTTATCTCGTTTAAACGAGATAACTTATCTCGTTTAAACGAGATAAGTGATGGGAAATTTTATTTTTATCTCGTTTAAACGAGATAACTTATCTTGTTTAAACGAGATAGCAGGTGGGAAATTTTATTTTTATCTCGTTTAAACGAGATAACTTATCTCGTTTAAACGAGATAGTTATAATACAACAGTTACTAGTGGCCAGTCCAGACGGTTGCGCTCGTATATAGGTGGTACCCAAAACACCACCCCATCCCATCACCCATAGTATATTGTGCTCCGCATGCGCTCGTATATGGGTAGTTACCCACCACCACCACATCCCGCCACGCATAGTATCTTATGCGCCGCAGGCGCTCGTATATAGGTAGTTACCCACCCTTCACCCATAGTATATTGTGCGCCGCAGGCGCTCGTATATAGGTATAGTTACCCACCCACCACCCCATCCCATCACCCATAGTATCCAATGCGCCGCAGGCGCTCGTATATAGGTTGTACCCACCCACCATCCCATCACGTCACCCATAGTGATGGGATGGGGTGGTGGGTGGGTAACTACCTATATACGAGCGCCTGCGGCGCACAATATACTACACTCTTAAAACTAATGTGTAGAAACGATTACACATCAAATGTGTAAACTCGGTTAATACACATAGCAATGTGTAGTTTTACATACAAATATACATTGACCAAGGGCCGTTCTACACATAATGTATATATTTTGTTACACACAATTGTGTAAGAATGTAGAGCATGCGCATTGCGCTGCCTTCAATTTCATAGTCTGCTACATGACGGCCATATTGTTTGAGTATATTTTTTGGAATACAATCTACAGCGAATGTAGACAAGGAATGTAAGTTCAGAATTCCGACTTGTGGGTATAGTATTAATGATATATCAGGATTTAGTTGTTAAAACTTTCATGGCGAATACTGCTGTTAGACTCGTTTATATGATTGTTGTAATACGGTAATACTAATATTATGCAACCACGCCACGCCAAATTAAAACGAAAACCCACACATGAAGGAGCTAAATATTACGTACCATTGTACGCCATGAAAGTTTTAACGTATAAATCTCAATATGTCATCAATACTACATACCCACATTTCGGAATACTGAACTTACATTCTTGTCTACGATCTATGTGTAAGAATCTAAAATAAATGTGTAAGGGATATGTGTTGATTTTATGCACACCAGTGTGTACAAATGTGTAGAAATTTACCAATTTATTGTGTAACAATTGTTACACAATGTGTGTACTTTCATAAAACTACACATATACTACACAAATATGTTTAAGATCAAAAATGAATAATGATTGTGTAGCAGGGCTACACATTTTGTGTAGAAAACCTACCTATATACGAGCGCCTGCGGCGCATAATATACTATGGTGGTGGGATGGGGTGGTGGGTGGGTACTACATATATACGAGCGCCTGCGGCGCATAAGATACTATGAGGGCGGGATGGGGTGGTGTGTGGGTACAAGAAGTTCCCTATACATTCCCGGTGCAACCATCTGGACTGGCCACTAGTAACTGTTGTATTATAACTATCTCGTTTAAACGAGATAACTATCTCGTTTAAACGAGATAAGTTAACTCGTTTAAACGAGATACAAATAAAATTTCCCACCTGCTATCTCGTTTAAACAAGATAAGTTATCTCGTTTAAACGAGATAAAAATTAAATTTCACACCTGCTATCTCGTTTAAACGAGATAAGTTATCTCGTTTAAACGAGATAAAAATAAAATTTCCCACCTGCTATCTCGTTTAAACGAGATAAGTTATCTCGTTTAAACGAGATAAAAATAAAATTTCCCACCTGCTATCTCGTTTAAACAAGATAAGTTATCTCGTTTAAACGAGATAAAAATAAATTTCCATGTCCTCATCCAGCCACCGTACATTCGTGTCTGGAAAGAAATATCGAATTTTCGATCGCCGCTGGCAACCACTCATGAAAATTCGATATTTCTTTCCAGACACTCGTGAGCAAAATCTGTTGTACATTCTCTATATCTGGTATATATGTACATTATATATATGTATGTTTGCATTGACATGCACCACGAATATCGAACAAATTTAATTAAATATTGTTGTCGCCAGTTTTCATCAAATTTATGAAAATCGTCACCATGATATACGATTATTATAATAAGGCGCTTCAAATAGACAACAAATTGGTGCCGTTCGAGTCAGGTATGGAGGACAAGGGGACATACTTCTGTCGCCGAGTTCCAACAAACATATAAACGCAATTGAGTTGCGCATGGCATTGATCCAGTCTGCAAATGTCATACTGCTACTTGCATAATTGAATTCCGACACGTATAACCAACATTGTAGTGCAATGTGTACGTATGGGACAAATTCGTAAACATATGTGACCCGCCATATAAAATCCAGTCGTAAGTCGGGATTTTTTTTACCCTGTGCCAATGCATTCTCTTATATATGCGAGTCGACCATAGGTCGCCTCGCATATATAAGAGAATGCATTGGCCTAACAATTTTTTACAATTTTAATAAAAAAAATTCTTGTATTCTTTAACAATTTTATAATTTCACCCATACAGAGCCCCAGACAATACATGAGCAGACGATACTCTTCTATATGCTTCTATATATGTGTGAGGCTCCCTGCAGGGTAGTGGATGTTTTTTTTATTTTATGTCCTAAAAATTGTAAGAAACAGTTATTTAAAAAAATTGTTAGGCCAATGCATGCTCTTATATATGAGAGGCGACCTACGGTCGACTCGCATATATAAGAGATTGCATTGGCACAGGGTAAAAAAATCCCGACTTACGACTGGATTTGATATGGCGGATCACATATTGTCTGTATGTTTATGTAGCTTTAATAGAGGCAGCTACGGGCTCTTTGTGATATATTCATGATTATATGTATCGTTTGACAGGTGTCAAAAGATGACGTTTAATTCCAAACCGTTGAATGATGCATATATCACTATTATGAGACACTAATTGGCAGTGTGTGGTTGCTGAATTGACGTCAGAAATCAAACACGGAGAGGGATAGGAAATAAGGCTTTGGTTAAAACACAATATTCTATTGAAATTGATCTATACAGATTGGCATGTTTCGCTTGTCAAAGATCCAGCAGGAGAGGACTTTTGATGTTTAATTTCAAACCGGTGTATGAAGTACTCAACTCGATAACACAAATGGAGTTTATCATCCAAGCATACATTTTTTTCTAGAATATTGTAAATCAATGATTTGAGACTGGTGCCTGTTTTGTGGTCCTGGATTGTCGTCAGATATCAGAATTGAAAAAGGTTCCCGAATTAGCCTTTGTTGAATTAAATAACGTTCTATTGAAATTAACGTTCTATAGGACAAAACATACGGATTATCGATGCTTGCCGAGTCTACCTGGATATTCCCTTTGTCTGAAATAGACAAGAACATTAAACTTTGAAATTTACGAAACACAATGGCTATTCAAATTCGACAAGGATTAAAGCTTATGCATGTTTTTGAATGTAATTGGCTAATATTGATCACTTGTGTGTACTAATTGGATCATCGTGCTTACGTCAGACTCAGAACGAACAACCCACGAACAACGGCCGAGATATTTCCATTCGCTGAATTAATGTACAGTCATATCTTTGACAAATATTGCACTGGATATTCATGTTTGTACGTCTCAATGTCATTGCGTCCAATTAAACATTAATGAAAAAACTATTTTGTGGTAAGCTAATGTGTTGATTATGCTTAGTAGAGTCCAATATGGATGTCATTTTCGATAGTCTATAATTATGATCAATTTGTTTATTCGGGAATGCCATGCAGAATTAGTAGCCCAATCAATATGTTCTACCTAAATGTGACCCGCCATATAAAATCCAGTCGTAAGTCGGGATTTTTTTTACCCTGTGCCAATGCATTCTCTTATATATGCGAGTCTAACATAGGTCGCCTCTCATATATAAGAGAATGCATTGGCCTAACAATTTTTTATCCTTTTTTTTAAATAAATGTTTCTTACAATTTTTAGGACATAAAATAAAAAACATCCATTACCCTGCAGGGAGCCCCACACATATATAACATATAGAAGAGTGTCGTCTGCTCATGTTTGTCTGGGGCTCTGTATGGGTGAAATTATAAAATTGTTAAAGAATACAAGAAAAAATTATTAAAATTGTAAAAAATTGTTAGGCCAATGCATTCTCTTATATATGCGAGGCGACCTATGATCGACTCGCATATATAAGAGAATGCATTGGCACAGGGTAAAAAAAATCCCGACTTACGACTGTATTTGATATGGCGGGTCACAAATAATTCTTCCCAGATAACCCTAAGTGTGAAATACACGCTTGCGGTGTATGAGGCGTCGTTATGGAGAAAACTCATAATATGAATCGTACGTGACACGTAGTGGAGCAACCACACACGATGTGCAGCAAATTTGCTTTTTTTTCGGCGACATAACGCTAAGAATAATTTATGTAACATCATGCAGTGGTCACGACGGAGACGACATGTCAAATTGACAAGACGTATCGTGGATCGTCATGACATTTCATGTTCATTAAGCTGACAAATGAAATTGGTCTAAATTAAATTAATAGACTTAAATCACATGTGAATTCTTCGTAAGTTGTGAAGTAGTTACTTTCAATTTTATTGCGATGCTTCATTTCCAATTCCGCGTTTTTTTTTTTTGCAATCTCGACACGGTTGATAACCGGAAGTCACGTGACAATTTCGCCAAAATCTATACCCGCGATCTTGAAAAATCACGGATGGATATAGAAACAATTATATGACGTCATGCACATGCCTTAGTTATAAGCACCCTTGGTGGTTGTTACAATGTCAGATTGGGAGCATGGTGACCATTATACGTTCATATCGGGCCCTTTGTTTCAAGTAGTTGTAATGTTCATACGCATGTTCATTGGTATGCGAGCACGGCGACCATGAGAGACTCGCATATATAAGAGAATGCACTGGCACAGAGTCTTTAATCATAACACCCAGACTGGCATCCAGCTGTCTAGTTGTTGGAAATGACCATCCTGACGCCACATAAAGTCGTAAATGACCAACCTGACGCCATTTATAAGGTTAGAAATGACAACCTGACACCACCTATAAGGTTAGAAATGACAAACTGACACCACCTATAAGGTTAGAAATGACAACCTGACACCACCTATAAGGTTAGAAATGACAACCTGACAACACCTATAAGGTTGAAAACATTTCAAATGATTCCCATTTCAAATTTTTTACCAAATGTAGGAAAATAAGCAACTGTTGTTCTAAAACAATTAACTATGCGAACACAACCTAATATTGTTAATATACTGTGCGAAACGAAATAATCATATATCTAATATATAATTAATTGTCATCATAAGACTACATAGTACATACAACCATCTGATAATCCTTAAATAGCATACTATTTTCTGGAATCGAAAGGAAACACCCAATTATGAAAAAGAAGAAGATACATTAAAGCAGGTACGGGGAAAGTTGCATGACGTTGTTCGTTCGTCTTATCCATATATTATCTCTGCCGCATCGCTTACCAAGAAATGTTCCGGTCCCCTCTCGGCAAGGTATAACTAGTTTCGCTTTGATGTTGGTAGTTTATTCCATGATATTGTAGCTGTCAATCAAGATTACCCGGAAATACGATTGGCCTAATGTATGCACTCTAAATTACGATTCTTGCAATGAATCGTTGTGTACGGGGTGTACGTATTGATTATCACCCACGAACTATTGATTTTTACCCTGTGCCAATGCATTCTCTTATATATGCGAGTCTACCATAGGTCGCCTCGCATATATAAGAGAATGCATTGGCCTAACAATTTTTTACAATTTTAATAAAAAAAATTCTTGTATTCTTTAACAATTTTATAATTTCACCCATACAGAGCCCCAGACAATACACGAGCAGACGATACTCTTCTATCTGCTTCTATATATGTGTGAGGCTCCCTGCAGGGTAGTGGATGTTTTTTTATTTTATGTCCTAAAAATTGTAAGAAACAGTTATTTCAAAAAAATGATAAAAAATTGTTAGGCCAATGCATTCTCTTATATATGAGAGGCGACCTATGGTCGACTCGCATATATAAGAGAATGCATTGGCACAGGGTAAACAAAATGATAAAAAATTGCTAGGCCAATGCATTCTCTTATATATGAGAGGCGACATATATATGTCTTGGTGGGAATATCAGGGAATCTATAAACCTATTTTGATAATACAAACAAATTAAAAGCCACAACTACTCTCATGTGATTGGTTTAGCTTTGGTTCGTTATTTACACTAGCGTGTGGTCATATTACATGCAGCTATTTGAAGGCAAATGTCAGTAATAATTTGGAAACAATAACACTCTTAGAAGGTTACAATTTACTTCCCTTATCCAAACACATTGAGATATCCGCTAACATTCAGAAATATATAGAACTAACTGGCATATTCAACCCATATTATGCAGACACCTGATGTATACAACCCATAGTATACAGACACCTGATGTATACAACCCATAGTATGCAGACACCTGATGTATACAACCCATATTATGCATACACCTGATGTATACAACCCATAGTATGCAGACACCTGATGTATACAACCCATAGTATGCAGACACCTGATGTATACAACCCATAGTATGCAGACATCTGATGTATACAACCCATAGTATGCACAAACCTGATGTATACAACCCATAGTATGCAGACACCTGATGTATACAACCCATAGTATGCAGACACCTGATGTATACAACCCATAGTATGCAGACACATGATGTATACAACCCATAGTATGCAGACACCTGATGTATACAACCCATAGTATGCATACACCTGATGTATACAACCCATATTATGCAGACACCTGATGTATACAACCCATAGTATGCACAAACCTGATGTATACAACCCATAGTATGCAGACACCGGCTGTATACAACCCATAGTAAGCAGACACCTGATGTATAATACCCATAGTATGCAGACACCTGATCTATACCACACATAGTATGCAGACACCTGATGTATACAACCCATAGTATGCAGACACCTCATGTATACAACCCATAGTATGCAGACACCTGATGTATACAACCCATTGTATGCAGACACCTGATGTATACGATATCAGGCTATGCATGGAACAACATTTAAAACACATTAAAATCAAAATCAAATTATGTGTAATATCGATCAGTACCCTGCCAAAACCTGCTCCGATTGGAAGGGGCTGTCAAGCAAATTATAATTAACAATAACAACCGCAATTGTATTGAGTTATTTGCATGCATATACATCGAAATGTACATTCTAATTTTGTCTGTATGAAACGGTTACATTCATGTTTGTATATGTGTAGGAGATGGCTTAAGATTAGCACTATACTTATTGCCAAATCCCATTATACCCATCACTATCTTTCATAATCATACCATGAACAGTGTACATTGTTTTGGTTAAAATAAAATGTGTTTAAACAAATGTCAGTAGCACTGTTACATGTGCAACTACATGTACTCTACTTCTCATATCGTTAGCTGCTTTGTTAAATATACATTATATATTCAGCTTTATGTTGATTTAATGTGGCACCATATGAATTTATATGACGAAATGGCTTCAAATCATACCGTGTAAAATTGCGAGTATGTGCACATACCGTTACTGCAGTAGCAGAAATATAACAGAAAATACAACTGAAAGTGATAACGATCGCTATTATTGAAAATATTAAATAATCAGAAAAATTCATCAATTTTAGCACACTATCCTCTGAACTAAATCGCGATGAATATAGGACAATTATGACATTATCAAATCGATAACCCAATTGAAGAAGCCAGACGACACACATTAGCAATTATCTGTATTAAGGCAGTTTCGACCGACAACTGCGTCGATTCAATAGTTCACACACCTTAGTTGGAATCCCATTGTTTGCTAATGTGAGGGACTTCGTCAGTGCAAAGCAGGTTGTTTTAAACTGATGTTAAAGAAAATAAACCACGAATAAGCGATCCAATAAATGACGACGCGATCGACATGGAACTGTGGGTTGCCGTTCCCGAAGCTGTTAGTGACACTCTATGGTTCATGACAACCGTCTATTTTGTTTGAGGGGGTCTGATGAAAATATAAACATGTGCTGGAGTGACGCTGTTCTGTTGACCGATTCATCCGACCAGGAGTACATGGAGTTCACAGACCGACAAACAAAAAGACACCAAGTGAAACCCCAGGGCTGTCAGGGCTGTAAAACCCATGATGTGGTCGAATGCCGGTACTCCAGATAAATGTCCAGTGGATATATATAAAAGGTATGCTTCCGAGGGAATCCAAGCGACCAAAATACTTTTGTAATGGAACCGGTCCAGTATATATGGCAACACACACCAAACAATCTTCGATGAGACTGGGGGAACTATGGCTTAAACGCCAACTCATAGGTGCAAACGAACTCACCTCAAACATGTCCAAAATGACTGCACTGGTTGGAATAGATGACGGACAGCAGCTGTCCAACAGGGGTGCTCAAAGGCACATTATCGATAAATTATCACAAAATAACATGCCTTGAACATACATTATGCAGATCAGTGGTCATCGAAACATGCCGTTAATAATAGTCCATGATATGGTAGGACCCATTCGTGCACACACCCACTACTTAACTTTGTTGGTATTGTCATGTACCCGAATGTGTACTGGTCAGGAAAAATTATGTTAACAGCGAATATTTTGCGTCCTATTGTAACTGCCGGATCAAAGTTTAGCCTTATTCGGTTACCAATTTTGTTTCCTATTGTTATGGGTAGCGAAATGATATCCCATGTAAGTGATGTCATTGGGATTGGATTTTGGCAGTTGATATGTTACTGTGTAGGTATTTTAATACTATAATAGTCTGGAATCTGATAGGGTGCCCATGCAAAACAAAACAATATAGGCCAAAGAGTCACTGCATATATACCTAATCGCCACACCCATGGCCATATAGCCACACAAGATATATATATATATATATATATATATATATACACTCCACCCCGTAGAGTCACTCCATGTGTATATATAAACCTCACCAACGTCCATACAATCCTTCCAAATAGGTCATCATACCTACCAGACTTGCATATACACCTCACATATGACAATTCAGCTACTAGCGTACACACACATCCCATCCATGACCATGCAGCTGCTCCATGCATACACCCACCAATGACATGACATCCCACCCATTACCAAAAGGGCACTCCTTATATACACGCACGCCCACCTTGAACGTGGAGGCACTCCCTGAATGCCATCTTGACATATAACCTGTACTAAGTTGATGAATTCGATTCTAATGCCAGTGTAGCCATATGGTATGGGCTATCTCAGTTTCGTTTGAAAGTGCATTGTACTGTGGCAACCATAACAGAACATACAGTTGTCGGATTAAGTAGCACGTATAATGACCAAGTGAGTCACAATTGGCTACCTTTTCGGAAAAGCAGAGATTAATGTTAGAGGTATATGTGAAAACTAAACTAAACATTTTACCAAATTGTGTTGCCATTTTCCAAGCCATCTTAAGCAATTTGGTCCAAATCCAGACACACTTACGTGAGATAAAAATAATAAACACCTTTGCTACCAAGAATATTCCATTTTACTTGAAAACATGGTCCAAACTGAAAAGTGAATTTTTGCGGATGTGTATCTCATGTTTGAGAGAACATCCAATAGTTTTGGTATTGTCAGTGGTTACAATTAAACAAGGTGCATCATCGATGTTATTGGATGCGGACACACGTATCACTGTATCGATGGCATAGTAGGTGTGACAATTATATATGTTGGAGTTTGGTGACAATTGGTTGTCATAATTAATATGACATAGCGAGCAATGTCGCCCGCTGCATATTCGCATAATGAATCCTCCAAGGTTCGTTATAATCAGTCTTTTTCTTGTTTTTGGTCCTTATATAGTTCGCTTTGTTTATTCCAGATACTTTCTCGCAGCTGCAGTTCGCCAAACAGTTCCGACAAAGCTTAATTGCCCCATGTGATAATATTAGCGGAATTATGCTGAGAACTAAACGTCGCAAAATAAAAACCGCAATTGGGGAACTGTCTTAATACACATGAAATGTATATAAGTGGATAAACATGAATTGAGATCATATCAACAAAACGTACTGCATGCATGATATGTGAGTGAATGAGGGATGTCCACGGTCACACACAATTCTGGACGATCGATCGTGCAATTATATATATCGTAGAGAACACAATGCAGCCTTGGTGAAACGACATGTGTTAATTGGTCGAGTCAACTCATTGTGTGGAAACTCAGCGGGCGACACGCTAGCTATGACACAGTAATATGACGACCAATTGTCACCATAATAAATGGTCACACCTCCTATGCCATCGCTACTGCGGTACGTGTGTCCGCAGCCATTGTTCAATGTACAGAACGCATATTAGTCGATGTTATTCATCAACCGCAACTTGTAACCAATTGCATGGCAAACTGTGGAAATATATACCATGGCTAGCATCACAATGGTTATTTTTGGTGAAATTCATACCGCGTTCTGCATAATAAAATTGTTTAGGGATCGGAAGGGCTGGGGCATATAATGGCATATTTCATTGCCCAGTGATCAGTTAACATGAAACGTACAAACATTATCAAATTATCAACCATTTCCACACAGCAGGAATTAATTGAGAATATATTAGTGAAAAATAGTTATAGTTTCCACTTCTGGTAGTCATTTGGACGTGGATTTCCATTTTTATGTTAGAACCAGGTAGAATGATGTCTTAGCTTCACAATACTATATCCATTTGTATACTTTCTCAGGATATTATCTATAATTTGCATAGCACTGATTTATAGTGCCTCGTTTTAAAAACGGCGGCCATGTTTGACGCCATCTTGTCTCGTGTGTACATTTTGCATGGCCACGTTTTGTTCGTGTAAACGTTGCTTAAAAGTTGAGGCACACAATGAAGAACAATACGAGTGGGTGAAGTTAATCCTTTGATCAGGGGTGCTGGGGTACCCTATCAGATCCAAGACTTATACATTAGTTGTGTTTCCATCGCCGTGCGTGGCTGTTTGACCTCTGGCGACGTCATGAATGAAAACATATCGTACGGGCCATCAACTGTTAAACTCCAATCACAATCACATCACTGATGTAAGTTTCCCCACCCCATCATAATCGGAATAAATTGTAACTGAGTAAGGCTACATTTTGACCCAGTAGATACTTGCTGTAACATCATTTTTCCTGACCAGTTCATCTTCTGGTACATGAACATACCAAAGCAGTTAAGTAGTGCGATTCACGAGGGATCCTACCAGAAAATGGACTATTAACAGCTACTGCCATTTAAACCAACAACAACACAAGAGCATTTATAATATCTTTGCTATCACATATGACTCTGGGTATAATTTACCGGTACCTACTAGGCCTACACAGCTTCAGATGTGCAGTTTAAATGCATCCAGATAAGACAATCACAAGCACCAACAAGTTGTCACATCACAGGCGGTGTTCAAACTCTATTCAGCGGAAACATTCAAGGTTGAAAGTTTGAAAACACATCCATGGCAAAGACACCAAAGTCCCCCCAAAACCTAATTATAAACGGCGACAAATAATCAATTTGGACTCTGATTCCCAGTGTAATATAATATATCAATCCAGCTTTATTGTTAATGAAATTATCATTGTTTTGCTTTATAACAATTCTTAACACGTAGTTGAGCAGTACACTATGGGCGTGGGAATGCTTTGACAGCAACACGTTGGGAGAATTTTAAAGCATTTTTTCAATATTACGGGTTAGGTGGTACTTATAGCTATTATGGTATTTTAAACAGCCATGCATTCTTGTTTAGTTGTTATGAAACCATTATAATGTATATTCAAATGTCAGCGGGATTTGGAAAAGAAGTAAAACCCATGAAATTCCGAACTATATTCCTGTGCGGAAATGCCGCATGCAAACCGGAACATCTGAGACGCGTTTCATCCACGCGATACGAAATTATTTTACAGATTTGTTATTTTACACAAAATGGTATAAATAAGTGTCATATATATGATAAACATACTATGAAACTCGCGTTTCTCTCATGTGAACACTATGGTGTATTTCATAATTTGGTTGTGAGTACACCTGAGACCAAGTGTATATAATCAATCCTTATCCATCCGTCCGTCAACATATATTGGGTTAATTCCACCCACTTTGATGTTCAACCGACCCTACATAAAAGCTGTCAACCGAAAGATTGATATTGCATTTTAGAAACACAACTTGGATTTATATAGACACCCATCTTTCATAACTTTCACAACAATCCGATTATTACACAATGATTTATGTCAAGGGGTAACTTTTGTATGTGTTTATTCTCTCTAAAATAGTTTTCAGATAATAAGTTCAATGAACGACCTGAACTTATTATCTGAACATTTCCCACCAATTAACATATATGCCTAGCGTCCTTTTAAAATGACGCTTATAATTTCTGCTTAGATTGGTGATTTGTAGTGGAATATTCCACTATGGAAAGTTCGTGAATGTATAAATATAGAACACCCTTGACAGTACAGCATGAACTAAATTCGATCAGCAATTTTAGCATTATTTTTGCCTGTAAGTCGGGTTTTAATTGTTGCTGTTTTTTCCATGGAAAATAAACCAACAAGAGAGGTAATTTCACACAATACATATTTTTAACCCCATGTTATAACTTATTTCAGTATTATCACAATACTGTTTTTAAATGAATATATGATACATTTATTGCAGTTTGTGGATATATCTAGCGAAAATATCTCCTTGATTCAGTATACTGTATAAAGGTCGTTAGGCATGGCTAGGGTCCCGAATATTTTGATTCCCGATCCGTTATAAAGTATACTAGGCATATGCATGGTCACATGTTTACAATGTTAATGTTATGAATTTTATCGTGTAGGTTTTGCGGTAATGCACACAGAGATTTATGAATTACTAGATGGGTAAATGGTGCTGATCGGGTAAAGAATGAGTAAATTATTAGTGTAGTCATCTCAGGAAGACATCACCTATTGCATGGCGCTCTCCGGATAAAGTTACCTATATCCTATATATATTAAGTTGATAAAAACGATCTTTATTTCTAAATAGTAGCGCAGTCAACGGCATCTATCACACGACACACCATGACGTGTCGAATTAGCTGAATCTGCCATTTTGCCCATATATCTTCTGAGCGGATAATAAACGATATGTATAGATCACACGCAGGGACGTGGCAGGGGGTTGGTTACAAATGTTCACTAGTTGGACATTTCATAACCGACACCTCACTTGTTGGAAATTTTACATCAAAAATAGATTAAAAGTGTTCTCGTAGTTTGATTTTCCCACAAGAAATTAGTGGGGAAGTTGTTGCTTTTAATCGAAAAGAAATATATTTTCCTGCCTTTGGTAAAAATAATTGGACCGAAATGGCCATTTTGGAACCACAGTGGGTGTCAGGTCGGAAATGTCCAACACTTGGAGAGCTTGATGCCAGTCGAGATGCTAGTATTTTGCAGTTTTCATGTTCAGATTTCAAATCGTTTCCTCTCTAGGCTGAGTGGTGGTGGTTCCTCATCGACAGCCAATCAAAAACTTGTAATATGTTAAAACAAATTGAGGCCTGGAGTTATACATTTAAAGTTCAGATTTCGAAATGTTCTCAAATCCTCCTCCATGGTAGTTAGTTTGTTGGCTGTCCATGTGTCACCTTGATCATGTCTTATGTCCAGTCTGGTTGGAATGACTATAACTAGTGTAAGCTGATGTGGTCAGTTGGTCCCTATGAGAGATTATCCCATGACATATTAATCGGATACAGATGTGGTATGCTAGCGTGGAGCTTAACATGTGTTTTTTTTTCTAGGGAATCATTTTGCATCGGTTGCCTCAAATGTTACCGAAATAATTGCAGTTTCTTCACATCTGTGTATGTTATAGTTTCTTCACATCTGTGTATGTTATAGTTTCTTCACATCTGTGTATGCCACAACTCGATCATAGCATCTACAATGCGTGCTTTGTTTTCATTCGCGAACACGATATGCAAGTCGTAAATACAAAATAAAATATACCGATATGTTTACAGTGTCGACAAAAATAATAAAACCATATTTACATGTCAAGAAAGCGATGTTTGCAACTTTCAACATTCTTTCTAAATATGGACAACAGGGCTGTTTTGGTCAGTAATCTCACGATATTCGCACAGCAGATAGTACTGTACTAATTTAGTTTCTATCAATAATATGTTTCAATGATTAAATCTTAAATAATACAAGTATCAGTGAGCAGAATTAATTGAAAGACGTCTGTTTTGCAGTTAATTAACGACCTATTGTATTGGGTTTTTAAAAAATTGTATTGTATCCTATCCCACTTCTCGACTTAGAAAAGAAATATCATGCCCCACACTTTTCATTTTGTTCCTGGTGGGAACAAACATTACCAATCTATTAGAAGACAGGATATCAAAAAAGGAATCAAGCGCAACCATTCATTCTGTGTTTAGGAAGGAGGCGGAATCCATAACTAGTTTTCGTCATAATGGATAGTCAAGCCAGTTCGTGTTCAACAAAGGACAGAACAGCTGCTGTTGGCAGCCTGTTCAATGTGCATTATACTCATTTCTGAAGTCATACCAGTCGTAAGTCAGGATTTGTCTACCCTGTGCCAATGCATTCTCTTATATATGCGAGTCGACCATATGTCGCCTCGCATATATAAGAGAATGCATTGGCCTAACAATTTTTTACAATTTTAATAATTTTGTCTTGTATTCTTTAACAATATTATAATTTCACCCATACAGAGCCCCAGACAAACATGAGCAGACGACACTCTTTTTTTGCTTCTATATATGTGTGGGGCTCCCTGCAGGGTAATGGATGTTTTTTATTTTATGTCCTAAAAATTGTAAGAAATATTTATTTTAAAAAAATGCCAATGCATTCTCTTATATATTCGAGGCGACCTATGGTCGACTCGCATATATAGAGAATGCATTGGCACAGGGTAAAACAAGATCCCAAGAATAATGATTGTTTGACGCTGTCAGAGCTCTACACAAGTATCACATAATCCACGTGTATAATTAAAAAATAATAAGATTATTGACGTTAATTGAGGGGGACCAGAACAACAAATTGCTGGAGGGAAGAATGAGGTCCACATATGATGGATTTGGTAACGCTAGCCCACTGTTTGTGGTACCGTCACTAAATTCACCCTCCGTGGACCTCATTCAGCAAATGTCTGACACCATATTTCCAGGCATGAGAAGGGTATGTTGACTGTCTGCATCCGCCAATTGTGTGGACCCACCGCCCCAAACCTGCGAATGCGAAACAAGTATTTGTTAGGTTTGTTGTCCTCATTTTAGTTAAGATTGTAGTCATTTATAGTCAAACTAATTTGTGACCGAGCTGAACACCCCGTGTACAATCATCCAGTTACTCAGCCCCGTAGACATTCAGATTGATAAGATATATAGCTTATTCCAGCAATTCCAACACTTACTATAATAAAATGGAACATACATGTATTATGTTGACAAGCCTAGGGCCTGGAGTATACCTCTCAATTTATTTTGCACTGGACGGTAAAATGAGTCTGCAGCAGGAAAAATGGTTACAATATTTCCCATTCCTGGTACTGCTTCGAATGTGTGAGTGACCTGTCATAATCCTGGTGTCATGCAGGTGGTTGAGAGGAATCTAAATTTGAGTTGTGTGATCCTATATCTGGATGAGGTTTCATTTCTTAATATTTCTCAATGCTTTATTTGGAATGGGTGAGTGACTCGTCACACTCCTCCTGTACTAATGTTTGCTGATGGGTGAGAGGAATCCAATCGTTACATTCAAATAGCCTCAACAATGAGGCAGATGTGTCAATTAATTTGCAGCTTGGTTGGTTACCATGGTAGAGAAGACGAATTTCAATAATATCGCCAAGTTTCGTTGGACGTGCCATGATTTATTTTTCACATAATAAGTATTCAATCATTTTTCCCTGTCGGTGACACTGCATTGGGGACTGGAGGGAAATCAACATTGATATTTATTTTATTTTTATTACAACAGTTATAAGTACAACCGTCTACTATTAATCCGTCTCAGAAAATAGATATTGATCAGCCTGATTCATTTGTTTTCGCAGGAACTACACGTTGTCGTAGACGAGTTTCTGAAAATTGGGACAATGAAAACCGTGGCAAGAATTATGTGAGTTCAGTCGATAATTACAAAAAACACGAACAAGTCTGAAATGCAATGATAGACGCGTAGTACAGTTTCAAAGGGAACCAGGCACACATTACATAAGCTTCAATTACTTTGTCAAATGTTCATCATTGAGTTCTTTTTATTCGCTGCGGTCCTCGTGAGTCATTCCGTTCTCGAGCGGGTGATAAACCTCAATTACTCCCAAGGGCGACAACTGTGTAATATATGTCTTGACTGAGTTCTCAAAAACGGGACGCCAACCTGCATCGGAAACGAACAGCATCATGTCAGCATGAAATGTAACGTAATGTTTTAGCATATAATGATATAATGCGACCAGAAGGGAGAAACAACAAGTTTACTTTAAAATGGAACAACTTTAATATTAAATTAGCATTATATTGTTTCATCGTTCGCCGATCGAGTGAATAACTTTTTCTCTTGAAGTTCACCCAATGTGGTCGAGACACGCCATCTCCGTGCATATAACACCACCGCCACTACACCCACACGAGTTGCAGTGATCCACAGATGGGAAGTTATCACCGTTATGGTACACCTTACCGCCATACTCGCAAGTTTTACCGGCATCTACTAAGGTGGCATTGGTTACCATCACTACAAAATAAACATTATTAAATAAGCAACTTACAGTAAGTCCCATGGTGACTAAACATGCGCACATCAATGATTCGATATGTTTGGGACCACTATGGGTTATACCCTGGCGCCATACTCGCATTGTATACCGTCGATTATAAAGGTGCAGTTTTTAGTTTAAAATTCTTTATTCCAAAAAGACAATACTTATACAAATACATAAGACATAAGATATCGAGTCAGAGTATAGTCCACGTAACAATTTTGATGTATCTTGTCGGAGACTTGGAGGCATGTTATATCGGTTGGAAAAAGTATCCAAATTGTGGGAATAAAACGTTTATTTTTTGTATTTGTCGGTACTTTATTCTCTATGATCACCAGAAAGCATGATTTGGAACAGCAAATACGGAATGCGGAAGTGAAACGTCTGCTAAATCCCCCAGCGCATCATAATTTCACCGATTCATTTCGCAAATAAGGTTACTTCGTGACGTCACGGAGTCCCGATACAAAAGTCAATCGAATCCAATATGACTTCCGGGAGTCCAATATAATATGACTTTTTCCAGGATTATCATGTGACGGCTTTGCTATCATCACTACAAAAAGTAATATTATTATTGAGCCCCAGCAAGACGTGACATGAATATATGATTGGAGACCCATATGTGATATTTCTAGCATTATATGTTGTGTTCGCAACTCGACAGTTATGCGTCGTTCTGGGACATATAGTGCTCGCCCAACGGGACTTCATTTAATTATCGACCTTTTTCGATACCATTTTGTTTTGGCAAATTAAAAAGCGATTATTATGTGTATTTTGGAACGCAAACCGTCATGTGGATATGAAGACAAATTATAACAGCTAAAAATAAATGTAAAATATCAGGCTAACACCCAACACCAACACATAACATTAACTAAGCGAACGGGCCCCAGTTTCAATATCTACCCATTTTTCTCTTAAAATATGACGAGTTGAAACAGTGTCCCTTCGGGAGCCTTTATTCAGCGTCAGAGGACCTGCGTCTCTTGTACAAAGGGGCCGCAGACTCTTTCGTGACTTACTGGTCTGAGGTCCATGTGCGCGCTTCGCGCGTATGACAGACAGCTACTACTCCTGTATATATATTGTATATTGCTCATAGTATTCTACTTCAATATATCCTCGGGCAAATAGGTTCATATTGGACTTAAATATTGACATATTTGGTTCTGATACGAGCCCACAGTTGACTTTTACCCGTTATTTTGTTGGATGGCGCGGCCCACATTGAAATCACATATACACAGAGCGTGCATTTGGTGCTGAATTAGGCCCATAGTGAGCGCACACACACACACATATATATATATATCTCATATATATTTTGAAGACCTCTGTTTGTTTGTCTGTCTGTCTGTCTGTCATTAATACAAATCTACGATTCTTGACCGATCGGGACGAAACTTGGTACGTGAGTGTAGTTTGACCAGGCGGTCGTCGTTGTCGTATTGGCGAGCCCGTGCGGCGCCCGCTTCGCGCATGCGCAGACGAGATCTCGGAAACGGGTGGAGCTATCGACTTGAAATTTGCTATGTGAATGTATCTTGCCCCGGATGCGAATTTTATCGGGTCGCCGAGCCCGTGCGACACCAGCTTCGCGCATGCGCAGACGAGATCTCGGAAACGGGTGGAGCTATCGACTTGAAATTTGGTATGTGAATGTATCTTGCCCCGGATACGAATCTTATCGGGTCGCCGAGCCCGTGCGACACCAGTTTCGCGCATGCGCAGACCAGATCTAGGAAACGGGTGGAGCTATCGACTTGAAATTTGGTTTTTGAATAGCCCAGACAACGTCGGGCTCATCGGCTAGTCTCATATATATTTTGAAGACCTCTGTCTGTTTGTTTGTCTGTCTGTCTGTATGTTTGTCTGTCATTGATACAAATCTACGATTCTCGACCGATCGGGACGAAACTTGGTACGTGAGTGTAGTTTGGCCAGGCGGTCGTCGTTGTCGTATTGGCGAGCCCGTGCGGCGCCCGCTTCGCGCATGCGCAGACGAGATCTCGGAAACGGGTGGAGCTATCGACTTGAAATTTGCTATGTGAATGTATCATGCCCCGGATACGAATTTTATCGGGTCGGCGAGCCCGTGCGACGCCAGCTTCGCGCATGCGCAGACCAGATCTCGGAAACGGGTGTAGCTATCGACTTCAAATTTGGTTTTTGAATAGCTATCGACTTGAAATTTGATTTTTTGAATAGCCCGGACAACGTCGGGCTCATCGGCTAGTCTCTTATATATTTTTGATACAATCTGTCTGTCTGTCTGTCTGTCATTTATACAAATCTACGATTCTCCACCGATCGGGACGAAACTTGGTACGTGTGTGTAGTTTGACCAGGCGGTGGTCGTTGTCGTATTGGCGAGCCCGTGCGACGCCCGTGCAGCGCATGCGCAGACGAGATCTCGGAAACTGGTGGAGCTATCGACTTGCTATGTGAATGTATCTTGCCCCGGATACGAATTTTATCGGGTCGCCGAGCCCGTGCGACGCCAACTTCGCGCATGCGCAGACGAGATCTCGGAAACGGGTGGAGCTATCGACTTGAAATTTGCTATGTGAATGTATCTTGCCCCGGATACGAATTTTATCGGGCCCCGAGCCCGTGCGACGCCAGCCTCGCGCATGCGCAGACCAGATATCGGAAACAGGTGGAGCTATCGACTTGAAATTTGGTTTTTGAATAGCCCGGACAACGTCGGGCTCATCGGCTAGTCTCTTATATATTTTGATACAATCTGTCTGTCTGTTTGTCTGTCTGTCTGTCTGTCCTTTATACAAATCTACGATTCTCCACTGATCGGGACGAAACTTGGTACGTGTGTGTAGTTTGACCAGGCGGTGGTCGTGTCGTATTGGCGTGCCCGTGCGACGCCCGTGCAGCGCATGCGCAGACGAGATCTCGGAAAAGGGTGGAGCTATCGACTTGAAATTTGCTATGTGAATGTATCATGCCCCGGATACGAATTTTATCGGGTCGCCGCGCCCGTGCGACGCCAGCTTCGCGCATGCGCAGACAAGATCTCGGAAACGGGTGGAGCTATCGACTTGAAATTTGCTATGTAAATGTATCTTGCCCCGGATACGAATTTTATCGGGTCGCCGAGCCCGTGCGATGCCAGCTTCGCGCATGCGCAGACCAGATCTCGGAAACGGGTGGAGCTATCGACTTGAAATTTGGTACGTGAATGTATCTTGCCCCGGATACGAATTGTATCGGGTCGCCGAGCCCGTGCGATGCCAGCTTCGCGCATGCGCAGACCATATCTCGGAAACGGGTAGAGCTATCGACTTGAAATTTGTTTTTTGAATAGCGCTGGGTAGAGCTATCGACTTGAAATTTGGTTTTTGAATAGCCCGGACAACGTCGGGCTCATCGGCTAGTCTATTATATATTTTGGAAGATCTGTGTGTGTGTATGTCTGTCTGTCTGTAATCGATGGACTCGAAAACGGCCGAACTGATTTCGATGAAACTTGGTATGTGGGGGTATTTTCGGCCGGGGATTGAAATAGGCATATTAGTTTGCCCGTGCGACGTGACCTTGAAATCTGGTCAATTCAATGTCAAATCGCCAATTTTGATTGGATTTCCACGAAATTTGATACATAGGGTTACTTTTGTCCACTGACCATTTTGGACGGGTCAAATCGTGACCCCGACCTGACCTTGACCTTCTAAATGATCAATTCAAGGTCAAATCGGGTAAAACCGGATGGATTTCGACGGGCACGTTTGTCGGGTACTTTTGTTCGGGCAGTGTTTTGGAAGGGTCAAATCGTTACCCCACCTGACCTTGACCTTCAAAATGGCCAATTCAAGGTCAAAGTCCGGACGAAGTCGGGTCACCGTCTAGTATATATATATATATATATATACCCAATAATAGGGTCTGCCTGGGTTCTGATGAGAAAACAATTGCACTAAAAACAAACAATTACATCAGTTATCACAGGTATTTGTTGTTTTTAACCTTCAGTTATCCATGCCAGCTCCGTGGATAGATATGTATGGAAGTTCACAGGATGTAGAGTTACATACCGTTGCATAACAGCCACTCACAGTAAGGGAGACAATCGTTCTTGCCACTCACAGTAAGGGAGAAAATCGTTCTTACCACTCACAGTAAGGGAGACAATCGTTCTTGCCACTCACAGTAAGGGAGACAATCGTTCTTGTCACTCACAGTAAGGGAGACAATCGTTCTTACCACTCACAGTAACAGAGACAATCGTTCTTGCCACTCACAGTAAGGGAGACAATCGTTCTTGCCGCTCACAGTAAGGGAGACAATCGTTCTTGCCGCTCACAGTAAGGGAGACAATCGTTCTTGTCTCCCTTACTGTGCGTGGCAGGAACGATTGTCTCCCTTACTGTGAGTGGCAAGAACGATTGTCTCCCTTACTGTCAGTGGTAAGAACGATTGTCTCCCTTATTGTGAGTGGTAAGAACGATTGTCTCCCTTACTGTGCCACTCACAGTAATGGAGACAATCGTTCTTGCCACTCACAGTAAGGGAGACAATCGTTCTTGCCACTCACAGTAATGGAGACAATCGTTCTTGCCACTCACCATAAGGGAGACAATCGTTCTTGCCACTCACAGTAAGGGAGACAATCGTTCTTGCCACTCACGGTAAGGGGGGCAATCGTTCTTTTCATTCACAGTAAGGGAGACAATCGTTCTTGCCACTCACAGTAAGGGAGACAATCGTTCTTGTCACTCACAGTAAGGGAGATAATCGTTCTTGTCACTCACAGTAAGGGAGACAATCGTTCTTGTCACTCACAGTAAGGGAGACAAGCGTTCTTGTCACTCACAGTAAGGGAGACAATTGTTCTTGGCACTCACAGTAAGGGAGACAATCGTTCTTGTCACTCACAGTAAGGGAGACAATCGTTCTTGCTACTCACAGTAAGGGAGACAATCGTTCTTGCCACTCACAGTAAGGGAGACAATCGTTCTTGCCACTCACAGTAAGGCGATTATAGTTATGGGTGCTGTTATTATGTTGTACTTAATTATGGTGTATTACTGTATGGTGTATTACTGTATGGTGTATTACTGTATGGTGTATTACTGTATGGTGTATTACTGTATGGTGTATTTGTGAGTTTTGTTGAAAATCCAATACGGTATTCGTAACAACGGATAGATAAAAACGACAACGAATAGGAAGAACACAAATAATAGTGACGTAGTACCCTATCTTAATATTTCTATTGTGTCAGTACTGTAGTGGTCGATCGTTTTCAAAATATGAATTAAGCTATGGTCTCACCATCAAGTTCACAGTTGTCGCCGTAGTAACCGGGCCTACATTTGCATGTGTAGTCTGCGTGGTTGGCCTGATGGGAAACTTGGTTCGCACAATGGCCGCCGTTCTGGCATGGCGAAGAAAAACACCCATCTACATCTGTAACAATTTGAGACATATTATGAATGAAACGCACGTAGCTATACATTCATCGGTAATGTAATATCTTAGGGGGTTCGACTCAAAACAAATGCCTGCGAAATCATATCAATTTATCAAAAGCAGAATGTGTGTAATGCTATAACATCTGGCCGCCGTTAGTATACTACGCTTCATTAATATTGTAATTTCAGGAACCTTATCTGTCCTTATTAACATGTTATAAAAGAGATTGTATTTCAGTTCAAAAATGGATTGATTCCCTTAATGTTTTGTTTCTATGGCACGTGTATGGTAATATGTTGTTCTATATTTGGGGAACATGGAATTATTAGGCTGATTAGATTATTTCAAACTATTGTCTTTGGTGATGAGTCAGACTGAATAATCAGGAAACATGTCTAAGTGTACATTGTATCCTAGCTTGACCAATCAGGATAACTGATGTTGAGACAAAGAAATCAGCCGTAATGAGATCACAGGTTCCCGAAAGATAAACACATTCTCCCTCACATTTACTTCTAGAGAAGTTGTTTTATGGTTTATGGCAATTATGCCAAAGGGATGTCAGACATGATAACTTAGGGCAAGGTCCGCAAGCACCACACCGACACACCGAGCAGGCAGATAAAAACCAGCGTTATGCATCGACTGGTAACCAGAAGGCGTGAACCCACGGTTATCTAGAAGTCAACACAAATAGTTAGGATAGTAGAACGGTTGATTATTCATCGGTTATGTAAAGTTTTATTCACGCGATAAAAGTATACGGCATATACATGTATCTATTAAGTATACAGAGTAGTTACACACCCATGTAGTTACACAAATATAGATAAAGGTTATCGCAGTATACATTGTATGAGTATAGTTCCTCATAAATATAGTTACAGGTTATCGTATAGTCCATTAGATGAATATTGTTTGTAACTTCCTAAATATATGTTTATGGCGTACATTACCCCATTTCCATCCACAGTTATGATGTATAGTACCCCTCCCCATTTACGTATGATGTATATGACGCCCATCTCAAAGTTATGATGTATATCACCCCCTCGCCATCTCATAGTTAATTTGTTATGCCAAAATGGCAAAGTGCATGTCAGATATAATAATTTGGGGCAACTATAGTCGAAGGTTATCGTCTCTCATTGGACGAGCAGTTACTCACATATATAGTTAAAGGTTATCGCTGTACATAGGATGATATTGTTAGTAAATTCATAAATATATGGAAAGAGTTAAATGGTTTCCATACATGTATACATATAGCAAACGTTATACCGCTGTCAGATACCTTATATTTAGATTTTAAAAACCTTATTATAAATGGCACACCTTTTCTGGTGGTACGTTTATGTATATGTTTATTGTTATGCAGTGTTTGACTATCGGTATATCTTGAGTTGGGATCGAAAAAACTAAAACAGCGTTACTATGGTTTAACTGACATCAAATACAGCCTGTTGGGTGATAGGCTTCGGCCCTTAACGCTCGACCTAATTGGTCACCAGAGAATGGGCCGTATAGACCAAATCACCGATCTATACTTCCAGCTGGAAAAATGTGACCAAATTTCCCTCTCCATCAAGATACATGACGCCAAACTAGATTAACAACCCGCGCGAATGAGAGTCTCTCTTATCGGTAATCACGAGTCCATTGTTTAGTTTTTATACACGATATATTAACACGAGATTCGTACGACGAACGAGGCGCGTTCACGTGGTGGTAGGGGAATCATAAGGGGGTGTGTTTATATCTTTATAAAAAATTCAATTTCATGTGACAATGTATGCTATAACCGAGTAGCTATGTTACCTTTTTTTAAGAATATAAGTCACATAGTCCTTATATGCGATATCTTCCGCAATGTATATTTGTCCGTGCAGCATATGTGTCTGATTTTGAAACACACTTCATGTCATGGCACTGAATACAAATGTGTAGTCTACCCCAAGATGGCTGCCGCTGGTCTGAAGTTCCAGACGTTACAGAAACACGTCACAACCACGCGGATTTATTAAAAAACTAAGTTATCGATTTCAGAAAACAAATTCGCTGTATATAACCAACTGTAATGTTGGGATGTGGATATTATATATTAATTCAAAGATTGATTATGGTGAATGGTTCCGAGCTGCGGCCATTACCTTATGTTGGTGTGAGCTCTTTTAAAGAGCGTTAGTGCTTGTGGATGTAAGTGTCTAATACCATACATTTAAAGAGTATTCATAATATTGTCAAAATATCGTAAATGTGTATCAAAAATGGCCGTGCCCACCGTGAAATTAATTATTATAACAACGAGGCGCGTTCATGTGGTGGTAGGGAAATAATCAATTTCATGCGACAATGTATGCTATAACTGAAAAGCTATGGAAACAAATTCGTTTTATATATAACCAACTGTACTGTTGGGATGTGGATATTATATATTAATTCCAAGATAGATTATGGTGAATGGTTCTGAGCTGTGGCCATTACCTTAAGTTAGTGTGAGCTCTTTTAAAGAGCGTTGTTGCTTGAATATGTAAGTGACTAATATCATACCTTTAAAGAGTTTTCGTAAAATTGTAAAAATATCGTAAATGGTTATCAAAAATGGACGAGTACACCGCGAAATTAATGATTATAACGAGGCGCGTTCACGTGGTGGTAGGGAAATCCTAAAGTGGGAGTTGTGTTTATATTATTATAACAAATCAATATCATGCGAAAATGTATGCTATACCCTAAAAGTTACGGAAACAAATTCGTTTTGTATAACCAACTGTACTGTTGGGATGTGGATGTTGTATATTAATTACAGAAAGATAGACACATTCTCCCTCACATTGACTTCTAGGGAAGTTGTAACACATTGATTTCCGTGACTGTTCGTGCTTGATCGTGTACATTTTACTTGGAAAGAAATAAATATCATTTTACTTTATGAAAAGAAACGAGTTTTATATGTGTTGAAAGTGTTTAACAAAACATATCCGTGTTCGAGCTCTTTCGTAGATATCATTGCGCCCTCTTAATCCAGAATCCAAATATCGCACAAATGATTCACAGTACCGCGTCATACTTCAGAATCAAATACCGCACACATGAGTCAAAACTATAGTTGGACAAACATGTGTTCCATATAGTGGTTGGTATTGGATGAAACTGAATGTGGCCATGATATTATTCAACGATGGGCCGTAAATAATGTTATGAATATTCATTTAGCTAAATGTGTTATTTTCCTCGCGTTTGAGATTTAGGATGTGCCAGCATACTTGTTTGTGATAAAGCTACTTCGATCTCATCTATTAAATTGCGTTCGTTCTTATTCGAAAAAGACGTCTATATAATCATTCCACTGGGGGTGGTTATATTGGTATCTGAGTTTCAGCATACATCTACATGCGGATACTTGTGCATGTTCTTGCAAAAGGTGGTATTTCTTCAATACTCGTTCATATTGGACCTAAATATTTACTTAGGTTCATATTGGACCTAAATATTTACATATGTTCATTTTGGAATTTATTTTATTCTAAAGTAAGCCCATATTAAATAATAAACCCGTTAATCCGTTGGATGGCATGGGCCATAGAGAAAACACATTATAAAGAGCGTGATATGGTAAGTCGTGAGTTGGTTTATTCGTGTTATTTTCCACCTAAGCCTGTTCTCGTGAATATAAGCACGAAACGGACTTATTTGAATTTGAAATAGTCCCATATATGGACGTTTTAATAACCAGCGTTTATGCTGATTTTTCAACTAATCTCAATGTGAGCTTATTTCACTCAATTATAAAACAAGCCCGTATGTTGCTTATGTTCACGAAAACAAGCTGAATCGAGAACAGTCAACAAACACAAGCTTTTGGCACTAACAATTATCAGTTCTTCTATGTATTCTTTTCATACATGTACGTTGAACTAAGACTGTTATGTAATGTGGGTTTTTCTTATTAATAATCTACATTGGGTGAACCATGTGCAACCATTTAAAGGTACTCAATCCAATTCGATGGTCACCATATCATCAGATTCCAACAACAATGTTTTTTTAAATGCCGCTCCAGTTATCAGAATCGATTAATTGCCCAAAAATAATGCCAACACAGTCAACTATATAAAAGTTTGCCAAATATCTGACACATAAAAGCCACTTGATTTTAGAGTTATCCATCTTCATCCGCATTTTGGTCGGATATCGTCTTCTAGTCAACCTTTTACTGAGCAACTTAATATTATCGGTGGTGACAAAAAATAGATTTCAAAAATCGACATTTGATCACTCTGAACTTTGATGGGCGGGTTCCTTGACTCGAATCAAATATTGTTGACCCCCCCCCCCCCCAAACCAAGGAAGTAATAATTTGCGAGCGATAATTCGGATTATGCATCTCAAAGCATTTTTTAGCTCAACCAAGCGTGGACGCTTTGTATATTTTATCTACCGCTGCACATGGAGACATTGAAATCCATGAGTTTCTCTGTATAAACGGACCACTTACGCGGAATACACATCATCAGTGTGCAAGCTGACATTCCGTTTGGACCACACCTACAGTGGTTGCATCCATCGGCGGCTATATAGGAGTCCCCTGTCTGGTGTGTCTTCCCGTTGACGATGCACTCACTCACTATAATAATAATGCATAGATAAGAAATATAATCCCCGCCGCCTAGGAAACATACACTCACTCACTATAAGAACAATGCATAGATAAGAAACATAATCCCCCGCCGCCTAGGAAACATACACCCACTCACTATAATACCTATGTATATATCAGAAACATAACCCCCGCCGCCTAGAAAACATACACTCACTCACTATAAGAACAATGCATAGATAAGAAACATAATCCCACGCCGCCTAGGAAACATACACTCACTCACTATAATACCTATGTATATATCAGAAACATAATCCCCGCCGCCTAGGAAACATACACTCACTCACTATAATACCTATGTATATATCAGAAACATAATCCTCCGCCGCCTAGGAAACATACACTCACTCACTATAAGAACAATGCATAGATAAGAAACATAATCCCCGCCGCCTAGGAAACATACACTCACTCACTATAATACCTATGTATATATCAGAAACATAATCCCCCGCCGCTTAGGAAACATACACTCACTCACTATAAGAACAATGCATAGATAAGAAACATAATCCTCAGCCGCCTACAAAACACACACTCACTCACTATAACACCAATGTATATATCATAAACATTAAACTCAGCCGCCTAGGAAAATGCACTCACTCACAAGAATAACAATATATATTCAAGAAACATAATCCCCCGCCGCCTTGGAAACATACACTCACTCACTATAATACCACTTATTATATTAGAAACAATCCCCACCGCCTATATAAGACACATACATTCACCATGCACTATACGAACAATGTATATATACCAGAAACATACTCCCCGCCTAGGAAGCATGCACTCACTCACTTCAATAACAATGCACACATAAGAAGCATAACCCCCGCCGCCAAAGAAACATAAACTCACTCGTTATGCAACATATCCTCGCGCAAATACACATATAATCGACCTACATGTATCATGTGAAATAGGTTCATAATTTTATTATTTGATTCTGAAGTAAGCAGATAATGGACTCAAATCTGCTTACCATCGCCTCATTATGAGCCGATAATGTGACTAAAATGCTCATTGTCAGCACATTATCAACTCAAAACGAGGCAATTCTAAGCAGACTATCTACCAAAAACAAACTCTATTTTTAGCAGGTAATGTGAGGCTTTTCGGGAGGATAGGCTGAACTATAATAACAATGTATATTTCAGAAACATAATCCTTCGTCTTGGAGACCAACATATTATCGCCCAAATATGCACATAATCGAACTATAATGTTCATACAGGTTCATTTTGGATTATTATATTCTGAATTAAGCAGATAATGGACTCATATCAGTCATTCCGTTTTATGGCGCTGGCCAGAGTTAGAATAAGTCGTGAGTTTGTTTATTTCTGTCATTGCCCACACATAATGAACCTATAGTGAAGTCATTATGAGTCGATAATGTAACTAAAACGCCCTCAGTTTCAGTTCAATATCGACACAAAATGAGACGATTCTGAGCAGATTATCGACATAAAACAAATTATAGTTTAAGCATATAATGTGAGGATTGTTGGGAGAACTCATATAATAAAATACATATATACATGACATGTACGATGGTAACACCATTAACTGATTAAAGACATATGTGGTTTTCATTATTGACACTATGAACTGTTGAATAAAGTGCGGAAATTAGAGGTACCTGCATATAGCATTATTCGTCTTATTGACACGATGGTCGCACCCACATTATTATACACCTAACATTTTCTTTGTGGAAGTGGTAGCACAGTGGTTAGAGTGTCTGACTGATAATTGTGTTAACGCACCGGTGTGAGTTCGCGCCTCGCCGGTGGACTATCGTCTCCATAAAAGTGGCTTGGTCGGATTAAGCGTTGCGTGTTTCAAATCTCGCAAGGTCACCTGTACTGTGCTCGCTTCGTCGTACCTGGGCGAGAAGTAGGGACTGGCTGTTGGGTAAGTGTAAGCCGTTCATAAGAAGCATGGCAGCATGCAGAAGACTCGGCATAACCGCTGGGATAATAGTGTGAAGCGCGTAGGGCCCTCGCGGGGATAGACGCTACATAAGCACCATTATTATTATGATAAAATAAAATGACGCGGGGAATGTCACGGAATAGGTTCTGTTGACCTCAACTGATTCAAAGAGCCACTAATAATTAGCAATAAAGAGCGTATATTATCAAATTAAACGATAGATGTAACTTTATCCGCAGAGTCATCCAATGGGTGTTGTTTATCCCAAATGACTACTATTTATGTTAAATGACTTGAAGGGTCACTAATAAATTACGCATTCTTCACCCAAACAACGCCCCAATTAGTATCATATAATTAAGAAAAAAATGATATACACGGAGGTAGATCTGAGACTTCTATATACATGTAAAATATAATTCATTCGAAATGTAGGTTACAACACAATTGGTATTGTGTGGAAATAAATAGTATATACACAAATTTAAACGCCCTTTACTTGTGGGTTTTGTGATAATTTGTAAACATATAACATATACTACATGTATGCTACACTTTACAGTACCATCAATTGATGTATGATTATCAGTGTAGCTTGACAACATGGATGAAACGTAACTTGATATAATTTGGAAACGGTTTACTAGTTCACTTACCGGCACCCCCAATAAACGCACATACAATTAATCCCAACAGAAACATGGCGTGTAGGTTTCGCTGCCACTGTAAACAAGCTGTGTCGTCGGGAATGTTGTATCTCAGACTGCAGGTGTTTTGTTCCCACAATACAAAGCATATGACGCGGTTGGGAAATTATACACGCTTAATCACGTTCGGTAACATTTTACACAACACAATGCTGCATATAGCACCACACGAACGTTGGGTTAATTGTACACAACACAATGGTTCATATATCACCACCGAACGTTGGGTTAATTGTACCCAACACAATGGTTCATATATCACCACCCGAACGTTGGGTAAATTGCACCCAACACAATGGTTCATATATCACCACCCGAACGTTGGGTTAATTGTACCCAACACAATGGTTCATATAGCACCACGGGAACGTTGGGTAAATCTTACCGAACACAATGGCGCATATAGCACCACGGGAACGTTGGGTAAATCTTACCGAAAACAATGGTGCATATAGCACCATGCGAACGTTGGGTAGATTTTACCGAAAACAATGGTGCATATAGCACCACCCGAACGTTGGGTAAATCTTACCGAACACAATGGTGCATATAGCACCACCCGAACGTTGGGTAAATCTTACCGAACACAATGGTTCATATAGCACCACGCGAACGTTGGGTAAATCTTACCGAACACAATGGTTCATATAGCACCCCGCGAACGTTGGGTACATTTTACACAACACAATGGTGCATATATCACCACACGAACGTTGGGTAAATGTTACCCAACACAATGATGCATATAGCACCACCCGAACGCTGGGTAAATGTTACCCAACACAATGGTGCATATAGCACCACACGAACGTTGGGTAAATGTTACCCAACACAATGATGCATATAGCACCACCCGAACGCTGGGTAAATGTTACCCAACACAATGGTGCATATAGCACCACACGAACGTTGGGTAAATGTTACCCAACACAATGATGCATATACATGTAGCACCACCCGAACGCTGGGTAAATGTTACCGAACACAATGGTGCATATGGCACCACCCGAACGCTGGGTAAATGTTACCTAACACAATGGTGCATATAGCACCACCCGAACGCTGGGTAAATGTTACCTAACACAATGGTGCATATAGCACCACCCGAACGCTGGGTAAATGTTACCCAACACAATGGTGCATATAGCACCACCCGAACGCTGGGTAAATGTTACCTAACACAATGGTGCATATAGCACCACCCGAACGCTGGGTAAATGTTACCCAACACAATGATGCATATAGCACCACCCGAACGCTGGGTAAATGTTACCCAACACAATGGTGCATATAGCACCACACGAACGTTGGGTAAATGTTACCCAACACAATGATGCATATAGCACCACCCGAACGCTGGGTAAATGTTACCCAACACAATGGTGCATATAGCACCACACGAACGTTGGGTAAATGTTACCCAACACAATGATGCAAATACATGTAGCACCACCCGAACGCTGGGTAAATGTTACCGAACACAATGGTGCATATGGCACCACCCGAACGCTGGGTAAATGTTACCTAACACAATGGTGCATATAGCACCACCCGAACGCTGGGTAAATGTTACCTAACACAATGGTGCATATAGCACCACCCGAACGCTGGGTAAATGTTACCCAACACAATGGTGCATATAGCACCACCCGAACGCTGGGTAAATGTTACCTAACACAATGGTGCATATAGCACCACCCGAACGTTGGGTAAATGCGACACAATGATGCATATACATGTAGCACCACCCGAACGCTGGGTAAATGTTACCGAACACAATGGTGCATATGGCACCACCCGAACGCTGGGTAAATGTTACCTAACACAATGGTGCATATAGCACCACCCGAACGCTGGGTAAATGTTACCTAACACAATGGTGCATATAGCACCACCCGAACGCTGGGTAAATGTTACCCAACACAATGGTGCATATAGCACCACCCGAACGCTGGGTAAATGTTACCTAACACAATGGTGCATATAGCACCACCCGAACGCTGGGTAAATGTTACCTAACACAATGGTGCATATAGCACCACCCGAACGTTGGGTAAATTGGGGAATGTTTTTACTCAAAGCAGGGTAACAATTTACCCGAACATCAATTTACGGGTACAAGAAATCGCCCAACACAGAAGGGAACTTAATATTGGGTAATTGTGGAATTCAAATACAAAAAACAATGTTGCTAAATTTCATAAAAAACAACGCGTATAATAATAAGAAATATAAAAGCCATACTGATCCACTATACACTTTGATGATCCGCATACCCTACAAATTTCATAAAAAACAACGCGTATAATAATAAGAAATATAAAAGCCATACTGATCCACTATAAACTTTGATGATCCGCATACCCTACATGCAACTCTCTCAACCCAGGATTGGTTTCATAATCATTACCTAGTTCATTTCAAAATTGTTTCAGCATTTATAAAATATTACTCAGAATGGTCAGAATGGTATGCCAACGTCCGGAATACCTAGGAGTGTTCTCCCAGAACAACATACTTTACCAAAGATATGTAATCAATTAGCTAGAACATAGTCCTAAAAGTCTCCCAACAAGACCAATGTTTAAAAACAATGTTTCTCTAAATATGTTATCTACTTATCAAACGACACCAATATGTGCGATATATGCCATGACTGGTTAGTGAGTAATCCGTTTTAAGTTTTGAGTAATAATTGAATATCGATTCCTTCATAATTACTGGAAATGATTAAAATGATTATCATGCCCCATTACCTACAACTTCATTCCGTTTCACCTCATTTAGAGCATCAATCATGACTGACCTATGACCTCTTCTCTGCCGAACATCCCACACATATATTACACATTTTATGGTATTAACTGAGTGATGGAGGAATATTATATGTCTTCCTTTCGGAACAATTGTAACAATTCTATATTTATTTGAAAAATTATATGATATATTTATATCCTTCTGTGTGTTTTATTTGGGGGCAGGAAGATGGCAGCCTTTTCTGATTATGCAGTAACTAAAAGAAAGTTATATTGAGTTATGAACAAAGTCATAGTCACAACATAGCCATCGATGTTGACCAAAATGAAAATTCTTCAAACTGAAATTTTCCCGCGTAAAATCAGGGGTTGTGTAATAGAGTAAAAGCGTTGGATCTTCAAAATTGATACAACATATACCATCGATTATCATGCATTTTTCCAGTTGTTCTTCGGAGTAAACACGTGGAACAGATTTGATTAGCCGGAGAAGATCTGATATCGAGACATGAAATGCTCACACATGTGTGTTAATTGATTTACAATACACATAAAGGTACCATGTTTGGTTGTTCAGCATGAAAACGCGAATATCCAACTCACCAGAGTATGTTTATTTGTGACCCGCCATATCACCCACATGGAGCCTCACACAGATGGAAGCATGCACTACATAGTGTCGTCTGCTCCAGGGTGTGTGGGGCTCTCTATGGGTTAATAGAACCACCATATCAAATCCAGTCGTAAGTCGGGATTTTTTTTACCCTGTGCCAATGCATTCTCTTATATATGGGAGTCGACCATAGGTCGCCTCGCATATATAAGAGAGTGCATTGGCCCAACAATTTTTTTTACAATTTTAATAATTTTTCTTGTATTCTTTAACAATTTTATAATTTTACCCATACAGAGCCCCATACAAACATGAGCAGACGACACTCTTCTATATGCTTCTATATATGTGTGGGGCTCCCTGCAGGGTAATATATGTTGTTTATTTTATGTCCTAAAAATTGTAAGAAACATTTATTTAAAAAAAATGATAAAACATTATAGGCCAATGCATTCTCTTATATATGCGAGGCGACCTATGGTCGACTCGCATATATAAGAGAATGCATTGGCACAGGGTACAAAAATCCCGACTTCCGACTGGATTTGATATGGCGGGTCACATTTCCATCCAACACTACACTGTCGATGTAGCCATTTATTCCAAGTTATCTGACGCATAACAGATGCACAATCCGATATATTTGGCTTCGGGAGTAAACTATATTAGATTTGAGTCGAGGAACCCACCCACCAAAGTCCAGACTTATCAGATTTCGAGTTCAGTAATGTGTTATTTTTCGCAACATCGAATATTGGGCGGCCTGGCAAATATTCGACGAATGCCGACCGACATGATACCAAATAGCGTTGAACCAATTGTTGATATATAACACTTTTTGTGCAATTTTATAATATAGTTGACAGTGGTTAGCATTATTTAATCGATTATGATAACTGAAGCGGCATTTCAAGAAATGTTGTTGTTTCTGGGATATGATGATATGGTGACCATCGAATCGAGTGTGTACCTTTAATGATGGTCTATCTCTTCCAGTCCACAATCACAACAGCAACATCATTTTTATAAATCTCAATTATTTATAATTGAGTCAAACAACGATATACTGAATGTTGGCTATATTATTTATCTAATGACGTAATTAAGTGATATATTCCCCAGCTATCCCACTAGCTACGCTCCGAAGTTCCGAAACATTCGGAGCGTAACAAGCGGAATAACTATATATATATATATTTACACACTAAGTGTTGTCATCACTAAATCCAGCATTCTGATTGGTCGGCGCCCAAGTGGCTAGTTGCAGTTATTCTCGGTGAATGCGTAACGCCTCATAACACCAAGCTAATAACACCATCGATACGTCATTAGGTTTGGAAAGACGAACGCGTAATGTTTTGGGCGCATTTGGATTCGCGCAGGATTGACTTAATACATCATCGGGTTTCAACATGAAGAGAAATTGTTCCTATTAACTTTTGCCAAGGGTGCTATTGGGTATTTTTGGCTGATCTTGTCACGATACACTTTTCGATTTAAATATATTTACAAAAGCGGCTTTTTCGTTAAATGTATATAAATATAAGGATTAACTGTGATGTGGACTATTTTTATGGAGATGTAACGGTGAGGTAAGTGGACATAACTTGTATGTAAAACCCTTCGGGTTTTACACAAGTTATGTCCACTTACCTCACCGTTACATCTCCATAAAAACAGTCCACATGACAGTTAATCCTTATATATCTGAGATCAACTGAAGTTTCATCGCCGATCTGTTCTAAAAAAAACATAAATTGTCCCAAATTGTTCTATGTATTATACCATCAAACAAAACATAATATAAATATTAATTTATTTCGACAGGGGTGTTCGATTCATATCTACTATTTTATACCACTCAATCAACATAAATCTTCATTGTAGAGATAGACGAGTTTAAACACATACTAACTGATGATACCCCGCCCGTTTGGTGTCAGTCTAGACAGGTTGACCTACATTCTCCGCAGTACATGGAGTTTGACCTACATTCTCTGCAGTACTACCGTTGGAGTTTGACCTATATTCTCCGCCCACGCGTCGGTCTATTTGTATACCGGTTGGACATGTCCGGACATGACCCGCTGGTTATATCCAGATTTCTCCATATGAATGGTATATTATCTACATGTATATCACGTGATGATCTCGGTGTAGTAGCTTCAGTCTTGAATATTAAAGGGATACTAGTCTCTCACGGGGGATGATTATTAAAGTGACACTCACTATGGATGAATGTTAAAGTAACACATGGCGCACACTGTGGGATAATGTTAAAGTGACACTCGCATTGAAAACTTCCAAAAAGTTCAAAAAGGTCAAAAAGTTCAAAAAGTTCAAAAAGGTCAAAAAGTTCAAAAAGTTCAAAAATTTCAAAAAGTTCAAAAAGTTCAAAAATTTCAAAAAATTTCAAAAAAGTTTAAAAACTTCAAAATACTCAAAAATTTCAAAAAACTTAAAAAAACTTTTCAAAAAGAAACAAAAATGAAAAACTTAAAAAAAAAATTCATAAATTAAAAAAATATGAAAAACTTAAAAAACTTCAACTTTTTCTAAAATTCAAAAATAATTTAAAATTAAATTAAAATTAACGGCCTTTTAATATATCTAACCCACTGCCACTTCTGAGGGTTCCACACTACACCTGAGGGGATATTGAGTGGTCTACACACGTCTCCTAAACCCTAGAATAAGATCCAGCCCATAAGAAACTCTGCCTCCTGCAATGCCTGTCATTCGAATCTGACGCAATCCCTACTTCTGGCGCAATGCCTGAGTCATTCGAATCTGGCGCAATCCCTACTTCCGGCGAAACGCCTGAGTCATTGGAATCTGACGCAATCCCTCGTGAAACCTACCGGCTGACTCCACACCCATCGGCTAAGCGTTGTATCACATGCTTATTATTTGATCATATCGTGGAAATTCAATGTTTTGTCATCACTCATGAGATATAACCCATATCCACTGAAAAAGGGTGGATATCCTCTATTTATTCATAATTTTTCTTTGTTATCTTTTTTTTTATCCCTCTTTTTTATCTACCACTTCCTGTTTTTATTCGCTCTTCTTTTTCTTACAACTTCTAATCCCTCATAATCTTCGAATATCCACTTTCATCTCCAAGTTTTTGAAAAAATTCCTTGTTTAGTAGCACCACCAGATGGGCTCTATAGAATTTGAACGAAGCATCCATCTTGGATATTACTCTTTCTATGACTAAATCCGTTAGCACGCGCTACATATGTCATATAGGTAGCACGCTCTACAGATGTCATATAGGCCTCTTCACATCTTGTTTTCCATAATTTATTCATTCCTAATCGCTCCATTGACTGTAACAAATTAAATTACCCCTCCCCCTGTATTGAGAATACATCCTTGATTATTAATATTTCCTCCTTTCATGGTGTGCATGTTCCTTGGGACATCTTTGCTAATGTGAAGCCACACCTATTATATATATATATACAACTTTAAAAGCCCGCGAAAATATTACTCATATTATAGACTTCCCTTTGAAGACCTTTGTCTGTGACAATGATCCGTAATATTGTTTCTAAGTGACACTGGCCAGTGAAACTGATACTACGGGTATGAACTAGCCAACTTCACATCGTAACAATAATAAAAGGGACACTTCATCTATATCAGTCTCAAAACGTGTTGGTACACATCTGTGTGGAAACTAAAACCAATCACTCTTCGTCCGTCATCCGTACATCATTATAATATAATTTTCTCAGAAACCACGGGATCCCTTTGGCTGAAATTTGGTCTCAACATGGGATCAGAAATTATCCATGGAAGACAACAGTGTCTGTGTGGGGAGAAGCTTCGTAGTGTTTCGCTGTCACCATGGTGTTTGTTTGGGTATAGGCATGGGTGGTGAGTGTGGTGCTCATATGGTCTGAACTAGCCTTTACTGACTGAGGTCATTTAGTGCACATGTCATCACTTCACTGATAACCATTATATGGTCAAATCCCTACACTATCAAACGCAATGTTTCAATAATGGGTTTTCTTAAAATTTTGACTAAATATTGGTTATATTATACGCATCAGCGATCCTTCTTAATAACGCTCTGTATATTTTCAAACGCATTGCACTAAATGGGTTTGGAATAGCCACACATGAAAGGAGAAACTGAGGTCCTAGGTAGGTCGACTGCATATAGCAGTATATATGGGGTACAGACATGGACAGCAATGGGTTCCTCGTGGCTTCTGGTCTACACATGACATATTAAAGTTAACCACACCCATCGGCGCGCCTTTAATGGGCTATGAAGCGCCATACAGGCTCGAATCATGGCCTTCGCCATGTGTTTCTATTTGAACCCACATTAGTAACTAAATAAAATCTTTCTCTCCAGGTTGTTTCACGCCATAACCTTGATTTGGAAAGCTTGAAGGGCTAATTAAGCTTCAATTTAAATCCCAACATTATTTGAAGAACGTATCTGGTTAAACATGTCCACCATAGTAAGCTCATTTAATTCAAAGAGCTTCACACATAGTCCCACTAGTAATGATGTGTCGTTATTTACTGCAGAAATGGTCATATATATAAAATACAATACAACACATTTTGGTCACATACCTTAAAGGTGCACGTCACTTTCGCAAGATATCTAACTGACCATGTATAGAGTGGAATGACATTTCGTGTATCAAATGTATAATCAGTTCCAGTATTTCGTCCATAAGGCAGTATTGGTTGTAACATCATTGTGTATGACGGTTCATTCATATGATACCTTAGCGGTTGCACACGATACTGTCTGTTGTATTTTATGTCTTATATCATGTATATTAATTGCTCCATGGATGGTAGGAGTATGGCATTGGTGTCTGGTTCTTCGATGTATTCTAGTCATAGTTCATTCATATTATTACTCTAAAATCTCCATTAAATGGAGAAACTAAAGAGCCCATATTATGTAGACTAGTGTATAAATACTTACTTCATGCATTATTTTCATCAATTATATGTATTATAACTCCCATCAAGATAGGCTGTTATACAGAGGAAACAAAGCATGTACCAAGTGACAGTCTGTACCAAGTGACAGTCTCATGTCACGAAAGGCCTACTATGTGGACACATGTTCTTATCAAAACGCTCTATTATGTAGGGGGTTATCAACCATCGGTCTGGAAAAGGCATACGAGCGGAACGCGTGTATACACATTTATTCGATGTACTCTTTAATCTTCGATTTCTCTTTATTGTCGTTAATTTATAGCATTATTAGTAGGAATCTAAACTCGCCGTTATATTGAGAAAATAATGCGTCAATACCAGTCAATACTGCTTTATTGGCGGTAAATGAAATTATTGAATCATGTATCGCAGCTAAACAAGCGAGACAACTGATCACAACACAAAAATTAGTAATATTGCTGAAGCCTTGAGTGGTTTGTAATACACAGTGTAAATTTTCATTATTGCTACCATTTAAGGAAACATGCCCCCGATAGGGCTACTATGCGAACACATGTCTATATTAATTTCACATATTCCTTACCGTTTATTCATATATACTCCAAGCTCTCTGTTAATACAGAGGCATCAAAACATTGGTCTGGAAAAGACCTACTATGTGGATGCGTGTATACATATTTACTTGATGTATTCTTTAATCGTTCATTTCTCTTTATTATCGTTCATTTATAGCATTATTAGAAGAAATTTAGTCTAAAATCTCCATTACATGGAGACAATAAAGAGCCCATATGGTGTAGACTAATGCATAAATACTTCATGTATTCTTTTCACCAATTATATGTATTGTACATCCTATACATTTAGTCTGTTATACAGAGGAAACAAAGCATGTACTACGTGGCAGTTTCATATGACGATAAGACCTACTATGTGAACACATGTGCATATTAATTTCACATATTCTTCTCAAAACGCTCTATTTTATTCGGGGGTATCAAACATTGGTCTGGAAAAGGCCTGCTATGTGGACGCGTGTATACAAATTGACTTCATATATGCATTCATAGTTCATTTCTCTTAATTGTCGTTCATTTAATAGCATTATTAGTAGAAATATAGTCTAAAACCGTCGGTATATGGATAATATATAGCGTCAATACTGTTTTATTGTTGGTAACTCAAATTATTGCATCATGTATCGCAACTAAACAAGCGAGACAACTCATAAATTCTTAATAGTTCTGATGTCTATGGCAGTTCACAGAGTGTATATTTTCATTGTTGTTACCATTTTAGTGCATAAATTACTGATTTCTGTGTAAGAACGCTGGTCTCCATTGTTGTTATGATTGTGCCTATAACTGTCCATATTCTTAAAGCAAGTACGGTACCTCTATGTGATATGATGTATAAAAATTTCCATTTTCACAGGTAAATCACGTATAAACGCTCTTTAATGTATAGTTAAACTGAGTTTTCACATGCAGGGCTATGTCTTTGTGGACTATATACGTGGTATACTTCAGTATATACACGAAGTGAATGTGTTCTAAGTATGCGTATCTGATTTATGTATACGTCCGTGTTTCTTAAAGCAAATCCAATACAAATTAGTGCGTTATATTATGATGTACATTAAGTGCCCTTTTCACTGTTAAATCAAGTAAAAAAGCCCTCTACTATAGTTAACTATTCAGTTCCACATACGCTATAAGCTCTATGGTGGTCCGGTGTGTCTTATCAATATGCCATTATATTCACGAATGTAATGTGTTCAAATATGTGGGTTATGATGTATACTTTAATGTTAAAGTATATAAGCACTCTTTAAGATATGCATATGCAGAATGTTGCCTCTTTACACCGACAGAAAAAAAAGGAATATATAATTTTGAGTACTACTCTTCATAAAACGTTAGAAAACCATAATCTAACAACGAATATCGATGAACAATGTAATTACTTGATAAGCATTGTAAATATTTCGTCTGTTTTAAATAAAATGGAAATATTTCGTCTATTTGAAATACAGTTGGAAGCAACAATCAAGTATTTAAATGAAATTTGGACCAAACTCTTATAATTTGAGAAAACGTATATAATTTCTATCGAAGTCTTATAATAAAGGAAGGCTTTGTGCGAATCCATTCGGTCTAATGTGTGAATGTGTTCATCATCGCAAATATAATGATGCAGAAATGAATATTTCCTAGAAAAATGTTAACATAGCTTGTATTTAACCGAAATAATATAGCATTTGAGTTAAAATGTTTCATATTAGGACCATAACGAACCAATGCATAAAAATACAATATTTTGTTTTTCATTCTCGATCAAAATAATGCAGGGTTGTCAATTATCAACAAAAAACAAATACTTTGAAACAAAAACGATGACATAAGAACGAATATCCAAGAGCTAGTGTGAAAATAACCCTCACATTTATAAAAAAAAAACAATAAAAAATTCAGTTTTCGAGTAAGTCCTTCAAAATTATTGAATGTTTTCGTCTATGTTGGATCAAATTTGACACAAAAATCAATTAGCTCACTAACAGTTCGCGCAATATCTCATATTTTGAGAAAACGTTTGCAATTTTAGACAACAATATTGCTAGTGAAGGTGAATATTTCATCCTGGAACTCATGAAATATGATAAAAATAGATGTAAAGACACTTCACGAGACCTCATATCTTTGAGTTATGAACATAAAGTCATCTCATAGTGCCAATGTACCCCATAATTTGGTCAGGAGAAATATGTATTTCATATTTGACCCTTCATCTATGGTAAAAAATGAATTAAGGGACATGGGAGTGGTGTCCTAGACATTAACCTAGAGCATAAATTGACTCAATTTTGCAATTTTAGGCAACATTCTTGCCAGGGAAAGTGTATATTTCATGTTGGAACTCATCAAATGCGATAAACATGCATCAAAAGGCACTTACTGAGCTCTGATGACTTTGAGTTATGACAACAACGGCATCTCATACTAGATTGTAAGCCATAATTTGGTCAGGAAAAGTGTAAATTTCATATTTTATCCTACATGTGTTTTAACAATCAATGTAATTACACCCCATCGGTCGCCTAGACACAGCGTAAATGTTCTCAAGTTTTCAACTGTAGGCCACAATGTCGGCAGTGAAGGTAAACATTTCACGTTGGAACCCATGAAATGTGATAAAATGGATAAAAAGACACTTCATGAGTACTTATGACTGAGTTATGAACATAAAGGGACATCATAGTGTATTGTAGGTCATAATTTGGTCAGGAAAATTGTAAATTTCATGTCTTAAGCTCCATGTGTTTTAAAAATATATTTAATTACAGCCATTGGGTCCATAGAGATCAATCCACAGTCCATATGTAGTCCATATGCAATTTTAGGGAACAGTATTGCTAGCGAAGGTGAACATTCCATGCTGGAACTCATGAAATATGATAAAAATAGATGAAAAGACACTTTCTGAGGCCTTGGTCAGGAGAAATGTGTATTGTATTTTGACCCTTGATGCGTGGTAGCAATCAATGAAATTACACCCCATGGTATCCTCAGATATGAAGCAACATCATAAATGCACTCAGTTTTGGCAATTTAGAAAACATTGTTGATAGGGAAGTTGTACATGTCATGTTGGAACTGGTGAAATGTGATAATAATTGATCAAAAGACACTCGATGAGCCCTGATGGGTTTCAATTATGGTCATAAAGGCATCTGATAGTGTCATTATACAACGGGGAAATTTGTGAAGCGCTAACAAAGCGTATCTACACGGTGTTATACGATCCAAAATGATCCTGATATAAGAAATGCAATCTAGATCATACTCAGTATCTTCGTATCGACTGAATATATCGTTATTCGATGGTGTTCCCGACATACCTCCGTCTTTACTTTTCTTATGCCTTTGTAGATTGTAGTTCGTCGATAATATATTTCTGCACAAATGGCACCCGTGTATTGTCTCGAATCATGGGAAGAACTATCGTCCTTATACCAGCGAAAAGATGAGCGAATATGGTGTGGTATTATAAACTCGCCGCCTTCGTACCTCTATTTATCGTTTAGAGTTATTGTTCTTAGATAAAAAATTGGCGCGGCGGCAGTGGGGATGAGGGGGCCGCACGCGCGCCAATTTTGTATCTAAGAACAATAACTCTAAACGATAAATAGAGGTACGAAGGCGGCGAGTTTATAATACCACACCATATTCGCTCATCTTTTCGCTGGTATAAGGACGATAGTTCTTCCCATGATTCGAGACAATACACGGGTGCCATTTGTGCAGAAATATATTATCGACGAACTACAATCTACAAAGGCATAAGAAAAGTAAAGACGGAGGTATGTCGGGAACACCATCGAATAACGATATATTCAGTCGATACGAAGATACTGAGTATGATCTAGATTGCATTTCTTATATCAGGATCATTTTGGATCGTATAACACCGTGTAGATACGCTTTGTTAGCGCTTCACAAATTTCCCCGTTGTATAATGACACTATCAGATGCCTTTATGACCATAATTGAAACCCATCAGGGCTCATCGAGTGTCTTTTGATCAATTATTATCACATTTCACCAGTTCCAACATGACATGTACAACTTCCCTATCAACAATGTTTTCTAAATTGCCAAAACTGAGTGCATTTATGATGTTGCTTCATATCTGAGGATACCATGGGGTGTAATTTCATTGATTGCTACCACGCATCAAGGGTCAAAATACAATACACATTTCTCCTGACCAAGGCCTCAGAAAGTGTCTTTTCATCTATTTTTATCATATTTCATGAGTTCCAGCATGGAATGTTCACCTTCGCTAGCAATACTGTTCCCTAAAATTGCATATGGACTACATATGGACTGTGGATTGATCTCTATGGACCCAATGGCTGTAATTAAATATATTTTTAAAACACATGGAGCTTAAGACATGAAATTTACAATTTTCCTGACCAAATTATGACCTACAATACACTATGATGTCCCTTTATGTTCATAACTCAGTCATAAGTACTCATGAAGTGTCTTTTTATCCATTTTATCACATTTCATGGGTTCCAACGTGAAATGTTTACCTTCACTGCCGACATTGTGGCCTACAGTTGAAAACTTGAGAACATTTACGCTGTGTCTAGGCGACCGATGGGGTGTAATTACATTGATTGTTAAAACACATGTAGGATAAAATATGAAATTTACACTTTTCCTGACCAAATTATGGCTTACAATCTAGTATGAGATGCCGTTGTTGTCATAACTCAAAGTCATCAGAGCTCAGTAAGTGCCTTTTGATGCATGTTTATCGCATTTGATGAGTTCCAACATGAAATATACACTTTCCCTGGCAAGAATGTTGCCTAAAATTGCAAAATTGAGTCAATTTATGCTCTAGGTTAATGTCTAGGACACCACTCCCATGTCCCTTAATTCATTTTTTACCATAGATGAAGGGTCAAATATGAAATACATATTTCTCCTGACCAAATTATGGGGTACATTGGCACTATGAGATGACTTTATGTTCATAACTCAAAGATATGAGGTCTCGTGAAGTGTCTTTACATCTATTTTTATCATATTTCATGAGTTCCAGGATGAAATATTCACCTTCACTAGCAATATTGTTGTCTAAAATTGCAAACGTTTTCTCAAAATATGAGATATTGCGCGAACTGTTAGTGAGCTAATTGATTTTTGTGTCAAATTTGATCCAACATAGACGAAAACATTCAATAATTTTGAAGGACTTACTCGAAAACTGAATTTTTTATTGTTTTTTTTTTATAAATGTGAGGGTTATTTTCACACTAGCTCTTGGATATTCGTTCTTATGTCATCGTTTTTGTTTCAAAGTATTTGTTTTTTGTTGATAATTGACAACCCTGCATTATTTTGATCGAGAATGAAAAACAAAATATTGTATTTTTATGCATTGGTTCGTTATGGTCCTAATATGAAACATTTTAACTCAAATGCTATATTATTTCGGTTAAATACAAGCTATGTTAACATTTTTCTAGGAAATATTCATTTCTGCATCATTATATTTGCGATGATGAACACATTCACACATTAGACCGAATGGATTCGCACAAAGCCTTCCTTTATTATAAGACTTCGATAGAAATTATATACGTTTTCTCAAATTATAAGAGTTTGGTCCAAATTTCATTTAAATACTTGATTGTTGCTTCCAACTGTATTTCAAATAGACGAAATATTTCCATTTTATTTAAAACAGACGAAATATTTACAATGCTTATCAAGTAATTACATTGTTCATCGATATTCGTTGTTAGATTATGGTTTTCTAACGTTTTATGAAGAGTAGTACTCAAAATTATATATTCCTTTTTTTTCTGTCGGTGTAAAGAGGCAACATTCTGCATATGCATATCTTAAAGAGTGCTTATATACTTTAACATTAAAGTATACATCATAACCCACATATTTGAACACATTACATTCGTGAATATAATGGCATATTGATAAGACACACCGGACCACCATAGAGCTTATAGCGTATGCGGAACTGAATAGTTAACTATAGTAGAGGGCTTTTTTACTTGATTTAACAGTGAAAAGGGCACTTAATGTACATCATAATATAACGCACTAATTTGTATTGGATTTGCTTTAAGAAACACGGACGTATACATAAATCAGATACGCATACTTAGAACACATTCACTTCGTGTATATACTGAAGTATACCACGTATATAGTCCACAAAGACATAGCCCTGCATGTGAAAACTCAGTTTAACTATACATTAAAGAGCGTTTATACGTGATTTACCTGTGAAAATGGAAATTTTTATACATCATATCACATAGAGGTACCGTACTTGCTTTAAGAATATGGACAGTTATAGGCACAATCATAACAACAATGGAGACCAGCGTTCTTACACAGAAATCAGTAATTTATGCACTAAAATGGTAACAACAATGAAAATATACACTCTGTGAACTGCCATAGACATCAGAACTATTAAGAATTTATGAGTTGTCTCGCTTGTTTAGTTGCGATACATGATGCAATAATTTGAGTTACCAACAATAAAACAGTATTGACGCTATATATTATCCATATACCGACGGTTTTAGACTATATTTCTACTAATAATGCTATTAAATGAACGACAATTAAGAGAAATGAACTATGAATGCATATATGAAGTCAATTTGTATACACGCGTCCACATAGCAGGCCTTTTCCAGACCAATGTTTGATACCCCCGAATAAAATAGAGCGTTTTGAGAAGAATATGTGAAATTAATATGCACATGTGTTCACATAGTAGGTCTTATCGTCATATGAAACTGCCACGTAGTACATGCTTTGTTTCCTCTGTATAACAGACTAAATGTATAGGATGTACAATACATATAATTGGTGAAAAGAATACATGAAGTATTTATGCATTAGTCTACACCATATGGGCTCTTTATTGTCTCCATGTAATGGAGATTTTAGACTAAATTTCTTCTAATAATGCTATAAATGAACGATAATAAAGAGAAATGAACGATTAAAGAATACATCAAGTAAATATGTATACACGCATCCACATAGTAGGTCTTTTCCAGACCAATGTTTTGATGCCTCTGTATTAACAGAGAGCTTGGAGTATATATGAATAAACGGTAAGGAATATGTGAAATTAATATAGACATGTGTTCGCATAGTAGCCCTATCGGGGGCATGTTTCCTTAAATGGTAGCAATAATGAAAATTTACACTGTGTATTACAAACCACTCAAGGCTTCAGCAATATTACTAATTTTTGTGTTGTGATCAGTTGTCTCGCTTGTTTAGCTGCGATACATGATTCAATAATTTCATTTACCGCCAATAAAGCAGTATTGACTGGTATTGACGCATTATTTTCTCAATATAACGGCGAGTTTAGATTCCTACTAATAATGCTATAAATTAACGACAATAAAGAGAAATCGAAGATTAAAGAGTACATCGAATAAATGTGTATACACGCGTTCCGCTCGTATGCCTTTTCCAGACCGATGGTTGATAACCCCCTACATAATAGAGCGTTTTGATAAGAACATGTGTCCACATAGTAGGCCTTTCGTGACATGAGACTGTCACTTGGTACAGACTGTCACTTGGTACATGCTTTGTTTCCTCTGTATAACAGCCTATCTTGATGGGAGTTATAATACATATAATTGATGAAAATAATGCATGAAGTAAGTATTTATACACTAGTCTACATAATATGGGCTCTTTAGTTTCTCCATTTAATGGAGATTTTAGAGTAATAATATGAATGAACTATGACTAGAATACATCGAAGAACCAGACACCAATGCCATACTCCTACCATCCATGGAGCAATTAATATACATGATATAAGACATAAAATACAACAGACAGTATCGTGTGCAACCGCTAAGGTATCATATGAATGAACCGTCATACACAATGATGTTACAACCAATACTGCCTTATGGACGAAATACTGGAACTGATTATACATTTGATACACGAAATGTCATTCCACTCTATACATGGTCAGTTAGATATCTTGCGAAAGTGACGTGCACCTTTAAGGTATGTGACCAAAATGTGTTGTATTGTATTTTATATATATGACCATTTCTGCAGTAAATAACGACACATCATTACTAGTGGGACTATGTGTGAAGCTCTTTGAATTAAATGAGCTTACTATGGTGGACATGTTTAACCAGATACGTTCTTCAAATAATGTTGGGATTTAAATTGAAGCTTAATTAGCCCTTCAAGCTTTCCAAATCAAGGTTATGGCGTGAAACAACCTGGAGAGAAAGATTTTATTTAGTTACTAATGTGGGTTCAAATAGAAACACATGGCGAAGGCCATGATTCGAGCCTGTATGGCGCTTCATAGCCCATTAAAGGCGCGCCGATGGGTGTGGTTAACTTTAATATGTCATGTGTAGACCAGAAGCCACGAGGAACCCATTGCTGTCCATGTCTGTACCCCATATATACTGCTATATGCAGTCGACCTACCTAGGACCTCAGTTTCTCCTTTCATGTGTGGCTATTCCAAACCCATTTAGTGCAATGCGTTTGAAAATATACAGAGCGTTATTAAGAAGGATCGCTGATGCGTATAATATAACCAATATTTAGTCAAAATTTTAAGAAAACCCATTATTGAAACATTGCGTTTGATAGTGTAGGGATTTGACCATATAATGGTTATCAGTGAAGTGATGACATGTGCACTAAATGACCTCAGTCAGTAAAGGCTAGTTCAGACCATATGAGCACCACACTCACCACCCATGCCTATACCCAAACAAACACCATGGTGACAGCGAAACACTACGAAGCTTCTCCCCACACAGACACTGTTGTCTTCCATGGATAATTTCTGATCCCATGTTGAGACCAAATTTCAGCCAAAGGGATCCCGTGGTTTCTGAGAAAATTATATTATAATGATGTACGGATGACGGACGAAGAGTGATTGGTTTTAGTTTCCACACAGATGTGTACCAACACGTTTTGAGACTGATATAGATGAAGTGTCCCTTTTATTATTGTTACGATGTGAAGTTGGCTAGTTCATACCCGTAGTATCAGTTTCACTGGCCAGTGTCACTTAGAAACAATATTACGGATCATTGTCACAGACAAAGGTCTTCAAAGGGAAGTCTATAATATGAGTAATATTTTCGCGGGCTTTTAAAGTTGTATATATATATATAATAGGTGTGGCTTCACATTAGCAAAGATGTCCCAAGGAACATGCACACCATGAAAGGAGGAAATATTAATAATCAAGGATGTATTCTCAATACAGGGGGAGGGGTAATTTAATTTGTTACAGTCAATGGAGCGATTAGGAATGAATAAATTATGGAAAACAAGATGTGAAGAGGCCTATATGACATCTGTAGAGCGTGCTACCTATATGACATATGTAGCGCGTGCTAACGGATTTAGTCATAGAAAGAGTAATATCCAAGATGGATGCTTCGTTCAAATTCTATAGAGCCCATCTGGTGGTGCTACTAAACAAGGAATTTTTTCAAAAACTTGGAGATGAAAGTGGATATTCGAAGATTATGAGGGATTAGAAGTTGTAAGAAAAAGAAGAGCGAATAAAAACAGGAAGTGGTAGATAAAAAAGAGGGATAAAAAAAAAGATAACAAAGAAAAATTATGAATAAATAGAGGATATCCACCCTTTTTCAGTGGATATGGGTTATATCTCATGAGTGATGACAAAACATTGAATTTCCACGATATGATCAAATAATAAGCATGTGATACAACGCTTAGCCGATGGGTGTGGAGTCAGCCGGTAGGTTTCACGAGGGATTGCGTCAGATTCCAATGACTCAGGCGTTTCGCCGGAAGTAGGGATTGCGCCAGATTCGAATGACTCAGGCATTGCGCCAGAAGTAGGGATTGCGTCAGATTCGAATGACAGGCATTGCAGGAGGCAGAGTTTCTTATGGGCTGGATCTTATTCTAGGGTTTAGGAGACGTGTGTAGACCACTCAATATCCCCTCAGGTGTAGTGTGGAACCCTCAGAAGTGGCAGTGGGTTAGATATATTAAAAGACCGTTAATTTTAATTTAATTTTAAATTATTTTTGAATTTTAGAAAAAGTTGAAGTTTTTTAAGTTTTTCATATTTTTTTAATTTATGAATTTTTTTTTTAAGTTTTTCATTTTTGTTTCTTTTTGAAAAGTTTTTTTAAGTTTTTTGAAATTTTTGAGTATTTTGAAGTTTTTAAACTTTTTTGAAATTTTTTGAAATTTTTGAACTTTTTGAACTTTTTGAAATTTTTGAACTTTTTGAACTTTTTGACCTTTTTGAACTTTTTGAACTTTTTGACCTTTTTGAACTTTTTGGAAGTTTTCAATGCGAGTGTCACTTTAACATTATCCCACAGTGTGCGCCATGTGTTACTTTAACATTCATCCATAGTGAGTGTCACTTTAATAATCATCCCCCGTGAGAGACTAGTATCCCTTTAATATTCAAGACTGAAGCTACTACACCGAGATCATCACGTGATATACATGTAGATAATATACCATTCATATGGAGAAATCTGGATATAACCAGCGGGTCATGTCCGGACATGTCCAACCGGTATACAAATAGACCGACGCGTGGGCGGAGAATATAGGTCAAACTCCAACGGTAGTACTGCAGAGAATGTAGGTCAAACTCCATGTACTGCGGAGAATGTAGGTCAACCTGTCTAGACTGACACCAAACGGGCGGGGTATCATCAACTAACACACACAACGACAGGTCGACTGGACGAGGGTTTATTACATGTTACCATGCGATGAGTCGTTACTTCATGGTAGAGATAGAAGAGTTTAGCGCATACTAACACGGACTACGACAGGTCGACAGGACGAGGGTTTATTACCTGTTACCATGCGATGCGTCCTTACGGAATCAGGGAGCTAAATGTGTTCTAGAGTCGGGGAGCGAGTACATCGTGGAATGCTAAAGGTGAAGGTAACTGAAGAATGACCTTCACCTGATACATGCGACACGTTATTAAAGGATGACATCGCGTTTATTTGATTTGTACATAATATCTAAATAATTTAAACTGGTGAATGAATGGGGGAATGGATTTTTGTGAGCGGGAAATTTATTTAACTAGCTGCTGTAGTCCTGGGTTTTTCCAGATCAAATTTGGCTGTGAGATAGCCCTGTCGTAGACTTGGGGATTTATTTTAAAAAGTAAACACATGACCTATGATTTTTCTTGCATTTTCGTGATCAACTGGTGTCAATCTATCTGGATAAACATCACTGGTATGGCCTGCAGGCTTCAATTCAGTGAATTTGGCCGAAACGTTAACCCTGTCGCCTATGGGAAACCATTTAGTTCAGTGATTCCTATAAGGAAAATTTGAATTTTACGAAAATTCACGTCTCGCCATGATAAGTTGTTAATTCCATATTTTCTTATTTTCAAATGATAATGACCACATTTTGGACATATTTAAAGAAGAAACCCATGGATTCGCCTGTAGATAGTAAAGAAAGTGATAAATCTGGGAATTTTGCATGGACATCAGGTATCATTAGGGGGTCAGGGGGTCTAAAGCCCCTCCCCCACAATTTTGAGGAGTGTTAGCCCCCCTCCCCATTGGGAAAAGGTGACAGTTGACCCAATTAAGCTTTTACGGCACCCAGTAGTCTTAAAGGGGACCGTATCCCCACCCAAGTCGGGGGGAGGGGTGATGGCATCACCACTAGAGTTACTTTGTGCAAAATTGCCATGGCAGGTTTGTTAAACAGACAGTATGCCCTGCCATCTGGTAAAATTTCATGTCTGAGGCTGCGTCTGATGTTGTATGATTATATTTAGATATTTAATTTACTTATGGTTGCTTTATATTGCTATTAAAGTATTTTTTATTTTTATTTTCTGTTAATTTTGGTAAATGTTTATTATAAATTGCCAAATTCTGCATGAAAAATGTTTAAAATTGGACAAGATATCCCTCTCAAAATGTATATTAACATTTCCTCTTCAATTTAGTAATATTATGGTATATAAGGGCATACTTCAGTTATACGAGATGCATCAGCTAGTAAAATTGAAAAAAAATATCTTAATTTGTTGGCTTTATTTTGAGGATTGACACTAATTTTCAGGATGCCTCATATTGGAAAAATAAACCACTACTGCTCGATATAATCCATTTTTGATTTCAGTAAGGTCTATATTTTGATAAAATACTATAAGAAACGCTGTGTTTCACACATATACATATATATAGGAATCAGGGAGCTAAATGTGTTCTAGAGTCGGGGAGCGAGTACACCGTGGAATGCTAAAGGTGAAGGTAACTGAAGAATGACCTTCACCTGATACATGCGACACGTTATTAAAGGATGACATCGCGTTTATTTGATTTGTACATAATATCTAAATAATTTAAACTGGTGAATGAATGGGGGAATGGATTTTTGTGAGCGGGAAATTTATTTAACTAGCTACTGTAGTCCTGGGTTTTTCCAGATCAAATTTGGCTGTGAGATAGCCCTGTCGTAGACTTGGGGATTTATTTTAAAAAGTAAACACATGACCTATGATTTTTCTACCATTTTCGTGATCAACTGGTGTCAATCTAGCCGGGTAAACATCACTGGTATGGCATGCGGGCTTCAATTCAGTGAATTTGGCCGAAACGTTAACACTGTCAGTTTAGTTCAGTGATTCCTACGTTGCGTTCATCGAGTGTGATCAGAACACTGTACTGTAAATAGAGTTATCCATCATATACCAGGTTGCTTTTACGTGTGTATTGATTGCAATGCACGTATACATTATGTGATATTTATATAGATAGAGTTGTCCATCATCTTTCATTTTGCTGAAAATGTGTGATCAGAGCAATTGAATGATAACCGTGTGTGCGTGGGGAATGGGGGGTTGGGAAAGTTCGGGTGTTGATTCCTGGTTCGTTTGTCAAACACATTCCTTCCTCTCCTGTGTTCGTTCTTTCTGTTGTCATCGTTGTGAATAATGCGTATATCGAGTGGTACTATTGTTATATTCTCTACATAAACTACAGTAATTTCCACCAGCACCAGCTCTATAAATCTGCTTCAGTCTCGAAGCATTTTCCGCGATTATCAAATTATTCACAACTAGGTGTCATTCGGAATAATCCATATACAATGGTTGAACAAATTAAGTTGTGAGTTTATTGTATCACTTAGACATCAGGAGTCTACTATATGTGCGTCGGGGCATTGGATAGTGAAGGACAACATGTGGACATCGCTTTCATAACTGTATAGATGTAATAACGTTTCTCCATATTTCCAATATAATATGTATAATGATGCAATATGCATTCACCAATAACTACCAGTACCACTGTGTGTGGACGGAATCACGGTGATACGCGGAAACCTGAATAAATAAAAGTCGCTCGCCTCAGCTTGACTACGGTGCGTATATTTTCGTCTTTCCCTCCAATTGTGTCAAAATCCCTGCCCGGGTGCCAGCCTGCCTCGATTATGGGTATGTTTCGCTACATTTTCGTACTAATTTCGTTTCAGTGCCGTGTGTAGTTCCCCCATTGCTAAAATAATACTAATAGTTGGACATTTTATATACATGTATATGTGCACAAGCTGGTGGGTATACAATAATATCGACACATAATACGGGTCATCCTAAGTCCCACATATGGGCATATATTTAAAGAGCGTTTTATGATTACAAAAGTTCCGTATACTAGTATCATATATACAGTTGATTGAACATAATTTCCATGTGTGCACGAATATATTCAAATCCAACGAGTGCATGGCTCACCATAATTGTCCTTATACGGACATGTGTGGTAATTTTTTAACAAACAGTACGATGCATAAACTGGAGTCTGTATAACTTAACAACTCCCTGCAAATTCCTTCAATGTTACATGGATTTCATGCAGTATGGCGACAAAAAGGCAATCCGTGGCACCTGTCACTCCCCTATAGACCGGGTCCACGTGTTCCCTCTGCATATTCGCATCCGGTGTCCCTGGTCCTGTTTGATGGCATGACCCTCCCCGTGAAATATAGGGAGTATCTTATTTTCGTGTATGTATTTGTACCCTTTGGGTTCCAATTGCTCAATTATACTCCACCTATAGCCAGAAGCCGCCATCGCACGCCGCCGCCAGCCACATTATCTCTAACGCCGGCCGCATGAAACAATCTTCGCCGCCGAATTGTAAAAGTGCTGAGCCGTGTGCATGGGCTCATATATGTTAAGCAGAACTCTGCTGTGAATTACAAAAAAACTAAACTGCATTACCTAATAGTGGCATACTCGCATGGACATGGCATGGTTGTTATAATAATTTTCAGAACATCCGGGCTCTCAATGTGGAACAGACTATTCCAATGCATGCTTTCATATAACTGAATGGGACCATCCATCAACTGTTGAAAGGGTAATAGGGTATAAATTGTTTATATCGACACGACTCAGTCTCAGACATCTCTGGCATTAATTTTGTCAATATATGCACATATCCCATAGAAGAGAATAGAAAATAGTTTGAAATATTATATCATTATTATCAGATTCATCATTCAATGATGCATGCATATATCGCAAGATGCCATTGATGATAGTAGTCTGAAGTCAACAGAAGTCCCAATGTATAACTTATACCGATTAGATGGGAAACTACATGGTACATCGATGCCAGTCGTTCGTGTATTTTCGCCATAATAGAAAAGCCCAACACCAAAATAGCACGTGTGGTCTGGAATTCCATACGGGTTGAATGCTAACACAAATTGGGTCTATATATAAACAGGGATTAGGAAAATTTCGGAAATGAAAAAACGCTGAATGATGATGTCTGAGCCGCCATATTTCGTCAGCCACGAACGTCGCGACTGAGCCGGCTATGATAGCTAACCAGCCATGAAATTGGTTGAGTCAGCCGTGAAAACTATTTGTCGTGGCTTCGGGGTCTAACTCCACCCCAAAATACCCGACTACCGTTTCACCATTGAGTTGGAATTTTGTAACTAGACTAAATAAAAAATGCAAAATTAGACTAAAATCCAGTCGGAAAGATCAAGATTCTACTTGTTTAAAGTCTGAATTTTTCAACTGCATGCTGTTAAATTGGAGGGTTAAATTTCCAACTAATAGTAGCATTTGATCTTTTGGGGGGGGGGGGTGGGGTTGATTCACATCCATGTATATTTATTTCAGTTCAGAACACCATATAAAACCCTAATATAGCACATGTTTGGCACCAGCTTGAGGGCTAAATTATTTGATCAATTGGGGGGGGGTACAACCACATCCATGTTCATGCATGGACATTATATGTATTTCGGTTCAGAACACCATGTCACTCCATATAACACCCTAATATAGCACATTTTTGGCACCAGCTTGAGGGCTAAATTAAAAGTTTTATATGTTGAAACAAAGATTGTAGATTACGACCGTACTTTGAGTTCAATTATGCCCATATGTGTTTGTTATTGGTGGTCTATAATCTATTTTAATACTAGCGATCGACGTCACTTCAGTTTTCACTCCAATATTCAAAAATGTTTAAGTGTAAGGCATTTTACATGGTGTAATCGAATGTTTACCGTGCGTTCAATACAAATAATAAAAAAATATCTGGCGTTCAATGTTTTTTTGTCAGATATTACCTGGCGTTCAATTCTGTTTGAGCACCACGATTTTTAAATCGGGCTCCTATGTCGGGAAAACACAGGAAACAGGGGACAAACGCTAAGCGTGGCTTTCAATGGGATATTAAGGCATCCAAAACATGTCTTTGTTACAAAATAAGACATGGTATAGTTGGGAAAATGTGCTTTTGATCGCAGACGTGAGATGTTTTTAGCACGAAAATAGGAGGTTTGACCTTGATTTACGAGAGAACTACACACGGCACTGAAACGAAATTAGTACGAAAATGCAGCAAAACATACCCATCATCGAGGCAGGCTGGCACCCGGGCTGGGATTTTGACACAATTGGAGGGAAAGACGAAAATATACGTACCGTAGTCAAGCTGAGGCGAGCGATATTTATTTATTCAGATTATCGCGTATCACCGTTCACTTCCGTCCACACACAGTGAGTACATATGCATTAACATGCTGCATATGGCCGACATTTAAATTGGGTTCCATTTATGTGAGGCATAATGTATACAATGATCTAAGAGGTGTGTGTGTTGTACACCATTTGTGAAAACTCACTAACAAAATAATATCATCATACGTAATTAACGAACCAAAGCAAACCCACACACATGTGTTCTTTTTTTAATAAAAATCAGTTTATAGATTTCCTGGTATTCCCTTCAAATAAGATTGACATAAGCCTATATGTACTGGGTAGATTATCAGTAATTACACTCCGTGCACAACGGATCGTCGAAAGAATGGACCCCAATCGTGATTTCGACTATAAATTAGGCCAATCGTTCTTCCGGGTAGTCTTGACTGACAGCTAGACTATATATGGTATATACTACCAGCATCAAAGTGAAAATAGTTATACCTTGTCGAGAGGGGAACGGGAACATTTTTAATGAATGTAACCAATCTATTTCTTTTCTTGACGCTGGGTGAGCGCTGAGGTACTATATGGACAAGCGTGTCAATTTCATAGCTGTCGATTGCATCCATATGATGTCACTGTGTCGATTTTAACGAAAATCGACGAACAACGTCATCGTGTAACTTTCCCCATTGACCGAGTTCGTCTGAACCTGCACCAATGTATCTCTCTGGACTCTGGTTCATAAGTATGTGTTTCCTTTCGATTCCGGAAAAAAGTATGATATTTATGGATTATCACATGCATGTATGTACTATGTAGTCTTATGATAACAATTTATTCCATATGTTGTTTCGTTTCGCACAGTACCGCACAGTACCATGGGGTGTGCAGGTAATAACAACAGAAAAACATGTACTAAAAGAGAAGAATGATTCACATGCTTTGGTGGGAAATGTACAATAATAAATAAATAAATGAAATTGAATTTATGATCTGAACATTCTTAAGGGAACTACCAATCAATGAGTGTTTAGTTTTGAACGGATCAAGTCAAGTACCAAGTTGAGTTTAACAATTGGACAATAACCCGAATATCAAACATGTATCAGACTATGAGCAATCTTGTTTTGATTACTATCGCATATGTACTCAACATCGACAATTTATATATCGGTAAAATCATCCACATCACGAGTAATGTGAGAAATTTGGATACACATGCAAACTATTGACGCCCAACAAGATCGTACATACACAAACTCTACTCGCGTAAGAAGATTCTTCACGCAACTAAGGATTAGAACACCAACTTGTTCTCCTGAAAAGCAACACGTTGTAAGTTTATAATAGGATCTGTTTTAGGTCCATAATCTGAGTAGAATCGCCTCATTTTGAGTCCACGGCGAACTGAAAATAAGAATATTTTAGTGCCATTATATAGTTTACTAGCAGGTGACCCGACTGTGTCCGGGCTCTGACCTTGAATTGACCATTTTGAAGGTCAAGTTCAGGTCGGAGTCACGATTTGACCCGAACAAAACACTCCCCGGACAAAAACACCCGTATGTATCAAATTTCGTCGAAATCCGTCCTGCATTTTTCCCGGCCATAGCTAACAGACAAACAAACAGACAGAAGTCCCAAAATATATATTAGATCATTTGTGGGTACCCGTTTCAAGGTGAAGGTCACCTCGGGCGGAAAAACTGACCGATGAAACTCTCCCCCATTGTGTGGCTATGGCTGCGAGTGTTGTTGTATGTCCGTGTGTCAATATAATTGTTTATATAGTCAGTCAGACTGGCTGTAATGTATGTACATGTAACGCAATCTAGCTGATTTCCCCTGTGATTTGGTATAAACTTAGGAATCGTACTATTTTTCGCTCAGTTCTAAATTCGCGCACCCATCGGTGCGCGAAAACTAGTACTGTGCGAATTTAAATACGAGTAAGGTATATGTTTTCCACAACTGACGATAACGAACAACGACATAAATCACGGTGCGTTTTGGGACATAGACATTAAAGATACAATCGATGGTCACAGTAACATCAGATTCCAACAACAACATTTCTTCAACAGACGCTTTACTTATCAGAATCGATTAATTACCAAATAATAATACTAAACATTGTCAACTCTAGTATAAAATTTTCCAAAACGTGTTATCTATCCAACATTTTTTAAACGCAATTTGGTATCGATAGTATATGTCCGTCGGCTCGTCTAATATTTGCTAGGCTGCCAAATATTCCAGGTGGTAAAAAATAACATAGTTCAAAAATAGATAGCTGATCACTCTGGGCTTCGATGGGTGAATTCCTCGACTCGAATCAAGTATAGTTACCCCCGATGCCAAAGAACTAGTAATTTAGGAGTATTGATTATGTATCTTTAACCCTTTACCCAACAGAACGGCCCTGTCCCAATGCATTCTCTTATATATGCGAGTCGACCATAGGTCGTCTCGCATATATAAGAGAATGCTTTGGCTTAACACATTACAAATTATAAAATTGTTAAAGAATGTAAGAAAAAATGGTAAAAAGTGTTAATTTTTTTGTTTAGGCCAATGCATTCTCTTATATATGCGAGGCGACCTATGTTGACTCGCATATATAAGAGAATGCATTGGCACAGGGCATAACTGTAACTATCACAATGTGGTCAAGGAGCCGGTTCTTCAAATCATTCATGCATGGTCATTAATATATGGAAGAAGCTATATATGGCCATGATCAATGTGTCTGAATAATAACACTTGTCCTCAGAATTCGTGTCGAATTACTGAACTGTACACCAATTCAAATAACTATGTAATGAGTCTGTGTTTGCTTACCTAACAATCTCTGGCGCGACTCTTTGTTTGCTAATGGTGTAAGTTAATAGCTAATCAAATTTCTTCATTACTTGATCATATTTATTCAACAGTAGCCGGCCAATAAAATTCTTTTTGTGCGGTTAGTGTTTCACATGTTCGTGGTACATACTTCCTGTAATAGCCAGTGGCTCATGTGAATGGCTGTAGTATATCATAACATAACAGTTAGCTGCATCTGTTTCTCAAATAGACGCGACATATTGTGAGGAAGTCCAGTCAACACGATAATAAGTCTGACAATAATCAGCTTAACGGTCCATCCCATATCGTGGGAATGCAGGGACAGCATATTCTCTCGACAACCAGAACAATATCTGATTATGAAAGAACATGTTTTATGTTGATAATCTGCTTAGAATCATCTCATTTTGGTAGACAATGTGCTGAAAATAAGAACATTGTAGTCACATTATCGACTCATAATGAGGTGATTCTAAGCATAGTATGTGCGGACAATGACACAAATAAGCCAACTCACGATTGTTAAGGTGTACGCTCTTTAACCATAAAACGAAATAACAGGTAAGATTCGGCCTATTTAATAATCAAACAATCACACTATGTACACATTTCACATTATATGTCGATTATATGCGTATTTCCGCGAGGAACTTGATGCAAAATGAAGAGCGTCAACTAAATCACTTCCCGAATCATGCCTCGTAAATTTCATATCACGATGTACGGGGTAACATGTACCTGTACTACAATTTGGGCAGCATAACAATAAGATATTCCCATATCCCTAATAAATCTTGGTGCTATGTTCCTTTTCCGTCATGGTATGCATACATTTGTTTTATACACATATCACGTGAAAATTTTCATATATGACGACAGAATGATCGGCCGTTATACTATCCTGTATCCTTTGTTGACCTGTAGATAGCCGAGGGGTCACTCTCGGTTACCAGTCGATCCCTCATACTAGTATTTTCCTGCTAGTCCGGCGGGTCGGTGTGGTGCTGTCCACCCAGTAAGTAGTTACTAGGCCTTGACATCTCCTTTGCCATAATGGCATAAAACATATGTCGATTATATGCGTATTTCCGCGAGGATGTTTGCTGAGATGTCATATCTCATATATATTTTGAAGACCTCTGTCTGTCTGTCTGTATGTCTGTCTGTCTGTCTGTTTGTCATTTATACAAATCTACGATTCTCGACCGATCGGGACGAAACTTGGTACGTGTGTGTAGTTTGACCAGGCGGTGGACGTTGTCGTATTGGCGAGCCCGTGCGGCGCCCGCTTCGCGCATGCGCAGACGAGATCTCGGAAACTGGTGGAGCTATCGCCTTGAAATTTACTATGTGAATGTATCTTGCCCCGGATACGAATTTTATCGGATCGCCGAGCCGGTGCGACGCCAGCTTCGCGCATGCGCAGACGAGATCTCGGAAACGGGTGGAGCTATCGACTTGAAATTTGGTATATGAATGTATCTTGCCACGGATACGAATTTTATCGGGTCGCCGAGCCCGTGCGACGCCAACTTCGCGCATGCGCAGACGAGATCTCGGAAACGGGTGGAGCTATCGACTTGAAATTTGGTATGTGAATGTATCTTGCCCCGGATACGAATTTTATCGGGTCGCCGAGTCCGTGCGACGCAAGCTTCGCGCATGCGCAGACCAGATCTCGGAAACGGGTAGAGCTATCGACTTGAAATTTGGTTTTTGAATAGCCCGGATGAATAGCCCGGACAACGTCGGGCTCATCGGCTAGTAAATATATATTATATCTCACGCGACTTTCTCGCATTCTGGTTGGCTGCACACTGCTATACTATTTTACGATAGTACCCCAGCAGGATTTCTACATGCCTACTATTATTTTTTCTATTTATAGTAACAAATTAATTTCGCGAATCGGGTTGCCACCTGATAATACGGCCAAACTTAAACTATACCTTGTACGATAATTTTTGCAATATCGGTATATCATTAGATTTAGTGGTGAATTGTAATGATCTTACACAATTTAATGTCCGATTATAACTAGCCATCGTATTTAAGAGTTTGTCCGTTTAGTTGGCAAGCGACTAGACCTAACTTTGTAATGACGCTGGACGTTATTTATGGTTAGCGATTATCGCAATACGATAGAGGAACACTCCGACGTTTCTACTCAGATATTACCAATTTTTTTACTTAGCTTTCCTGCCCTAAGTTTCACGGGAAAGTGGCTAATTTGATTGAAATTCTAGTTGTCGTTATATATATATTTATCACCCCATTTATTATTCCTTTTCATAAAAATAAAATAAAACAAGCTGAAGATGATATGTTTAACATTTCTTAAGCATGAAATTGGCTATAAGTTGTTATCAGAGTACGTTATACTTGTGATAGCTACGTTACGCACACGGTGTTCCCCTATCGTATTGCGATAATCGCCAACCGTTGTTTATAATTTCCTTCTCAGCTTAAATCGATGTTAAGCAAGTTATCTTCTAAAATGTCGCCAAAATATCTTTGCTAATGACGTATTTATAGAAATAAATGCATGAATCATGAAGATATTCTGTTAGATGTAACTAATAACATAGTTATGCTCCACTACCAACGTCAAAAGATTGCCCATAAATTGTAAAATCTGAGACCGATTTCCAAAATTCAAGGTAAATAAAAACGTGATAAAATCAGACACAGAAATTGTGTGAGAATTTGTATCAATGGTCGAAATAATATAATAAATAATGAATGACTTGTCGTTGACTATGCCAAAATAGTGGTCCTCGATGAGGAATAGTTCACTCGCCTGTGGCTCATGGACTATTCCTCCTCGAGGACCACTATTGTGGCATAGTCAACGACAAGTCATTCATTATTTATATAATAATCCGCAGATAGCTCACTATGTAATATTGTTTATATCGAAGATGCAGCTGTCTACCTTACATTACATGCTGAAGAAGCCATAGAGGCCGCAAGCTTCTAAAGCGAGCTATCTGCTGATTACAAGTCTGGCGTATCATTGAATTCAAAATAAAATAGTTAAAGTTCAAACCTTCCATGGCTGGAGCTTCCTTAAATTTCTCGAAAGCCCTGTTCCACTTTATTATTTGTTATTATATGCGAGTCTCCCATAGGAAACCTATCTCTGTAACTGCACATATATATAAGAGAATACATCGGCCTGACAATATTTACCTTGACCTCCTTTGCCAGTGTATTCTCTTATGGGATACTCTCATATATCATATAATACACTGGCGCTGGATATGTAATGCTGCCCCATCGCGGCTCCCGTTATGAATAGGAATAATAACCGAGGCGATATGTCACGTTTAATGTTTAACCTACACTGACCTCACACAGATGGAAGCATGCACTAAGGTTGGTCTTCTGCTACAGTCTATGTGCAGGCTCTCTTTGGGTCATTACATGGTTAAACATCGATATTGGCATGTAGCGGATACACTACACGAGTGATATTCCAGTATTTAAAAAAGAACATAATTATGTGGCACATTTATTTTTGTAACCAAATAGGATAAAAGTGAATGTCGGTACGGGAATGCATCATGATGTCGCGTACAGGGATGTATTCTGCGTACAGGATTATAAATGTATGATGCGTACATGGTTATATGTTGTGTGCAGGATAATATGCTGCGCAATACACATCTTTTAATTGATGGTAGAAAAGGCATACGTTACTCAATCGTCTGCAGTTAGAAGAACGTAAGGGCCCCCACACACTCGAGCAATCGAGCTAAGCTATCGGGCTCGCGAGCCCGATTGCAAAAGTCTGTGGGGTGATTTTTCTGAGCAATCTGACTCGCGATCAATCGTACTGAATATCAAGCATGTTTGATATTTGTTCCGTGTCGCGATACCGATTGTTCGGTATAGCAGGATGATGTTGTGTGTCTCTACAACCAGTTGTGTTAAAACATTTGTCTCGTTCAAATTGTGATGTCTGTTCCACTCAATCTGGAATAAACCAACAATATATGATTCGGTTCGGAATGTGACTGATATTTAGGCCACTATTTTGAATATGTACTTTTTTGTCACTGTAGCAGTTAATGAAGCGATAGAAATATTAGACCCCCCCCCCCCCCCCATTGTTGAAAATAACTCTGGAACGGTGGATGGATACTCGGGTAAGCTCTTACCATCTACATTTCAGGTGATAATAAGTCAAGCGATAGCCGTACGGAATCAATAAAAGTCGCAGAGTGCTGGGCCGAATTGCTCAAGTATGCGGGGAACACGATTCGCGAGTCCCATTGCTTAGTTAGATTGCTCAAGTCTGCATGCGGAGGCCTTAATTGACTTAGATCATATCGAGCGAGGTTTGAGCTGATTTCCGGGTTGAAATAAAAGTTCTGTAGTTCTGGGGAAATAATCATTTTAATGTGTAGATGGATCAATAAATTTAACAGCAACAATGTATATACAAAGTAAATACTGTCCAGTATCACAATTTCACAGCCAGGCCGCGCTGTCCAATATGTCAGTTTTGTGTGTCCAATATAAGATATGTTCTGACCATGTCATACAATATTAATATAATAGGTACCCCAGAGTACCTACCTAGGTACTGAACTTGTCCCGTGGTGAATACCAAAGTGTTGGTACTCTGGAGAACCAAATTTTAGTATTCTAGAGTACCAAATATTGTTGGTAGTCGGAAGTACCAAATATGGTTCTCTAGAGTACCAAATATTGTTGGTACTCTAGAGTGCCAACTATCCAGGTACTCTAGAGTACCTGCCCAGGCACTCTGAGGTACCAAATATCAAGACAGGTACTCTATAGTACCAAATATTTAGGTACTATGCATAGTACCTAGCAAGTTGGTACTTCAGAGAACCATATATATATAGGTACTATGTGGAGAACCTGCCCAGATACCAAGCACTCGAAATTACGAAAAATGGCCGACGGCAAATTTCACAATGTGGCATGTTTAATTTCAAATGATGCTACGGCGTTTAAACATCGAATTAAGTACAAAACCACGATCCAGGTTTTTCGAGATCATGTTATCAGTAACATGAACTCCCTTGCATAGTGCAAAATGAAATAATCCGAATTATATTACTTTTATTAGTATAGAACCTTTATCATGTTTTGTGTATAGTCAATTCAAGGTTTAATATCTCGATGTCAGGATTTCCCTGAACTGTTCCGTGCAAGTGGAGTACAATTTGTCTGAACATATAAAATAATCGGCCAAATTTTTTAATTTGTGTGCAATAATATTAAAGTAAACATTATAAACCAGACATCTTAAACAGGTCTGAGTGAACAACCTGTTAATCTATAATTGCTCGGTCGGGCTAAAATAGACCGATCGGTCTTTCACAACCAGCATGCATGTGGGGTAAGGAGAGCAAACCTTTGCGATAAATCACAAACATCTCTGCGATAACTCGCAAACCTTTCCAATAAATCTCAAACATCTAATGAAATTTGGTTAATTTAAACTAACACCATGTTGTTTGCTACATACCGTTATAGCACTCACTAATCCTCTCCACAAGATTGTGGTGATGAATGGGTCACCGTGAAAAATATTTGCCACGGTGTTGAGTGCTTTGCCTATCGTACACTCTCTATGTGCTGTACCGGTATATAAACAAACGCTGAAAGTTGTGTGGATAAAATCGCATTCATATTCTCAGTACACCGGTACTATTCTGTTGTTTCATGCGCGCTTTTCAAGTATGAGTAATAATAATTTCGACCAATCTGAACCATATGAATCAGGGCCTCTCATTTTAAGACAGAAGCACAAAGGAACACAGTTACCGGTATCACTCAAATTTATGTAAACGTAAAACATTTTAATTGGCATAGTTGTTGGTCTGAAATTATCCAGGCACAGGTATGAAATTGTCCAGTCACTCACATGTGACATTTGCACTTCATTGCTTGATTCATACCAGTGGGTGCATATCACATCCAGTTACATGCACATGTATGACAACGATATACTCAGTAACAGTCACAGATAGTTCCATTGAATCATGCAATACAGTTATAAACCAACTCCATAACAACATGATTCGTTTGTCCATGTAAACAGCTGTTCTCTATTTAATCGACCCCTTACTGAGTTTGACCAATAATTTTATCACGGCCGAATGTGGTACCAACTCGTGTTCGCGGTTAGACCGCATTATTCTTGTGATGGTTATATGTGTTTTAGTTAGTTAATTTTTTAATTCATAATGCAATCGCGAATGTCGGTCAGTGAACAACTTTTTGTATGAACCGTAAACAATTTATTAATTGAAATACCAGTATCGGTTGTGTATAGTTAACTGAGCCCTCGAAATAAGCTGTGGCAAAGGGCGATGTCATATAAAAAGCCATATAAGCCAATATAGAATGTACGGTCGGTGGAATACTATTCGGGGTACTTCATAATGGCGCTTCTGGTGCGTGCGAAAGCGACAAAACATGACATTTTGATGTTAAATTTTGGCGTGCAACAAATGTCGCCCATTTTGTTTTTTTCGGCGAGCGTCCGAAGTGCCATTAGAATGAGACATAAGAATGTCATGCATTTATAAAGCAATACCGTATAAGAAAAATGTCAATTGCGTTGATACCACTCGACCATGGTTGAATGATTGTACAACCGCCGTCATTAATGGCCTACAACCTTACAACCAGCCCATCACAACACTATAAATCAGCAGGCCTATCAGTTCATCGATCGCAGACTCCGTAGAAACATTCAAAACAATGTTCAGCAGACTCCGTAACTGGATGATGATTTTGCGACACGGTTCTTGACTCGTAGACATGGCCACACGTATGTTTCAATGAAAATAGATGAATACAATTGATCATGAGTGATTTATCTGTGTTCGAACGTCAGTTCGCGATCATTAATTCCGAAGAAGAGAATATCGACACACCAATTCCGAGTAAACTTTCTCATTTTCTACGCTGTTGTTGATATTGTCCTGTACTAATCACTAGTGGTTGACATCAAAGCTTTGGGCAATTATTGTCGTGTCAGCACCAAGTCAGTAAATGTAACAACATCGGCTTGGAATGCTGTGAATTGTGACAGTCGAATGAACAAATCGAAAATATCAACATCGACCGATTTTTGTAGTTTAACAGCTCCTCCGGTTCACATTCACACCAAAATCAAACAGTGTTGACATTATTCCAGAACATCTACGGTACAAGAAGTAACTATTTGATCCAATTTGTCAAACTTTGGCCAAAATAAAAACTATTTATCATTTCACGGCTTCGATGTTCACGGCTTAGCAACCAAATTGTATAATTTTAGGCCACACTAAAACTTCAGAAGTGTATTAACTCGAGACCGAATTCGGCTTCAAATAAAAGGTGCAAGCCCATGTTATGTCGTGTTTCTCCGTAGTTATGTCGTGTTTCTCCGTAGTTATGTCGTGTTTCTCCGTAGTTATGTCGTGTTTCTCCGTAGTTATGTCGTGTTTCTCCGTAGTTATGTCGTGTTTCTCCGTAGTTATAAGGTACTGTAATACGATAGGTGTGGCGAATCGCGCCATTTTGTTCACTTCAATTTGATCATTTCCACCCGATACCGACACACGTGATCAGCTTGGAGCCAATGATTTGGTACTCTGCGGAACCTATAATCTACAGGTTCTACAGCGTTATACTGGTCCTAAAGGCATAGAGTATCATGTTGTTTGGTACTATAGGGACTACAGGTACTCTGGAGTACACAAATCAATTGCTTTATTTAAGAGTGTATAGAAAATAATTACTTTAGCTTTTTATCCTGATCTGTTTGTGAGCGTATCCACGTTGCAATGCCAGAGGCATGATTTAACTCGATCTACGTCATTCGCATAACTATACACGGTTGAAATGCATATGCCTGTAATCAACGCCGCAATATTAAACCATGAAGATATATTTGACTGTGATGTGTTTTTGAACTGTTACATAACATGACAAATCGTGAACGAATATGAGCAATGTTTGGGAAAGTACATTTATGAGAGCTTATGAAGGACTGACAATGGTAAAATGTGATAAGTGAAATTTGCCCACTGAAAACACGAAATATACAGTATGATATATTACATGAGAAATTTACAATATTACAATAATTTAACAACACATTTTGTTTTGAAATCGGAATTTTTTTCTGATATTTTCTTAATTTGGTAATCAATTTTAACCCCACGATTGGCATCAAACTAAAGCACAACTAGTATTTCAATTGAGTAAAATCTATTCAATCGATGGGTGTTCAGCTATACTTTAAATAACTTAAAGGGGTACTTACACTAAATCCGGCCATTTATGGGACCATCTCCTTTTATGCAATCAACATGGCAATTATAATTACTATGTTATTTACATCGTTCATTATTGCATCGTGCGCTTTGGGCTTTAGGAAATGTTCAGACAATACGTATAGTCATTTGTTGAACTTATTTGATGAACATTTCCTTCAAATAAACAGGACTCGATCCGTCTGAACTTGTAGTATCTGTCGTATTGTTATAATATATATAGGGACCACGGTGGCTCAGTCGATTATGTGTACAACTCCAAGCCGTTTCGTACTCCAGCGCTGGCGATGAGGGTTCACATCCACATGTTTCCATGATGGATAACTCGAAATCTTTATCTGGTGGAGTTGCCAGTTACTCACCGGTGGCCGGTGGTTTGCCGCACATGGTCAAAAATGTATCAGCCATTGAAATCACTGTTATATTAGCCGTAAGTGTGCGGATTTCCTCCACCACTAAAACTTACAATGTCGTGATATGGCTTTGTTGCTCAAAGCGGCGTTAAACCCAAAATCAATCAATCAATATATTGTATATACACCCCTCCAAGTAAATAATGCACGAACGAATCATTGTACACCCCTCCAAGTAAATAATGCACGAACGAATCATTGTACATCCCTCCAAATAAATAATGCACGAACGAATCATTGTACTTCCTCATAAATGTCATTCAGAATGTTTTACTCATGTCATCATTAAATAGAACAATCTTGCACAAAATCTGCAAAGCGGTGATTATCTGTAGCCTGTTCATTCGTTACACGATTATTGATAACACATCAATGTGGCTGTGTATCTGGATATCATTCTCTCCACTTGACACAGGACAGTCGTGGTTTTGATATCGGCAGCTTAACTACGATCCATGTATTTAACCCTTTTTATACTAAGTGGATTCAGTTAAAATGTGTGAATCAGAATGGTCTATTGTTGTTTGCAGGGACGTGCGTGTAATATAAGCAGACGATAGATACATAAACGTACAGAAGGAGTCCCCTCAACCCTTTACCCAACAAAACGGCCAAAAACGCCCAAATAAAGCTTCAACAGCCTAAATATCTTCTGTCTGTCTCAATAACACCATGCAAATATGGGTATCATTGGAACCGGTTCATTGACCACATTGTGATGGTTACAGTTATGCCCTGTGCCAATGCATTCTCTTATATATGCGAGTCGACCATAGGTCGCCTCGCATATATAAGATAATGCATTGGCCTAAAAAAAAAATTTAACACTTTTTACCATTTTTTCTTACATTCTTTAACAATTTTATAATTTTTTCTTACATCTTTTAACAATTTTTATAATATTTTTCTACATTCTTTGACAATTTTATCATTTTTAATATGTGTTAAGCCAATGCATTCTCTTATATATGCGAGGCGACCGTTCTGTTGGGTAAAGGGTTAATTGACGGAAATGTTTAGATAATATAACAAGTTCAGTAAATTACTTGTTTAGTTGAACATAATATTTAATCTATTTTAGAGGTTGTTTATAACTATAACTGGTAAGCCCCGTCCAGTCGAAAATTAATAAATAGTTATTTTCAGAACGCTTACTGAATAATCAGATTGCGTCCATTGCTGTAGTGGGAGCCTCATAAGTATATGTTAACTATATCAAGCATATATTTGAGAAACTATGTCGGCCTCAGACTAGGTCTGTTTTTATTTCACCAAATGTAGACAATGCGCGGCTGCCGTTCTGGGTCTAAGTATCAACATGGGAGGGGTACTGTATTTCAAATCTATGCTGAGTCATTATCTTTGGCATCGGTCCCTTCAAGCTTATTTTAATTTCGACATAAATTGTCGGTGTCATCATATGTCTGTACTTTATCTGCTTCGTAAAATATGCCATTGAGTTATGCCTCTTTGTTTGAAAACACAAAACGCTAAATTTTACAAATATTTGGACTCAAATTGACCATTTTCAACCCAAAAACAACCGAGGACTTCCTTAACACAGTAGTGGTGCGAAGCACTCACCTTGCGATCAAACTTCGCGATAATTGAAAACCCCATAAATCTACGGTATTAGTCTGCTAAACCAAACCCTAGCCACTGTTTTGAAGCTCATCCAGCCTGTTGTCGCGTAAATAAGCACAACGTTGGCTTATGTTCGATGTCCCGTTTTAGGCCTGTACTATTTAATCTACTTGTTTTCATCGACACGACTTACCAGATGATGCTCTTTATAATGTGAGTTCGTTGCGGCCCGTGCCATTGAAGAGGAATAACGGGTATACGTTCTAGATGAGCTTATTTCAAAATCGAATAAGTTCAGTATGAACCTACGTAAATATTTAGATCCTATATGAACCTATTTGCAGGATGTTAATGACTATATAAGTCATACGTCATAAGTGGTTCGTTAAGGGGCGATAATGGGGGGTACATGTGTTATGTTATGAAGGTCATCAGTTCCCAGTGAGGCTGGAACTCATAACTCTGCATCGACAGTGACCTCCAGTCGAACAATCTAACCAGTAATCTACCGAGAGTGTTTAGTTTCTATGGTGACAAGGACACCAATGCAGAGTACTTGAGACAGACCAATCAATCATGCCCTATTAAAACCTTATATATGGACAAACCAATTTACGACATCATATCAAAATGCAATCTTATAAAAACGACGCCAGGCAATTCTACTAAACGGTTTTATATATTGCAATTATAACTATTGATGAGAGAATCTATAAAATACCGACAGTGGTCTAATGAAATAACGAAACGAAACTTGCGACCATTAGTGGGGACTTAAAGTTCCGGAGCTGATTGATAGGTAAGACAGCGGTGTCTTTTATACGCGTCTGTTTGAATTAAGAAGTGAAAGAATGTGATGTAACCAACTACCTCCTATAATCAGCGATGTTTAAAGCACGCGAACCCAATATAATATGAATCGTACGTGACACGTGGTGGAGCAACCACACACGCTGAATTTGCGTTTTATCGGCGACATAACAAGAAATCCATAGTCAGAAATGGTAACGCCACAAAGATTATATTATTACATATAAATAGAAATTATAAAAAATACATAAAATATTTTTATAACAATTGCGTTTAAACAAGTATTCCTTCAAATTATTACTAACAAAGCAAGTAAATGACTGTGGAGTAACTCAACGGATTATAAAGACTTGGACTTAGTATACTGTAAATAATGGGACTGTATATTTTTAAATTTTAATCTAAAATTGTAATGAAATAATTAAAAGATAAAATTTAGCAAGTAGTAAAAGTTAATTTTCTCATTTAATTTTTTTTTGGGGTTAAATAAAGCAATAATTTAAATGTAAAATTTAGTTTAAAAAAAATGATTGACCCTGGGTCTAAATATTTTTTGATAGACAGATCGCGCAAGGGACCCCCGCCAATCTTATATGTTGTGATTCCAATTGTTGGCTTATTAAATATGCACATATGCTTAAGAAACAGTCGCGCGCAAAGCGCGCTCCCGTAGGTCGGGTTTTGGATCCCAGTTAATGAAAATATCATTGAAATAATCGGTTTCCCCCAATAAACATCCATATATTTAATATACATGTTTTTGGAGCAGAATTAGGTAGACCATATTGGACGCCATCATTTTTTGTTTAATTTTCACACATATTTATTAGTTATGTGGATGGAGTTCTCATTAAACCTCACATCTTTATATTAGTTATGTGGATTGAGTTATCATTAAACCTCACATCCTTATATTGGTTACAGTAATGCCCAAAGTAATTGACCATTTAACCACAGCATAATTATGGGTAATTTTTCAGAATTTAAAATCCTGAAAAATTACCCATAATTCTGCTGTGGTTAAGTGGTCAATTACTTTGGACCAATGTTGACATATTATGCATCTCAACTCTACTGTTGCAACAAGGCTATAACATAGCGGGTGTCCGAATCTTAGCCATCGCTATATAGTGCCAGAATAGTCATTTATGGACTTCTATAGTGGTACAATGCAAATTAGAATCGAATGATAAAAATATGTATGTAACACAACTATACCGTTGAAAATAAAAATAATAATTTAGGCCGGGATAAGATGTTGGGTTAGTTATATGAAATCGGAGAAAAAGGGGTTCGTACCGATCAACTGACATAAATTAGTGGAGCGATGTTGCCATGTAATGCATCGCGACTGTACTAAAGCAGCAATAACTGGGGGGGGGGGGTCTGAAATTATCTCTATCTCTATAGATGGCACCATAATTATATAGAAAGGAATAGCAATTGATATACGTATACGGTATACTATAGTAATACCATAGACATATACGTACAAGTATCACGCGATAAAATATTACGTAACTTGACTATAGCAATGAAAAAAAAAAATTGGACCGGGATTAGAGGTTGGGTCTGTTATATGTGGATAATTGGATATGGAATTCATACCGATGAAACGATACAAATTAGTGGAGCGATAAAGACCAATGTTGACACTTAGTCAGGCTACGCGAGGGAAATATGGGTTGATACGATAGACCAAAATAAATTTGTCGGGTGATAATGACCAATGTTGACGTATAAAGTAACGCGACTGTACTGTCACACAATTATCAGGTAGAACCGGTCAAATATGGACTCTGGTGCCCAATATGGAACAGCTCAGAAAATATTTGCAAGGCCCTAAAATGTATTTAACGTGGGATCTGCCATACAAATCGATTTATGTCGATAAATCTCTTATTCTTCAAAATTTTAAGCTGAGACGTTGTGTGTCTGCGTGGGATACTTATATATTCTTAAAATGACAGGGTACAGCACATAATTATGTTTTAGATGGAAGAAATGAATTTGTTTCTATGATAACATTTAACATGGGATTTGCCATTAAAATCGATTTATGTCGATAAAACTGTCATTTTTCAAACTTTTGAGCTGAAACTTCGTGTGTCTGTGTGTAATACGTATATTTTCTTAAAATGATAGATTCCAGCGCGTAATTATGTTTTAGATGGAAGGAATTGAATTTGTTTTCGATAATAAATTTACAGCGTGTACGGGTCATCGAGTACACTAATTTTGTAAACAAACTTTTATCAATAGCCGTTTTTGGTCAAACTAAACCTTTTTCGACCGGGACAGCAGATCCGAATAGTAGCTAAGATGTATTTAGATATAATTATCAAAATAATTTGACCGATTAGGGTGCATTTTAAGAGAATCGAGTGGAGAAATCTTCGTGATATTTTCATAAAACACGCCGATAATTCCAGAAAATAAAAGATGGCGGTTACTACATTAGAACAGGCATAAAATTACCCATAATTCACTTCACTACACCAGGGGCTCCCAATGGGTTATACATTATTTTCAGGCTATCAGATTATTTATATTTTCAACAACATATTATTACACCGGTGATTTTAAGTTTACAATTTCAGCCTGTCCTGACTCTATCGATACGATTGAGTCATATTTTCAAAAACATATTATACACCGGTGGCGTTAACTTTACAATTTCAGCATCTAAGTGATTCTATCGGTACGATTTGAGTAAGGTACAAAAGGTACAGTGCCTTCGCCCACTCGACCATAGTCCCGTCGCGACCACAGAATATCAAAATCTGCCAAACAACTTACACCACATGGTGGCGTAATAATTATGTAGCAGCATGCAATGGCCCCGGTGGAGACGACATGATGGCCCCGGTGGAGACGACATGATGGCCCCGGTGGAGACGACATGATGACAAGTTACAATCTTTATACATACAATGTATGATACCATACAAATAATCTTTGTATGATACCATACCTACAATATGTGTATGAGACCACACCTATACTATTTGTATGATACCATACCTATAATATTTGTATGATACCATACCTATACTATGTGTATGACACCATATCTATAATCTCTGTATGATACCATATACCTATAATCTTTGTATGATACCATACCTATAATCTTTGTATGATACCATACATATAATCTTTGTATGATACCATACCTATAATATGTGTATGACACCATATCTATAATCTCTGTATGATACCATATACCTATAATATTTGTATGATACCATACCTATAATCTTTGTATGATACCATACCTATAATATTTGTATGCTACCATACATATAATCTTTGTATGATACCATACCTATAATATGTGTATGACACCATATCTATAATCTCTGTATGATACCATATACCTATAATCTTTGTATGATACCATACCTATAATCTTTGTATGATACCATACATATAATCTTTGTATGATACCATACCTATAATATGTGTATGACACCATATCTATAATATCTGTATGATACCATATACCTATAATCTTTGTATGATACCATACCTATAATCTTTGTATGATACCATACCTATAATCTGTGTATGATACCATACATATAATCTTTGTATGATACCATACAAATAATCTTTGCATGATACCATACCTACAATCTGTGTTTGAGACCACACCTATTATATTTGTATGATACCATACCTATAATCTGTGTATGAGACCACACCTATAATATTTGTATGATAACATACCTATAATCTTTGTATGATACCATACCTCTAATATGTGTATGCCACCATACATATAATCTTTGTATGATACCATAGTAACCATTTGTCGGGATTGCCGTCATCCTGACTCATCCATTTGCTCCAATATTCATCGACCACATGTCTCCTGATATGCTTCTACCAACGGAGCGTCCTCATTGGTCGATCCAACCAGGTGACATGATATCGTCATCCATGTTCCTGATCATTGGTTCATCTCAAACTTTAATTTATAGAACAATTATTTACAAAATACAGGATAGGATAGGATATGATAATTTATTTATAATATACACATGAATAATACAATGACAGTAACATATAATAATGTAAATGCTGTATATATTGTTGGGGGTTAGCCTAGCCCTATCGGGCTGTCTTCCTGCTACCCCCTAAAACAAGTATCACTATAATTATTTGCATATATATAGATGGCTTGTATTTTTTTATCCACGCATGCGTACAGATTACATGTATTCTCGTGTATGAAACTAACTAGAAACTAGTTTTGGGGCATATCACAGACAAGTATTGGGGTTGTGAGACAATGTATGACAGTGTCTGGCAGTGTCTGACAGTGCCAGACAGAACAACATATTTATATTGAATACATTTATACAGCATGGTAGACGCAGAAGACATACCTACTGAATATTCAAGTTGGCATAACGCAATGGAATTTGTGTTAATCACAGGGAGAAGAGATATTCAATGTTTTCGATGTCACAGAGAAGTTGCAATAACGCATTGATGTGAAGAGGTGTATTATACTTCTTGAAGTATGGTGAATCTGTCTCAAGTACAATATGATTAGGGTTGCTGTGTGAGAACGATTCCATCAACGCAAGATTGCTGACACAAAGAGGTGAGAAACCAAACATAATGTTGGGGAATTTGTTGATAACATTATCAGCATACACGAGGTTGTGCTTAAAATAGTGGAAGTGGAAGATGTGGTCTGGTCGTACACATGTGAGCTTCCTCTACAGTGTATGACAATGTGTAATTTAGTGACAGGGGCTAACTGAAGGGTGAAATACAAACAGATCTTTTTGTTTTTTGTATGATTTCTGGAGTAAATTCACCAGACGAGTCGAACCTACCAATTGCCACCACTTTGCGTCTAGTTGTCAATGGTTCCTATTTATGTTTCCGAGTTGCCGGTACTTTTTTTTATTTTCCATGAAGCCACTCTTGGCTGAATTCCATATGTTACAAAAGTAAATTTGTCATTTACAACTTCCTGGTGATCTGTCTCAGATATGCACCATGTTTTCGGCCAACATAAATTATAAATGGTATATTGCAAAGAGAGAGAGAGAGCGATGAGTGAAGGCGTGAAGAAATGGACACGAGAGAAGTAATGCTAACCACGCCAACCTCACTTCGAAGCATATCAAGATGGAAATGAGTGTCTATAAAGGTGTTTGTGTAGAGAGTATGTTTCTTGTCGTTCAAAGTCCTGATGCTGCTTGCCCATTTGGTGTTAATTGGAACACCATAGCGTCAATGTTTCTCCAATGCAGGAGGGAACTTATTCGACATAAGTTACTAGTATATACTCTGGATGGCCCATTTACAGTAAAATTAAATTTAGTATCAAAGTGACCGAACGATTGTTGTTCTTCTTTTGAAGGAATGATCTCTGAGACTACCACATCTTCGAAACTTGCATGGACATCCCTTTCTATTGAAGAGGCTATTCAAACTCTCTTCGCCAAACATTTTTCGAATTTCATTCAAGAGACCTAACATTGAGTCACACCATCCATCATCACTCAAAGCTATATTTTCATGTTCATGTTGCTCTTGTATATGGATTCCGAGATATGGTGGCTGTATACAGTTGATGTGACATTGTAGATATGCATTTTTTTTTGTATGAAAAATCATGGAAATTGATCCCGGAAAAGATGTCGTTTGAGATGGTCAAATTTTCCATTGCATAATTATGGCACATTTGCTACCTTTTCCATTCGTTTCTCCTGGGACTTTATTCCGTTCAGGTATATCGCAATCTTCATAATCAAGTTTTTCCATTTCCTGAAACGCTGAAATAAAATAAATGTCCAGTGTCTAAAATACTATCATATCCACAATATTAAGTTTAATCCGAATATATATGTAAATGTACATATACTGTGATATATTACATATGACTTCTGCATGTAACTAAGTATGTTATCCATGCCCGCCAACTTCCACGTATTTATCTTAATCTTTCCATCGACCAAATGAGTACTTACATGTACTTCTACAAGCCTTGTAAATATATTTACGTTAATTGTCCGTGGAAATTTTAGATGTGAATACGTTGGTAACCATGCCGGTCTACTTTCACATATATTTATAAATCAATCAACAAACGGATGAGTACTCTACACTTTTAAGTCTTGTAATTTATTATTGTGGCGATTGTGTATTTCCATTATCATTCCATCGACCGAATGAGTACGTCTACGAGTCTTGTGTATATTTACTGTAATTGTCTATGAAATTTTAGATGCGAATAAGTAGGTTAGCCATGCCCGCCTGTATTCACACGATATGTATTATATTATAATAACATATGAGTACTTATAGTCTATAAGTTATAGATTATGCGTAAATATAGATCTGCACTGCACATGAACTTAAATGGAACCTTCTGATATAATCCGATTGTAACTATTCTTCATTCAAAGCATTGCTCTGACAAGTGTTTGAGAAATCTTTCAAATTTAGTCGAAGTATTTCCTTCATGATATCAGAACTACAGGTTATGTTTTCTTTAGTCAGATTCAAGATAGCCAAACCCTTCAAATTTCTGACCCAACTGAGGGAAACATGTCACACCATCTCTAAAACACTGTTACCAACATCAATATAAGCAACATCAGCTTGTTCTAACGTGAGTCCTTGACCCTTGTGCATGGTCGCCGCCCAAGATAGAATGAGAGGACTCTGTGTCCGTTAAATTACAGAGCCCTTTATTTGTCCATAGAGCTGTGCAGATATTGGTTGTATTGGAACAGCATCTTTTGTATCTAGTTTCACATAGAGTGATTCGGCCAACCCGTTCATTGAATAATTTCACAAACACCCGCGCTGGCAATAAACACGCCAATGGATCGTGCGGTGGTATATTTCCTTCCCATTCTACATTGGTTACAATGCCGCGGGCACCACTCACCAACTCGTCGATCGTGTTAATATTTCGCCGAAGCATAACAACTGCTCCAATGCAAATTTTGATCTCAGTTTTGAGACCTGCACATTCTCGACTGGCATCAGGCACCATGTCTTCCACAGCATCATTTGATTCATTGTGTTTTGCATATCTAGTGGATCACCTCTCAACTATGAGATGTTTCGCTATCAACTTATACACAGTAGAAAGTGTTCTTATTTTTCTTTGGTTATGATCAGTACATTTAGCTAGTGTTGGATATAGATTGATACTATCGTGAATGGTGGTATTGATAAATTAATCGGATGGATGGAATCGGTTATTCTTGACTCTAATAGTGTTATGTCATCGATAGTATTTGAGGCTGTCCGCATTCTGGGGAGAACTTCCGCATATTCCTTGTCCTCCTTCTGTCTCATGTTCCCTCGAAGTTCGATTAATGAGAAATAGTTTCTCAATAAGCTGGACGGGCACGTTGCTTCATGCAATATGTAGTTACCATGAACTGGTGATAGTTGTAACAAATCTCCCCAAAAAACTATAACTTTCAGACCAGCAAAGGGCATGTCACGATTTTCACCTTTAAGTTCACATAGTCTTTTGTTGATATGAGGAAATGTCTCATACGATACCAGACGTATTTCATCAATTATTATGAAATTCACAAAATCCATTTTCGCCGTAACATGCCAGGATTCTTCCCTTGTAAAAGTACGTATTTTGTAATGTTTCGCAATGTTTGTAATGTTGTATTGGAAGATCTAGTGCCCTATGAATAGTAACCACATTAACATTGAATGCACTGACACCGGTCGGGGCCATTGTGACTAATGGTGGGACAGAAGCATCAAACCAGGGGAACACCGCATTATTAGTTCTCGAATAACATTAAGGACCTGTGATTTTCCGGTCCCCCAGGGCAACAGATAAATACATGGATAAATTTTGGTGGCTTCTTTTCATTTCCGGTTCGAAATTCATGCAAGTGCGAGTGATATTGCTGAACGTGGGAAAATGTAATTTTCTGTTCTTTTAGTTGACTGAATGCATGATGAAATTGGTTATCAGTCATCTGGAGGGTCTGAAGGCTGTTTAATTATCAATCGTTATCAATAGCAACTTCCATGTCTTCGATATCGACTGTGTTAACATCATTGGTAGTGCGTACTGCATGCAATATTACGTCTTCAGATAAATTTCCAGGCCCCATGTTTAAGTATAGTCATGATCTTGTACAATGGCATTTTCTGCTGCTTCATCTTTAAGTGTTTCGGTATTTGGTGCAACTAAAGGCGCAATATAATCATCCATAACATTTCTATCCAAGGCTTGAATGTTTCGAACTGCTTGCTCGACTTGTTCTGCAGTTGCAGATTTGGGGTTTGAATGATTCTTCGGCCCTCGAAAATGTGCCTAATAATTCTTCCTCATCCCTCCACGGAAGATGTAGAAACCTAATAGAGAAATAGTAGTCATCTTTTCGATAGTCAACTTCAGAAGCCTCAAAATAATATGTTTCCTTTTCCGAATAAAGCCTTTGTGTTGTTGCAATGCATAGCATTTCTCGCTCTCTTTGCCATTTTTTTGACAAATTCGTAGTTTAATAGGAACTGGAAAGGGTCATAGAATTAAAATCATTATATGCATATAGCGATTAAAGGAATTGGTATTGAATATTTCAGTGCTGTTGTCATCTATTTTCCCGGTTGGGTCTTTGTCAAAGGTAGTCTACTTCTGCTGTCCTTGTGTTTGCTGTTGACATATACAAATTATGTGGATAAACTTTTCAATGGTAGTCCACATATTGTGAAAGCAGCTCCTTTGGGCACTTAATGGACGATGACTGAGGAAAATACTTCCAACTGTACCCAATCTCTTGTGTAATGGTGCATCTGATGGTAGCCGGGCTACCGCCTCTTCACATTCTTCATCACTTCTTCGGGTTCGGGCTTAATATGTAACTGCAAATATAGTTCGCCGCACCGCAATCACTATATGTTTAGATTATCGAAATACCGCGAAAAGGACAAATTAAAAAATAGAACGGTACTTTTCGTTAACAGCATCAGTTCGCCCCAGCAACATCATAACAATTCAGCAGGACCCAATCGCATCATAGCGCATTGGAAGGACTACTTGACCATGGGTGTATTAGTAGTATCCAAGCGGATGCCCGTTAATTACTATGTATCGCTCCTAAATATGAGCTTAGCTTTTAATAATTACTTATTTGTAAAACGGTTAATGTCACTTTGTTCATCGGATATTTTATGATGCAAATCCATTAATCTGATGCCGCGTTATTAATTCACAACTGTGCATACATGTACGAGGCTGCACGAATAATAAGTGGCTGTACGAGATCAGTATCCCACAAACGTCTACTAACCGAAATGGGTTGGGAAACACTCTCAGATAGAAGGCAATTAAAGAGTTTTTCACTGTTCCATAACTTGTCAATCACAAAATGCCCAAATATTTAGTCGACTTACTTCTCCCCAAATTTTCAGATATAAGCGACCACGATACGAGATTTGCATCAAACTTTATACATTTCAAACCCAATTTCAAACGAATGGAGTCTACATTCATGCCCACGTGTGTAACAAACAAATGGAATACAACCAAAATTGAGATTCGAGATCTCCCCCTCCAATGTTATGTAAACAAAATTAAACCTATAACACCCAAACCACCAAAGTATTACTCTGTCGGAAAGCGGACTGTAGATTACGATGTGAATGTAGCAACTTGCTATCCGATAAGGTCCTAAACCACATTGCACATTCAAAATACTGCACATGTGGAAACGGTGAAGAAACTACCTTTCATTATTTCTTTGATTGCCACCTACATTCAATCCCAAGAATTCGTTTATTAAATAAATTACTTACTTACAATATATATTCATTAAAAATTTAGCTTTTTGGAAGTCCTGCACTACCTAATTGTGACAACGTGAAAATTTTCTTAGCTGTACAGTCATTCATTCGCGAGACAAATCAGGATTATTTTGACTAACTCTTCCAAATAATGATACGAACAAGCCAGCAATCGAAACAAACAAACTCGACTTTAAACATATATATATACAAACTTACGACTAACTCGGGGGTGACCGGTGATATGTATATATGTTCAACTTGTTTTGGTAGTTATGTTGCTTTGCCATTACTTATTATTTATGTGTCAGTGTTATTAATTCACAACTGTGCATACATGTACGAGGCTGCACGAATAATAAGTGGCTGTACGAGGTCAGTATCCCACAAACGTCTACTAACCGAAATGGGTTGGGAAACACTCTCAGATAGAAGGCAATTAAAGAGTTTTTCACTGTTCCATAACTTGTCAATCACAAAATGCCCAAATATTTAGTCGACTTACTTCTCCCCAAATTTTCAGATATAAGCGACCACGATACGAGATTTGCATCAAACTTTATACATTTCAAACCCAATTTCAAACGAATGGAGTCTACATTCATGCCCACGTGTGTAAAAAAAATGGAATACAACCAAAATTGAGATTCGAGATCTCCCCCTCCAATGTTATGTAAACAAAATTAAACCTATAACACCCAAACCACCAAAGTATTACTCTGTCGGAAAGCGGACTGTAGATTACGATGTGAATGTAGCAACTTGCTATCCGATAAGGTCCTAAACCACATTGCACATTCAAAATACTGCACATGTGGAAACGGTGAAGAAACTACCTTTCATTATTTCTTTGATTGCCACCTACATTCAATCCCAAGAATTCGTCTATTAAATAAATTACTTCCTTACAATATATATTCATTAAAAATTTAGCTTTTTGGAAGTCCTGCACTACCTAATTGTGACAACGTGAAAATTTTCTTAGCTGTACAGTCATTCATTCGCGAGACAAATCAGGATTATTTTGACTAACTCTTCGAAATAATGATACGAACAAGCCAGCAATCGAAACAAACAAACTCGACTTTAAACATATATATATACAAACTTACGACTAACTCGGGGTGGGGGTGACCGGTGATATGTATATATGTTCAACTTGTTTTGGTAGTTATGTTGCTTTGCCATTACTTATTATTTATGTGTCAGTGTAATAACATATGGGAGAGGGGGTACCCATAAGTTAGTCAGCACTTGTCCTCCAAACCCATTGTATGTATACAAAATGTATGTGTTATATATATCATGTGTTATATAAATTAGACAAATAAATATGATTAAACTAACCAATACTCCAAACATTATATATCAAACAATATGTAATCGGGGTTCGCGATGAGGTATATCATAGTTAATCTGAGTAACACGTGTCACGGAATGTTCGATTAAATACCAGAATATAGGATATCCTATAATCTCATATCCCATAATATGTGAAATAAGGCGAATTATCGAAATATGAAATACAACGAAAAAGAGAAATAGGATATACAGCGAAATAGCGGAATAGGAAATGCAGCGAAATAGCGGAATACGAAATGCAGCGAAATAGCGGAATAGGAAATGCGGCGAAGTAGCGGAATAGGAAATAAAGCGAAATATAGAAGAAGTGTTTTAAAGACGAAGTGTGGTGTTGCAAAATCTTTCATACAAATCTCCGTTATTTCGTCCAAGTATGTTACAATAGAGTTATCACCCTTCAGATTACATATGATACTCAATTTGATATCTTATTGTGATGTAAATCAGTCAATTACCTATTGACTTGTTGATACTACCTCAACCTTACAGAGCAGCTATGACGTATGTTCTTGGCTGCAATGTATGACTCACTCTCTCTGTTAACTGGTATCCAGGATTAAGGGGGTAGGGTTATACCATTAAAGTTGTCATCATGTACTGTAGTTCTGTTCGTGATGGAGTGCTATTGACATTACCGCTTCAGTATTTGACAACGGATTGCAAGATCGAGTGCAAACGGATTCATTATACGGATTCGTACACAGCTACTTATTTTTGTTTATTTTGTAATAGGTACGAATTTGTGGTACAGAGTATGCATCCATGGTTAAAAGAGCCTTCTAATTTAAAATTTGTTTCGTGGGGATCAGCTTATTTGCAACGGAGTTAAGTTAACCAGAATAGAACATTTAGTTGTCAGTTGATTAAGTAGCCTGCCTAATAACCATGTGAGTCACAATTTGCTACCTTACCAAGCTATTTGAAGCCATTTACAAATGACACGTCCGAACACACACTGGCGTGTTCGACCTGTGATCAGCTGTAGAGTGGCCTGAGCCAGTACGTGATTAAACATTCGATTACAGAAGACTCGTTCCAGAGGATTAGTTCCGTTAATTTGTATGGCTGTGTGGAACTGATAAGAAGCGGGTCATGCAGCTCCGATGCTGGTTGTATTGGCTAATCAAGAGGGACATCGAATTCACCTATATCCTGATATCAGTTAGACACTAATGGAGAGGGACATCGGATTAACGCAGATCCTCATATCATTTAGACACTAATCCAGCAGTGGCTAACGATATATGAGTCTTGTGACTGGTGTGATTGTTGAACATCCAGTGCATATAGTGAGTTCGCTCGACCCGAAGGCCCGGTATAGCAAAGCATTGAGTTTGTGTCTCTAATAGAACGTAGCTCGTATACTAACTATAACATACTCACATATTCATTCATATTTATTGTTGATAAAATTCCACCAACACATATGTCATGTGTTATTTCTACACATTATTGTTTGCGATCAAAGGGAGACGTCGGTTTCATCTAGATCCTCATGAAAATGCTCATACCCTCTTACAACACATGTTTATAAATTCTACACAATGTGTTTTATATGTGATCTTAAACAAAATTGCATAGAAATGACACATGACATATGTGTCGGTTGAAGTTCCTCAACATTGAATTGCGGTGAATATGTGAGTTTATCATACTGGAGACACAACACTCTCAAAGGCTACCACAGAAGAAAAAAAGCAGCAGTTTTAATTGTTGTTATGCACTGTGTTTGTGTCAAAACTGGACAGCACATAATTATGTAGCACACAGTTTTAAAGCTGATCTGAGAATGGTAATATGGTAGCGTTTATAATGAACATCCAGTGCATATATATATATATATATATATATATATATATATATATATATATATATATATATATATATATCTCTCAAACCGCTACTCACCCACGGGGATACAGCCTTACACACCAGCCACGGAGAGACAGCCTCACACACTAGACCACTGCATCGGACAATCACAACTCAACCCTTTGGGCACACAGGACCGCATACCAACCCCTCGGACACACGGGACCGCATACCAACCCTTCGGACACACAGGACCGCATACCATACTCATCTGATATCGACGACCCAACCCTTTGGTCAATTTATATGAAATCACGACGAATATGTCGGGACCCGTGCTGACCTCGTGCTCTAGAAATCCAGCTGCGTGGGGTTAAATTGTAAATAGGGATGATGTGTTGACCACAATGACATGCCTGATATGTTCGTGGGTTATGCGTGTGTGGTGTCCTGGAGCCCTAAAAACGGGCCATACTAGCGATAATGTTCGGTTTGTACATAGACGAATTGAAGTCCGTGATGACCTGTTTTTACCAAATTTCAACTGCGTGGGGCGGCTTTACACTACCAGCAGTCACACTGTCTACACATATGAATCAACTAATGTGGAGGGTTATCTCTGTAGAGTGTCCTGGTACCTCGAAATTAGGTAGAAATGCCAATTTATATGAAATCACGACGAATATGTCGGGACCCGTGCTGACCTCGTGCTCTAGAAATCCAGCTGCGTGGGGTTAAATTGTAATTAGGGATGATGTGTTGACCACAATGACATGCCTGTTATGTTCGTGGGTTATGCTTGTGTGGTGTCCTGGAGCCCTAAAAACGGGCCATACTAGCGATAATGTTCGGTTTGTACATAGACGTATTGAAGTCCGTGATGACCTGTTTTTACCAAATTTCAACTGCGTGGGGTGGTTTTCCACTACCAGCGGTCACACTCTCTACACGCATGCATCAACTAATGTGGAGGGATATCTCTGTAGAGTGTCCTGGTACCTCGAAATTAGGTAGAAATGCCAATTTATATGAAATCACGACGAATATGTCGGGACCCGTGCTGACCTCGTGCTCTAGAAATTCAGCTGCGTGGGGTTAAATTGTAATTAGGGCTGATGTGTTGACCACAATGACATACCTGCTATATTCGTGGGTTATGCCTGTGTGGTGTCCTGGAGCCCTAAAAACGGGCCATAATAGCGATCATGTTCGGTTTGTACATAGAAGTATTGAATTCCGTGATGACCTGCTTTTGCCAAATTTCAACTGCGTGGGTGGTTTTCCACTACCAGCGGTCACACTCTATACAAATATGCATCAACTAATGTGGAGGGATATCTCTGTAGAGTGTCCTGGTACCTCGAAATTAGGTAGAAATGCCAATTTATATGAAATCACGAAGAATATGTCGGGACCCGTGCTGACCTCGTGCTCTAGAAATCCAGCTGCGTGGGGATAAATTGTAATTAGGGCTGATGTGTCGACCACAATGACATACCTGTTATGTTCGTGGGTTATGCGTGTGGGGTGTCTAGGAGCCCTAAAAACGGGCCATAATAGCGATAATGTTCGGGTTTGTACATAGACGTATTGAAGTCCGTGATGACCTGTTTTTACCAAATTTCAACTGCGTGGAGCGGTTTTCCACTACCAGAGGTCACACTGTCTACACATATGCATCAACTAATTGTTCCCGGGATCAAAGTAGGCATATATACCAAATTTGAGTGGGATCGGTCAAGGTCCAGAAACATGCCTAGATGAGCATATATGAGAGAGGTCAAGGTCAAGGACGCGATCGCATGTGAAATTTGACCCACCCGTATTGTTCCCGGGATCAAAGTATGCCTACATATTAAATTTTAGTCGGATCGGTCGAGGTCCAGAAACATGCCTATATGAGCATATATGAGCGAGGTCAAGGTCAAGGCTAATGTCGGGACTAGTGCTGAGCTCGTTCTGATAAGTCTGGGCTCTGTAGGGTGTTATTTTAATTACCACTGGTGCGCTGACCACAATGACATATTTATGATGTCGGTGGGTATATACGATCTGATCGCGATTTACGATCGCGATCGCGGGGCGCGATCGCGGTACGCGGTTGGCTAACAGAATCGTACATCTCTATATATATATATATATATATATATATATATATATATATATATATATATATATATATATGTGTGAGTTTGCTCGACCCCAAGGCCCGGGATAGCACAGCTAAGGCTCACAATATCCTTTTATTTCCACTATGGTCCAGTGAGCCCGATGACCCGTATTTTACCATGCACTTATGATGTATTTATTAAAGTGACATCCCGTATTTGAGCATGCACTTATGATGTATTTATTAAAGTGACATGATCTTATACATAATTACAATATTAAACAGAAATTTAATCACGCCTGGTCAATATGGCATATATACGTCACTCTATACACACACATAAGTACATGTACATCTACTAGCTGAGCTGCGTTGACAAAATAGTTTGCTTGGAGGAGAAATTTTGACGTCTGTCAAAGGAACGTGTTGACCAATAATTCAGTCATAACACTGAGTCAGTGTATTACGTAAATTACTCGTGACTTGTTCTCTGTAACGTGTGCAAATTGTTGCACACGGGACATATACTATTAAACTAACTAATATACAGATGTGTCGTTTCCCAAATATGTGGACATTGGAACCATTAGTTTAAGCATTGGTCAGTTTTCTTGACGCACGTTCTATTTTACGGACAACAGTTCCGTAATTAAATTGCAAAAAGTACGAATATTGATTATGGAATCTGATTATATCGGTCTAACTATATCATTTAACTGTGTGGACGAGAATAGCGTCAGCGTAAATTAATCATAGCACATATACGAGGGAACGGAATGGAACAGAATTTTATATTTAAACTGACACCACATGTAAGGGCGTCAACTGTTTGTCAGACATACCCTACAGACATAAAGTCGTTCACATATGATTGTCCGCTTTCTTGCAGCATGTTCTATCTTACGGATAACAGGTCCGTAATTTGTAGCGTATATATACAATCACAAAAAATATGTTTTAAATATCGAGTATTTTGCATCAGTAGGTATAGTCATGATCGACAGTCACACAGACAATCAGAACATCGATTGTGGAATCTGATAACATCGAGCTAACTCTATCATATACCTGCATGCACTCTTAAAAAAATAGGTACTTCAGAGTACCTACGTAGGTACCAAGCTTTGTCCCAGGGGGAGTACCAACTGTCTGGTACTCTGGGGTACCAAAAGTGGTACTCTGGAGTACCAAAAGTTTAGGTACTCTGGAGTACCAAAAGTTTAGGTACTCTGGAGTACCAAAAGTGGTACTCTGGAGTACCAAAAGTGGTACTCTGGAGTACCAAAAGTTTAGGTACTCTAGAGTACCAAAATGATTGGTACTCTGAATTACCTTATAAATATTTAGATTCTATCCGGGCATTGTGCATATAATACCCACTCTGCCTGTATGTCACCGAATTCATGACGCACACGACATGAAGTACCAAGAAATACACGCTTTATTGACACACCCATTATATTATATGAAGTACCGAATATAAAGACAGGTACTCTGAAGTATTTAGGTACTATGCATAGTACCTAGCAATTTGGTACTCCAGAGTACCAAACATATAGGTACTAAGTGGAGAACCTGCCCAGATACCAAGCACTCGAAATTACGAAACATGGCCGACGGCAAATTTAACAATGTGGCAATTTAGATTCCGAATGAAGCTATGGCGTTTAAACATTGAATAAAGTACAAAACCACTCCATTACATAGTGATAATGAAATAATCCGAATTATACATGCATTACTTTTATTAGTATAGAACCTTGATCGTGATTTTGTACTTAAATCAAAGTTTAAGATCTCGATTTCAGGATTCCCTGTTCCTGCATGTGTAGTAAAATTGGTCTGAATGTCCAAAAATAATTTCTTAATTTGTGTGCAATAATATTAAGTAAACATAAATCAAACATCTTGGAACTGGTCTGGATGAAACACCGATCGATCTAGAATAGCCCGATAAATAAAAAAACTACCTTGTGATAAATCGCAAACCTTTGCGATTCGCAAACAACTTTGCAACAAGTGCCGGTATATATCAGATTTAGTATAAAGGTTTTCGATTGATTACAAAATGTTTGCGATTAATCGCAATGGTTTGTGATTTATCGCCGATATATTTTCATGCATTGGCTTTAATGGACTTGAATCGTATAAATATAAATATAATCCGACAACTTCAACAGGTCTGGGTAAACCACCAATCGATCTATAATAGCATGGTTGGGCTAAAATAGACCGATCGTTCTTTGGCAGCAAGCATGCATGTGGTATAAGGCGAGCAAACCTTCGCGATAAATCACAAAACAACATTGCGAAAAATTACAAACACTTTGCGATAACGCGCAAACCTTTACGATAAATCTCAGACATCTTTACGAGGACTCTCAGACTGCGTACTGGGTGATTAAATTTTGCGAATTATCGCAAACATGTGTGAGATTTGTGGCAAATTTTTTGGTGCTAAAAATATCTTAATTTGTGTGTAAACATTATAAATCAGCCATCTTAAACAGGTCTCAGTGAACAACCTAACAATTTATAATTGAACGGTCGGGCTAAAGTAGACCGATCAGTCATTCACAGCCAGATTCAAGAATGTTCAGAGAAGCAAAACTTTGCGAAAAATCACAAACACCTTCGTGATAACACGCAAACCATTACAATAAATCTCAAACATCTTTACGATAAATCTCAGACTACGTACTCTGTGAATAAATTTTTTTATCTATCGCAAAGATGTTTGAGATTTGTCGCAAAGATTTTTTGGCACTAATGGGCTTCTGTGAATATTATAAATCAGAAATCTTAAACAGGTCTGAGTGAACCTATCAATCTATGCCCGGTCGGACTAAAATAGACCGATCAGTCATTCACAGCCAAATGCATGAGTGATGAGGGAGCAAATCTTTGCGATAAATCACAAACACTTTTGTGATAACACACAAACCTTTACGATAAATCTCAAAGATCTTTACGATAACTCTCAGACTACGTACTGGGCGATTCTATTCTGCGATTTATCGCAAAGATGTTTGAGATTTGTCGCAAAGGCTTTTTGCCGATAATGGGCTTCTGTGAACATTATAATCAGACATCTTAACAGGTCTGAGTGAACAACCTATCAATCTATAATTGCCCGGACATGCTAAAATAGACCGATCGGTCATTCACAGCCAATGGAACAAATCTTTGCGAAAACTCCCAAACCTTTGTAAATAGTGTGCGATAAGCAAAATACTCAAAATTGGGGAGACCATTACGTAACTTTGGTTAATTAACGGTTGTTTGAAAAATACCGCTATAGCGCTCACTAGTCCTCGCTACAGGGAGATTTTGAATGGGTTACCAGAATTATTATCACTCTCCAAAAACAATTGCCACGGTGTTCAGTGTTTTGTTTATCGTACACTTCCAATGCGCTGTATGAGTAAATGAACAAATACTAAGATACATGTAACACAAAGAGAGTTTAATGTATTTAATATATGATAAAGTTTGGTAAAGCCATAGCTAATAAATTATTCTCCATTCGAATCTATGCGTCAATAAGTCAACACTTGGCATTGCCTGATCACCAGAGCCATATAATGTAGAATTTCGCTAATATGGTTTCCAGTTACAGTGTATGGATGAGGTTATTTCCTAGCAAAGCGGAAATGGCCGAATCGCTCAGAATGATAACCACACATGTAGCCAGACATGTTTTGATAAGAACATGAAGCATCTGGACATTGGAATGGTCTACATGTTCATGTATGTATACAGCTAAGCTCTAATTGACCACTCCCCCTTAACGACATTGGCCACCGATATTACGAGTAGTTGCGAATGATGGTCAGTGACCAACTTTGAATGTTAATTAAATCATAAACAAATTATTAATTGAAATATTGTTTTGTGTATAGTTAATATGGTGCATGGCGCTGATGAAAAGGTGGACTGTGTGTTTACAAGGTGTCCATGTGATAAATTAGTGCGAAGTACAGTGGTCGCAAAATATTATACTGTAAGATTATCTGCGGTTGCCACATATCAACCACTTGACCATGGTTGAACGGCGGTATGGTATAACCGATGTCATTAATGCCCTACAACCTTGTTAAAGTTGGGGGGGGTGATCAATTAGAGCATAGCGGTAGTACGTTACTAATTTTGAGTTTGGTTTGTGATAAGCTATGCCAATTACAAATACAAAAAAATTTGTAAATCTTATATTTCAACTTTTATAGACATTTTTGTTCCGTAGCCCACTGTGAATTGTGGTCGGAGACGGCCGAGTCGGCCGCCGGTTCGTTAATTAGGTGCTAGTTGTTATTTTAACAGAATTCTGAGTTGGTCATTTGCAAAACCAATATATTTTATATTCTATAATTACAATCATGGGTATATAATATATGATCTTGAGCGCATTACCATTTCTGACATTGGTTTTCTTGTTGTGATTGGCTGACACTTAGTAATGCTTCGTGGATGTAACGGAATTCACCGTTATTTCTTTCAGACCATGTAATGCGTAACTTGTTTGAAAGTCTGATTTTAGCAATGGAATCGATGGAAAATCATTATAACCCAGTATTCTGTCGTAAAGTTCAGTCCCCTCACTACGCTATGTCAGACCGCTGCCGGCATGTGTATCTAACAGTTTTATTTGAAGTGTTTTGTGAGTTACAATTCATTCTGGCTTGATCTAGATAATTTTCAAATGAATATGGAAAGTTTCTCAGAATAATGCACAACGAATTGTAACCTACAAAAGTCTCAAATAAAACAATGAGTGATTTCCTCTCATTCTGCATAGCTGCTGGCAGCGTTAAGTCATGTGTATCAGGGGACTGAACTCTGCATGGAGCTCGACGTTGTGATGAATGCGTAGCGGAGACAACCCGTGGTGTATGTGGGTCCCAGCCAATCAGCGGATATCCGACAACGGAAACATCAATTATCGAAATCGAAATCGGATGACAATAATACGATTGAGAATGAACCATCTCTACAGTAGAAACAAATTAATCTCTCTCGGGCTAAGCAACCGGTGAGCATTATCTATCACCACCAGACAACCAGTAGATAATAGACGCGAAAACTTATTAGTGGATTGTCGAAAATAGGACAATTACTGGCTTCTTCTGGCAGTTTGTGAGACACACATATCTGTAACATATGAGAAACGTTCCCCATGTGCATTGAACGGGAAAGTGATATGCCATCATTCTGGACTACAATGTCGCGTTATAGTAACATCGGTATTAATCATTTCGTGGCAAAATATAGTTCCAAATAAGAAAACGTTTGTTATACCTTCATTAATATATTATATACCGTATACCCGAAGCTGGTGGGGGTGCAGCGGGGGCGAACCGCCCCCCTGTGAACGTTTCTGTCGGAAATGTTCTCATGCCGTCGGAAAATAAATGCTAACCCATGATGACTAGATTTAATGGTAGAGAGAGAGCTTAATTCCGACATGCCATATCAAATTTCCGACCATTTATCACCTTGTTCTTGGACTTAACATTAAGTTTCTTATTATCAAAGAACCCATTAATCAATGCAGACAGCAGGGAGTCTCCCAACGTTGAGGCTGCTATTCATTCTAAAAACCAGTTAACTTTATGACCTGTTGGCTCTGTGGACTTTTGCTTTATCTGATAAACCACAATATAGATCTTTATTGTTTGACAACTTAGCAGCGTGGTGCCATTAAATAGCTACAAAGTGCCAGGATTGTTATGTCATAGCAGTTTTCACAGGTGGTTTGTTTCCACATCCACATGTTTATGATTCTTGGAGTGATATGCCTTGACTCCCTATATAATAATCTGAAAATAAATGAGGATGCCGAAAACTTATACAAGTGTGTTCTAGAAAAGCTTGGCGAGTGGGGACTCAATTTCGGAGACTGTAGAGGCCAAGGATACGATGGTGCAGCAGTTATGAGTGGGACAAAATCTGGACTGCAAACTCGTTTAGGAGAGTTGAACAAACTGGCAACGTACATACACTGTAATGCACATAACCTTAATCTGGTTCTTTCCGACAGTTGTACAGATGAATCATCGAAAGGATTTTTCGACATTCTATCAGGATTGTATGACTTTATAATGAATGCCAGGAACAGGTTGTATGAACTTTGGACTCACTGTGATGAAAATGACTGTCGAATTCGTACACTGAAGAAAATGTGTGAAACACGATGGAATGCCCGGCACAGCGCAGTTAGAGCTGTGAAGGAGTTGTTCGGTGAACTTATAGCTACATTAGAATGGGTTGAGAAGAACAATACAAATGGGGGCTGTACCGCCAGTGGTTACGTGAAGAGGATGGAGTCGACAGAATTTATATTTATGCTCATTTTGTGGGAGAAAGTGTTAAGATCGTGCAATATCCTATCAAAGGAGCTTCAAGGAAGAGACATCGACATGTTAAAGGCAAAAGATCTCATCAGTGTCACGGAGGCTACGTTGAATTCGATGCGATCAGATGACTCAGTCTCGGCTCTTTTCGATAGCGTGATTAATTTCGCAGACGAGAACGATATCATTGTTGAAAATGAACTTCCGAAGCGATGCCGTAAACGAAAACGTTTCTTTGACGAGCCTGAAACTGGAATGTTCACGGGAACTCAGTTGACAGGAAAAGATAAACTCAGGGTAGTATATTTTGCTGTCCTGGACACACTGGTCGGAGAAATGGACACTCGCTTTCAACCATTTTTCAACGATGTAGCAAAATTTTCCTATCTTTCGCCCTCTCGGATTTTAGAAGAAAACGCACCTGAACAAATACATGCACTCGCCGAATTCTACAAGAAAGACGTTAACCCAAAAGCAATTAATGACGAATTCACAGACTTTCAGACTTTTTTCAAGGACTACATATCAAACGTGGAAAATCCTGACGATGTCAAAAGTCCGATTGATCTCCTTGAGTTTATTGTTGCTAACAAGTTAAGTGGTACGTTCCCTAATCTGATCACTCTGTTCCAGATATGTGTAATTCTTCCTGTCTCTTCCGCTTGTGCCGAGCGATCGTTCAGTCGAATGAAACTTATAAAAACCTATCTAAGGACCACAATGAAGGATGATCGATTGGACAACCTAATGTTCATCAGTTTGTCGAGGAAAGATATAGACTACGATAAAGTCATAGACCATTTCGCAACAACAAAAAACAGACGAAAATTGTTAGTATGGATTCATTTCGCAGTTAATGTGACAGCTTACATGTATATTCCAATTGATGTTATTACGCATAAGTGATCAGACAATAAACACCATACTGCCAGATTAATTCCCTTATGGGAATATATTGGATTAACATAACATTTCCTTCATTCTCTGTGAGGGTTATAATCGGATTTACCGTATTGTGTGTGATACACTGCCAAAAATAATTTCTTAATAAGATAAAATATCTTGAAACAAGAAAAACTATTTCCTGAAACAGGAAAATAAATCTTATTTTGGGAAATATACCCCCCAAGTCTGCTACATCAAGAAAATTTAAGAAACTCCCACCAGTCAAGAGATAGTTTTCTCAAATAAGATAGATTTTAGTCTTGAAACAAGAAACAATTTCCTTACTAAGAAAATGGCTTCAAAAATTAAATATATATTTCTTGTTTCAAGATTTTTTTTCTAAGTTAAGAAATACTTAAAGAAAATATTTCTAAACCAAGAATTAATTGTTATGTACAAATTACTGCTGTAATGGAATAACTGTAAAAGTCCAACGATAGCAAAATTGTGATAAAAATGTTATGGTAAACATTGAAAAAGGTCCAACCTGTTGATTAAATATTCTGAAATTCATATTCATACTTAAATATTTGAACTACATGTAATACTACAGCTATAGGATTATATAATTGTTGACAAGTCACTCACTGTAACAGTTTTGTTTACATAACATTGGAAAAGGTCCAACCTGTTGATTAAATATTCTGAAAATGTTATTCATAGTTAAATATTTGAACTAATAATACAGCTAGAATTATATATTTGTTGACAAATCACTGTAACAGTTTTGTTTACATGACAATAGTTTCAACAGCTGTAATTTTGTTATTGGCAATCTGTCAGTAAGTGTTTTTATCTATTTCTCAATGCTCTTAGGGATTGCTGACCTTTATACAATTTTAATAAAATTTTGTTCGCACAATATAGTGGGTCGCCATTGAGGAGGCCTCCCTTGAAATCTCCAGTTGGTGGTTTGCCACACCATCCCGAACTAGACAAACCTCTCTGGTGGCCCCTTGCATTGAACCTATTAATTAAACAGGTACTTCAAGCTGGTATATACCCCTCTTATATAAGGATGGAAGATGCTACCAATTTCAAACCGATGGTATTTCTTCAGAGTTGACTCTCTTGTATTATGAAAGCAAGCCCAATGAGGCCATGCACCTATTGTATGTTTATAATACACAAAAGACTATATCTTAGCAGAATGCATGTCTCTGATGATACAAACAATAAAATATCCAATTAATCCATAGTTGAATTTCATTTGGCTATATAGGAAAGCATACAATGTGGCTTTTATGTAGTTTCCACAAAGTATTTTAAGTAAAATATCCATCAAGTGATGTGTTCTGCCTTGTCCTATATATTAAAATGCATGCAATGGCCATGATAAATGCTTAATTTATAGGTAGAGATGTCAATCTGATAAGAAATACTGACATTTTAGGTTTGATACACCATTTCAGCTGGCTTGGCATCTTTTAAATTTGAAACCTAAGGAAATTTATTCAGCTTTGACCCTCTAAATTATGGAAGAAAGCCCAAATGAAGCCACTATTTGCATGTTAGTAACATGTATAAGGTTATATCTCAACAGAATACATGTCTCTGATAAAATGCACAATAAAATATCCATAGTTCAATTGCATTTGGCTATAGAGGGATGCATACAATATTGGTTTTATGTAGTTTCCACAGACCATTTTAAGTAAAATATCCATCAAATGATGTTTTCTACATAGCCTTGTATATTAAAATGCTTGTAATGATCATGGGAAATGTTTAATTCATTAGTTGATATGTCCATCTGATAAGAAATACTGACAATTGAGGTTTAAAATACCATTTCATGGGATTATGGGATCATAAATATCAAACTAAGGGAATTCCTTCAGATTTGACTCTCTAAATAATGGAAGAAAGCCAAAATGAAGCCACTATTTGCATGTTAATGACATGTATAAGGCTATATCTCAACAGAATACATGTCTCTGATGAAATCAACAATAAAATATCCATAGTTTAATTTGTTTTGGCTATACAGGGATGCATACAACATGGCTTTTAGGTTGTTTCCACAGACTATTTTAAGTAAAATATCCATCAAATGATGTTTTCTGCCTTGTCCTGTATATTAAAATGCATGCAATGACCATGAAAAATGTTTAATTTATTGGTAGAGATGTCCATCTGATAAGAAATACTGCCATTTGCGGTTTGATACACCATTTCAGCTGGCTTGGCATCTTACAAATTTGAAATAAGGGAATTTATTCAGCTTTGACCCTCTAAATTATGGAAAAAAAGCCTAAATTATGCCATTATTGGCATCTTTATAACATATATAAGGCTATATCTGAACAGAATACATGTCTCTGATGAAATCAACAATAAAATATCCATAGTTTAATTTGTTTTGGCTATACAGGGATGCATACAACATGGCTTTTAGGTTGTTTCCACAGACTATTTTAAGTAAAATATCCATCAAATGATGTTTTCTGCCTTGTCCTGTATATTAAAATGCATGCAATGACCATGAAAAATGTTTAATTTATTGGTAGAGATGTCCATCTGATAAGAAATACTGCCATTTGAGGTTTGATACACCATTTCAGCTGGCTTGGCATCTTACAAATTTGAAATAAGGGAATTTATTCAGCTTTGACCCTCTAAATTATGGAAAAAAAGCCTAAATTATGCCATTATTGGCATCTTTATCTATTATATATTTTGAAAGATCTGTGTGTGTGTAAGTTTATGTGTAAGTTTATGTGTAAGTTTGTGTGTTTGAAATCGATGGACTCGAAAACGACTAAGCCAATTTCAATGAAATTTGGTATTTTAGGGTATTTTCGGCCGGAGACGAACATAGGCATATTTATTTGTCCGTGCGAGGTCAACTTTTCACGTGCGGAGGTCAAATCTATTTTTACGCCGTTTTGCGCTAATATATTTCAGTTCGGTGCTCACAAATCGATTCGATATAGCGCGAATAATAAATTGCCAGTCATATAATTTGCACGGTTAGAATCTGTGTGGCTTCATCTTTCCAACGATATATAATATGTATGTATCCGTTTTAGTTATCTGCCTCAATTATTAGGGAGAAGTGGTGCGATCTTTTATCAGGATAAAATCAATGCGTAACTTCTATGACGTCGTCAGAGGTCATACAGTTAGATCACGTTAACTCTCACCCTGCCGATGCATTTGACTGTGTCGCGTTAACTCATCACCGGCCGAGGTATCCGCAAATGACATTGGGCTATATATCTCGGAAACGGGTGTAGCTATCGACTTGAAATTTGGTATGTGAATGTATCTTGCTCCGGATACGAATTTTATCGGGTCGCCGAGCACGTGCGACACCAGCTTCGCGCATGCGCAGACCAGATCTAGGAAACGGGTGGAGCAATCGACTTGAAATTTGGTTTTTGAATAGCCCGGACGAAGTCGGGTCACCTTCTAGTAACATATATAAGGCTATATCTGAACAGAATACATGTCTCTGATGAAATCAACAATAAAATATCCATAGTTTAATTTGTTTTGGCTATACAGGGATGCATACAACATGGCTTTTAGGTTGTTTCCACAGACTATTTTAAGTAAAATATCCATCAAATGATGTTTTCTGCCTTGTCCTGTATATTAAAATGCATGCAATGACCATGAAAAATGTTTAATTTATTGGTAGAGATGTCCATCTGATAAGAAATACTGCCATTTGAGGTTTGATATACCATTTCAGCTGGCTTGGCATCTTACAAATTTGAAATAAGGGAATTTATTCAGCTTTGACCCTCTAAATTATGGAAAAAAAGCCTAAATTATGCCATTATTGGCATCTTTATAACATATATAAGGCTATATCTGAACAGAATACATGTCTCAGATGAAATAAACAATACAATATCCATAGTTTAATTTTATTTGGCTATACAGGGATGCATACAATATTGCTTTTATGTAGTTTCCACTGACTATTTTAAGTAAAATATCCATCAAATGATGTTTTCTACATTGCCTTGTATATTAAAAATGCATGTAATGACCATGGGAAATGTTTAATTTATTAGTTGATATGTCCATCTGATAGGAAATACTGACATTTGAGGTTTTAAATACCATTTCATGGGATTATGGAATCATAAATATCAAACTAAGGGAATTTCTTCAGATTTGACTCTCTAAATGATGGTAGAAAGGCCAAATGAAGCCACTATTTGCATGTTTATAACATGTATAAGGCCATATCTTTGCAGAATGCTTTTCTCTGATAATAAAACAAATAACATATCTATATTTCATAGTTTGGTTGGCAAAACAGGGTGCATAACATGTGGTTTTAAAGTAGTTTCACAGACTATTTTAACTAGAATATCAATTAAATGATGTAATCTAACTTGCCCTGTGTTTTAAAATGCATACACTGACCATGATAAATGTTTAATACAAACAGCGTCCTTAATGCTGCACCAGCCTAACTCCCGTTATGAAAGGGTTAAATTAATAAACAAAGGTTGCACAGACACCCCCCCCCCCTTCAACAGCGCGGTGAGTGTGTTTTTTATGTATGTCATACCCAGTATAAGAGCCCCCCCCCCATTTCGTACGCCGTATTCCATGCCCTGTTACGAGGTACGACATATTCCGGCCCCTCTGTTAGGAGGTATTCGGTATTCCAAAAATACCGGTATTCGTATTCCAACCTTCCAAAAAAAATGATCATAAGAATAATATAAATGCGATGTTTGTCACAATAAATGCACGGTTTGACATACAGATCGTCGATCATCAATTTATATCATTTTAGACATGGACATTATGACCTGCGTTCGTACGATAATAGAGAATTTATCCATATGGCTGTTAACTGGTATTTCGTATTCCACCCTCTGTGTTAAGTGGTATTATTCCGTATTCCAGGGGGTGGGGGTGCTCTTATATGGTGTGAAGTTTACAACTAATGTGGCAGTCATGAAATTTTTAATTATTAGAACTGTTTGGGATATATACACCCCAATCACCCTGTCTCCACGTTCCTGTTGGTGGTGGCCTTATCAATCTATTGCTTCGTTGAACTTTTATTATTACAAATTTGAGCGTGTAATTTCGTTCCACTTTACAACAGGGGCAAAAGCATTCCTATTGTTTTACCTACCGGCTCAGATCGAGGCTTCGTGGATAAAAAACTACGTCCATCTTACGTTTTCATAGGATACAAATTGAAAGGATTTTAGGTAAGTGAAACTAATTAGTAATCAATTGAAGTGATTTCTCATTATGAACAGACTGTTACTAGTAAAATATTTAATCGAACTACAATTAAAAGGGCACGAATTATCCATTTTATTCAAATGAAATTTGATAGTAAATCGGCCTAATTTTGTTTCCGTGTAATATTTCAGAAAATGGAATCCGTCATTGATAAATGAACATTTTTTTGGTCAAAATAGTAACTTCTGACGGACTATGATTATATGGCATTTATGATTCATATATAAAGGTAGCCCTACACAATATTCCCAACTGCGTTCCCAACTGCAAAAACGATTTTTAATGAATTATAAATTGGCCTAAATTTTATGCTACATAAAAAGAAAAACTATCCGGGAATGGCTATTTTCGTCTGCAAAATCAAATTCTGCCATAAATGCAGTGTATTATCTGTCGACATTAATATGACAATAGTTGGAAAATAAAAAGGTCCCATTTATTGAAAATATACATGTAGCTTATAAGGAAATTGTCAGTTATGATCAGTTATACTTCATACCATTATTCTAACAAATGTCAAGGGAAGTCGGTGGCCGACAGGTAGCGTACTGGTCTCTCGTGCTATCGGACCGGGGATCGTAACGTGGTCAGGGTATTCTGACAAAAATCAGAACTCGGTCAGATACAAGTTTGTCAGGCTGAAAAGTCTCATTCGAGATCACTGAATAAAGATCCGAATGCAAAAATGCCGACTTCCCCCCATTACAACACTTGTCCAGGTATGTTGTCGTGGGTTCAGTACGCTGTCCGATCGGACGCGGACATTAATGGCTGACCCGTGTACACGCCTCAGTGTGTGCACGTTAAAGAACGCTACTGGAGTCACCACAGGGTTATAAAGTTACTCGGCCGTGGTAGCACCTGGACCTCCACATAATCCTCAGCACATTGAGGGCGATGGAGTATCGAGTAGATAGATAGATAGTCAATCTGATAGAATTCCCACAATCTCTTTAATATTGTCATGCCATGGCCAATTTAACACTAAGTGAACGTTCAGATTACCACGATACAATTGTAAGTAGGTAAAAAATAATATCATGCACTGTTCTATTTAAAAGCGAAATTGTGGCGTATCCTTGGTTATCCCCATTTGCGACGTAATCACTAATCAGTCATGTGTATGTAAAAAGTGTGGCCTGAAGGATCGCATGATAGTCAATCACATGCTTTACAAAAAAACTGTGATTTCATCATGTACGACATCGTAATCGTGTGAACAAACTATCCACGATCTCGTCGATCCCGGTTCCTCCACTTAAGATTATATCTTTCATCTGTACGTTCACTGAGTGAACATTCATGATTCATATGACTACGATTCAATTGTAAGTGGACAGATTCCCATCTTGGGTAATAACCGATAGTTGGACTGCGCATGCTCACGACATGATTACGAGTTATATCAATGCAGATTTGCAAAAATTGTGACGTATCCTTGGTTACCTCCACTTGGTGAAATTTGCGTGTACGTAAAAATCGTACAAAGTAAATAGAAATATCATAGGATAGTTAATCACGTGGTTAACCACCGATATTAAATATTCTCATCTGCGATGACATCGTAACAAACTATCCATGATTTTGTCAGGCCCGATTCCTCCACTTACGATTGAATTGTGGTCTTCTGACATCTGAATCGCCGAAAATGCTAATATTGTTGGAAGAATGAACTTTACACTTGGTTTTTGAATATGTTTGCAAATTATGAAAATACATGCATCCATATCACATACATATATATGCAGCATACATGTACATGTATTTTTTCTTCAATTACAGAAATACCAGATTCATTAGCCATGGTGGATGCGGCATCATGCCCTCTCATCTTCAACATATGAAGATTGATTTCGCCCATGATTAGTCTAAGCGTCGGTCCTGTCTAGCTAGACACGTGGCAATGAACAAATGACAGGTGAAATATTACTGGAAGTCTGTTCGCCAAAATACCAGTGGTGAGTTTATAATCTACATGTATAGCTACCATGCAGATGAATATTTGTACATTGTCACCAATACATGTATATACTGCTATCCTCAAAATTATGGACCTTAAAAATGGGGGGGGGGCAGGGGGGGGGGCGGAAAAAAACTGCAGACACAGGGTGGAAAAAACTGTTTTCTTCGGTTTGGGTATCCCCCCCCCCCCCCAAAACAGCAAAAACTGCAGTTTTTTTCCACTGACCATTTGCCCGCCCCCCCCCCCCAAATCAAATCTACCGCAGCCGGACAACAACTCGGTTTGACCGGAAAGCGAAAAAAACACCGGAGCATACAATTCACGAGAAGGTGCTTGTTAACTTAGTTTAGATTATTGTGACTAAAATGGTCATTGTCTACCAGTAGAACGCAGATTTGTACCTCGTGATGTCATGACATGTACAAACGTGTATATTGGTGATCGCAACGCTATGTATGCACTTTAAAAAATGACAACTAGTCATTACCTCGACTTTGAAAAAGATGCAAATGAGATGAGTGAGATACCAGCATATAACTGTTTTCTGATACCATTGGAGGAGAAATTGTTTAATACATGGGATAGTTCTGCAGTAAAAATTTGCCAGATAAGCGATCGCAGGGTAGAATTCTGCAATCGACTGGTAGACACTGACATAGTTGGCATTATTAAGAGGGTTAATGGGGTCAATATCACATGTACACCAAGACAGTGGTTATCCAAAATTGTTTTATGTGGATTGTATTACTCATGTATATATGATTTGGATATTAAGGTTAATCCATATTCTATAAAATGAGAGAAAATTGAAGTTGTGAGTCTGAAAATACATATTTGGAAAAATATTACATGCAAATTTTTTCCGACATCCCCCCCCCCCCCCCCTAAATGAATAAGGAAAAAATTTACGTGTAAATTTTTTACGCCTAAGTACCACCCCACCCCCCCGGTACGTTGTGTCCCGCAGTTGTTTTCCGGGGGGGGATACCTGGTAATGATCGCAGTATATACGGGCAGTATATGATATCCACCACGGTATCAAGTCGATTACTGTTGTGGAGCACCATGCAGTTATGATACACCAACAAATATCACACCAAAAGTTGAAAATTAAAACAGCCACATGGATCTTGTTCAATGAACTTATATATGCATGAATAAGATGAATCACTAAATTATCTTTTCATGCTTGTTTGTGTAATGCCAATCAATGCAGCCTGACAACATGGATGGGTGGAGTTTATAAATTGACAGCCTAAACAATGTTGGCAACTTAAAAGTTCATTATGTGCTACATTTAACTCCCGTATATACAATACAATTTTTCTATCAGCGTTCCCATGTCCTATATTTGGAATAATATATACATGTACATGTAACGAAGGCCATCCGTTCCACAGATAGGAGGAAAAACACTGCATTTTATTTTCATGCATGCGAAACATGACAACATGCATATGGGGTGTAACATGACAACATGCATATGCCATATGGGGTGTAACATGACAACATGCATATGGGGTGTAACATGACAACATGCATATGGGGTGTAACATGACAACATGCATATGGGGTGTGACATGACAACATGCATATGGGGTGTAACTGTGGTATATGCAACGTTGAAACTGTACTAGTAACCATAATGAGGTGTTGGAGGTTACTGTGCTTTATATATCTTTAATACTGCAGTATTAACGGGGGCACTATACTAAGAGGTGGCCAATTACTTTGAGTATACATGTAGCCATACCTCACACATGGAACAGGGCTTGACTTATTTTTAGGTACATGGAAAAATAGGTACGCAGAGCAATACATAACACCTAGTCTGCTTCGTATATTTTACATAAATATCAACCGATTTGGTGCAGTGTTGAAGCGGTAACCTTTCTAGTACTGCTGTGTTAGAAGTTTCTGGTGTGAGACCACACAAGCCATATTTCTGAATAAATCCTGAAAAATTACCCACAATCCTGAGGTTAAGTGGTCACTTACTTTGGGCATTACTGTAATTCCCTGACATTCCCCCAATCTTTGACTAAAAGAAAATTCACCCTTTTGATATCATTTGACCATGAAATGGCCCGAAAAAAATGTTTTATGAGATTTACGTTTGTTTTTTATTTAATTTTGTTTGTTCAAGTAACATATCAAATGAGTGAAATTTTATTTTAGTCATTCATGTGGGTATTGTTAGTGGGGAGATATTTAAGGGGAGGTATCCTGTTACAACGGTATATGCTACTAGTATATGTACATAAGTATTAACTGTCATGTGGACTGTTTTTATGGAGATGTAACCGTGAGGTAAGTGGACATAACTTGTGTAAAACCCAAAGGGTTTTACATACAAGTTATGACCACTTTCCTCACGGTTACATCTCCATTAAAATAGTCCACATGACAGTTAATCCTTATATTTATATACATTTAGCGAAAAAGCCACTTTTGTAAATGTATTTAAATTGAATAGTGTATCGTGACAAAAAACAGCCCAAAGTACCCAATAGCACCCTTGGCAAAAGTTAATAGGAACAATTTCTCTTCATATTGCAACCAGATGATGTATTAAGTCAATCCTGCGCGAGTCCAAATGCTCCCAAAACATTACGCGTTCGTCTTTCCAAACCCAATGACGTATGTATGGTGTTGTGAGCTTGGTGTCATGAGCCGTTGCGCATTCACCGAGAAATAACTGCAACTAGCCACGTGGGCGCCGACCAATCAGTATGCTGGATTTAGTGATGACAACACTTAGTATGTAAATATATGTATTTGTAGCTGATTCTGACCAACATGCAGCGTTTGAATGGATAACATTACTGTTATAACTGCCCCTCCCCCCCCCCCCCCCGGTGATTAATTTGGACCGTACATCTTAATAATATGTACATGATTAGTCATTCCGCTTTTCTGATGTCATTACAAGCATTCAAATCTTATTTTTCAGACAGGAGGAGCTGCCTGACTGGATTGAGACATACACATTTCATTCAAGGCATGATATCTGACAACCAATCATAGAATCATGTTTCCTGAGTGTTTCTTGCAGATAATGATTACCCTTGATACCAATATTATTAATTCTGTCCAGGACTGGATGAGGAAGGATTTCAAATGTTATTCGGTGTACATGTAACGGATACATGTAATCTAGATGTTATCGGTATTCGTCCATGCATGACATAATGTGAGTTGTTGCTTTGTGACAGTCCTGGCTATATACATGTACCATATGTATGCCAATGGACGGTATGCACTGAATCCAGTACTGTGCAGCGAAGGGGAGGCTTTAATATATAACCAAATGATGACCAATGTCTTCATCAAAGGCAAAAATGACACATCAATTCCTTCCTTGATGGAGACCGATCAGTGACGTCTACATTTTATCAGACTTAGTGGTGAAAATCTTGGCAAGTGAAGTTAGTGAATTCAATTCTACAACATACATGTACATGTATGCTTCTGTATGTACCTGTATGAGTCTCAGAAAATGTGCACTATGGCATCCAGTGTATGCATAACCTTTGTTATACCGTACTTCATACTACATTGACCAGAATTTGGAGGTGTACCAGTTTCATATCTCTACACAAAGCACAACAGTACCCATGGATCAGTCTCAAGCCTTGTTTCTGAGCTTGTCTGAAGGATATGAACTTTTAAAGATATATTATGCACTTGTTCTGGTGCGTGAAACTGATCAGTTAGTACCAAGGCGCTATGCCAACTGGAATAAGGTAGCATTCTACTAACATAGCCGAAAATCGAAAGCAAATCAACCGTAATACTCCATAGAAAACATTGTCTGAACTACGCTCAATTGTGAATATTTACTACTCGATTCGGGGCGCATCTATCGGCGATAATATAACGAAAACGAGTTCGCCTTTGATAGTTACTGCATTTAATTATGTATACGAATGATGGTGTGTGTTGTTAATTTGGATATAATGTTTGTAAAAAGTACTACTTTTAACAAGATTATTCTCCATTTATATTTTATCACCCTATTGGAGTGTTTCACATCACTTCAAGTGACACATTATTGCAGCATGTCAATATAATCAGATTCATGTACATGTACACACATACAGGCCTTAAAATCCATCACAGAATACAAATATTCTGATGTTCCTTTATCTTTGTCAACCTGCTGTATCACCAAGTAATCTGTACAAGGAGCTTAATGTGGCTTAGACATAGAGCACATTCATTTGTTGCATATATTCTGTTGAGTATACAAGGAGATGGTCTCATAAATGGCCGGATTTAGTGTACCCTTTAATGCTTGTAATACATGCATGTACTAGTACCTGTTTAGACCAAGTTTTCCCTGTCCACAACTTGTGGTATCGGTTGGGTTGATGCTGTTTTGGACCGAGTCCCATCCCGATACTCTTCTATAATGGACTTTACGCCCAGAATTGTGGGTTGAAGTTATCTTGATTGTAGCACTACCAGTATTTCGTCAGATTAGGTCAAAGTGACGCTTTTTTATAAGAACATAGAGGGCAGCCTTTCCCAAGCGTGATGATTTCAAACCTGCATATACTTAAAGTAATTGACCATCTCTAACGTGGTGTTACCCAGGTAATGCTGTGGTATTACACTGCAGTAATTTCCAACACCATGGTAAGGTTGTCACTTGAACACAAAACAGCACCACGATGGATGCGGTATGCAATTAAAATGCAGTGATTCTCCTTATATCTTTGGAACTTAAAGGAATGGATGGCCTTCGTTATAGGTTATAATTTATAAATAACATTTACAAAAAGTTTCCCAAGAATATACTAATAGTATAGGATAATGTTCATATGAATGCGTTATTATCCACAAAACACACTTTGTGTGAGTCAATCGTTTGTTTATATACAGCAGTAAATAGTGAGCGATAAGCAAAACACTCAACACCGTTGCGATTGTTTAATTGAGCGATTCATGGTGACCCATTCAACACTTCAAAATCTTGAGAGGTTATAGAAGAGTAGCCGGACAGGACTCGATCCAAAACAGTTTCAACTGCAGTAATGCTCTAAGTAATCAACTCCTTAACCACAGCAGAATTATGGGTAACTTTTCAGGATTTAGTTGGAAATATGGCTTGTTGCCATTCATCGGAAAGCTCTCAGAGAGCTTTCTGATGAATGGCAACAAGCCATATTTCCGACTAAATCCTGAAAAGTTACCCATAATTCTACTGTGTTTAAGGAGTCGATTATACTCTGGGCATTACTGTATTCGATATCTCAAGCTGTTGCATACCGAAAAGACTTGGGCTAGTACCTGAACAGTAAACCTGCAATCTGCATGATTCATGAAACAGCTATTGAAACCATGCTGTATATACTTAGAATTACACAATTTTGTTTATGGGTTTGTTGATATGACACGAGTGCTAGCGCACAATGACGGAATGAACAGCACACCCTAGAGTTCTATCTTTCCTCAATGGCACAATTGCTGTATCAACAAATCCATTAATACAAGTGTCTTTCTGTGTTTATTACACATCACCCGTCCTAGAATATGTGCATTTAAAAATACAGGGTTATGATGTTTATTAAGGCACATACAGTGCTTGTTTTGTCATGTGTGATGATTTTTTATCCTATCGTTTGAACTGGATACTCAAATAACATAAATTGTTATATATTATTTTTGCAACCGACAGATTTGAGGTAACTCTTTCTATAAATATATTGAAAATCATGTGTCGGGATGTAATATTAGCAATCAATATATTTTTTGTTGCGTATATAGGTTTATACAATTTTAAGAGGCAGAACAAGATACAGGTACTTTGTATAGTTTCATTTCGCGAATGTACACAGTATCTTGTTTGGCCACTTGCAATTTTAGAAACCCATAACTGTAACGAGAAATTGTTGACTGTATATTTAAAGTTTAAAGGTACGGGAGGCCTTGGCGGTGGGTATGCTGTGAAAATATTTCCACCGGTCAAAAACCGCCACAAACAGAAAGAATATTAAAATGCAGACAGACTTTGTCCGTATACAAATAAGAAATATCGCATAAACAGTATGTTATTGTCATATGTTTGACCATTCTTATGTAAACAAAAGCATAAAAAGGTACTTTCCTGGTGTTTGTTTATATTATGATGGTAAACATAAAGAGCGTTCATTGTTGCTGAATTTTGATATGGAACGAATAAAGAGCATTTATATCATTTGTGTGTGATTAGCCAGTAACACTGTGCTGCCTTCTGTAACACAATCAGGCTCCTGCTTAGGTAAAATATAGTAGGTCTTTATGATAGCATGCTGTTTACGCGATGGTCATGTTTATATGAAAAAAACTGTATGCGTTTTAATGTTTTTCTGTTTACGGTGATTGAAACAAATATGAATATTTTCGACAACTAAGGCCTCCCGTGCCTTTAAGCCCCCTTATTGGCTCTATTATACATTTAACAATGATATTTACAAGTTTTTATATTCAGAATAAATGTCAATTGTATATTTTAAAACACAATTGAAATTATATATTAATTTAAAATTAAATGTTTTTCTTAATTAAGAATTGTTTTCTAATATATCTTTCCTAATTGGGGAAAATATTCCTAGTTAAGAAAACTTGTTTTCCTCACTTAGATTTATTTTCCTGCTTGAGAAAATCTCATTCTAGAAAAAATTGGCATCACTTAAGAAAAAATATCTTGACGATATTTCTTACTATAGAAAATATAATTTCTTGTTCTAGATTAATTGTATAGCTTTCTTAAATTTCTAGCTATTCTCCCAAGATAATCGCAGTATCTTAAACTTATCTTATTTCAAGAAAAATAAACTTATGTGAGAAAAACAATCTTTCCTACATTAAGAAAAAAAATCTATACTAAGATTTTTTTACTAGGATTTTCTTACTAAGATTACTGTGTTTTCTTAAAGAAATTTTCTCAGACAAGAAATTATCCCACCCTTTCATTTCTTGACCTAGAAAATATGTTTTTCTTATTTTTCTAGCTATTCTCCCAAGATAATATCTCATTTCAAGATTTTGTTTTTCCTGAATTGAGAAAATATTTTTGGCAGTGTACAAACTGTTCTTTATATGTGACACGTGCCTTGCAACTGGACAAAATGATAAAGACCAAAGGTGAGCTAAAATTAACTTAATTAAATTAACTAATTGGATATTATTTAGATGCTATACATCCATTCATCGGTGTTAAACCGGGGAGTATTAATGCATGTTTCATTCTTTTTTCCCAGAATGTGTAACATAATATTTTTGAATGCCAAACTGCACCAGAATGTACAATTTCAATTATGAAAATTCAAAAAATTTCAACTTTGGAAGGGGGGACACCCCCCTTCGATACCACCCCCCCCCCCCTGCTCGGCGCAGAGCGCCGAGATATCCGCGCAGGCGCGGATGTTGTCGGAAATTTTAGATCTTCGCCCCCTCGTATCACTTCAAAATGAGTCGTCTGGCTTCGGGCCTGTAATATACATCTTTCTGGGACACATAAAGGTAAGAAAGGTACGTACTCACACTGTTCAAATTATTTGACACCATTTTATCTTGTCCAGTGGTGTCAGTGAGTTGTCCGATGGCCACCTCTGATGTAATCCTGAACGAGCAATATTGTCGTGCCCGGTTGTGAAGCGTCTCGGCTAACGATGTAAATGTATGCATTTGTAAGCTTCTTTTAAGGATTTTATCTTGTTAAAAAGGCATAAAGCTCTAGTGTGGTCATGTGATATGCACATCTTCTACTCGGTATGTTGGGATGTAAGATTTTATGAAACTCGTTTGATAAACTTGAATCAAATTTATCAAACTCGCTTCATAAAATCTTATATCCCAACAAAACGAGTTGGAGGTCCTCTATATCTCTTAGTTGTGAATTATGAAGCATTGTGGGTAAATAACTGGGGAAGTCGTGAGCTGAATCTCTATCGCTTGACGGACACTCCCGTAGTCTGTATCTGTAGTGGGTACAGTGTAGTAACCAATTTTAGTTTTAGGCGCACTGAGTGGCTGTCCAAATCATTATAAGAGACACATCCCAGGATGAGAACATACCAATTTCAACGTAAATGACTACAATTGAAAAAAAAAATCAAACAAAAATAATACTTCTGAGTATTATTAACCCCCTTTTGGAACATACTCACTGTCCTGCCACTAAGGACGGATGAGCACAGTACACCTTAAAACAACATATACTTTTGAACTATATGAATTCGAAGTTGAGAGAGACTAGCAACAATCAACCTTTACCATTTAACGTTAATACCATATATAATTGTTCAATGCCATGTTAAATTTTTTTTTATTTCACTTGATTGTATGGTGACCGGAAGAGAAGTAGCATATAAGTAGCCCGCACTTGTTCTTCAATCTCGTTGCCAATTCTATGTATTTATATGCAAACTAGCCGATGAGCCCGACGTTGTCCGGGCTATTCAAAAACCAAATTTCAAGTCGATAGCTCCACCCGTTTCCGAGATCTGGTCTGCGCATGCGTGAAGCTTGCGTCGGACGGTCTCGGCGACCCGATAAAATTCGTATCCGGGGCAAGGTACATTCACATACCAAATTTCAAGTCGATAGCTCTACCCGTTTCCGAGATCTGGTCTGCGCATGCGCGAAGCTTGCGTCGCACGGGCTCGGCGACGCGATAAGATTCGTATCCGGAGCAAGATACATTCACATACCAAATTTCAAGTCGATAGCTCCACCTGTTTCCGAGATCTCGTCTGCGCATGCGCTGCACGGGCGCCGCACGGGTTCGCCAATACGACAACGTCCACCGCCTGGTCAAACTACACACACATACCAAGTTTCGTCCCGATCGGTCGAGCATCGTAGATTTGTATAAATGACAAACATACAAACATACATACAAACAGAGGTCTTCAAAATATATATCAGACCATCCGATGAGCCCGACGTTGTCCCGGCTATTCAAAAACCAATACGACAACGACGACCGCCTGGTCAAACTACACACACGTACCAAGTTTCGTATGCGCGAAGCTGGCGTCGCACGGGCTCGGCGACCCGATAAAATTCGTATCCGGGGCAAGATACATTCACATACCAAATTTCAAGTCGATAGCTCCACCAGTTTCCGAGATCTCGTCTGTGCATGCGCGAAGCTGGCGTCGCACGGTCTCGGCGATCCGATAAAATTCGTATCCGGGGCAAGATACATTCACATACCAAATTTCAAGTCGATAGCTCCACCCGTTTCCGAGATCTCGTCTGTGCATGCGCGAAGCTGGCGTCACACGGGCTCGGCGACCCGATAAAATTCGTATCCGGGGCAAGATACATTTACATAGCAAATTTCAAGTCGATAGCTCCACCCGTTTCCGAGATCTCGTCTGCGCATGCGCTGCACGGGCGTCGCACGGGCTCGCCAATACGACAACGACGACCGCCTGGTCAAACTACACACACGTACCAAGTTTCGTCCCGATCGGTCTAGAATCGTAGATTTGTATTAATGACAGACAGACAAACAAACAGACAGACAGACAGACAGACAGAGATCTTCAAAATATATATGAGATATGGCGAATAAATATGTTTAAACCACTGAGTGGAGGATGGTGTTGGTTCCGTTGAGGACCCTGATGGTGCTGTGTCCTCAGGTGCAGTGATTCCATCGTTGCGGAGTGCCTGTAAGAACAACTCTGGGTCACTGTTGCACACGATCCGGTCTTCCAGTTGGTTCCAGTCCAGGATCGATTGTTAACCCTTTACCCAACAAACCGGCCAAAACCGGCCAAATAAAGCTTCAACAGCCTAAAATATCTTCGGTCTGTCTCAGTAGAACCATACAAATATGGATATCATTGGAACCGGCTTCTTGACCACATTGTGATAGTTACAGTTATGCCCTGTGCCAATGCATTCTCTTATATATGCGAGTCGACCATATAGGTCGCCTCGCATATATAAGAGAATGCATTGGCCTAAAAAAAATCTTTTTTTAACACTTTTTACCATTTTTTCTTACATTCTTTAACAATTTTATAATTTTTAATGTGTTAAGCCAATGCATTCTCTTATATATGCGAGGCGACCTATGGTCGACTCGCATATATAAGAGAATGCATTGGCACAGGGCCCTTCTGTTGGGTAAAGGGTTAAAGAAAGAATGTTTGAATTGGTTACAGCTAGTACACCGTGGCTCGAAAGCTCTTACATTTTTACATTCTTCTTTTTCGACGATGTTTGTTGTCACACAGTCTACGAATTTTCTGGCTGTGATGTTCCTGTCTGATTTCTTTGGTGTCAGATTGTCATTTGCGTTTAGCGCTGGCACCATCCCCTCAACTATCTTGTGAAACTGGACGAGGGGCTGTTCTCTTCGTCGCTCCTCCAGAGGTTATAGGTCGAGTTCCTCTAGCATGGTGGTGACTGATGTTCCTTGGCGACTATAATTATAGTCCATATTCTGGTTCCTCTTTCAAGTGGTATATTCTATGGAATAAGTTGTGATTAATGTGATATGGGCATTCGAAAATTAAGTGCGCCTTTAAATGGATAGGGAATTATATTTACAAACACGAACAATGACGGCATCACGTGACACAGGGACTGCATCAATCTCTACCAGTGGAGTATCCACACCTGGTCAAGTGGTCCTGCTAATATGCTATGATGCTGATGGTTCTGCTGAATCGCTATGATGCTGGTAGGACAAACTGATGCCGTTACGAAACATTACCGTTATTTCATCTATAGTTGTCATTTTCGAGGTGTTTGGCTAATCGTAGCGATTTGAAAAAAAACCATCGTCCGTATGAAACATTCCAGAACTTATACATTTTTGAAAATTTGACTAATAATGTGCTGTTACAGCTATCTTGAGACTTGAACAGAATGCGTTCGTTTCCGTGAATGGAAATATTCTGTGCAGACCGACAAGCCTGCAAATAGTGTCTGTCATTTGCAGAATGAGGTCCCAGAGGTGCATTTAGTGACGCTATCTCAAAACAGTGGGCTAGCATCGCAAAATTCACCCTCTGGTGGCCTCATTTTGCTGAGGCCTTAACTGGTATGGTAGACCTAGGGTCAGATTGAAGTTCCCCAGTTGAAGTTCACCCATTCGGCTCCTCGATTATGCATTTTATCATCTGCAAATTAGGGGATATAGAAACTTTCCAGAAGACAAAAAGTGAGTAAAAACAATGTTAATTCGAGAATAGATATGCTTCCCAGAAGATGGGGCCTAAGCAGAATGAGGTCCATAGATGGTGAATATGGTGATGCTAGCCCACTATCTGTGATAGCGTCACTAATCTAACCCTCTGGGACCTAATTCTGCAAATGTCAAACCACTATGTCTGCGCCGGTGAATATCCATCTTGATGATAGTCGATTTTCAACCAGTATAAAAATATTACGAAATATATATATGTTTTTGAATGTTTTATGCCAATAATGTCTGTTTCCAGATATGTTCATATCGGTGTGACTAAACACCGCCCGGACCAGCCCGGACCAGCCCGGACCCCCATATGGACTATATGAGTGATTGTAAGGCCAATATAAGTGCAGGGGTGTCATGGAAACCCACTCAGGGTCGCTATTAACCCTCAAAATGCCGGCATCGGCGAAAATGTTCGCCGTGAAATGAAGCTAACAGCCCGGACCGCCCCTGCTGCGTCCAGGTGGGATTTTAGTATCCATACCTGTGCGGGGGTGTTAATGAAAACCAAATACGCACGGAGAGTGGTCAAGGTCAAACGGAAGTGCCGCTTATTAACCCCTAAACTTCCCAGATTCAGCCAGAATTAAAAAATTGCGCCCACAATAAACAAATTCACAGCCCGGACCCCCTTAATGTCCTCGTACTTCTAATAACTCCTTACATATGTGTTGTGGAACTACCCTCGACTACACTCACGAAGATACAAGGGCGAGTCGCCCACGAATGCCTGGCAATTAACCCCCAAAATGCCGCCATCGCCGATTATGTTTACCGATAACGACGCTGACAGCCCGGACCAGCCCGGACCATCCCAGTCCAGCCCGGACCCCCCATATGGACTATATGAGTGATTGTAAGGCCAATATAAGTGCAGGGGTGTCATGGAAACCCACTCAGGGTCGCTATTAACCCTCAAAATGCCGACATCGGCGAAAATGTTCGCCGCGAAATGAAGCTAACAGCCCGGACCGCCCCTGCTGCGTCCAGGTGGGATTTTAGTATCCATACCTGTGCGGGGGTGTTAATGAAAACCAAATACGCACGGAGAGTGGTCAAGGTCAAACGGAAGTGCCGCTTATTAACCCCTAAACTTCCCAGATTCAGCCAGAATTAAAAAATTGCGCCCCCAATAAACAAATTCACAGCCCGGACCCCTTTAATGTCCTCGTACGTCTAATAACTCCTTACATATGTGTTGAGGAACCACCCTCGACTACACTCACGAAGATACAAGGGCGAGTCGCCCACGAATGCCTGGCAATTAACCCCCAAAATGCCGCCATCGCCGATTATGTTTACCGATAACGACGCTGACAGCCCGGACCAGCACGGACCATCCCAGTCGGAACACCGCGAAAAAGACAAATTAAACAAAAATAACGGTACTTTTTGTTAACAGCATCAGTTTGCACCAACATCATCATCACAACAAATCAGCAGGACCAACCGCATCATAGAACGTTAGCAGGACCAGTGGTGGTCTCTTACCGATATTACCGATAACCGAGAGAGGTCAGCGACGGTGTGTGAGAGCTTGGGACTGCCAAACATTCGACAAAAAGGAGACAACGCAAGCGATAAATGATATTTAACAATAACAACCGCGGAAGGAAATGTTGACAGTGTTACAATTATATCGTATATACGGCGACCTAAATATAACTGGATGAGTGAACCCATGTCCTACACTGCAGTATCACTGGGTATAGAAATTACTATGCGTGACCCATTAATGCGTGTAGCGATGGGGACACACGTGCTATTTTTACCCAGTGTTTTGAGGGAAATGTTTTGACGTTGTTTACCTTTCTGCTGCGCTGTTAGATTTCGCACATAATAACGTTGTATGAAGACTTCACTCAGGAAGTCGCTACGGATTGACACTGTATCCCGGCCAGAGTGAGTACATATTGATAAATCTCGCCTTCTGTATGTTCATTATTAGCTCAACTTACTTTGTAAGTTTGAGCTATTGGATCCTATTGCCATGGTTTGGCGTCCGTCGTCCGTGTGTCCGTGTGTGCGTGCGTCCGTGTGTCCGTCAACAATTTCCTTTGGCGCGGGCTACATGTCATACCGTTGGTCTGATCTTTATGAAATTTGTCACGAATGTTGACATTGACATGTACATGTAGATGGGAACGAGTCATTTTGGTGTCATTCGGCCAAAATACATGGCCGCTGGCAGCCATCTTGGGTTTCAAAATTCAATCCATTGGCGCGGGCTACATGTCGTACTGTTCGTCTGATTATAATGAAATTTGTCATGGATGTTAATATTGACATGTAGATGGGAACGAGTGATTTTGGGGTCGTTCGGCCAAAAAACATGGCCGTCAGCAGCATCTTGGATTTTACTCTTTGCATGACTAAATCCTTTGTCGCGGGCTACAGGTCGTACCTTTTGTCTAATGTTTATGAAATTTGTCATGAACGTTTCCATTACCTTGTAGATGGGAACGAGTCATTTTCGGGTCATTCGGCAAAAAAACATGGCTGCTGGCGACCATCTTGGATTTCAAAATGCAATCCATTGGCGCGGGCTGCAGGTCGTACTGTTCGTCTGATCATCATGAAATTTGTCATGGATGTTAACAATGACATTTGGATGGGAACGAGTGATTTTGGGGTCGTTCGGCCAAACAACATGGCCGCCAGCAGCCATCTTGGATTTTACTCTTTGCATGACTAAATCCTTTGGCGCGGGCTACAGGTTGTAGCTTTGGTCAGAACTTGATGAAATTTGTAATGGATGTTAACAATGACATGTAGATGGGTATGAGTCATTTTGATGTCGTTCGGTCGAAAAACATGGCCGTCAGCAGCCATCTTGGATTTTACTCTTTACATGACTAAATCATTTGGCGCGGGCTACAGGTCGTAGCTTTTGTGTGATGTTTATGAAATTTGTCATGAACGTTGCCATTGACATGTAGATGGGAATGAGTCATTTTGGGGTCATTCGGCACAAAAACTTGGCTGCTGGCAGCCATCTTTGATTTAAAAATTCAATCCATTGGCTTGGGCTACAGATCGTACTATTCGTCTGATCATTAAGAAATTTGTCATGGATGTTAATATTGACATGCAGATGGGAACGAGTGATTTTGGGGTCGTTCGGTCAAAAAACATGGCTGCCAGCAGCCATCTTGGATATTACTCTTTGCATGACTAAATCCTTTGGCGCGGGCTACAGGTCGTAGCTTTGGTCCGAACTTCATGAAATATGTCATGGATGTTAAGAATGACATGTAGATGGCAACGAGTCATTTTGGGGTCGTTCGGCCAAACAACATGGCCGCCAGCAGCCATCTTGGATTTTACTCTTTGCATGACTAAATCCTTTGGCGCGGGCTACAGGTCGTAGCTTTGGTCCGAACTTCATGAAATTTGTCATGGATGTTAACATTGACATGTAGATGGGAAAGAGTTATCTTGGGGTCGTTCAACCAAAAAAACATGGCCCCGCCAGCAGCCATCTTGGATTTTACTCTTTGCATGACTAAATCCTTTGGCGCGGGCTACAGGTCGTAGCTTTGTTCAGATCTTCATGAAATTTTTCATGGATGTTAACAATGATATGTAGATGGGAACGAGTCCTTTGTGGGTCAATTGGCCAAAAAACATGGCCGCCAGCAGCCATCTTGGATTTTACTCTTTGCATGACTAAATCCTTTGGCGCGGGCTACAGGTCGTAGCTTTGGTCCGAACTTCATGAAATTTGTCATGGATGTTAACAATGACATGTAGATGGGAACGAGTCATTTTGGGTCAATTGGCCAAAAAACATGGCCGCCAGCAGCCATCTGGGATTTTACTCTTTGCATGACTAAATCCTTTGGCACAGGTTAGACATTTCAATTAGCACCTTTCCTGTCTAAAATACTGTCACCCACAAAATTATTCCCGTACCTAAGTTGAGCTACAGTGTCATTGACACTTTCATTGGGTGATAAAATATATTTTAATTGATTTGCACTAATTATATGTGTAGTTATAGTATACTAGAGTCGTGGATCAAGCTACCGTTATGTAATGTCAACTTCAGCTAGCGTCACCAAGTTCACCATCTGGGAACTTCGTTCTGCTGAGGTCTCAACTGCTATGGGATACATATGATCGGGTGTATGATCATATTGAAGATTTGAAGTTCCCGCGTTTATACTGGTGATGTTCACCCATTAGTCACCTCGATTATGCATTTTATCCTCTGCAAATTAGGGCAATCCCGCTGTGCGGGATATCGTCACTAAACGCATCTTTTGTCCATCTCAAATGTCATATATGAAGCGGTTGTCTGGGAATTAAATGAGCCATATGATTAAACAGAAATGACATTTAACTGGCGGCTGGGATGGCAAATTGGCAACTTTTTCTATAAATTTATTTTATTCCGGAATTACAACACTTGACCTAGTTTTTAAAAATCAATATAAAATTCAAAAATAAATACATCAACTTTATTTTGGAACAAACCCCAACCGACCTGCCAGATAAATATGAATTGTTTTTAATACCACACAAAATCACACCCATAAATATATGCAACTTTTGCTGGAGATATTTGTATGGAAATCCCCATTCATAATTGGTCATTTGACCTCCTAATATCGAGTTACGTTCACTTCCGGGTGTCCACCAATCATGAGATGATATACGCCCTATTGTTCATCAGGTCTCCCGAATTATAAAAGGGTGCGAATCGTGTCGCACCACCCTTAATTTGGGCATAATACACGACCCAATAGACAGCCAATACGCAAATGATTATAGATCAAACAATATTTAATCTGGGTTCACGATTATATAGCGAATGGTATTCCACTGGATACAGGAAGGGACTCTCTACCAAATATCCATCTGATTTATAAGAAAGTCAAATGTTCGGACACCGATTTTCGAATACAACGCAGGCGAACATAAACTCTTCAAAATTGTCTCAATTTAATAAGACGAAAAAATATAAAACGTCTAATTAAGGTCGTCCTTTACTATTAACATCCAGTACCGACCGTAAACGCTCTTTATAATGGATTGCCGCTTGAATGTAATTCAAAATGAGTATCTGATTTAATCGATGTGGGTAAAATAGTAGGAGCCAAATTCGCCAATTAAAGAAATATCCGTAAAGAGCGATTTTAACAACATTCCTTAAACCGAAGAAGTTATTTTAAAGATTTCAAATGCAATCACAAAATCGCGTGGCACATGGTACTCATATTGAATGCCAATCGCTATCTAATCGTGAACCTCCGGTTAAATTTTGATCGATATATAATACTCAGATTGAACACCAACCGCTATCTAATCAATCAAATTAAGGATCAGGGGACGTCGATTGCAGAAATTATTCCCTGGCTGGTCGGCAGGTCAGCCTAACATGCCACTCAGATGGTCACATTTGTATCACAATGCTGTAAGCACGATTGCTTGGCTGACTGGACAAGGTCATGTTGTGGCAGCTTATACAGTTGAGCGGTATGGACTGTTTCCCCCAACGGCTGAGATTAATCTTAAGTAATATCCAATTAGCCACTTATATTCGTTGACATAGAGGAGTTGGGATTTGGTGTGCGCGTTTTGTGGTGATTTTATTAGGCATGCGAAGAATAATTTTGACACAAATACAATTTTTTTGAGGATCAAAATGACCAGCTATGACCTTTTTCTAGCATGTCACGTGATGTGTGATGAGTAAGAGCACTCAGGTACAACTGAAATCCGGCTGTTATGAAGCCAGGGTAATAACAATCCCGTATCCTTATGTATATTTCATAATTCGACGTTCGGTCTCGCTCTCGCTAAATTCGTACATGACTCGCAATATCACACCGACAGGATCCTTCCGACATCTTTTGCATAAGGAGGAGTACTTCTCGAGCTACACAATTTTCAACTGTTGAACCAGGGGGGGGGGGTCGAAAAAAAAAAATTGCAACATATAGGGCCTAGGGGGTGGGTCCCCCGCGGCCGGACCATTTTTTAAAAATCCACTTTTTGTCATTTTTTTCACCGATACAAGAAATTTGAGTTTTGCTATGTCTTCAGTGGCCACTTAAGAACATAATATGTATAAGATATTGGTTTTATTTGCTTTGAAACTCATTATTTCTGTTTTCATTTTAGTGGGCGTGGCACCTAAAAATGGAAAAAATTTGCACAAAAAAATTCCAATTTTTTTTTTCATTCTTTTTGTTTTTTTGTGTAGTCCAAGGGTAACTAAGGCCATTTTCAGCGTGATATGTTTGACTGACCCCCCCCCCCCTGGTTGAACATATAATTTCCACACTACCCCACTTTTGACGAAAAGCCGAAATCAGCCACAATATCCCTGCGTTCTTTGGACACGATTGCGCTTTACACTAAGAAACACACCCATCTTTACCTGCCATCAGTATTATATTCCTTGAATTAGTAAATGTATTTGAACTATCATATAACAATCCTCAGAGGGTAAATTTAGTTGCGCTACCCCACACAGCGGGCTATCGTCGCTAAATTCACACTCTGGGGACCCCACAACAATCGCGCGCCACGCGCCCGGATGATAACATGAATAATATATGACACCAATTAATTGAACTTGGTCTGCATTTGAAAAAGTCCCGGTCAAGTTCGAATTTGGGTCTCGACCATGCGTGTCGAATTCCAGAGTGATGCCCTGTTTCGGCTTAGAACTTGCTCATTGTGTTGTTATCCGGTTGATAACTTGATTACAGTTAACCGATAGCTTCCATATATGGTATGCGAATATAGTTAGGGAGCCCGCATATGTTCTATTTACACTTTTGCGTACAAAAGGTTTGACCCCCTAAAGTTGGTACCAATAATGGAACATTCTGAAAAACCGATTTCTTAAGTTGCGCATTCCTGGGGTTTAGGGGCCGCTGAACCCCAAAAAGTGCCAAAAATCACTTCTATTTACACTTCCGCGTACATCGATGAATTTTGGTTTGATGATACTCCTAAGTGTACTGATTAAGAAAACACAACTTAAGAAAGGGATTTTCCTGGGGTTTTCAGATAAGAAAGGGGGTCCCATGCTGAACCCCAAAACGTGATTTTTCACTTTTTTTTTATACTTTCGCGTACATCCATAATTTTTTATCTCAAAGTACTTTGATATATACTAATTATAAAAACACAACTTAAGAAGCAACTTTTCCTGGGGTTTTAAGATAAGAAGGGGGTCATCGGGTCACCCCTCAAAACGTAAAAAATCACTTTTATTTACATGATTGCATTCCTCCAACGTGTGTGTATGTGCGTACACCCCTGGAACGTTGCACTATTACAACCAATACATCCCTAAATCGATACGATCAACTTAAGAAATATATATTCATGTAGTTTTCTGATAAGAACGAGACTTGTTACCCCCCCCCCCCCCCCCCACAACCCGATCCATTTTCTAGAGCCAGTTTTATGAAAATTATAGCGGGAAAATCTAGTAAAATGTATACAAATGTATATATTTTCGTGAAGCAAAGACATAATGAAACTTTGGGCCAAAATTTTCTAGAGCCAGTTTTATGAAAATTATAGCGGGAAAATCTAGTAAAATGTATACAAATGTATATATTTTCGTGAAGCAAAGACATAATGAAACTTTGGGCCAAAATTGAAACTCACCATCCAAGATGGCCGCCAAAATGGCCGCCAGAAGTTGAAAATGACATTTTTTCACAAATATCTTCTAGATCAATTCATGCTGTTTGGAACTGGTTGAGTAATGCAACTTTATTTTGTGTTTTGTTTTTTTTGTATATTAACTGATAATTAGAGCAATTAAATGTGCAATTATTGGGATCCTAACCCCTTCCGATCCCTCAAAAATTCGATTTTACAGAACGCAGTACAAAATTTTAAAAAAAATCACAATTGGGATTCTAGTCACATTTCAACAAGAAATGAACAGAACATTGTAATGTAAGTGAGGCATATCATTACCTATGAATATTCCAAATCTCTGGAACCATAAATCTTACCTTGGCTCAAAATGGATGCGAAAATGGCCGCCAAAATATGGAAAATGGTAAATATTGCCCCAGGGTGTCCTGCAATCGCTTACAGGTTGTGGTTGATGTACACAATTGGCTAATCTGTTTTCTATACATTGCAGACTAACATGTCTGATGCACCATGGATCATTTTTACTATTGTCACCACTGACATCACCAGAAATATTGGATTTTTCTCTCACATACTTGACATAAATATCGGCAAAAATTAACTTTTCAGGGTTCGATCATTTGTTCAAGTAAAATGTAACTCTCTTTGGATTGAAAGGTGTTTATTGTTTTGGTCTATCTTAAATGTATCACACTACGGTGTTTATAGACTAAATTGCTCAAGATGGCTTCCAAAATGGCAATCAAATTTGTAAAAAGTTAAAAGTTAACATATCCCGAACGTTATTCTCTGCATTATCCGAAAAAAGGTGGCAAATTGTGACTCACGTGGTTATTGTACGTGTTAGTTACAATGTAATTAACTGACAACTACGTTCTATTATGTTTGTCCCAGTTCCGTATGGGGCATGACAAATTCATTTTAAAGTTGCAGTATGGAATTTTGCGGAGAACCTCTTTTGAGATTCTGGCCATATTATTGAAAGGGAATGGGCAGAACTTTGAGACGGAACTGAGATGAACCATGATATGTGGGTATTCTGGCCCATTATGATAAAAATTTATCAACTGGGTACAGGGTGGAAGTTAAGATGGCAGCCAGGGAGTTACTCAATGATCATAGATGATGATAATAGGTATACACGGAGTTATTGTATAGTCGTGAATGATGTGTGGGTATAAAGGGAGTGCCCTGTTTGTAACGGTGGGACGGTTATTTATATATGTTGTGGATGTGTTATCATTGGTGGTGTATGGGGAGTAGATTTATTATCATGGATGGCCTGTATGAGTATTGCAAGTATGGAACTTATGAGTGGTCGTATGTGCGGATATTGGTATATCTGGAAGGGATCACCATTGGTGATGTGCATATGTATACCTGGATTGACTCCATGGTCATGTGTACGGCGAATATGTATGCATGTAGTGGCTGTATGGTCCATGGTGAGGTGCATATGTATACAATGAGTGACTGTATGATCGTGAATGTAGTGAATATATATACATAGAGTGACTATATGGTCATGTGTCGGGTGTAGGTGTATACCTGGTGTTCATGCATGGTGACTCGTGGCTATATCGTCATTTGTGGTATGTACGGGTATAACCAAGTATATGGCTGTACGATCCGGTGTACTGGTACATGTACGTGTATAAAGTGGGTGACTGTGTTGTCATTTGTGTGGTGTTTATGTACATATGGAGTGACTGGGGTAATGGGTGGGTTGTACATGTGTACCTTGGGCGGCTATCGCTTTCCACAATAACTCAAGGATATGTTAATCAATAGAGAGGTCATGTCATATCGTGGAAATCGATAGCCACCCATTATCTCACAGTCATTACATATATACATAAACACCACAGACATAACAATATAGTGACCCACTGTATACATGTACACCTGGCCCATGGCCACGGATGACCATACAGCCACGCGTCACAATGCAGGCACACCGGGTATACTCCTAAACATGACCCATAACCATATAGTCACTCCTTGTATACCCATTCATCTCACCATTGGCCATAAGGTCATCCCCTGTATACCTATTCTCCAAACGCATGGTCAAATATACAATCAATATATACATCAACACCACAACAATGACCATAAAGTCACTCCGGTATACATATGCACATCACCAATGGCCATACAGCCACTCGCTTCATACACATACCCTCACCCATGTTACCTGGTATACTCCTTCACCTGACCTATGGCCATATAGTCACCCCGTGTGTACCTATTCAAAACATTCATACACGATCATGGTCAATCCTTGTATGCATATTCACCTCAACATTGGCCATGTCAATCCCTGTATCCCTATTTGTCACACCATAGCCGAATAGCCACTATACTAATACACCCCAGCCATGACAAGTCAGTATAGTCACTCCATGTATGGATATGCACCTCATCCATGGCCATATAGCCACTCGCTATATACACATATCCCTCGCCCATGACAATAAAGCAATACGTGTGTGTACTGGTATAACCTACACATGGCGATGAACACCAGGTACATGTATACTCATACGCCTGTCACCCCATGTATAGATGTTCATCACATTTATGATCATACAGTCACTACTTGTATACCTACATGTAATCATCTCACCATTAACCATACGGCCACTACCTGTATACCTATTCGACACTCATAGTCACATAACCACTCGATATACATATGCAGCCCACCCTAGACCATAAATTCACCCCAGGTATACATGTAAACCTCACTAATGGCCATTCAGCCCTTCCAGATATACAAAAAAAACCCGCACATACGACCACTCAAACAATCCATACTTGCATATACACATCACACATGACAATTCAGCAATTCACTGTATAATCATACACGCCATCCATGATAATACAGCTAAGCCATATACACCCACCAATGATAATACATACACGAGATATATAAATATACATCCCACCCGTTACCACAAGGACACTCCCTATGTACCCACACGCTCGATAATGTCCACCCAGCTTACTCCAGGTATTCATATTCAATCATGACCGTACAGTCATTCCATGTATACCTATACACATTACCCGTAACCATAAAATCACTACCTATTTATCCACACACCCCATCCATGATCATATAGACAACGCATGTACATCCCATCCATGACCTTACAGTCACTCCATATATACATAATCAACACATATATGACCATGTAGCTATATACAAACACCACACCAATGACCACACAGGCACACCGGGTGCACCCGTACTGGATATACACAATCATACACCATACAGTCACTCCATGCATACCGATTCACCTCACATCTGACCATGACATCTCCCTGTATACCTAGATGCATCTTACCATGGACAACCCACTCATAACCATATAGTCACTCATTGTATACCTACTCACATCAGTCATGACATACTATAACTCCCTGTATACCTATTCACCTCACATATGATCACAGAGTAACTCCCTGGCTACGATATTGGCATCCACACTGTATCCTGTTGACATTTTTTTTATCATAATGGACCAGAATAGCCAAAGATTATGGTCCATCTCAGTTCTGTCTCAAAGTTCTGCCCATTTCCTTTCAATAGATATGGCCAAAATCACAAAAGAGGTTCTCGGCAAAATTACATACTTTAAAATGAATTTGTCATGCCCCATACGGAACTGGGACAACTGGGAATAGAACATGTAGTTCCCAGTTAATTAACTAACACGTATAATAGCCAAGTGAGTCACAATTTGCTACCTTTTCGGATAATGCAGAGAATGTTCGGGATATATGTGAAAAATTAAAATTTTACATTTTGGAAGCCATCTTGAGCAATTTGGTCTATAAACACTGTAGTGCGACACATTTAAGATAGACCAAAGCAATAAACACCTTTCAATCCAAAGATAGTTATATTTTACCTGAAAAAATGGTCCAAACCCGAACACTGAGTTTTTGCCAATATTTATGTCAAGTTTTTTAGAGAAAAGTCCAATATTTTTGACGATGTCAGTGGTGAAAATAGTAATAATTAACCATGGTGCATCAGACATGTTAGTATTCAATGTACATATAGAATGCAGAATAGCCCATTTTATACATCAATACAACTTGTAAGCGATTGCAAGACACGCTGTGTAATATTTACCATTTTCCATATTTTGGCGGCCATATTGGCAGCTATTTTGAGCCAAAGTAAGAATTTTGGTTCCAGTGATTTGGAATATTCATAGGTAATGATATGCATCACTTACATTACAAAGTTCTGCTCATTTCTTGTTGAAATATGAATAGAATCCCAATTGTATTTTTTTGTGAAATTTTATACCGCATTCTGTACAATCGGATTTTTGAGGGATCGGAAGGGGTTAGGACCCCAATAATTACATATTTAATTGCTCCAATGATCAGTTAACATAGAAAACACAAAATAAAGTTGCATTACTCAACCAGTTCTAAACAGCATGAATTGAACTAGAAGATATTTGTGAAAAAATGTCATATTTTCAACTTCCGGCGGCCATTTTGGTGGCCATCTTGGATGGTGAGTTTCAATTTTGGCCCAAAAAAGTGTCATTATGTCTTAGCTTCACGAAAATATATACATTTGTATACATTTTACTAGATTTTCCGCTATAATTTTCATAAAACTGGCTCACTTATAGTTCTAGAAAATGGATCGGGTTGGGGGGGGGGGGGTAACAAGTCTCATTCTTATCAGAAAACTACATGAATATATATTTCTTAAGTTGATCGTATCGATTTAGGGATGTATTGGTTGTAATAGTGCAACGTTCCAGGGGTGTACGCACATGCACACACGTTGGAAGAATGCAATCATGTAAATAAAAGTGATTTTTTTTACGTTTTGGGAGGTGACCCGTTGACCCCCTTCTTATCTTAAAACCCCAGGAAAAGTTGCTTCTTAAGTTGTGTTTTTATAATTAGTATATATCAAAGTACTTTGAGACCAAAAATTATCGATGTACGCGAAAGTATAAAAAAAATCACGTTTTGGGGTTCAGCATGGGCCCCCCTTTCTTATCTGAAAACCCCAGGAAAATCCCTTTCTTAAGTTGTGTTTTCTTTATCGGTACACTTAGGAGTATCACCAAACCAAAATTCATCGATGTACGCGGAAGTGTAAATAGAAGTGATTGTTGGCACTTTTTGGGGTTCAGCGGCCCCTAAACCCCAGGAATGCGCAACTTAAGAAATCGGTTTTTCAGAATGTTCCATTATTGGTACCAACTTTAGGGGGTCAAACCTTTTGTACGCAAAAGTGTAAATGGAACATATGCGGGCTCCCCAACTAATACAGGGCATGCACGTTGTACGTTCGTCGGCGATATGCAACTTTTCGATTTAGAGTTCGCCGATAATGTTGCTACATGAATCGACCATTAATCCCTTTTAATTGCTTTACCCAACAGAACGGCCCTGTTCCAATGCATTCTCTTATATATGCGAGTCGACCATAGGTCGCCTCGCATATATAAGAGAATGCATTGGCTTAACACATTAAAAATTATAAAATTGTTAAAGAATGTAAGAAAAAATGGTAAAAAGTGTTAAAAAAAGATTTTTGTTAGGCCAATGCATTCTCTTATATATGCGAGGCGACCTATATAAGAGAATGCATTGGCACAGGGCATAACTGTAACTATCACAATGTGGTCAAGGAGCCGGTTCCAATGATATCCATATTTGTATGGTTGTATTGAGACAGACCCAAGATATTTTAGGCTGTTGAAGCTTTATTTGGCCGGTTTGTTGGGTAAAGGGTTAATTGCTTCCGACCACGGCATGCGGATTAACCACATATATTCAGGCCAAGTTTGTTAACCCTTTATATACTAAACTAATTATTGCTGTTACATCGGAATGGTATATTATTGATTTGGAGGGATATTGAGGTGATAAAAGCAGAGACAAATAAATAAAAGTGCAGAAGAAGCCCTATTTATTGAGGAAAATGCTGAGATAATAAGTTCAACTACTCATCAATGATGCTTTAGTACAGAAAGGGTTAAACTTATTATCTGAACATTTCCTATGGGATAATTACTCATCAATGGTGATCTAGTATAGAAAGGGTTAAACTTATTATCTGAACATTTCCTATGGGATAACTACTCATCAATGATGCTTTAGTATAGAAAGGGTTAAACTTATTATCAGAACATTTCCTATGGGATAATTACTCATCAATGGTGATCTAGTATAGAAAGGGTTAAACTTATTATCTGAACATTTCCTATGGGATAACTACTCATCAATGATGCTTAGTATGAAAAGGGTTAAACTTATTATGGGATAACTACTCATCAATGATGCTTTAGTATAGAAAGGGTTAAACTTATTATCTGAACATTTCCTATGGGATAACTACTCATCAATGATGCTTTAGTACAGAAAGGGTTAAACTTATTATCTGAACATTTCCTATGGGATAATTACTCATCAATTGTGATCTAGTATAGAAAGGGTTAAACTTATTATCTGAACATTTCCTATGGGATAACTACTCATCAATGATGCTTTAGTACAGAAAGGGTTAAACTTATTATCTGAACATTTCCTATGGGATAATTACTCATCAATGGTGATCTAGTATAGAAAGGGTTAAACTTATTATCTGAACATTTCCTATGGGATAACTACTCATCAATGATGCTTTAGTATAGAAAGGGTTAAACTTATTATCAGAACATTTCCTATGGGATAATTACTCATCAATGGTGATCTAGTATAGAAAGGGTTAAACTTATTATCTGAACATTTCCTATGGGATAACTACTCATCAATGATGCTTAGTATGAAAAGGGTTAAACTTATTATGGGATAACTACTCATCAATGATGCTTTAGTATAGAAAGGGTTAAACTTATTATCAGAACATTTCCTATGGGATAACTTCTCATCAATGATGCTTTGGTGTAGAACGGATTAAACTTATTATCTGAACATTTCCTATGGGATAACTACTCATCAATGATGCTTTAGTATAGATAGGGTTAAACTTATTATCTGAACATTTCCTATGGGATAACTACTCATCAATGATGCTTAGTATAAAAAGGGTTAAACTTATTATCTGAACATTTCTTATGTGATATTGATACTCATCAATAATGCTTTAGTATAGAATGGGTTAAACAAACTTATTATCTGAACATTTCCTATGGGATAACTACTCATCAATGATGCGTTATTATAGAAAGGGTTAAACTTATTATCTGAACATTTTCTATGGGACAACTACTCATCAATGATGCGTTAGTATAGAAAGGGTTAAACTTATTATCTGAACATTTCCTATGGGATAACTGCTCATCAATAATGCTTTAGTATAGAAAGGGTTAAACTTATTATCTGAGCATTTCCTATGGGATAACTACTCATCAATGATGCTTTAGTATACACAGGGTTCAACTTATTATCTGAATATTTCCTATGGGATAACTATTCATCAATGATGCTTAGTATAGAAAGGGTTAAACTTATTATCTGAACATTTCCTATGGGATAACTACTCATCAATGATGCTTAGTATAAAAATGGTTAAACATATTATATCAACATTTCCTATGGGATAACTTCTCATCAATGATGCTTTGGTGTAGAACGGATTAAACTTATTATCTGAACATTTCCTATGGGATAACTACTCATCAATGATGCTTTAGTATAGATAGGGCTAAACTTATTATCTGAACATTTCCTATGAGATAACTACTCATCAATAATGCTTTAGTACAAAACGGGTTAAACTTATTATCAGAACATTTCATATGGGACAACTACTCGTCAATGATGCTTTAGTACAGAACAGGTTAAACTTATAATCTGAACATTTCCTATGGGATAACCACTCGCCAATGATGCTGTAGTATAGAAAGGTTTAAACTTATTACCTGAACAATTCTTATGGGACAACTATTCATCAATGATGCTTTGGTATAGAAAGGATTGAACTTATTAACTGAACATTTCCTATGGGATAACTACTCATCAATAATGCATTTGTATAGAAAGTGTTCAACTTATTATCTGAACATTTCCTGTGGTATAACAACTCATTAATGGTGGTTTAGCGTAGAAATGGTTAATTTATTATCTGAACACAGGATAACTACTCATCAATGGTGGATTAGCGTAGAAAGTGTTAATTTAGTATCTGAACATAGGATAACTACTCATCAATGGTGTTTTAGCATAGTAAGAGTTAATTTATTATCTGAACATTTCGTATGGGATTACTACTCTTCAATTATGCTTTAGTATAGAAAGGGTTAAACTTAGTATCTGAATATTTCCTATGGGATAACAACTCACCAATGATGCTATAATATAGAAAGGATTAAACTTATTATCCTATAGGATAACTACTCATCAATGATGCTTTAGTATATATAGGGTTAAACTTATTATCTGAACATTTCCTATGAGATAACTACTCGTCAATGATGCTTTAGTACAGAACGGGTGAACTTATTATCAGAACATTTCCTATGGGACAACTACTCGTCAATGATGCTTTAGTACAAACCAGGTTAAACTTATAATCTGAACATTTCCTATGGGATAACTATACTCATTAATGGTGCTTTAACGTATAAAGGGTTACTTTATTATCTGAACATAGGATAACTACTCATCAATGGTGCTTTAGCATAGAAATGGTTAATTTATTATCTGAACAGTTCCTATGGGATAACTACTCATCAATGGTGCTTTGGTATAGAACGGGTTAAACCTATTATCTGAACATTTCCTGTGGGATACCAACTCGTCAATGATGCTTTAGTAAACACTTAATATAAAGTTTATAGTATTAAAGACATATGTGACCCGCCATATCAAATCCAGTCGTAAGTCGGGAATTTTTGTACCCTGTGCTAATGCATTCTCTTATATATGCGAGTCGACCATAGGTCGCCTCGCATATATAAGAGAATGCATTGGCCTAACAATTTTTTATATTTTCTTGTATTCTTTAACAATTTTATAATTTCACCTATACAGAGCCCCAGACAAACATGAGCAGACGACACTCTTTTACATGCTTCTTTATATGTGTGGGGCTCCCTGCAGGGTAATGGATGTTTTTTATCTTATGTCCTAAAAAAGAAACATTTATTTAAAACAAATGATAAAAAATTGTTATGCCAATGCCTTCTCTTATATATGCGAGGCGACCTATGGTCGACTCGCATATATAAGAGAATGCATTGGCACAGGGTAAAAAAAATCCCGACTTACGACTGGATTTGATATGGCGGGTCACATATTATGGATTTGTTGAGGTGCGTGGAACTGATAAGTTAGTACATAGGCGCTATGCCAACTCGGGGGAATGTAGCATTCTACTAACATCGCAGAAAAGTACATAGAAATCGACCGTACCACTCCACAGAAAACATCGTCTGAACTATGCTCAATTGTAAATATTTACATCTCGATTCGGGACGCTACTATTGGTGATTAACTAAGGAAAATGATTTCGGTATCGAAAGTGATTGCATCTAATTAATATATAAGAATTACGATGTGCTTTGTCAATTTGGATTAATATTCGTAAAAATAACTACATTGATCAAGATTATTCTCCATTTCTATTCTATTCTTCACGCCATCTTCTCGAGAACCTTAAGACCAAATGGGTTCATATTTGTCCTAGGTGTTCCCTATGTGACTCACATTCAGATTTGTTAAAATGGGGTCACCAAGTGAAATATTGGCAAAGCCAGGGTCATAACTCTTTCCATCCATATTAATTTTTAAACCGATTTCTTCTCAAGAACCATTGGACCTATTTAGCTTATATTTGGTATGGATGGGCCCTTGGGTTACTGGGCAACATATTTGTTAAAATGGGTCACTGGGGCAAATATGGGTGGAACCAGGGTCATATCTAAATTATTTTAGATTCAACAACTTGCTTAGTTTAACAACAAAAAAACTATATGTTTTTCTTTTTAATGGAAATTAATTTTAAAACTCACCTCACCAAATTCAGTTGAAAAATCCGTCCAAGCGTCTGGGAGAAAAAACACCACGAACAGGCAAATCTTTACCCTTGCCAATTGAAGGGTAAGTAAGTACATATGCCCCTGTTACACATGTTGTTCATTCAAATTCATAATGTCAGAATATTATTTAAGAAGTCATCTCTTTCACTGACAACAGTATGAAGCATGGCTGCCTGCCATTCTATCCAATATCTCTTGTGTCTGAAATGAGATCTTATCTTATCTGACAGTGTTTGATAATCAAATAACAGAAACGGCTGGATAATGTTTATTTCTGTCATTCATTTCAATCTATATTAGATGAATTCATATGTGTTGTGTTATAAGCTGTTGTACAGTATGTGTTACAATAATATGTCTATATAGGCTATTAAACCATTTACCCAACAAACCGGCCAAAACCGGCCAAATAAAGCTTCAACAGCCTAAAATATCTTCGGTCTGTCTCAATAGAACCATACAAATATGGATATCATTGGAACCGGCTCATTGACCACATTGTGATGGTTACAGTTATGCCCTGTGCCAATGCATTCTCTTATATATGCGAGTCGACCATAGGTCGCCTCGCATATATAAGAGAATGCATTGGCCTAAAAAAATCTTTTTTTAACACTTTTTACCATTTTTTCTTACATTCTTTAACAATTTTATAATTTTTAATGTGTTAAGCCAATGCATTATCTTATATATGCGAGGCGACCTATGGTCGACTCGCATATATAAGAGAATGCATTGGCACAGGGCCATTCTGTTGGGTAAAGGGTTAAGCCATTTTCATATGTGATAATGATGTATCGTATGCATTATGCTGATTATTGCACGGAACAAGTATCAGAAGTGTCATGTTAATAACGCTTCCCTAAATTGTGTAACTTACTTTAAGGAAAATGAACTCACTTTCACTTCTATAATATACCCTTTGAAATTACTAGATCAATGGATCTCATAAATTTGGATGACAGTTTATTCAAATAGGGGCAGAGATAAGAGAATTAACACTCCCACCCACCCTATCTGTGCTATGAATTCATGTTTGGTACTTGTGTATATATATTCCTTTGTCCCCACATCCGGTTGTAACTAGTAATCTGATTGGCTACAACGCCACGTTTAAATCACCATGTCCCCCGTCACCCTTGACGGCGGGGTATAAGAGAACGTGCGCCAAACATCGGGGGTATATGAGCACGTGAAACATCGGGGGTATATGAATGACCCTTGAACTGGCAGTTTCCACCAATCGTGACGTTGCTCTCGCACGCCGAATTTGACGTCACCTGACGCCGGGTCCTTAGGTCAGCTACTGAATTATTCTTATTGGTGTGAATTAATCGGATAACCTATGAAAAACACACTTAAATTAAGGAGACATGGTTATTGTTGTGGGGACAAAATCGTTATCTCCGGCAGCATCGTGGGCTACATGGAGATTTAATACCTGGATGTCTCTAATAACTAATAATATTACATGTAATAATTTTGATATATGCCGGTATTATCAGTACGGCTTTGATAAATTTCAAACAGCTGTAGATCTTGAAGTACCAGTTGTAATTTAGTTTGGTCCAGTTGGGAGGTAATGGGCAGTGATATATTGGGGATATATCGGGGTGTGTAGTTATAAATTTCAAGGTTGAAACCCACATACACCCATTCCACCTTTCAATGAAGACCCTCTACCTGTATCCCTGTTTATAACTACTTATTTGAAAGTGATCAGACAAGTGCTGACTATTGTAGTCTTTGGAGACCTAGTCTTCTCCGCCTTTACAGTCTGTTGAGTGACCTCACAGTCATTGAATGTCTTGTTGTTACCAAAGACAATTGGAAGATAAGTTTGATCAAATGAATGTTTACATAATTTCATTTATAGAAAAAGCTACCGACCATAGCATCACATTCGAGTGGAGGTGTGGCCACAGAACCTAGATCAATTTCCATCTGCATCGGCAATCTTTATGCGAGATAGTAATGGAACATTATACAACGTTTACCTTCGTGATATTCGAACCGAATTTGTATCGAATATTGGGACCGAATCGAAAATTAGCAGGATCCTATCATGATGTTTGTGTGGGATGTGCCTATCTTATTCGACCAAAAGCTCATCAAAACATCTTATATGATATTTATGGTGCTATTTATGTTCGTATGTATACTAAATGTGTACTCATGTTTTATTCAACATAGAATGTCAGAGGCACATGTCACAGATGAAGGCGACCCGGTACGGAAGAAGCCGAGGACTGACAGCGAACTGCGTGACGTGAAGCGTAGGAAAAGCGTAACAGTGGAAACAGAACCGGAAACAAATGGTGCCGCTGTTTGGCTTACACCTGAGACATTTAGTGATGTCCGCCTTAGAATAGAAGGCACGATAGTTCATACGAACAAGGCTATACTGGCGATCTCACCCGTGTTCCAAAAGATGTTCGAAGGCGCTTTCATCGAGAAGAACTTGTCAGAGATAACGCTGGCGGGCAAGTCGTACGAGTCGATGTCCCTGATGTTACGGTTCCTCCATCATGGTGTCCGACGGGACGCTATTCTTCACCAAGGACGTGAGTCTTTAATTATATACATGTATACTATATATACCGTGTATAATAGAGGGAACAATAAAAACCCTTGCCGTGTTCCTTGTTTAATCTCGGTTCCCCCAACACCAGGTCCGAACATGTGCTATTCTCTGCCAAGGACGTGAATCTCGGTTCCCCCACAACAGGCACCAGGTCTGAAAAGATGATATTATCCGACAAGATTTTAGAACATTGGCAATCGTTTGTTTTGCAAGGGGCTCAAAATATATACACACTGACTATACATCGTGGATCCCCCTGCCAGAAACGGCTCGCAACGATATCAAAGATATAGTAGATACATGGGTGAGGATGTTATTACTTGTATTCCTCCTACAACAAGCTTTGTTGACGAGAATATATATACGACATTGAACATACCTAAACGATGAGTTTTGAGTCTGGATGTCTCCTTGTACTTGTAGAATACTTTTGCAAACCATAATAGAACTGTAGTTCCATTATTTAAATGTTTATAAGAGTTTGTTGAAAACACAGCACCTAGATTTCAAAAATGAAAACCAACTGACATTTCGCGGTTAAACCAACCCATCCCAATTAAAAGTATTGGGCTGACTTAGGTTTTAGCGCGAAACTAAATATTAAAGCAATACGATTTGTTTATGAGGGATAGTGAAGTGCAGTTAAGATTAATTACGGACTAATTAAGTGTTAAAGAGTTAGTAAGACATGCACATGCAGATATTATTAAAATCCTACATTTATGCATTATTTACATTTACATGTAAATATATCACCGCCACATATAGTACACAGGTTATAGCGGTTCGATGCACATGTATGTAGTCACGCTTACATTCCTTTCGTTGTCGCTTTTTATCCCTGTACGCGGGTCTATATATTTATTCAGACTCAGCGATATGACTGTATCATTAGGTAAGACAAATCGCGATACGTGTCGTGTCGTGGCCTCTGTATCGCGATAAACATTGATATTCTCCATACCCTTATCGTTTCATCCCTAGCCAATAAAGTGATATCAAGACTATGTTAGTGTTCTGTTAATTTTAGAGAAAAATCTACTTTAAAGAACAGTTACATAAAGAACATTCATATCACTAAACAGTATTGGCACATCTATTATGATACACAACAAAAGTAAGTTATGTTGTGGATCTCAAAAGGTGTGCCAATACTGTTTAGTGATATGAATGTTCTTTATGTAACTGTTCTTTAACGTAGATTTTTCTCTAAAATTAACAAAACACTAAAATAGTCTTGATATCACTTTATTGGCTAGGGATGAAACGATAAGGGTATGGAGAATATCAATGTGTATCGTATGGAATCATATTAGGGCCACTTGCTAATGGCGCTTGAAAGCGACAAAAAGTGCGCCATTAGTAACGCGCCGAAAGCGACAAAATGTGCGCCGTTACGGTGTATATTTTGTCGCTTTCGGCGCTTTCGGCGCTTTCGGCGCGCCGAAACATCCGCTAATATCGCACATTTTGTAAAGTAACGGCGCACATTTTGTCGCTTTCGGCGCGTTATTAATGACGCACTTTTTGTCGCTTTCCAGTAATTATTTACTTGAAATTGGCCCAAAAAAGGGAATTAGGTGTCCCTGGGGGCTTGATTCCCTCATATGGTTTGCTTATTGAATTAAAATTTGGTACCTCCCCCCCCCCCATATTTTCATGTTATCAGCATCTCTGCCCCACGAATGTGTGTCTCCACCCCGGAGTTCTAGTAAATTTTAGTAAGGGCATATCTCCTGCACAGATATATTTAGCATTTACATGGTAATCAAAACGGAATTATGAGATATTGGTGGACTGCTTCCTGCAATGTGCGATATTAGCGAATGTTTCGGCGCGCTTTCGAAAGCGACAAAATGTGCGCACTTTTTGTCGCTTTCGGCGCTTAATGGCGCACATTTTGTAACGGCGCACATTTCGGCGCTTTCGGCGCGTTACTAATGGCGCACTTTTTGTCGCTTTCGGCGCGCGCCGAAAGCGCCATTAGCAAGTGGCCCTAATAGGATTCCATACTTACTGCCCAGTAACAGACACTAGTTATATTATTAGTGTCATATTATATTTCCTAGTCACTATATATATATTCCCTTGCGTTGTATTATAGTGTGTGTCGGGGCCCCGTTGGCTCAGTCTGCAAAATGCATGGTCAATTTAATGCCAATGCGCCCAGCGATTGCGAAGCTGGTTCTAATCCCAATATGCGCGGATTCCTGATACACGTAAAGGGATAGCCTGTTCTCATAATTTATCTCGTTATGTGTTAGGTTCATAAATGATTAGAATCGACCCATTTTGAGTCCATAACGAACTCAAATCATAGGACCATTGTGGACTCATATTGACTTATTATAAGTTAATTTTGAGCTGAACATAACAGGAATAAACCCAAATCCACTACTTGCCAGATGTACCCAGAATTACAGAATAACGAGTATAAGTCAACGATGGGCTTATTTAAGAATCAAATAAGTCAAATGTGAACCTTGTGAATATTTAGGCCCATTACGAACTTATTTACACGAATATATGTTGAAAGGGAAATTATTCTGATTCATGTACCTAAGACATTGTATGCGTTTCATTCTAGCGGCTGTAGTTTCATGTATCTAAGATATTGTATGCGTTTCATTCTAGCGGCTGTAGTTTCATGTATCTAAGATATTGTATGCGTTTCATTCTAGCGGCTGTAGTTTCATGTATCTAAGATATTGTATGCGTTTCATTCTAGCGGCTGTAGTTTCATGTATCTAAGATATTGTATGCGTTTCATTCTAGCGGCTGTAGTTTCATGTATCTTAAGATATTGTATGCGTTTCATTCTAGCGGCTGTAGTTTCATGTATCTAAGATATTGTATGCGTTTCATTCTAGCGGCTGTAGTTTCATGTATCTAAGATATTGTATGCGTTTCATTCTAGCGGCTGTAGTTTCATGTATCTAAGATATTGTACGCGTTTCATTCTTGCGGCTGTAGTTTCTAAGTTGCTAGGTGCAGCGGAATAATTTCCAGTGCGATTAATATAATGCCTGCATGCGGTTGTCCTGAACTCATATGACTAAAATATCGTGGTATGACCTATAGTGGCTGAAACGATCATAAACCCCACATGCAACACCGCAAACATAAGTATGTTGTCTGTTGTTCCAATGTGCAATTCCCTTGAACTGTGTATATAGAGTGCCATCCTCATATCTATATTTTCATGAGATCATTCCTTTGTATTTCATGAACTGTGATATTCCCGTCGTCCGTATATCTTTCATGAGAACATTCCTTTGTATTTCGTGAACTGTGATATTCCCGTCGTCTGCATATCTTTCATGAGAGCATTCGTCTGTATTTCATGAACTTTGTTATTCCCGGCGTCTGTATATCTTTCATGAGAACATTCCTTTGTATTTCGTGAACTTTGTTATTCCCGCCGTCTGTATATCTTTCATTAAAGCATTCCTTTGTATTTCGTGAAATGTGTTATTCGCGCCGTCTGTATATCTTTCATGAGAACATTCCTCTGTATTTCTTGAACTGTGTTATTCCCACCGACTGTATATCTTTCATGAGAACATTCCTTTGTATTTCATGAACTTTGTTATTCCCGCCGTCTGTATATCTTCCATGAGAGCATTCCTCTGTATTTCATGAACTTTGTTATTCCCGCCGTCTGTATATCTTTCATGAGAGCATTCCTTTCTATTTCATGAACTATTATATTCTCCGCTGTCTGTATGTTTTTGCAGGAGATGATTCGCTGAATCTGTATGAGCTTGCTGATGAGTATCAACTGGACGAACTGAAAGACCTGTGTAAAACCCGCCTGCTCGACCTGATTGAAAGTGGCGGCAAACGAAGGGTTGTCTTCAGGAAGATTGGTGGTGTTTATAAGGTCGTGTTACCTATAGAGGATTCCCGCTATCATCACGGTTCGACGGACAGACTCGAGGTGTTTGATGAAGCGACGGAGAAGTTTTTGTATTCTACGCTGGTGTTTGGGGATTTATACGGCGACGATGAGTTACTGCGGGCTTCGGTGAATTCTCTGAAAACATCGTACATCAAAACCGCAAGTAAGGAATTCAAAGACCTGTCTCCACATCTTAAAATTCGCTTGTTGACGTCTGTACTGAAAGATGCCAAAAGAGGAGGGGCTTTTAAACTTTCAACAAATACAGTTTGATGAGTTTTGTTCATCTGAATCATTTCAGCCATTGTGCATACTTCATTCCTGGTCAAGTGGTCCTGCTCAGTTGCTAAGATGTTGGTGGGTCCTGCACTGCTGGTAGGGCAAACTGATGTCGTTAAGAACAAGCTATATTTTTTATAAAGATGTCAATCAAGCGAGGAAAAGCTATTATAAGAATAAAACATTGAAAAACAGATGTGTTATGTTATAACATATAATAATTGGTGTATTGGTTGATGTAAATAGACCATAATCGAGATGGCTATTTCTGTCGTTGTGCCATTGCTGAAATATTTAAAGGTACTCAATCCGATTCGATGGTCCCCATATCACCAAATTACACCAACAACAACTACAATTTGTTTTTAAATGCCGCTTCAGTTATCAGAATCGATTAATTGTCCAAAAAATAATACTAACCACTAATATAAAATTGCCCAAAACCTGTTATTTATCAACATTTTGTTTCTAGGAAATTTGGCCGTTTTTTCAAATATCTGACACAATAAAAGCCACTCGATTTTAGAGTTATCCATCTTCATCCGCAATTTGATCAGAGAAAGTCTTCCCGTCGACAGTTTACTGCGCCACATAAAATTATCGGTGGTGAAAAATAATAGATTTCGAAGATCCATATCTGATCATTCTGAGCTTTGATGGGTTGGTTTCTCGACTCGAATCAAATTTTTGTTACCTCTGAAGCCACGGAAATGGTAAGAGCGTGAATTCAGATAATTTAAAAGTATATATGGGTTCTGGGATGATTCATACAGACACTTGTATTCCTCCAGATTAGCAAAACATGGTGAAAATTACAACTTAAAAAGAATAACGGTACATGTTCACTACCTGCATGATATTAGCTTAGAAGGACTCGCCAACTCCATAGCACATTAACCTGATCACTTGATCAGGGTGTTACATTAACCGGATCACTTGGTCATGGTGTCACATTAACCGGATCACTTGATAAGGGTGTTACATTAACCGGATCGATTTGTCACATTAACCGGATCACATTAACCGGATCACTTGATCATGGTGTTACATTAACCGGATCACTTGATCGGGGTGTTACATTAACCGGATCACTTGATCAGGGTGTTACATTAACCGGATCACTTGCTCAGTGTGTTACATTAACCGGATCACATGATCAGGGTGTTACATTAACCGGATCACTTGATCAGGGTACATTAACCGGATCACTTGATCGGGGTGTTCTTTTCCTAAATGTCGTAACGATGCGTGTTTAATTGTCGAGAATAAAGAGTGTTCATTCTTGTTTGTTGTTAATTGGAGCGGCTGTGTACATGTGCACCTCTCGTCAACTGACCATGCTGGCATGCTATGATTTTGACATTACTGCTTAATTGCTGTGATGCTGGTAGGGCAAATTGATCTCGTTATGAAAAGGCACCATTATATTTTCTAAAGCCACCTTCGCTGTGTTTGGCCAATCCGAGAGATATAATTATGAAAAAAAGTCATTTTTTTGTTGTATTTAATAATGGCTGCGCTGGTGTTTTCTAAACGACGCGAATAACAATCTTGATTATAATCGATTTGCAACAACTATTGCAACCAACATTAACATATATGTATTCTGCAATATATATGTTGTTGAAAGGTTGATAAAAATAATGGCTTTTCCTAGATATGTTCAGATTATCCGAACCCGGTGACAAATAACGATACTTACGCTTAACAGCATCATTTTGTCTTACCAGCATCATAACAGTTTACCAGCATCATAACAGTTTAGCAGAACCCAGCAACATCATACCACATTAGGATGACCACTTAACCAGATAAGTATAGGTTGTCAGCAGAGATTTTCAGTAGCATTTTCTACAGGAGGGACGCTAGGGTTCGTCGTCATGATTAGGAGCTGATCTTGGAAAACGATAATGTTCCACATTCAACATATCAACATAGCATGTACCGATTTGAATCTTCACCATGATGATAATATATGTTCCACAGTCTACATCGCATATGGATATATATATATATATATATATGTTCCACAGTCTACATCGCCTATGGATATATAATATTATATGTTTGACAGTCTACATCGCCTATGGATATATAATATATGTTTCACAGTCTACATCGCCTATCGATATATAATATTGTCGGAAGTTATTGATTTAATGATATCGAGATAGAAAATACTGGATTACTGCAGGCGAGTGTCTGTGTGTTGTCGGACAAAGGGACGCTCGGGGTATTGTGTTGTCTTCATATTGTCTCACCAGAAATACATGTATGCGCTAGATAGAACTAGTATTTACTACAAGGCTACATAAAGGTATATGAACCATGTAAGAAATAAAGTGAATTTAATTCCACGATTGCCCACCGACTGTCCTGTTTTTAGCTCACCTGAGACGAAGTCTCCGGTGGAGCTATAGTCATCACTCCTCGTCCGTCGTCCGTCCGTCTGTCCGTCTGTCCGTCTGTCTGTCCGTCCGTCAACTTTTTTTTTAAACATCTTCTCCTCTGAAACCATCATACCAAATTGGTTCATATTTGGTGTGGATGTTCCCTAGGTGACTCTCATTCAGATTTGTTCAAATGAGGTCACTGGGTCAAATAGTTGCGAAACCAGGGCCATAATTCTATTCCTCCACAGTAATTATTACAACAACTTCTTGTCCATAACCATTGTGCCGATTTAGCTAATATTTGGTATGGAGGGTCCTTGGGTGACTGGTGTTCAGATTTGTTCAAATGAGGTCACCCGGTCAATTAGTTGAGAAACCAGGGCCATAACTCATAGTAATTCTTACAATGACTTCTTCCACAAAAATATTGGGCCGAATTAGCTTATATTTGGTACTGAGGGACCTTGGGTGACTGGGAATCAGATTTGTTCAAATTGGGTCACTGTGTCAATTAGGGGCAGAGCCAGGGACATAACTCTAAAAACCAAAAAATTACATTTTTGCATTTTGATCATATTTGGGGTGGATGTTCCCTAGGTGACTGTCATTAATATTTGTTCAAATGAGGTCACTGTGTCAAACAGTTGCGAAACCAGGGCCGTAACTATATTCCTCCTTGGTAATTCTTATAACGACTTCTTGTCAATAACCATTAAGCCGATTTAGTTTATATTTGGTATGTGGGGTCATTGAATGACTGGGGTTCAGATTTGTTCAAATGGGGTCACTGGGTCAAATAGTGGTGGAGCCAGGACCATAATTCCCCAAAAAATAATAAAAAATTCAGGAACTCCTTGATCAATTTAACATACAAACAAAAAATATCACCCCCCCCCCCCCACATGACCCAGAACCCCACTCCCAACCAACAGCATTCCACCCTATCTCATATCCTAACTCACAGGTAAATAAAGTATATTTATTTAAATTCCCATTACAAGGCAACTCTCCTATGAACTGATAGACATGGCAAGGCAGATAGAGAGATAAAGATTCTGCAGCCTTAGACAGAGTCCCCAGGGAGTGTATTCATGTCATCCATAATTTAAATGAGATTAATGGTGTTATCAATGAAGCACCCTTGTTGTTTATATTATCACTCAGTGGTCATTAAAATCAAATTAATTTCATTTTCTCAAAGAGTGCCTGGCAGAGCCAGAATGAGGTTCCCAGAGGGTGAATTTAGTAACGCTATCCTACACAGCAGGCTAGCATAACCAAATACACCCTCTGAGAACCTTATTCCGCTTAGGCCTCATCTTCTGGGAAGTATCTAGAGTCTCAAGATCTCATTCTGCTTAGGCCTCATCTTCTGGGAAGTATCTATAGTATCAAATTTACATTTGTTGTTAGTTAAATTTCCCTTCTAGGAAGTTTCTGTATCCCTTAATTTGCAGAAGATAAAATTCATGATTGAGGTGCCCAATGGGTGAACATCACCAATTTCAACTGGGGAACTTCAATCTTATTCTAGGTCTTCCATAGCAGTTGAGGGCCTTATCAGAATGAGGTCCCCAGATGGTGAATTTAGTGATACTAGCCCGCTGTGCAGGATAGCCTCACTAAATTCACCCTCTGGGTACCTCATTCTGCAAATAACAGACAGACTATTTCAAAGCTTGATTCAAGGCTAGCATCACCAAATTCACCATTTGGGGACCTCATTCTGCTTAGGCCTCCTCTTCTTTGAAGTATCTATAGTATCAAATTTACATTGTTGTTAGTTAAATTTCCCTTCTAGGAAGTTTCTATATCCCCTAATTTGCAGAAGATAAAATTCATAATTGAGGGGCCCAATGGGTGAACATCACCAACTTCAACTGGGGAAATTCAATTTTATTCTAGGTCTTCCATAGCAGTTGAGGACTTTATCAGAATGAGGTCCCCAGAGGGTGAATTTAGCGTCACTAAATTCACCCTCTGGGGACCTCACTCTGCAAATGACAGACACACTATCACACTATTTCAAGGCTTGTTGTATAATACATTGTGTTGCTTGAGGCCAGGCATACACAATGTAGGAACAGACACGCTTTTTGTGATGCTATCCGGCACAGCAGGCTAGCATCACCAAATTCACCCTCTGACGACCTCATTCTGCTTAGGCCTCATCTTCTGGGAAGTATCTATAGTATCAAATTTACATTGTTGTTAGTTAAATTTCCCTTCTAGGAAGTTTCTAAGTCCCCTAATTTGCAGAAGATAAAATTCATAAATGAGGTGCCCAATGGGTGAATATCACCAACTTCAACTGGGGAACTTAATTTTTATCCTTATCAGATTTGTGAAAATGGGATCACAAAGTCAAATAAGGGCAGAGCAAGAGACTTAACTGTTTCACTACATAGTAATTCTTAAAATATGTTTGCAAGAACTAGTTGGCTTATATAGAATGGAATGTTCTTCCTTGACTGCAATTCAGATTTTTTTAATGGGGTCACCTGGTCAAATAGGGGCCAAGCGAAGGACAGTTTCCCTCTTAATATGCTTCCTTCACAAGGACCATCAGGTCTATTTGACTGATATTTATGATATGTATGAAGGGTTCTTTGGTGTCTGGGATTCAAATTTATTCAGATGGGGTCACCAGGTTAAAAGGGTGGGACCAGGGACATAACTATATGTCTCAATAGTAATTCTTAAAATGTCTTCTCAAGGGATTTTGGACTATTTAGCTTACATATAGTATGGAGGAATCAGGAAGATCCTTTAGTGACTGAGATACAGATTTGTTAAAATGAGGTCAACCTGTCAAGAAATGGTAGTCTATGGGGAGTTAACACTTTTGTGTCCAATAAAATCATAGAAATACCAAATTCATTAAAACATCTACCTTGGAACCACCTGACTGATTGGTCTGACATACATGTATTGTGTTTTGGGTCCATGGATAATTGGGCTTCAAACATGTTTAAATGGTTTTAGAAAAAGGCGCTTGTGAGATTGGAAATTTCCAACAATTGAGAAAGTTTGAGGTGTCGATTGTGAAATTCCAACCTAAGACCTGGGAGTCTGGATCCCGGTCGGGAGGGGACTTGTTGAGCTGGAGGAGGGGGTGATCAGTAGTGTACAGTTGGCAATTTCAAGGTGGTTTTTTACCAAGCTACATACTTGAAGTCTCTCTAGCCACATATCCTGTTTAAATCTACTTCTTTTAAAGTGATTATGAAAAGTGCTTACTGTTTTGGTCTCCAGAGTCCCAGTCTTATCAGTCTTTGCAGTCTGGTGAGCGACCCCACATTCATTGACTGTATTGTCTTTATGAATCAACACAAACTCTATTTCAGTTTAATTCAAACTTAACATCAATTTATTCTGAAATATTTACATAGCCAGTGATTTGTTCATCTAATCGTGTGCAGTGATTGGTCAACAAGCCTTGAAATAGTGTGTCTGTCATTTGCAGAATGAGGTCCCCAGAGGGTGAATTTAGTGATGCTACCCCGCATAGCGGGCTAGCATCACCAAACTCACCCTCTGGGGACCTCATTCTGCTGAGGTGTAAGCAGAATGAGGTCCCCAGTGGGTGAGTTTGGTGATGCTAGCCCGCTATGCGGGGTAGCATCACTAAATTCACCCTCTGTGGACCTCATTCTGCAAATGACAGACACCCTATTTCAAGGCTTGTTGGTCATCTGCCAATTGGGTCATGCGTGTTACATCCATATAAGTCACACCGTAACACGATCCGACGTCACATCTTGTTGGCCTGTATGACCAAAAAGTGGTAAATGGAATAACATTATATCTTTGTTTAAATGCGCGGCCGTATACAAATCGTCGATAGCTCACATGTAGAATATTGGGCTAACTTACTATGCAGCATGGTACAATATCCAAACTGCAGACATTTTCAGAAAAATAATTTTCTGGGATTTATAGAAATGCATACTGAACTATATAAATATTAGAATTTGAGTGTGCTTTATAGAGGGATACTGAGCTGTAGCCATTGAAGCATATTTAATTTGAACATATCCGCGGTTCAAACAATGTTCGAAACGATCACAGCGTTAAACTGCACAATAAAGCACGCCCAATCGACAGCGTGGCCAGTCGAAAAGGCGAATAACACTGGCAGGCAGACAGGAATGAAACATATCAGTATCCTTCCGTCAATCCTAGTATATTACATTCCAATTAGCATTCCAGTCCGACAATTGCTACCGGATTTACAATGCAAAATGTTTGTACAAGGTGTAAAATCAATATATTATCCAATAAGGGCCGTAATGTGGGTAATAAATAATGAAAGAAACCCATAGCAAGTGGGTATCCTTTCGCCAAGCTGTGCTATCACCAAACAGAAACACAACCAAATCGGCATCCGAGTCACACTGTAAAATGTTTGTTTGGACACATAAGTCACAAATGTCCAAGTCCGACAATGTCCATAGCTCCGGTAACAACGAATATACGAAATCCGTAGTATAAGTGGGTATCTCCAGCTGCATTATCGCCATAGCAAAGCACAAGCAATTCCGACGACCCATACAGCCGTATACGATTTACAAGCTGAAATGTTCGTAAAGACACGGTTACAATGAATGGATAAAAACCCGTAGTATGTGTTTATCCATTTGTACCAAGCTGTGTTATTACCATACCTGGGACTAATATACCAAGGGAAACACAATCCGATAATTAATGTGACAAGTTAGCATCGGCCGCTCGCATGGCAACTGACGGACGGACAGACTGACGGCTATACGTTCCGACTAACGGAGCCCACATCGATATGTCCCGGACTTCTGCCGGGGGTCGGGCATTATAAAACAGTCTTCACTTAATTGAGTGATCTCCGTATAGCTAACGTTTTATTATACCGCGTCCCATTTAACCCTTTCGTGACGGTATAAAGGTAAATATTGTTAGGCCAATGTATTATCTTATATATGCGAGGCTCTCTATTGGACATTCGCAAATATAAGCGAATGCATTGGCACAGGGTATGTGCAACACTTTAGGATACTCCAGTGAGTATTCACGGAAGAGTTAATGTTACTAGGTTTGATATATAGTCCAGGTGGATATATAGTTGTCATACTTATCAAGGAATGCAGCACTATCGTCGTGTTAATCTGTTATTTGTGGTTATGAGGCGGTGGCTTTGCTATCTGCAGGCTTCATATTGATTGATTCGAGATGAACCATATCAACATTGCTTCACGGTAGTCTGTTTTGACTTGCTTCGAAATGATTTCACGGCAATATTACTGCGGTTTGTATACACTGTTAGAACGGTGCCATACCGCACAACACCGCTGCCAACCTTGGACCGTTAACATACGGTCAGATTGTTGCATGTTCCACGGTACAAAACCGTTTAAGTAACTGACAGACTGTAACCAGTAACAGTCAGACCCTTGTATTTTTTACGGTTCAACGGCGTTTAATACATATCAAGACCGTAACTAATAAAGGTCAGACCAATGGTGTTTTTCACGGGGTCAACACCAATTGTTTGCTCTTACTTTGCTAATTTACCGTAGAATTAGCCAAGTTCCCATGCTGACAATATGATTTTCCGGTAGGCATTACCATTCATATGTTTTATAATTAGTATTATTTGTAACTGAAAAATACATCTTAATTCTTCTATTACGATCACAGGTCTGATGAAACGTAAATCCATAATGCATAAAGTGATACACAATACTTATGAAACTTTGCAGTTTGCAGACGATCAAACTTGTTATCTGCCCATTTTAAGACATATAAGAACAAAGCTACATGTATCACAGTTAAAACTCAAATTTATGTACATGTAAAAGTAAAACATATTAATGGCATACTTGTTGGTAACATGTAAGGCGTGAAATTATTGTCATGTCACTTGTAAAGACAGTTTTTTATTTTAAAGGGTGAATCAGTCATGATAATACATACAAATATCAGCTAGTTGTGATTGATACCTTCAAGATCACAGCTGATCCCGCAAAAACTGAGCGCAATGACTTGGTGGCTTGGCCGCCAGCAACCATCTTGGGTTTCAAATTTGAATCCATCGGCACATCATGTACATGTATCCCGCATTTATTCACAATTGTTTTTACAATGTACAGAAATATTTAGAGTCACTTCTAGATGAGAGATATTAAATTTGAATAATTTTCGATTAAAAACATGGCCGCCGGCAGCCATCTTTGATTTTACTCTTTGTATGACTAAATTAATTGGTAAACCCTACAAACCACATCGCTCATCCAGTCGTCACCAAACTTCATAGATATTTGTTCTGGAGATAACTAAATGGGAGCCATCAAAATTGTCCGAACATCGTTGGAAAACATGACCGCCAACGGCTATCATGGGTTTTACGCTTTTTATGACTAAATTCTTTGGCAGACTCTATAGACGACATCCCTTGTCAGCAGAGATTTGCAGTAGCCTTTTCTGCAGGAGGGACGCTAGGGTTCGTCGCCACGATTAGGAGTCTATCTTGGAAAACTATAATGTTCCACATTCAACATATCAACCTACCATGTTCATATTTGAATCAACACCATGATGGGAATAGATGTTTCACAGTCTACATCGCCTATGGATATATAATATTGTCGGAAGTTATTGATTTACTGATATCGAGATCGAAAATACTGGATTACTGCAGGCGAGTGTCTGTTATCGGACAAAGGGACGCTCGGGCTATTGTTTTACTTCATATTGTCTCACCAGAAATACATGTATGCGCTAGATAGAAATAGAAATGAGTGTTTCTCTCATATGATATTTATGAAACGAGTCTAAGAATTTTCAGTTTTCTCGAGCCTCTGGCGAGAGAAAACTGAAAATTCGTGACGAGTTTCATAAATATAATATGAGAGAAACACGAATTACATATTCTATTTATCATATGACACCTATAAATTGATTATGATGTCCAAAACGCACACAAATCACTAAATAGCTATATGACATCGGCAGCAAAAGGTTAATGTGACGTCACTTCATTGCACCGGAAGCCCAAGTACACGTGGTAACTAGCAGAAATAATATGCACGCGAAGATATAGTGCGCTATTCTGTTCTCAGTTTGTGACATTATATCGTATGTTTATTAGATAACTATATATTTCAAGATTATAATTGCTAGAATTTCGGCATTGCGTTGATTGACGCGCACGAATTTGACATGCATTTAGTTAGAAATGCGGCTCGGCCCCGGCTGCCATTCAGCCAATCAGAACACACTTTTTGTCAACAAACCAATCAAATTATCGGAAGGTGATATGAACTAGTAATTGATATGAATTTGATTTATGACATACTTTCCAACGTAAATAATGATTGCGTCATATGATAAAAAGTTTAATTCAAACTTAACATCAATTTATTCTGAAATATTTAGATAGCCAGTGATTTTTCCACTAATCGTGTGCAATGATTGGTCAACAAGCCTTGAGATAGTGTGTCTGTCATTTGCAGAATGAGGTCCCCAGAGGGTGAATTTAGTGATGCTACCCCGCATAGCGGGCTAGCATCACCAAATTCACCCTCTGTGGACCTCAATCTGCTGAGTTGTAAGCAGAATGGGTTCCCCATAGGGTGAATTTGGCGATGTTAGCCCGCTATGCGAGGTAGCGTCACTAAATTCACCCTCTGGGGACCTCATTCTGCAAATTACAGACACACTATTTCAAGGCTTGTTGGTCAACTGCCAATTGGGTCATGCTTTTTATATCCTTATAAGTCACACCATAACACGATCCGACGTCACATATCTTGTTGGCCTGGATGACAAAATAGTGGTAAATGGAATAACATTGTATCTTTGTTTAAATGCGCGGCCGTATACAAATCGGTCGATAGTTCACATGTAGCATATTGGGCTAACTTACGGTGTTCATGGTACACTATCCAACCGATTAGTAATTCACATGTATAATATTGGGCTAACCTACAGTGCAGCATGGTATAATATCCAATCGATTGATAATCCACAGGTAGAATATTGGGCTAACATACAGTGCAGCATGGTATAATAGCCAATCGATTGATAATTCACAGGTAGAATATTGGGCTAACATACAGTGAAGCATGGTATAATATCCAATCTATTGATAATTCACAGTTAGAATATTGGGCTAACTTACAGTGCGGCATGGAATAATATAAAATCGATCGATAGTTCACAGTTAGAATATTGGGCTAACTTACAGTGCAGCGTGGAATAATATAAAATCGATCGATAGTTCACAGTTAGAATATTGGGCTAACTTACAGTGCAGCATGGAATAATATCCAACCGATTGATAGTTCACATGTAGAATATTGGGCTAACTTACGGTGTGCATGGTACACTATCCAAACTGCAGACAAATTTCAGAACAATAATCTGCTGGGATTTATAGAAATGCATACTGGAAACCCTATATGAATATTAGAATTGAATGTAGTTTGATTGTGCTTTATAGAGGGATACGCCATGTAGCCGTTAATGAACGTAGTTTGGGTGTGCTTTATAGAGGGATACGCGCTGTAGAATTGAATGTAGTTTGAGTGTGCTTTATAGAGGAATACGCGCTGTAGAATTGAATGTAGTTTGAGTGTGCTTTATAGAGGGATACGCGCTGAAGCCGTTGAAGCACATTTAATTTGAACAGATCTGCGGTTCAAACAATGTTGCAAACGACCACAGCGCTATACTGTATATAAAGCACGCTCAGTCTACAGCGTGGCCAGTCGAAAAAGGTGAATAACACTGGCAGACAGACAGGAATGAAACATGTCACTATATATATATCCGTCCATCAACCCTAGTCTATTACCATTCAAGTAGCATCAAGTCCGACAATTGCTACTGGAGTTACAATGCAAAATGTTTGTACAAGGTACACAATCACGCCGAAAACGCGCTACAAAACGCATGCGTCCAAATGGACGTATCGATGCGCCCAAATGGACGAATATATTATCCAATAAGGGCCGTAATGTGGGTAATAAATAATGAAAGCTGCGAAAACCCTGTACCAATTCATTCTCTAAAATAAGATAGTCGCCCATTGGGCGCCTCGCATCTGTAAGATAATGCATTGGCCTAACAGTATTTACCTCGATCTTCTCTGAAATATGTGCGGCTCCCTATGGGGGACTCGCATATATAAGAGAATGCACTGGCATAGGTCTTTAATGTTGCACCAGCGCAGCTCCCGTCACGAAAGCTACAACCGAAGCACAACTAAATCACATCCGAGTCACAATGTAAAATGTTTGTATGGACACGTATATAATTCAAAAATGTCCAAGTCTAACAAGGGCCGTAACTCCGGTAAGAATGACTATACGAATTCCTTAGTATAAGTGGATATCCCCCAGCTGTGTTATCGCCATAGCAAAGCACGAGTAATTATGACGATCCATACCCGATTTACAAGCTGAAATGTTCGTACAGACAGTCGGACACACAGTTACAATGAAAGGATAAAAAAAACGTAGTATGCGCCAAGCTGTGCTATTACCATGCCAAAGGACCAAAACAAATCCGATAATTAACACCCCAGTTACAATGTGATAAGTTCGCACGGGCGGCTGGCATGGTGACTGACGAACGGACTGACAGACGGCTAGACGTCCCCGACTGACGGAGCTCACAGCGATATATCCCGGACGTCTGTCGGGGGTAGAGCATTATAAGACAGTCTTCACTTATTGAGTGATCTCCATATAGCCAATATTTTATTGTACAGCGATCCATTTAGCCCTTTTCATGTCGGGAGCTGCGCTGGTGCAGCATTAGAGATCCATATGGAGTCGCGCAATATAAGGTAAATATTGTTAGTCCAATGTATTATCTAGCTTTAAGCTCCTGTCACACTCAGGCCGGCGCTTGCATTGCGCTGCAAAAGTATCAAAGCGCCCACCTAAACGCAGTAAGGTCTCCAAGAACCGATTGGTGACGCAGTGGACACTGTCTACCACGGGCGAGGGTCCCCATGGTCACCCATAGGCGCCAGAGCGCCGCGCTTGTTTGTGCATGCACAAAACAAGCGCAGATGCTCTGCGTTCTGACCAAGGCGTAGTAAGCTTACTGCAGTTGAAGAGGAATTCTTGCTGCGACCACGAGTAGCTTGTATCCGTCCTTGCTACGTCAACGGGGCGCTCATGTCGTTCGCTTTGCGCTGTCGTATCGACGGTACTGCGCCTGGTCAGAGCGCCGAATATCTGCGCTTGTTTTGTACATGCACAAAACAAGCGCGGCGCTCTGGGGCGATCACGGGGACCCTGGCCCTAGCCAGTGTCAGCTGCGTCACCAATAGGTTCTTGGATACCAAAAGCCCCTGTCACACTCATGTCGGCGCTTGCATTGCTCTGCAAAAGTATCAAAGCGCACACCTAAACACACTAAGGTCTCCAAGAACCGATTGGTGACACAGTTGACAATGGCTACGACGGGCCGCGCTTGTTTTGTGCAGTTGAAGATGAATTCTTGCTGTGACCACGAGTAGCTTGTATCAGTCCTTGCTACGCCAACGGGGCGCTCATGTCGTTCGCGTTGCGCTGTCGAGGCGACGGTTCTGCGCCTGGTCAGAACGCCGAACCTCTGTGCTTGTTTTGTGCATGCACAAAACAAACGCGGCGCTCTGGCGATCACGGGGACCCTCTCCCGTCCTAGCCAGTGTCAACTGCGACGTTACTGCGTCACCAATCGGTTCTTGTATACCTTAGTGCGCTTTGCTCGGCGCTTTGATAATTTTACAGCGCAATGCCAGCCCCGGTCTGATAGCAACGGAGTGTGACAGTGATTTAATCGGACAGCTAATCTATTGCGGATTGTTGGGTATATTCCCCACAAACTAAAAACTGACTATGACTGGAGACGCTATTTATACTCTCCGCGCCCGCGCAGAGAGCGTTTTGCAAACGTATTGAGAACGTACTAACATCACAATGACAGCGACTTGAACGCAATAAGAGCGTGAGACTTGACAAAGTAGGAACGCAATAGGTGCATACTTTGTTTTAAAAGTTTGACAATTTTGGACAGTTTTCGGCGCTCCTCCTGCCTGTTAATCATATTTTGGTACTTTTGCAGCGCAGTGCAAGCGCCGGCCTGAGTGTGACAGTGGTTTAGTGCGCTTTGCTTGGCGCTTTGATTATTTTTCAGCGCAATGCAAGCGCCGGCCTGATCGCAGCGGGGTGTGACAGTGGTTTAATCGGACAGCTAATCTATTGCGGATTCTTAGGTATTTTCCCCCACAACCTAAAAACTGACTATTACTGGAGAACGCAGGCGGCGCTATTTATACTCTCCGCGCCCGCACAGAGAACGTTATGCAAACTTATTGAGAACGTACTAGCAACATAATGACAGCGACTTGAACGCACTAAGAGCGTGAGACTTGACAAAGTAGGAACGCAATAGGAGCAAACTTTGTTTTAACTTGGACAGTTTTCCGCGTTCCTCCTGCGTGTTACTCATATTTTGGTACCTTTTCAGCGCAATCCAAGCGCCGGCCAGAGTGTGACAGGGGTTTTATATGCGAAGCTCCCTATTGGACACTCGCATATATAAGATAATGCATTGTCACAGGGTTTTCGCAAAATTTTATGATACTCCAGTGCCCAGTCATGGAAGAGTTAATGTTACTAAGGTCGATCTATAGTCCAGGTGGTCATATAGGTGTCACGCTTATCAAGGAATGCAGCGCTATCATCGTGTTATTCTGTTATGTGCGGACATGATGCGGTGGCTTTACTATCTGCTAGCTTTATATTGATTGATTCGAGATGAGCCAAATCAGAATCAATTCCTGAGGAATTTGTGATATCACGGCAGCATTGTTGCACAAAAATCTTCTTCTGACTTGAGCCAACTTCGAAGTGATTACGCGGCAATATTGCTGCGGTTTGTATCATTTCCGAGAACGAACGAACAAATACTAATATGTGGACTGTATTCATACAGACTACCTCCCTCATCCGATCACCACAAACTTCATATCTTTGGGGAGACCTGTAGATGGGATCCTTAAAGTTTTTTCGAAATTCGGTAAAAACATGGGCGCCAGCAGCCATCTTGGATTTCAAATTTTAATCCTTCAGCACACCATGTAGCCCGCCGCATTTATTGCGGAATTATTTTTTAAATGTACAGACATATTCAGAATCATTTCTAGATGAGAGATATCAAATTTGAATTATTTTGGATAAAAAACATAGCCGCCGACAGCCATCTTTGATTTTACTCTTTGTATGGTTGAATGAATTGGTAAACCCTACATACAACATCCTTCATCCAGTCGTCACCAAACTTCATAGATATTTTTGGGTGACCACTAGATGGGAGCCATCAAATTTTTCCGAACTTCGTTGGAACACATGGCCGCCAACGGCCATCTTGGGTTTTACTCTTGGTATGACTAAATCGTTTGGCACACTATATAAACGACATCCCTTGTACGATCGTCTCTAAATCATATCATATCGATCATCGGGACGACCACTATAGATGGGAGTCATAAAAAAATTTCAAACTTGTGTTTAAAAACTTAGCCACAGGTAGCCATCTTGGATTTTACTCTTTGCATGTATAAATCATTTAGCTCATCCTACAGACCACATCCGTCATCAGATCTTCACCAAACTGCATGCTAATCTTCGGGGTGATCACTAGATGGATGCTGTCTATTTTGTTTTTAACTTTAATGGCCGCCAGTAGCCATCTTGGATTTAATTTATGTATATATTCATGTTAACATCTAGTATTAGTTAGATCGCTCCATTGACTGAAACACGTGACATTATACTCCCATGCAAGTTGATGTACAGTGTCGTTGATACTTTCATTTAATTCAGTTTTCAGTTTTCAGAAATATATGTTCTGGTCAAACATGACATGTCAAATATGACGCATGGAATTCATCAGTACCGTTACTATAGTTAGTCTAATTTATTATGAATGTCTCCCTTCTAAATTCAGCAGTACCTTTAATAGTTAGCATAAGTTAGCATAATCAGCATAAATATGTACATGTAGTAGTTTAATGGTTAGTGTAATTTACTATGAATCACTATAAATCAGTACATGTAATAGTTAGTGTAATTTACTATGAATCACTATAAATCAGTACATTTAATAGTTAGTGTAATTTACTATGAATCACTATAAATCAGTACATTTAATAGTTAGTGTAATTTACTATGAATCTTTATAAATCAGTACATTTAATAGTTAGTGTAATTTACTATGAATCATTATAAATCAGTACATTTAATAGTTAGTGTAATTTACTATGAATCATTATAAATCAGTACATTTAATAGTTAGTGTAATTTACTATGAATCATTATAAATCAGTACATTTAATAGTTAGTGTAATTTACTATGAATCATTATAAATCAGTACATTTAATAGTTAGTGTAATTTACTATGAATCATTATAAATCAGTACATTTAATAGTTAGTGTAATTTACTATGAATCATTATAAATCAGTACATTTAATAGTTAGTGTAATTTACTATGAATCATTATAAATCAGTACATTTAATAGTTAGTGTAATTTACTATGAATCATTATAAATCAGTACATTTGATAGTTAGTGTAATTTACTATGAATCATTATAAATCAGTACATTTAATAGTTAGTGTAATTTACTATGAATCATTATAAATCAGTACATTTAATAGTTAGTGTAATTTACTATGAATCATTATAAATCAGTACATTTAATAGTTAGTGTAATTTACTATGAATCATTATAAATCAGTACATGTAATAGATAGTGTAATTTACTATAAATCATTATAAATTAGTTCATTTAATAGTTAGTATAATTTACTATGAATCATTATAAATCAGTACATTTAATAGTTAGTGTAATTTATTATGAATCATTATAAATCAGTACATTTAATAGTTAGTGTAATTTACTATAAATCATTATAAATCAGTACATGTAATAGATAGTGTAATTTACTATAAATCATTATAAATTAGTTCATTTAATAGTTAGTATAATTTATTATGAATCATTATAAATCAGTACATTTAATAGTTAGTGTAATTTACCAAAAATCATTATAAATCAGTACATTTAACAGTTAGTGTAATTTACTATGAATCATTATAAATCAGTACATTTAATAGTAAGTGTAATTTATTATGAATCATTATAAATCAGTACATTTAATAGTTAGTGTAATTTACTATAAATCATTATAAATTAGTACATTTAATAGTTAGTATATTTTATTATGAATCATTATAAATCAGTACATTTAATAGTTAGTGTAATTTACCATAAATAATTATAAATCAGTACATTTAATAGTTAGTGTAATTTACCATAAATCATTATAAATTAGTACATTTAATAGTTAGTGTAATTTATTATGAATCATTATAAATCAGTACATTTAATAGCTAGTGTAATTTACCATGAATCATTATAAATTAGTACATTTAATAGTTAGTGTAATTTACTAAAAATCACTATAAATCAGTACATGTAATAGTTAGTGTAATTTACTATAAATCATTATAAATTAGTACATTTAATAGTTAGTATAATTTATTATGAATCATTATAAATCAGTACATTTAATAGTTAGTGTAATTTACCAAAAATCATTATAAATCAGTACATTTAATAGTTAGTGTAATTTACTATGAATAATTATAAATCAGTACATTTATTAGTAAGTGTAATTTACCATAAATCATTATAAATCAGTACATTTAATAGTTAGTGTAATTAAGAAATAAATACACGGTGTAGAGGTGTGTATGGTCAAGTTGTACCACAAAAAACTGATTGTAGGACGACGCGTAGCGGAGTCCTACAATCAGTTTTTTGTGGTACAACTTGACCATACACACCGATACACCGTGTATTTATTTCTTTTGTAATACGACTGAACGTTTATGGTCACAATTCGACTGAATAGTCAACGAAATACTGCGCTTTTTCGGTCTCAGGTGAGAAAACATTTCGTGGTGTAATTCGTATTGGGCGTACTCGATTTATTTGCATGGAGTACTCTGGTAGTGTCTTGTCTTGTTATGAAATTCCCCCGTTGACTTTTCGAGGCACCTCTTCTAGAAATAATCGTTGTGATTGGCTAAAAAACGATGTGTTTTCAGCGGCGCCCGTGCGTTTCACTAAAATTGTACAGGAAATACGATGCGGTCATTTCTGTTTTGAACGTTGTTGGGACATACATGTTTACTAAACTAATCTTATTCCCGTTCTGTACTGGTGAACAAACGCTTTCATTTTCAACTTGATTCCGAAATATCGAATATGATGGAGATTCGAATCGACGAATGCACAGCCCGGCCCCATGGATTTATTTTGTCATTTAATATACTTATTCAGTAACTTTCTTTGGTCGTAACATATATCAATATACCATAACATCATTTGGACCATATTCATTGGCAACCAAACTGGTTTCAAGCGACAAATCGCTAGAAAATTCGCAAGATTGTCAAGATGTAGCAAAATTCAATCAAAGGGTTACGGGTGCGGGTGTACTCCGTTGATGACCCGTTTGCGCGGAGTTAGAAACGACGGGGAAAGTCGCGTGCGGCGATCTGAATAAACCGATTTTTTGGATTTTTTTTCGTGGTACAATTGGAAAAAGTAGAATTGTACCACAAAACTGGAACGAGATAGCCATGGTAACTCGGGCCACTGGCCAATCAGGACATGGCTTTTAAGCATAGTTAGGCAGGGTCGTATTACAATTTACTATAAATCATTATAAATTAGTGCATTTAATAGTTAGTATAATTTATTATGAATCATTATAAATCAGTACATTTAATAGTTAGTGTAATTTACTATAAATCATTATAAATCAGTACATTTAATAGTTAGTGTAATTTACCATGAAAGAATTCCAGTGTCTTCAAGTCTTTTGAATGTTTAGCTGTGGTGGACCGATATTTCTATGCGGGTGGAACATTTGTCACCACAGCGCCATCTTATTCCCTTTTCTGCTGAATGGATTCTCCCACTCAGTTACCAAATTACACAATGGACCGGTGTATTATTCATTTCAATGGATGCTCATGATACATTAGCAGACGACAGTCAGACGAAAATATAATACAAGTGCTGAAGGATTCACATTCATTGATGGGAATGTTTAGATAATAAATTCAACAAACGACCTAGAGTTCTCCAAGGCAAGTTTATTTAAGACCCATAGTTCCAACCCTCTCAATCATCTATTGAGGCAATTACAGATGTTAGCACTGCATGAATTTCATATCTCCTAATGAAGCTACTCGTCCATGCGTATTAGTACAGTACCAGTCAGGAGAATATATTGAGGCACACATTTATTGAGATACTGAGCGCGCTTAATTTCGAAAAAGGCGCGATTATACCAAAAAACTGTCGCGCTTAATTCTTATTGCGATATTGAGCGCGCAGAATTTCATACAGGCCCGATTGTGTTATATTTATATTAGATAAATACTGTGCATCTAGTGTACATATAGCCTTTGCAACTATAATTATAAACAAATCTAAAACATTGTCTCTATTTTTGCAATCAACAATAAAGAAGAAGCAATAATTTGCTTTAAATGTCGCAATTTTGAGCGCAAGATGTCGCAATATTAAGCGCGAAATATTGCGATGTTAAGCGCAAAATATTGCAATAATATCGCAAGTGGCGAGCTTATAAGTGTTTCCACTTGCAATATTATTGCGATATTTGGTGCGAAAAAGCGCTTTATATACCACTTTTGACTGGGACTGTACATATAGCGTTAAAATGATGTAAAACATTCCGCCGAGGTGTTCAAATAGTTATGCAAAATAATTTATTGTCATAAATTGTTTATAATAATATGCAGAAAAATAGCATAATGACATTTAGTCACTATTGTTGGTGGAATCATTGGCGTAAAGTTTATACCCATTCGTCCCGAATAAAGTATTAACTCTTTGAGTGCCAGGTCCGATTTTTGTATCAACCCATATACCCTTTGCCAATGAATTCTCTTATATATGCGAGTCGACCACAGGTCGCCTCGCATATATAAGAGAATGCATTGGCCTAACAATTTTTCATTATTTGTTATTATTTTTTACAATTTTTTACAATTTTAATAATTTTTTTAAATATATATTTTTTAGGGCCGATTTTACAGACCGTAAATTAGGGCCGATGAGATCGGCCCCTGGCACTGAAAGGGTTAAATATTAACATTGGTGCGTAGTTCAATGTTACAGTCGATGTAGTTTTGATAATATTAGTTCATTGCCAATTTCCTCCAGTGGAGACAGTGTTTGGATACTAATTTATCGTTTTTACTCAGTGATTTGTGTACATAATATGTCTTTAAAGTTTAAAAAACCGAAGTCTTCTTGGAGTACCGTCGTTTACAATGCTATCGACATCGTTACATTTCACCCACATTTGCTTGACAAGCACTAGAATAGGCGAATTGTCTGAAAGCTGCGCTGAAGTTTTAGCGCCTCGAGCTATGTTAATGATTGGGTCGAGAACTGGTCTAATAAAGTGTCAATTGAGGGCGTATGTCGCGACTGGGATTAGAGTGTTGGTCGCGTTCACACAAACATTGCTCTGGGCGCTATCGAGGAATCTAATTAAAACTATTGACTCCCGGCCGGGGCTGTCAATATATCGGCTCTAATCACTAGACTGTGGCTGATGGATCCGCAAATACCAACTGGAATTACAGGATGTTACCCGTCATGTTAACTGAAAAGTACTAACTTCTTATTTCCAAAACCATGCATGTTGCTCCCGTACAAGGACGCGGTGTTAATATGTATAGCTTTAAACTATGAAGATACAACAAGTCATACGGCACCCATACACAGATTCGCGGTAGGAATATGTTTTGCTTTATAATATGTGACCCGCCATATCAAATCCAGTCGTAAATCGGGATTTTTTTACCCTGTGCCAATGCATTCTCTTATATATGCGAGTCGACCATAGGTCGCCTCGCATATATAAGAGAATGCATTGGCCTAACAATTTTTTACATTTTTAATAATTTTTTCTTGTATTCTTTAACAATAATAATAATTTCACCCATACATAGCCCCAGACAAACATGAGCAGACGACACTCTTCTATATGCTTCTATATATGTGTGGGGCTCCCTGCAGGGTAATGGATGTTTTTATTTTATGTCCTAAAAATTTTAAGAAACATTTATTTTAAAAAAATGATAAAAAATTGTTAGGCCAATGAATTCTCTTATATATGCGAGGCGACCTATGGTCGACTCGCATATATAAGAGAATGCATTGGCACAGGGTAAAAAAAATCCCGACTTACGACTGGATTTGATATGGCGTGTCACATATGGAGATACAACATCCAATCTGAAGCTTGGCGAGCAGTGTCCTATACTAAAGCCATCATATCGCTTTTTGTTGGCATGTTCCATGGATGTATCCATGAAATACATAAATATACGTTACACATGCCTCGAGAAAACTCATTACAATGCACAGCAAGTCAAGACTCCCTTGTTTTCGACGAGAAGGAACATTGCAGAGCGTCACATGTTAGTCGTTTCCTGACGCGATAAGAAGAGCGTTAATTGACAATAAAATTAAATTGCAATGGGTATAAAATTTGTATAAGTATAAGACTTGTGAAATTAAGTTTTTGTATGAATATCCCAGAAATATCCATAACTTGAATATTTGTGTGCAGACTCCGATCCAAGACACACCATCCCCACTCACCAGTGACAGCCCTATCCAATACATCTAATGTCTAGGAACGTGACCCAAACACACGAGTGGGGTGTGAACTCAGATTTAATGCACGTTGAATAAAGTTTGTCCTGCAGATAGCGCGATCGCAACTTACCCAATCTATAACGGAGCTTTAGCTCTGACGAGAAACGGCACAGAGAAACGCTGAAGAAACTTGGTATAGCGCAAGGCGTTGCGAGAGCAGCCCGATGAGACACGGTTCGGAGCAAAACGGGACATGGATACCACACACGCCCAACAGGGAGAGACACAACGAGCGCGATGTCGGTTCGGGCGGCACAGACAATTGGGCAGCCCAACTCCCTGTGGCTAATCACCTGTCTGATGAGAACAAACTCAGGCATGGGTCAAGGGCACTGATGACAGAGCACCTGAAATAAAAAGAACAGCAGCAGCGAGAAGCTACATATACAGTTACATAGGCACAATAATCAAGGCATAATACATATAAAGAGAAGGCACGCTACTCAGCGATACCGCACATTGAGGGAGGGGAGGGGTCGCGATGCCTAGAATTGGCGAATGGCCTACCAGAAAAAATCATTGGCGGAAATAAGCAACATTCCGGGCAGATGTAAATTGCGGATTTGATATCCAGATGATACGGATCAGATCATACCGAAACCCGGAATGTTGTATGAATGAAGTTGATCGGATCCCTCACATAAATCACCTCGAACCTTATCGGACATGGGTGTATTAAGCACGAACCTTATCGGACATGGGTGTATTAAGCACGAACCTTATCGGACCTGGGTGCATTAAGAACCTTATCGGACCTAGGTGCATTAAGAACCTTATCGGACCTGGGTACATTAAACACGAACCTTATCGGACATTGGTGCATTAAGCACGAACCTTATCGGACCTGGGTGCATTAAGCACGAACCTTATCGGACCTGCTGCATTAAGCACGAACCTTATCGGACCTGTGTGCATTAAGAACCTTATCGGACCTGGGTGCATTACGAACCTTATCGGACCTGGGTACATTAAACACGAACCTTATCGGACCTGTGAGCATTAAGCACGAACCTTATCGGACCTGTGTGCATTAAGAACCTTAACGGACCTGGGTGCATTAAGCACGAACCTTATCGGACCTGGGTGCATTAAGCACGAACCTGATCGGACCTGGGTGCATTAAGCACGAACCTTATCGGACCTGGGTGCATTAAGAACCTTATCGGACCTGGGTGCTTTAAGAACCTTATCGGACCTGGTGCATTAAGCACGGACCTTATCGGATCTGGGTGCATTAAGCACGAACCTTATCGGACCTGTGTGCATTAAGAACCTTATCTGACCTGTGTGCATTAAGCACGAGCCTTATCGGATCTGGGTGCATTAAGCACGAACCTTATCGGATCCGGTGCATTAAGAACTAACCTTATCGGACCTGGGTACATTAAGCACGAACCTTATCGGACCTAGGTGAATTAAGCAAATTTACAAAATTCGCAAATTTCCCTTTTCGTGATACTATTTTAACAGAGTAAGTTGTTTATAATTTACTTATTCTTGCAACGATAAATTATGTTGCAATTAGGTCCAGATAAGACCATAAATGCACTATATAGAATAATGTTAATTAACGTCAAAGAGTAAACAAAGTGAGGTACGGTGACGGTTAGCCATTCGCTGTGGGAACAAAGTGACGGTACGGTGAGCCATTCGCTGGGGGGGGGCAAAGTGACGGTACGGTGAGCCATTCGTTGGGGGAAACAAAGTGACGGTACGATGGGCGATTCGCTGGGGGGGAACAAAGTGACGGTATGGTGAGCGAATCGCTGGGGGGGGGCAAAGTGACGGTACGGTGAGCCATTCGCTGGGGGGAACAAAGTGACGGTACGGTGAGCGATTCGCTGGGGGGGAACAAAGACACGGTACGGTGAGCCATTCGCTGGTGGAACAAAGTGATGGTACGGTGAGCGATTCGCTGGGGGAGAAAGTGACGGTACGTTGAGCCATTCGCTGGGGGGGGGGTCAACAGGTCAGACAATATTGAAACATTCGCGTTATTGTGTTCATTAATATGATGGTATTAACTGAGTGGAAGACGGTCACGCATAATACGTATGAAAGTATATTATTTCGGTACTAGTTTCTTGTTTTAGAGATTATAATGACAAAGATGTTGTGTTTAGTCGTTCATGATATCTAATGAGTCGCAATTCTATACGATATGTATAAACCGAAATGTATAAACCGAAATTTATAAACCGAAATGTATTAACCGAAAAGTATTAACCGAAATGTATTAACCGAAATGTACTAACCGAAGTGTATTAACCGAAATGTATTAACCGAAATGTATTAACCGAAATGTATTAACCGAAATGTATTAACCGAAATGTATTATCCGAAATGTATTAACCGAAATGTATTAGTCGGAATGTATTAACCGAAATATATTAACCGAATTAACCGAAATGTGTTAACCGAAATGTATTAACCGAAATGTATGAACCGAAATGTATTAACCGAATTAACCGAAATGTATTAACCGAAATGTATTAACCGAATTAACCGAAATGTATTAACTGAATTAACCGAAATGTATTATCCGTAATGTATTAACCCAAATATATTATCCAAAATGTATTAACCGAAATGTATTAACCGAAATGTATTAACCGAAATGTATTAACCGAAATGTATTAACCGAAATGAATTAACCGAAATATATTAACCGAAATGTATTATCCGAAATGTATTAACCGAAATGTATTAACGGAAATGTATTAACGGAAATGTATTATCCGAAATGTATTAACCGAAATGTATTAACCGAAGTGTATTAACCGAAATGTATTAACCGAAATGTATTAACCGAGTGCACTAAATTCCATCCGAGCCGATCGAGCTTTAACGATTCTCTAATCGGATTTAGTGGACGAGGTCAATTAATGGCGTATAGAATTGCGACGAATTTGAGATCCATTTTATAACGTAGTCACATTTTAGCAAGGAAACACGATTTCGAAACGGCTGTGGTTTAAAAGAATTAATATTGATTTGCTTATCACAACCAAATAGAACCTTAAGACATCTTCAAGAAAATATAAAATTCTATTTTTAAAGTGTCTTCTCATACTGACAAAATTGTTTAACCACCCTTATCACCCATGATTATATCACAGTCAACACTAAATAACCAAATACAAATTGAATATAATAATTATGTTTTAATTAACATAATAATAAATTTCCGGCATTGACATCGACATCATTGTGCTAAGCGCATAGTTCACTGCGCGTGACGATAATACACGTGTGTCTTACTAAAACATATGAGGCCGGGTTCATGGGATACTATTTATGTGATAAAGTATTGTTTTATGGCAAACGCAACAACATGGAACATATATCGAGCATTGATTCACCGTGTAACAAGGGAGCACCATCAGTGTCGCATTTTTGTCCCGCTATTAGCGTGAGTATCATATCATGTACGTTTCTTCGCATGCATTGTAGAGGAGCGGTCTTGACCAGATTTTTTTTTTTTTTTTTTTTTTTTACACACGGAAAAATTATATATCATATGAAAGTAGAAGATGTCGGCTTCATGTTCCGCCCTGCTGTAAAATGTGAAAGTGGTGCCGTTGCCATGGAAACGGAATGTAAACAATGTAGACACATTTTGAGATAAAACCTTTTCAGCAAATGTTTAATCAAAATGCATTTTAAGTAGACGTACGCAGCTGTTTCAGTACGCATAAATCATTACTGTTACCAATGTAGTACATGTACCTATTAAATGTTCCAATTACAAAATTATCACATTTTTGGTAACAATCACCATTTTCACCACAAAATGTCAATAAAACCCTTATAACCTATAATTATGTGCATCCTGTTTAATACTGGTTGAAACATAGTTATGGTTGAAAACGGGTTTGAGACATCTATAACGCGTTGCCATAATATGTTTTGCTTCATTACACGCTATAAATGTCCGGTTTATGGAAAATAATTAATTATTTCTGATTATTTGACGAAATTTGGTCCGTTTCCATGACAACAGGTGAATAAACCTCAACAGTGACACTATGAAGAAGTCTGGATTAAAAGTGCATGTCATAGAACAAAAAATTCAGAAAGTTATATTGTGTTGCAAGGGTTATTGGAATTCATTTCTTTCCAATAATGCCATGTTTTGTATTTTTTCAATATCGTTTCCATGGTAACAGTTATTTCTCAGGGTATTGTGCCTTTTCGACAGTTTTATCCAAATTAGTTTGAAGTACCCGTATGAAGCTATCACAATATTAATACATTATTACTGTAACCAATGTAGTATCTAATAAATGTTCCAATTCCAAAATTATCGCATTTGTTTGCAAAAATCAACATTTTTTACCCCAAAATGGCAATAAAACCTTCATAACCTATATGGGCATCCTAGTAACTACTGGAGTAGTTGGAAAATAGTTATCGTGGAAAAATAACATAAAGAAATTATCTTCAACATATGTTTCTGTCCTGGAATGTGCTTAAATTCTTTTTTACTGTCTGCTGAAGGATTTTATCTCAAAATGTGTCTACATTGTTTATATTCCGTTTCCATGACAACGGCACCACTTTCAAAGTTTACAGCAGGGCGGAACATGAAGCTGACATCATCTACTTTCATATCATCTATAATTTTTCCGTGTTTTAAAAACAAAAATTAAACTCGAAAAATAAGCCCCATTGGGGCCAAGACCGCTCCTCTATTGATTCACCGTGTAGCAAGGACGCATCACCGTGTAGCAAGGACGCATCACCGTGTAGCAAGGACGCATCATCGTGTAGCAAGGACGCATCACCGTGTAGCAAGGACGCATCACCGTGTATCAAGGACGCATCACCGTGTAGCAAGGACGCATCACCGTGTAGCAAGGACGCATCACCGTGTAGCAAGGACGCATCACCGTGTATCAAGGACGCATCACCGTGTAGCAAGGACGCATCACCGTGTATCAAGGACGCATCACCGTGTATCAAGGACGCATCACCGTGTAGCAAGGACGCATCACCGTGTATCAAGGACGCATCACCGTGTATCAAGGACGCATCACCGTGTAGCAAGGACGCATCACCGTGTATCAAGGGCGCATCACCGTGTAGAAAGGACGCATCATCGTGTAGCAAGGACGCATCACCGTGTATCAAGGACGCATCACCGTGTATCAAGGACGCATCACCGTGTAGCAAGGACGCATCACCGTGTAGCAAGGACGCATCACCGTGTATCAAGGACGCATCACCGTGTAGCAAGGACGCATCACCGTGTATCAAGGACGCATCACCGTGTATCAAGGACGCATCACCGTGTATCAAGGACGCATCACCGTGTATCAAGGACGCATCACCGTGTATCAAGGACGCATCACCGTGTATCAAGGACGCATCACCGTGTATCAAGGACGCATCACCGTGTATCAAGGACGCATCATCGTGTAGCAAGGACGCATCACCGTGTATCAAGGACGCATCACCGTGTAGCAAGGACGCATCACCGTGTATCAAGGACGCATCACCGTGTAGCAAGGACGCATCACCGTGTATCAAGGACGCATCACCGTGTATCAAGGACGCATCACCGTGTATCAAGGACGCATCACCGTGTAGCAAGGACGCATCACCGTGTATCAAGGACGCATCACCGTGTATCAAGGACGCATCACCGTGTATCAAGGACGCATCACCGTGTATCAAGGACGCATCACCGTGTATCAAGGACGCATCACCGTGTATCAAGGACGCATCACCGTGTATCAAGGACGCATCACCGTGTATCAAGGACGCATCATCGTGTAGCAAGGACGCATCACCGTGTATCAAGGACGCATCACCGTGTAGCAAGGACGCATCACCGTGTATCAAGGACGCATCACCGTGTAGCAAGGACGCATCACCGTGTATCAAGGACGCATCACCGTGTAGCAAGGACGGATCACCGTGTAGCAAGGACGCATCATCGTGTAGCAAGGACGCATCATCGTGTATCAAGGACGCATCACCGTGTAGCAAGGACGCATCACCGTGTAGCAAGGACGCATCACCGTGTATCAAGGACGCATCATCGTGTAGCAAGGACGCATCACCGTGTAGCAAGGACGCATCACCGTGTAGCAAGGACGCATCACCGTGTATCAAGGACGCATCATCGTGTAGCAAGGACGCATCACCGTGTATCAAGGACGCATCACCGTGTAGCAAGGACGCATCACCGTGTATCAAGGACGCATCATCGTGTAGCAAGAACGCATCACCGTGTAGCAAGGACGCATCATCGTGTAGCAAGGACGCATCATCGTGTATCAAGGACGCATCACCGTGTAGCAAGGACGCATCATCGTGTAGCAAGAACGCATCACCGTGTAGCAAGGACGCATCATCGTGTAGCAAGAACGCATCACCGTGTATCAAGGACGCATCATCGTGTATCAAGGACGCATCATCGTGTATCAAGAACGCATCACCGTGTAGCAAGGACGCATCACCGTGTAGCAAGGACGCATCACCGTGTAGCAAGGACGCATCACCGTGTAGCAAGGACGCATCATCGTGTAGCAAGGACGCATCACCGTGTAGCAAGGACGCATCACCGTGTATCAAGGACGCATCATCGTGTAGCAAGGACGCATCACCGTGTAGCAAGGACGCATCACCGTGTATCAAGGACGCATCATCGTGTAGCAAGGACGCATCACCGTGTAGCAAGGACGCATCACCGTGTATCAAGGACGCATCACCGTGTATCAAGGACGCATCATCGTGTAGCAAGGACGCATCACCGTGTATCAAGGACGCATCACCGTGTATCAAGGACGCATCACCGTGTATCAAGGACGCATCATCGTGTAGCAAGGACGCATCATCGTGTAGCAAGGACGCATCACCGTGTATCAAGGACGCATCACCGTGTAGCAAGGACGGATCACCGTGTAGCAAGGACGCATCATCGTGTAGCAAGGACGCATCATCGTGTATCAAGGACGCATCACCGTGTAGCAAGGACGCATCACCGTGTATCAAGGACGCATCACCGTGTATCAAGGACGCATCATCGTGTAGCAAGGACGCATCACCGTGTAGCAAGGACGCATCACCGTGTATCAAGGACGCATCACCGTGTATCAAGGACGCATCACCGTGTAGCAAGGACGCATCACCGTGTATCAAGGACGCATCATCGTGTAGCAAGGACGCATCACCGTGTAGCAAGGACGCATCACCGTGTAGCAAGGACGGATCACCGTGTAGCAAGGACGCATCATCGTGTAGCAAGGACGCATCACCGTGTAGCAAGGACGCATCACCGTGTATCAAGGACGCATCACCGTGTATCAAGGACGCATCACCGTGTAGCAAGGACGCATCACCGTGTATCAAGGACGCATCATCGTGTAGCAAGGACGCATCACCGTGTAGCAAGGACGCATCACCGTGTAGCAAGGACGGATCACCGTGTAGCAAGGACGCATCATCGTGTAGCAAGGACGCATCATCGTGTATCAAGGACGCATCACCGTGTATCAAGGACGCATCACCGTGTATCAAGGACGCATCACCGTGTATCAAGGACGCATCACCGTGTAGCAAGGACGCATCACCGTGTATCAAGGACGCATCATCGTGTAGCAAGGACGCATCACCGTGTAGCAAGGACGCATCACCGTGTATCAAGGACGCATCACCGTGTAGCAAGGACGCATCATCGTGTAGCAAGGACGCATCACCGTGTATCAAGGACGCATCACCGTGTAGCAAGGACGCATCACCGTGTATCAAGGACGCATCACCGTGTAGCAAGGACGCATCACCGTGTAGCAAGGACGCATCACCGTGTAGCAAGGACGCATCACCGTGTATCAAGGACGCATCACCGTGTATCAAGGACGCATCACCGTGTAGCAAGGGCGCATCACCGTGTATCAAGGACGCATCACCGTGTATCAAGGACGCATCACCGTGTATCAAGGACGCATCACCGTGTAGCAAGGACGCATCACCGTGTAGCAAGGACGCATCACCGTGTATCAAGGACGCATCACCGTGTATCAAGGACGCATCACCGTGTATCAAGGACGCATCACCGTGTAGCAAGGACGCATCACCGTGTAGCAAGGGCGCATCACCGTGTATCAAGGACGCATCACCGTGTAGCAAGGACGCATCACCGTGTATCAAGGACGCATCACCGTGTAGCAAGGACGCATCACCGTGTAGCAAGGGCGCATCACCGTGTATCAAGGACGCATCACCGTGTATCAAGGACGCATCACCGTGTAGCAAGGACGCATCACCATGTATCAAGGACGCATCACCGTGTAGCAAGGACGCATCACCGTGTAGCAAGGACGCATCATCGTGTAGCAAGGACGCATCATCGTGTAGCAAGGACGCATCACCGTGTAGCAAGGACGCATCACCATGTATCAAGGACGCATCACCGTGTAGCAAGGACGCATCACCGTGTAGCAAGGACGCATCATCGTGTAGCAAGGACGCATCATCGTGTAGCAAGGACGCATCACCGTGTATCAAGGACGCATCACCGTGTATCAAGGACGCATCACCGTGTATCAAGGACGCATCACCGTGTATCAAGGACGCATCACCGTGTATCAAGGACGCATCACCGTGTATCAAGGACGCATCACCGTGTAGCAAGGACGCATCACCGTGTAGCAAGGACGCATCACCGTGTATCAAGGACGCATCACCGTGTATCAAGGACGCATCACCGTGTATCAAGGACGCATCATCGTGTATCAAGGACGCATCACCGTGTAGCAAGGACGGATCACCGTGTAGCAAGGACGCATCACCGTGTATCAAGGACGCATCACCGTGTAGCAAGGACGCATCATCGTGTAGCAAGGACGCATCACCGTGTATCAAGGACGCATCATCGTGTATCAAGGACGCATCATCGTGTATCAAGGACGCATCATCGTGTATCAAGGACGCATCACCGTGTATCAAGGACGCATCACCGTGTAGCAAGGACGCATCACCGTGTATCAAGGACGCATCATCGTGTATCAAGGACGCATCACCGTGTAGCAAGGACGCATCACCGTGTAGCAAGGACGCATCACCGTGTATCAAGGACGCATCATCGTGTATCAAGGACGCATCATCGTGTAGCAAGGACGCATCACCGTGTATCAAGGACGCATCACCGTGTATCAAGGACGCATCACCGTGTATCAAGGACGCATCACCGTGTAGCAAGGACGCATCATCGTGTATCAAGGACGCATCATCGTGTATCAAGGACGCATCATCGTGTATCAAGGACGCATCATCGTGTATCAAGGACGCATCATCGTGTATCAAGGACGCATCACCGTGTAGCAAGGACGCATCACCGTGTATCAAGGACGCATCATCGTGTATCAAGGACGCATCACCGTGTAGCAAGGACGCATCACCGTGTAGCAAGGACGCATCATCGTGTAGCAAGGACGCATCACCGTGTAGCAAGGACGCATCACCGTGTAGCAAGGACGCATCACCGTATATCAAGGACGCATCACCGTGTAGCAAGGACGCATCACCGTATATCAAGGACGCATCACCGTGTAGCAAGGACGCATCACCGTGTAGCAAGGACGCATCACCGTGTAGCAAGGACGCATCACCGTATATCAAGGACGCATCACCGTGTAGCAAGGACGCATCACCGTGTAGCAAGGACGCATCATCGTGTAGCAAGGACGCATCACCGTGTAGCAAGGACGCATCACCGTGTAGCAAGGACGCATCACCGTGTAGCAAGGACGCATCACCGTGTAGCAAGGACGCATCACCGTGTAGCAAGGACGCATCACCGTGTAGCAAGGACGCATCACCGTGTAGCAAGGACGCATCATCGTGTATCAAGGACGCATCATCGTGTAGCAAGGACGCATCACCGTGTAGCAAGGACGCATCACCGTGTAGCAAGGACGCATCACCGTGTAGCAAGGACGCATCACCGTGTAGCAAGGACGCATCACCGTGTAGCAAGGACGCATCACCGTGTATCAAGGACGCATCATCGTGTAGCAAGGACGCATCACCGTGTATCAAGGACGCATCACCGTGTATCAAGGACGCATCACCGTGTATCAAGGACGCATCACCGTGTAGCAAGGACGCAATACCGTGTATCAAGGACGCATCACCGTGTATCAATGACGCATCACCGTGTAGCAAGGACGCATCACCGTGTATCAAGGACGCATCACCGTGTAGCAAGGACGCATCACCGTGTATCAAGGACGCATCACCGTGTATCAAGGACGCATCACCGTGTATCAATGACGCATCACCGTGTAGCAAGGACGCATCACCGTGTATCAATGACGCATCACCGTGTAGCAAGGACGCATCACCGTGTATCAATGACGCATCACCGTGTAGCAAGGACGCATCACCGTGTATCAAGGACGCATCACCGTGTAGCAAGGACGCATCACCGTGTATCAAGGACGCATCACCGTGTATCAAGGACGCATCACCGTGTATCAATGACGCATCACCGTGTAGCAAGGACGCATCACCGTGTATCAAGGACGCATCACCGTGTATCAAGGACGCATCACCGTGTATCAAGGACGCATCACCGTGTAGCAAGGACGCATCACCGTGTATCAAGGACGCATCACCGTGTAGCAAGGACGCATCACCGTGTATCAAGGACGCATCACCGTGTAGCAAGGACGCATCACCGTGTATCAAGGACGCATCACCGTGTATCAAGGACGCATCACCGTGTATCAATGACGCATCACCGTGTAGCAAGGACGCATCACCGTGTATCAAGGACGCATCACCGTGTATCAAGGACGCATCACCGTGTATCAAGGACGCATCACCGTGTATCAATGACGCATCACCGTGTAGCAAGGACGCATCACCGTGTATCAAGGACGCATCACCGTGTAGCAAGGACGCATCACCGTGTATCAAGGACGCATCATCGTGTATCAAGGACGCATCACCGTGTATCAAGGACGCATCATCGTGTATCAATGACGCATCACCGTGTAGCAAGGACGCATCACCGTGTATCAATGACGCATCACCGTGTAGCAAGGACGCATCACCGTGTATCAAGGACGCATCACCGTGTAGCAAGGACGCATCACCGTGTAGCGAGGACGCATCACCGTGTAGCGAGGACGCATCACCGTGTATCAAGGACGCATCACCGTGTATCAAGGACGCATCACCGTGTATCAAGGACGCATCACCGTGTAGCAAGGACGCATCACCGTGTATCAAGGACGCATCACCGTGTATCAATGACGCATCACCGTGTAGCAAGGACGCATCACCGTGTATCAAGGACGCATCACCGTGTAGCAAGGACGCATCACCGTGTATCAAGGACGCATCACCGTGTATCAAGGACGCATCACCGTGTATCAAGGACGCATCACCGTGTATCAAGGACGCATCACCGTGTATCAAGGACGCATCACCGTGTAGCAAGGACGCATCACCGTGTAGCAAGGACGCATCATCGTGTAGCAAGGACGCATCATCGTGTAGCAAGGACGCATCACCGTGTATCAAGGACGCATCACCGTGTATCAAGGACGCATCACCGTGTATCAAGGACGCATCACCGTGTATCAAGGACGCATCACCGTGTATCAAGGACGCATCACCGTGTATCAAGGACGCATCACCGTGTAGCAAGGACGCATCACCGTGTAGCAAGGACGCATCACCGTGTATCAAGGACGCATCACCGTGTATCAAGGACGCATCACCGTGTATCAAGGACGCATCATCGTGTATCAAGGACGCATCACCGTGTAGCAAGGACGGATCACCGTGTAGCAAGGACGCATCACCGTGTATCAAGGACGCATCACCGTGTAGCAAGGACGCATCATCGTGTAGCAAGGACGCATCACCGTGTATCAAGGACGCATCATCGTGTATCAAGGACGCATCATCGTGTATCAAGGACGCATCATCGTGTATCAAGGACGCATCACCGTGTATCAAGGACGCATCACCGTGTAGCAAGGACGCATCACCGTGTATCAAGGACGCATCATCGTGTATCAAGGACGCATCACCGTGTAGCAAGGACGCATCACCGTGTAGCAAGGACGCATCACCGTGTATCAAGGACGCATCATCGTGTATCAAGGACGCATCATCGTGTAGCAAGGACGCATCACCGTGTATCAAGGACGCATCACCGTGTATCAAGGACGCATCACCGTGTATCAAGGACGCATCACCGTGTAGCAAGGACGCATCATCGTGTATCAAGGACGCATCATCGTGTATCAAGGACGCATCATCGTGTATCAAGGACGCATCATCGTGTATCAAGGACGCATCATCGTGTATCAAGGACGCATCACCGTGTAGCAAGGACGCATCACCGTGTATCAAGGACGCATCATCGTGTATCAAGGACGCATCACCGTGTAGCAAGGACGCATCACCGTGTAGCAAGGACGCATCATCGTGTAGCAAGGACGCATCACCGTGTAGCAAGGACGCATCACCGTGTAGCAAGGACGCATCACCGTATATCAAGGACGCATCACCGTGTAGCAAGGACGCATCACCGTATATCAAGGACGCATCACCGTGTAGCAAGGACGCATCACCGTGTAGCAAGGACGCATCACCGTGTAGCAAGGACGCATCACCGTATATCAAGGACGCATCACCGTGTAGCAAGGACGCATCACCGTGTAGCAAGGACGCATCATCGTGTAGCAAGGACGCATCACCGTGTAGCAAGGACGCATCACCGTGTAGCAAGGACGCATCACCGTGTAGCAAGGACGCATCACCGTGTAGCAAGGACGCATCACCGTGTAGCAAGGACGCATCACCGTGTAGCAAGGACGCATCACCGTGTAGCAAGGACGCATCATCGTGTATCAAGGACGCATCATCGTGTAGCAAGGACGCATCACCGTGTAGCAAGGACGCATCACCGTGTAGCAAGGACGCATCACCGTGTAGCAAGGACGCATCACCGTGTAGCAAGGACGCATCACCGTGTAGCAAGGACGCATCACCGTGTATCAAGGACGCATCATCGTGTAGCAAGGACGCATCACCGTGTATCAAGGACGCATCACCGTGTATCAAGGACGCATCACCGTGTATCAAGGACGCATCACCGTGTAGCAAGGACGCAATACCGTGTATCAAGGACGCATCACCGTGTATCAATGACGCATCACCGTGTAGCAAGGACGCATCACCGTGTATCAAGGACGCATCACCGTGTAGCAAGGACGCATCACCGTGTATCAAGGACGCATCACCGTGTATCAAGGACGCATCACCGTGTATCAATGACGCATCACCGTGTAGCAAGGACGCATCACCGTGTATCAATGACGCATCACCGTGTAGCAAGGACGCATCACCGTGTATCAATGACGCATCACCGTGTAGCAAGGACGCATCACCGTGTATCAAGGACGCATCACCGTGTAGCAAGGACGCATCACCGTGTATCAAGGACGCATCACCGTGTATCAAGGACGCATCACCGTGTATCAATGACGCATCACCGTGTAGCAAGGACGCATCACCGTGTATCAAGGACGCATCACCGTGTATCAAGGACGCATCACCGTGTATCAAGGACGCATCACCGTGTAGCAAGGACGCATCACCGTGTATCAAGGACGCATCACCGTGTAGCAAGGACGCATCACCGTGTATCAAGGACGCATCACCGTGTAGCAAGGACGCATCACCGTGTATCAAGGACGCATCACCGTGTATCAAGGACGCATCACCGTGTATCAATGACGCATCACCGTGTAGCAAGGACGCATCACCGTGTATCAAGGACGCATCACCGTGTATCAAGGACGCATCACCGTGTATCAATGACGCATCACCGTGTAGCAAGGACGCATCACCGTGTATCAAGGACGCATCACCGTGTAGCAAGGACGCATCACCGTGTATCAAGGACGCATCATCGTGTATCAAGGACGCATCACCGTGTATCAAGGACGCATCATCGTGTATCAATGACGCATCACCGTGTAGCAAGGACGCATCACCGTGTATCAATGACGCATCACCGTGTAGCAAGGACGCATCACCGTGTATCAAGGACGCATCACCGTGTAGCAAGGACGCATCACCGTGTAGCGAGGACGCATCACCGTGTAGCGAGGACGCATCACCGTGTATCAAGGACGCATCACCGTGTATCAAGGACGCATCACCGTGTATCAAGGACGCATCACCGTGTAGCAAGGACGCATCACCGTGTATCAAGGACGCATCACCGTGTATCAATGACGCATCACCGTGTAGCAAGGACGCATCACCGTGTATCAAGGACGCATCACCGTGTAGCAAGGACGCATCACCGTGTATCAAGGACGCATCACCGTGTATCAAGGACGCATCACCGTGTATCAATGACGCATCACCGTGTAGCAAGGACGCATCACCGTGTATCAAGGACGCATCACCGTGTATCAAGGACGCATCACCGTGTAGCAAGGACGCATCACCGTGTAGCAAGGACGCATCACCGTGTATCAATGACGCATCACCGTGTAGCAAGGACGCATCACCGTGTATCAAGGACGCATCACCGTGTAGCAAGGACGCATCACCGTGTATCAAGGACGCATCACCGTGTATCAAGGACGCATCACCGTGTATCAAGGACGCATCATCGTGTATCAAGGACGCATCACCGTGTATCAAGGACGCATCACCGTGTATCAAGGACGCATCACCGTGTATCAAGGACGCATCACCGTGTATCAAGGACGCATCACCGTGTATCAAGGACGCATCACCGTGTATCAAGGACGCATCACCGTGTATCAAGGACGCATCACCGTGTATCAAGGACGGATCATCGTGTATCAAGGACGCATCACCGTGTATCAAGGACGCATCACCGTGTATCAAGGACGCATCACCGTGTATCAAGGACGCATCACCGTGTAGCACGGACGCATCATCGTGTATCAAGGACGCATCACCGTGTATCAAGGACGCATCACCGTGTATCAAGGACGCATCACCGTGTAGCAAGGACGCATCACCGTGTATCAAGGACGCATCACTGTGTAGCAAGGACGCATCACCGTGTATCAAGGACGCATCACCGTGTATCAAGGACGCATCACCGTGTATCAAGGACGCATCACCGTGTATCAAGGACGCATCACCGTGTATCAAGGACGCATCATCGTGTATCAAGGACGCATCACCGTGTATCAAGGACGCATCATCGTGTATCAAGGACGCATCACCGTGTATCAAGGACGCATCACCGTGTATCAAGGACGCATCATCGTGTATCAAGGACGCATCATCGTGTATCAAGGACGCATCACCGTGTATCAAGGACGCATCACCGTGTATCAAGGACGCATCACCGTGTATCAAGGACGCATCATCGTGTATCAAGGACGCATCACCGTGTATCAAGGACGCATCATCGTGTATCAAGGACGCATCACCGTGTATCAAGGACGCATCACCGTGTATCAAGGACGCATCACCGTGTATCAAGGACGCATCACCGTGTATCAAGGACGCATCATCGTGTATCAAGGACGCATCACCGTGTATCAAGGACGCATCACCGTGTATCAAGGACGCATCACCGTGTATCAAGGACGCATCATCGTGTATCAAGGACGCATCACCGTGTATCAAGGACGCATCACCGTGTATCAAGGACGCATCACCGTGTATCAAGGACGCATCACCGTGTATCAAGGACGCATCACCGTGTATCAAGGACGCATCATCGTGTATCAAGGACGCATCACCGTGTATCAAGGACGCATCATCGTGTATCAAGGACGCATCACCGTGTATCAAGGACGCATCACCGTGTATCAAGGACGCATCATCGTGTATCAAGGACGCATCATCGTGTATCAAGGACGCATCACCGTGTATCAAGGACGCATCACCGTGTATCAAGGACGCATCACCGTGTATCAAGGACGCATCATCGTGTATCAAGGACGCATCACCGTGTATCAAGGACGCATCACCGTGTATCAAGGACGCATCATCGTGTATCAAGGACGCATCACCGTGTATCAAGGACGCATCATCGTGTATCAAGGACGCATCACCGTGTATCAAGGACGCATCATCGTGTAGCAAGGACGCATCACCGTGTAGCAAGGACGCATCACCGTGTATCAAGGACGCATCACCGTGTATCAAGGACGCATCACCGTGTAGCAAGGACGCATCACCGTGTATCAAGGAGGCATCATCGTGTAGCAAGGACGCATCACCGTGTAGCAAGGGCGCATCATCGTGTATCAAGGAGGCATCATCGTGTATCAAGGACGCATCACCGCGTATCAAGGACGCATCGCCATGTAGCAAGGACGCATCACCGTGTAGCAAGGACGCATCACCGTGTAGCAAGGACGCATCACCGTGTATCAAGGACGCATCACCGTGTAGCAAGGACGCATCACCGTGTAGCAAGGACGCATCACCGTGTATCAAGGACGCATCATCGTGTATCAAGGACGCATCACCGTGTATCAAGGACGCATCACCGTGTATCAAGGACGCATCACCGTGTAGCAAGGACGCATCATCGTGTATCAAGGACGCATCACCGTGTATCAAGGACGCATCACCGTGTAGCAAGGACGCATCACCGTGTATCAAGGACGCATCATCGTGTATCAAGGACGCATCATCGTGTATCAAGGACGCATCACCGTGTATCAAGGACGCATCACCGTGTATCAAGGACGCATCACCGTGTATCAAGGACGCATCACCGTGTAGCAAGGACGCATCACCGTGTATCAAGGACGCATCACCGTGTATCAAGGACGCATCACCGTGTATCAAGGACGCATCACCGTGTAGCAAGGACGCATCACCGTGTAGCAAGGACGCATCACCGTGTATCAAGGACACATCACCGTGTAGCAAGGACGCATCATCGTGTAGCAAGGACGCATCACCGTGTATCAAGGACGCATCACCGTGTAGCAAGGACGCATCACCGTGTATCAAGGACGCATCACCGTGTATCAAGGACGCATCACCGTGTAGCAAGGACGCATCACCGTGTAGCAAGGGCGCATCATCGTGTATCAAGGACGCATCACCGTGTAGCAAGGACGCATCATCGTGTATCAAGGTCGCATCACCGTGTATCAAGGACGCATCACCGTGTAGCAAGGACGCATCACCGTGTAGCAAGGGCGCATCATCGTGTATCAAGGACGCATCATCGTGTAGCAAGGGCGCATCATCGTGTATCAAGGACGCATCATCGTGTAGCAAGGGCGCATCATCGTGTATCAAGGACGCATCACCGTGTAGCAAGGACGCATCACCGTGTAGCAAGGGCGCATCATCGTGTATCAAGGACGCATCATCGTGTAGCAAGGGCGCATCATCGTGTAGCAAGGGCGCATCATCGTGTATCAAGGACGCATCACCGTGTAGCAAGGGCGCATCATCGTGTATCAAGGACGCATCATCGTGTATCAAGGACGCATCATCGTGTATCAAGGACGCATCACCGTGTATCAAGGACGCATCATCGTGTAGCAAGGACGCATCACCGTGTAGCAAGGACGCATCATCGTGTAGCAAGGACGCATCATCGTGTAGCAAGGACGCATCATCGTGTAGCAAGGACGCATCACCGTGTATCAAGGACGCATCACCGTGTATCAAGGACGCATCACCGTGTAGCAAGGACGCATCACCGTGTATCAAGGACGCATCACCGTGTATCAAGGACGCATCACCGTGTATCAAGGACGCATCACCGTGTAGCAAGGACGCATCATCGTGTAGCAAGGACGCATCATCGTGTAGCAAGGACGCATCACCGTGTATCAAGGACGCATCACCGTGTATCAAGGACGCATCACCGTGTATCAAGGACGGATCACCGTGTAGCAAGGACGCATCACCGTGTAGCAAGGACGCATCACCGTGTATCAAGGACGCATCATCGTGTAGCAAGGACGCATCACCGTGTATCAAGGACGCATCATCGTGTATCAAGGACGCATCACCGTGTATCAAGGACGCATCACCGTGTATCAAGGTCGCATCACCGTGTATCAAGGACGCATCACCGTGTATCAAGGACGCATCACCGTGTATCAAGGACGCATCACCGTGTATCAAGGACGCATCACCGTGTATCAAGGACGCATCACCGTGTATCAAGGACGCATCACCGTGTAGCAAGGACGCATCATCGTGTATCCAGGACGCATCATCGTGTAGCAAGGACGCATCACCGTGTATCAAGGACGCATCATCGTGTATCAAGGACGCATCACCGTGTATCAAGGACGCATCACCGTGTATCAAGGACGCATCACCGTGTATCAAGGACGCATCACCGTGTATCAAGGACGCATCACCGTGTATCAAGGACGCATCACCGTGTAGCAAGGACGCATCACCGTGTATCAAGGACGCATCACCGTGTAGCAAGGACGCATCACCGTGTAGCAAGGACGCATCATCGTGTATCAAGGACGCATCACCGTGTATCAAGGACGCATCATCGTGTATCAAGGACGCATCACCGTGTATCAAGGACGCATCATCGTGTAGCAAGGACGCATCACCGTGTATCAAGGACGCATCACCGTGTATCAAGGACGCATCACCGTGTATCAAGGACGCATCACCGTGTAGCAAGGGCGCATCATCGTGTAGCAAGGACGCATCATCGTGTATCAAGGACGCATCATCGTGTAGCAAGGACGCATCACCGTGTATCAAGGACGCATCACCGTGTAGCAAGGACGCATCACCGTGTAGCAAGGACGCATCACCGTGTAGCAAGGACGCATCACCGTGTATCAAGGACGCATCACAGTGTATCAAGGACGCATCACCGTGTAGCAAGGACGCATCACCGTGTATCAAGGACGCATCACCGTGTATCAAGGACGCATCATCGTGTATCAAGGACGCATCACCGTGTATCAAGGACGCATCACCGTGTAGCAAGGACGCATCACCGTGTAGCAAGGACGCATCATCGTGTATCAAGGACGCATCACAGTGTATCAAGGACGCATCACCGTGTAGCAAGGACGCATCACCGTGTATCAAGGACGCATCACAGTGTATCAAGGACGCATCACCGTGTAGCAAGGACGCATCACCGTGTATCAAGGACGCATCACCGTGTATCAAGGACGCATCATCGTGTATCAAGGACGCATCACCGTGTAGCAAGGACGCATCACCGTGTATCAAGGACGCATCACCGTGTAGCAAGGACGCATCATCGTGTATCAAGGACGCATCACCGTGTATCAAGGACGCATCACCGTGTATCAAGGACGCATCACCGTGTAGCAAGGACGCATCACCGTGTAGCAAGGGCGCATCATCGTGTAGCAAGGACGCATCACCGTGTAGCAAGGACGCATCATCGTGTATCAAGGACGCATCATCGTGTAGCAAGGACGCATCATCGTGTAGCAAGGACGCATCATCGTGTAGCAAGGACGCATCATCGTGTAGCAAGGACGCATCATCGTGTATCCAGGACGCATCATCGTGTAGCAAGGACGCATCACCGTGTATCAAGGACGCATCATCGTGTATCAAGGACGCATCACCGTGTATCAAGGACGCATCACCGTGTATCAAGGACGCATCACCGTGTATCAAGGACGCATCACCGTGTAGCAAGGACACATCACCGTGTATCAAGGACGCATCACCGTGTATCAAGGACGCATCACCGTGTATCAAGGACGCATCACCGTGTATCAAGGACGCATCACCGTGTATCAAGGACGCATCATCGTGTATCAAGGACGCATCACCGTGTATCAAGGACGCATCACCGTGTAGCAAGGACGCATCACCGTGTAGCAAGGGCGCATCATCGTGTAGCAAGGACGCATCACCGTGTAGCAAGGACGCATCACCGTGTATCAAGGACGCATCACCATGTAGCAAGGACGCATCACCGTGTATCAAGGACGCATCACCGTGTATCAAGGACGCATCATCGTGTAGCAAGGACGCATCACCGTGTAGCAAGGGCGCATCATCGTGTAGCAAGGACGCATCACCGTGTAGCAAGGACGCATCACCGTGTATCAAGGACGCATCACCATGTAGCAAGGACGCATCACCGTGTATCAAGGACGCATCACCGTGTATCAAGGACGCATCATCGTGTAGCAAGGACGCATCACCGTGTATCAAGGACGCATCACCGTGTAGCAAGGACGCATCACCGTGTATCAAGGACGCATCACCGTGTATCAAGGACGCATCACCGTGTATCAAGGACGCATCACCGTGTATCAAGGACGCATCACCGTGTATCAAGGACGCATCCCCGTGTATCAAGGACGCATCACCGTGTATCAAGGACGCATCACCGTGTAGCAAGGACGCATCACCGTGTAGCAAGGACGCATCACCGTGTATCAAGGACGCATCACCGTGTATCAAGGACGCATCACCGTGTATCAAGGACGCATCACCGTGTATCAAGGACGCATCCCCGTGTATCAAGGACGCATCACCGTGTATCAAGGACGCATCATCGTGTATCAAGGACGCATCACCGTGTATCGAGGACGCATCACCGTGTATCAAGGACGCATCACCGTGTATCAAGGACGCATCACCGTGTAGCAAGGACGCATCACCGTGTATCAAGGACGCATCCCCGTGTATCAAGGACGCATCACCGTGTATCAAGGACGCATCATCGTGTATCAAGGACGCATCACCGTGTATCGAGGACGCATCACCGTGTATCAAGGACGCATCACCGTGTATCAAGGACGCATCACCGTGTAGCAAGGACGCATCACCGTGTATCAAGGACGCATCCCCGTGTATCAAGGACGCATCACCGTGTATCAAGGACGCATCATCGTGTATCAAGGACGCATCACCGTGTATCGAGGACGCATCACCGTGTATCAAGGACGCATCACCGTGTATCAAGGACGCATCACCGTGTATCAAGGACGCATCACCGTGTATCAAGGACGCATCACCGTGTATCAAGGACGCATCACCGTGTATCAAGGACGCATCACCGTGTATCAAGGACGCATCACCGTGTAGCAAGGACGCATCACCGTGTATCAAGGACGCATCACCGTGTATCAAGGACGCATCACCGTGTATCAAGGACGCATCACCGTGTATCAAGGACGCATCATCGTGTATCAAGGACGCATCATCGTGTATCAAGGACGCATCACCGTGTAGCAAGGACGCATCACCGTGTATCAAGGACGCATGACCGTGTAGCAAGGACGCATCACCGTGTAGCAAGGACGCATCACCGTGTATCAAGGACGCATCACCGTGTATCAAGGACGCATCACCGTGTATCAAGGACGCATCACCGTGTAGCAAGGACGCATCACCGTGTAGCAAGGACGCATCACCGTGTATCAAGGACGCATCACCGTGTATCAAGGACGCATCATCGTGTAGCAAGGACGCATCATCGTGTAGCAAGGACGCATCACCGTGTATCAAGGACACATCACCGTGTATCAAGGACACATCACCGTGTATCAAGGACGCATCACCGTGTAGCAAGGACGCATCACCGTGTAGCAAGGACGCATCACCGTGCATCAAGGACGCATCACCGTGTATCAAGGACGCATCACCGTGTATCAAGGACGCATCACCGTGTATCAAGGACGCATCACCGTGTAGCAAGGACGCATCACCGTGTATCAAGGACGCATCATCGTGTATCAAGGACGCATCACCGTGTAGCAAGGACGCATCATCGTGTAGCAAGGACGCATCACCGTGTATCAAGGACGCATCATCGTGTACCAAGGACGCATCACCGTGTATCAAGGACGCATCACCGTGTATCAAGGACGCATCACCGTGTAGCAAGGACGCATCACCGTGTATCAAGGACGCATCACCGTGTATCAAGGACGCATCACCGTGTATCAAGGACGCATCACCGTGTATCAAGGACGCATCACCGTGTATCAAGGACGCATCCCCGTGTATCAAGGACGCATCACCGTGTATCAAGGACGCATCATCGTGTATCAAGGACGCATCACCGTGTATCGAGGACGCATCACCGTGTATCAAGGACGCATCACCGTGTATCAAGGACGCATCACCGTGTATCAAGGACGCATCACCGTGTATCAAGGACGCATCACCGTGTATCAAGGACGCATCACCGTGTATCAAGGACGCATCACCGTGTAGCAAGGACGCATCACCGTGTATCAAGGACGCATCACCGTGTATCAAGGACGCATCACCGTGTATCAAGGACGCATCACCGTGTATCAAGGACGCATCATCGTGTATCAAGGACGCATCATCGTGTATCAAGGACGCATCACCGTGTAGCAAGGACGCATCACCGTGTATCAAGGACGCATCACCGTGTAGCAAGGACGCATCACCGTGTATCAAGGACGCATCACCGTGTATCAAGGACGCATCACCGTGTATCAAGGACGCATCATCGTGTAGCAAGGACGCATCACCGTGTATCAAGGACACATCACCGTGTATCAAGGACACATCACCGTGTATCAAGGACGCATCACCGTGTAGCAAGGACGCATCACCGTGTAGCAAGGACGCATCACCGTGTATCAAGGACGCATCACCGTGTATCAAGGACGCATCACCGTGTATCAAGGACGCATCACCGTGTAGCAAGGACGCATCACCGTGTAGCAAGGACGCATCACCGTGTATCAAGGACGCATCACCGTGTATCAAGGACGCATCATCGTGTAGCAAGGACGCATCACCGTGTATCAAGGACACATCACCGTGTATCAAGGACACATCACCGTGTATCAAGGACGCATCACCGTGTAGCAAGGACGCATCACCGTGTAGCAAGGACGCATCACCGTGTAGCAAGGACGCATCACCGTGTATCAAGGACGCATCATCGTGTATCAAGGACGCATCACCGTGTAGCAAGGACGCATCACCGTGTATCAAGGACGCATCACCGTGTAGCAAGGACGCATCACCGTGTATCAAGGACGCATCACCGTGTATCAAGGACGCATCACCGTGTAGCAAGGACGCATCACCGTGTATCAAGGACGCATCATCGTGTATCAAGGACGCATCACCGTGTATCAAGGACGCATCATCGTGTATCAAGGACGCATCACCGTGTATCAAGGACGCATCACCGTGTATCAAGGACGCATCACCGTGTAGCAAGGACGCATCACCGTGTAGCAAGGACGCATCACCAGTGTGGCATTTTTGTCCAGCTATTAGCGTTATCATAACATGCACGTTTCTTCGCATGCATGCAGCGAATAAGGTGTTGTATATGTACCGCGAACAATGCCTCGGCGGTTTATATGGAACCTGACACTATATGATAAGTTACGGGACGCTGAGTGGTCGGATATGGTGTCGTATGAGGCGAAGTGAGATCAATATTGATCTCGCTGAGCCTCATAGGACACCATATCCGACCACTAAGCGTCCCGTAACCTATTTATTATGTCAGTGGACAAAATCCAGCATATCCCTTTAATTAATCGTCGCTCTATTTTATTGTAATTTGGTAAGATACATGTGTCGGCTATGGCCATTAACTTATGTAACGTCACAGTGACGCGTCATGTGCGTTGAACGTCAACGCATTGAGTCAATGGCTAATTACCAGAATTAGGACAACTTGTTGGGTTTGATAGTCAATTTATGAGTCGTTAGAATTCCTCAAATATATCGCATAGAGGTTTTGTTACATGGTACTATGTCTTTAAATTCACAGAAAATGGTTTCCGACAGATACCCCCTTTCTTGGTGCCAAAATACTCCAAAAATATTCCCGAGGCGACTGAGTTTCTGAAAAAAAAGGATGGCGGATAAGCACCTAATATTGATTTCATATACCGTCACCGTCCTAATATGGGTTCATATACCGTCACTATATATTGATGCGGATTGGCTAATCGCAAGCTGACATAATAAATGTTGGTCTTGGTCCTGCTCAATCAGGATTCGCGCTGCCATTTGCCAAATTTGCCAATGGCAAAATAAATCACATTTGTCAAACAATATTTTCATATGGCTAAAGTTTTGGCAAGTCACTTTTTAATTCCTCAAGAAAGTTGAAACAATATTGGTCAATCACAACCATTCATTTCAGTAAACTCTTGCAATATGATTATATTAGTGGTATTTTATACGGTTTAGGAACAGTTAACAACTCTATTAAGATGCAGTTAATCTGGTACTATTAGAATTGAAGGGTAGTGGGATTACCCGTATATAGTGTGGAGGTGTTTACATAACTAATCCTCTTGTGATGTGCTCTTCAGATGAAGCAATCCTTCTATCGTGTTATTGTTCGGTTATTGGTTTATTGATACACCACACTAGAGATGCGAGTTCAGTTACTAACTAACTGCATTCTTATCGATATCAAAAGTCGTTCAAATCGCGAATTTCGAAACATAAGACGCAAAGGTTGCAGAAAATAATGCTAGGATAGCATTTAGCAAATTCTAAAATTATTTGGCAAAAGTAAATCCAGCGCGGACCATGTGCTCAATGTGACGTGTTTACTGTTGACACTTAGATGATTGTATGTGTTCATCGATTCCAAATTTAAATTACAATTTTAGAGGAATAAGACTTGGATCGAGGAAGGTAAATTATTTTAATAGTATCGCACAACCGGTTTTATTATGGAGAGTGTGAGCCTAGACAATAATCGGGGGCTTCTCACTATATGTTGGAAATCGATGAATGTCGAGACATTTCACAAGCACTCTCATATAGCAACTCCAATGTGATTATACACTTGCAGCTACATCGAAATGTCCTGTATCACAAGCACACAGTCTTATTTCGTTCACCCCTACACATTTTATCACAGGCACACACTCTTATTTCTTTCACACCTACACATTTTATCACAGGCACACCCTCTTATTTCTTTCACCCCTACACATTTTATCACAGGCACACACTCTTATTTCTTTCATCCCTACACATTTTATCACATACACACCTTCTTATTTCTTTCACCCCTACACATTTCTTCACAGGCACACCCTCTTATTTATTTCACCCCTACACATTTTATCACAGGCTCACCCTCTTATTTCTTTCACCCCTACACATTTCATCACATGCACACCCTCTTATTTCTTTCACCCTACACATTTTAGCACAGGCACACCCTCTTATTTCTTTCACCCCTACAAATTTTATCACAAGCACGCCCTCTTATTTCTTTTCATCCCTACACAAGCACACCGGCTTATTTATTTCACCCATAAACAAGAAAACCGTCTTATTTCTTTCACCCCTACACAGGCACACCCTCTTATTTCTTTCACCCCTACACATTTTATCACAGGCACACCCTCTTATTTATTTCACCCCTACACAAGCACGCCCTCTTTTTCTTTCACCCCTACACATTTTACCTTATCACAAGCACACCCTCTTATTTATTTTACCCCTACACAAGCAGGCCCTCTTATTTCTTTCACCCCTACGCAAGCACACCCTCTTATTTCTTTCACCCCTACATATTTTATCACAAGCACACCCTCTTATTTCTTTCACCCATACACAATCACACCGTCTTATTTCTTTCACCCCTACGCGAGCACACCCTCTTATTTCTTTCACCCCTACACATTTTATCACAGGCACACCCTCTTATTTCTTTCACCCCTGCACATTTCATCACAAGCACACCCTCTTATTTCTTTCACCCCTACACATTTTAGCACAGGCACATCGTCTTATTTCTTTCACCCCTACACATTTTATCACAGGCACACCCTCTTATTTCTTTCACCCCTACACATTTTATCACAAGCACACCGTCTTATTTCTTTCACCCCTACAGTTTTATCACAGGCACATCGTCTTATTTCTTTCACTCCTACACATTTTATCACAGGCACACCGTCTTATTTCTTTCACCCCTACATATTTTATCACAGGCACACCCTCTTATTTCTTTCACCCCTACACATTTATCACAAGCACACCCTCTTATTTCTTTCACCCCTACACATTTTAGCACAGGCACACCGTCTTATTTCTTTCACCCCTACACATTTTATAACAGGCACACCCTCTTATTTCTTTCACCCCTGCACATTTTATTACAAGCACACCCTCTTATTTCTTTCACCCCTACACAAGCACACCCTCTTATTTCTTTCATCCCTCCACAAGCACATCGTCTTATTTCTTTCACCCCTACACATTTTAGCACAGGCACACCCTCTTATTTCTTTCACCCCTACACATTTTATCACAAGCACACCCTCTTATTTCTTTCACCCCTACACAAGCACACCCTCTTATTTCTTTCACCCCTACACAAGCACACCGTCTTATTTCTTTCACACCTACATATTTTACTTTATCACAAGCACAGTTAGCACACCCTCTTATTTATTTCACCCCTACACAAGCACACCGGCTTATTTCTTTCACACCTACACAATTTATTACAAGCAGTCCGTGTGAGATGGCTATGTGAAATTTTCCTATCTCACATCACACGTGACTGCTCACCACACCGGAACTATATGTTAGAGAGCCATCAGTATGTCTTGTGTAAACTAAATGGTTTAATTGCTTATTCCTCCAATGAATGTGGCCAATATGTCCGGCCTCATTTTGTAAGTGATACTGTTCAGATATTGCCCTCGTTGCAACTTGAATGTATCGATTTTGCGACGTACCTTCGTGTCATAGGTTACTGATCAACTATACCAGTTTCTTCATCTCGTGCGTAGCTAATGCGAGCCAATCCGTTCGAGGTTTTACTCACTTTATTAGATGTTCATGTCAGCCGATTATTTTCCTAGAAGCTAATGCAGACCAATTCGTTGGGTTTTCGTGTTCTCGACCCGGCAGGCACCACAGTTGTTAAAATATCTCGTGTGCAGATAGTACAAGACAACCCGTTAGGTTTTCATGTCCTCGGTCCGACAGCCACCCAGTCCTATGTTTCTCGTGTGTTGATAATACAAGACAACTCGTTATATAGGTTTACATGTCATCGGTCCGACAGCCTCCCATTCTTATTTATCTCGTGTGTAGATAGTACAAGACAGCCGCTAGGTTTGCATGCCCTCGGTCCGACAGCCACCCATTCTTGTTTATTTTTCGTGTATATATATAAGATAGTACAAGACAACCCGTTATATAGGTTTACATGTCATCGGTCCGACAGCCTCCCATTCTTATTTCTCGCATGTGTAGATAGTACAGGACAACCCGTTAGGTTTGTATGTCCTCCGTCTGACAGCCACCCATTCTTGTTTATTTTTCGTGTGTAGATAGCACAAGACAACCCGGTTTGCATGTCATCGGCCCGATAGGCACCACGTTTTATATACCTCCCGTGTAGTTAGTGCAGACCAACCCGTTATGTTTGCATGTCATCGGTCCGACAGCCACCCATTCTTGCTTATGTTTCGTGTGTAGATAGCACAAGACAACCCGGTTTGCATGTCCTCGGTCCGATAGGCACCACGTTTTATATACCTCCCGTGTAGTTAGTGCAGACCAACCCGTTATGTTTACATGTCCTCGGTCCGACAGCCACCCATTCTTGTTTTTGTGTTCTCTTTTGTTTTGTTTTGTGTTTTTGTGTAGATAGTACAAGACAACCCGTTAGGTTTGCATGTCCTCGTCCCGACAACCATGCAACCATTCTTGTTTTTTTTTTGTAGATAGCACAGGATAGGTTTGCATGTCCTCGGCCCGACAACCACCCATTCTTGTTTTTTTTTGTAGATAGCACTGGATAGGTTTGCATGTCCTCGGCCCGACAACCACCCATTCTTGTTTTTTGTTTTGTTTTTTGTGTATATAGTACAAGACAACCCGTTAGGTTTACATGTCCTCTGTCAGACAGCCACCCATTCATGTTGTTCTCGTGTGTAAATAGTACAAGGAAACCCGACAGGCTTCCCTTCTTACATCGGTACTAACGAGGTTTTGCGCAGTTTGTTGGAGTTTTTATTAACGGCATTTGACGTTCGTTCTGCATGTTATTCGATTTACTTCGATCCATCTGCAAACAGAGCGCATGTTATGGCGATTGACGTTTCGCAGAGCGCCCCGAGGGGCCAATACTGATCCGCATACAAGCTAACCGCTCGACCGGAAAACATTGCTTAATCGCTCCGTCTCCGGATCCACATTTCCGAGGTTTTTTCTTTGATGGTGAACCGCGTTAGATAGAATCGCGTTACCCATAATGCTGTGCGGTATCACCGTAGGCTATGTGTCAGTGCAATAATGTATGTTCGTGACAAATATCAGTTTAGGTGAGACTGACTTCAACGTTTGTGAGTTGTGCTCCTTTTGCTTTTTAGCGGGGAATGGGTAATGTGACTGTGTGGATATCAAAAGGCAACGTCGTGAAGAGTCAGGTCCATACCTGGACTAGACGCTGGCTCTTTGAGGTTACGCCGTTGCACTATGCATGCCATCATGACGGCGAACAGAGCAGAGCGTCGGAGCGTCATAGAGCCAGTATCTAGTCCAGACCATACCCATTTTAACCGGCCGAAATTCAAACCCTCGCCAAATTTCATCGCAATCGGTGAAGAAATGTGGACGCCTATAAGGAACGTACGTGGAGAGACAGGGGAGAGAGAGGGGAAAGACAGGGAGAGAGAACGAGTTTCCCACACAATTGCTGTCATGAAAAGGTAACAAATAAGGAGTGTGTGATTCGTTCTTTGTCCTGTTAAGGTAATAGATAAACAGCGTTCGTGTCGTTTGTGTTCGGTAATGCGGGTGTGACGTCATGACGTCAAAAGGCGACGTCATGCATATTCCGGGATTCCGGGTTTAGCCCATGTTACCAATAGAGCCGAAATAGATACCCAAGGCAAATGGCTTTTCAATCGGTGCAGTAACATAGAGCTAGAGAGAGCGAGGGAGATGAGGGGAGAGAGGCACACACATACATTTTCATTTATATATTTAGATAATTAATGTTCATATAAGTAAGACACAAACATCGCCCCAACTGTGACTATCGCAAATTTAAGTCATCTCCCAAAATATTGTCATGGGATATGACCATAACACCCGGACCAATCCAGCCATACATAGCATTACTACTAAGCCATAATGGCATGCTTATCATACATAGCATGTTTACTCGGCATACTATACAGCATGCTTAATCAGCCCCACATATCATGATTACTCAGCCATACATAGCATGCTTACCCAGCCATACATAGCATGATTACTCAGCCACACATAGCATGTTTACTCGGCATACTATACAGCATGCTTAATCAGCCACACATATCATGATTACTCAGCCATACATAGCATGCTTACCCAGCCATACATAGCATGATTACTCAGCCATACATAGCATGATTACTCAGCCACACATAGCATGTTTACTCAGCAATACCTAGCGTCCTTACTCAGCCACAAATAGCATGCTTATTCAGCCATATATAACATGATTACTCAGCCATACATGGCATCCTTACTCATCCATACATCGCATGCTTGCTCAGCCAAACATAACATGCTTACTCAGTCATACACATCATGCTTACTCATCCGTGCATATCATATTTGCTCAGCCATACATGGCACGCTTACTCAGCCATACATAGCATGCTTACTCAGCCATACATAGCATGCTTACTCAGTTTCGTCTTTGAACCTCTAATCATTGAGAATCAACTAATGTCACCCCTGGCCAAGTGGTCCTGATAATATGACATGATGCTGGTGGTCCTGTTGAATTGCTATGATGCTGTTAGGGCAAACTGATGATGCTAACACTACCGATATATTTTTCCAATTTGTCTTTTTCGCGGTGTTCTGATAATCTGAACATATCCAGGAAAAGCTATTATGGGTATCAAACATTCAAAAAACACATATTTGTTGCGAAATATTTTTAATACTGGTTGTATTAGTTGTTGAAAATCGACTGTAAGCAATACGGTTATCCACGTCGTTTTATAAATACCAGCGCAGAAATCATTATATTTTTTTTAAATGTGTATGTTCTTGAATGTTTCATACACACACTGGTTTTTTCTCAAATCGCTCTAATTAGCCAAACACCGCGAAAATGAAAAATTAACAAAAATAACGGTACTTGTTCATAACGGCATCAGTTTGCCTTAGTCGCATCATAGCAATTCAGCAGGACCACCAACATAATAGCATATTAGCAGGACCACTTGACCAGGGGTGACTATGATACTCAGACCGGTCTACTACTATGTCATATGGAGGGGTTTTCAGGACAAAATGAGCAGTCTACAAACAGAAGAAAAAAAAAGATAATACAAATGTAGAATGATTCATATTCATTGGTGGGAAATGTTCAGATAAAGTTCAACAAACGATATATGAACTTATTTTCTAAACATTTCCTAAAGGAACTACTCGTCAATGAGTATTTAGTATAGAAAGGGTTAATAAGGGAACTACTCGTCAATGAGTATTTAGTATAGAAAGGGTTAATAAGGGAACTACTCGTCAATGAGTATTTAGTATATAAAGGGTTAATACGGGAACTACATGTCATCGAGTATTTAGTATAGAAAGGGTTAATACAACAGCACGTGCCCATTAACATTAACTTCCTCTGTCAAGGACAATATCTGATCATCAACATATATTATTGAAAGAACACTCGGTGTGGATACAATATATTTGTTTGATGGTACAGCATTAAGGTATTTTGCACATTGTAGTGTTATGGGATCACATTGTAGTGTTATGGGATCACATTGTAGTGTTATGGGATCACATTGTAGTGTTATGGGATCACATTGTAGTGTTATGGGATCACATTGTAGTGTTATGGGATCACATTGTAGTGTTATGGGATCACATTGTAGTGTTATGGGATCACATTGTAGTGTTATGGGATCACATTGTAGTGTTATGGGATCACATTGTAGTGTTATGGGATCACATTGTAGTGTTATGGGATCACATTTTAGTGTTATGGGATCACATTGTAGTGTTATGGGATCACATTGTAGTGTTATGGGATCACATTGTAGTGTTATGGGATCACATTATAGTGTTATGGGATCACATTGTATTGTTATGGGATCACATTGTAGTGTTATGGGATCACATTGTAGTGTTATGGGATCACATTGTAGTGTTATGTGATCACATTGTAGTGTTATGGGATCACATTGTAGTGTTATGGGATCACATTGTAGTGTTATGGGATCACATTGTAGTGTTATGGGATCACATTGTAGTGTTATGGGATCACATTGTAGTGTTATGTGATCACATTGTAGTGTTATGGGATCACACTGTAGTGTTATGGGATCACACGTAGTGTTATGTGATCACATTGTAGTGTTATGGGATCACATTGTAGTGTTATGGGATCACATTGTAGTGTTATGGGATCACATTGTAGTTTTATGGGATCACATTGTAGTGTTATGGGATCACATTGTAGTGTTATGGGATCACATTGTAGTGTTATGGGATCACATTGTAGTGTTATGGGATCACATTGTATTGTTATGGGATCACATTGTAGTGTTATGGGATCACATTGTAGTGTTATGGGATCACATTGTAGTGTTATGGGATCACATTGTAGTGTTATGGGATCACATTGTAGTGTTATGGGATCACATTGTAGTGTTATGGGATCACATTGTATTGTTATGGGATCACATTGTAGTGTTATGGGATCACATTGTAGTGTTATGGGATCACATTGTAGTGTTATGGGATCACATTGTAGTGTTATGGGATCACATTGTAGTGTTATGGGATCACATTGTAGTGTTATGGGATCACATTGTAGTGTTATGGGATCACATTGTAGTGTTATGGGATCACATTGTAGTGTTATGGGATCACATTGTAGTGTTATGGGATCACATTGTATTGTTATGGGATCACATTGTAGTGTTATGGGATCACAATGTAGTGTTATGGGATCACATTGTAGTGTTATGGGATCACATTGTAGTGTTATGGGATCACATTGTAGTGTTATGGGATCACATTGTAGTGTTATGGGATCACATTGTAGTGTTATGGGACCACATTGTAGTATTATGGGATCACATTGTAGTGTTATGGGATCACAGTGTAGTGTTATGGGATCACATTGTAGTGTTATGGGATCACATGGTATCAAATCGTTTGCGGCATCTTTATAAGTCAATAAATAATACACATATACCGATTGAGATTCAATGTACGCGTACAATGAATATATAATACACATATACCGATTGAGATTCAATGTGCGCGTACAATGAATATATAATACTCATATACCGACAAGAAAACCAATGTCAGAAATGGTAACGCGCTTAAGATCATATATTATATACCCATGATTGTAATTATAGAATATAAAATATATTGGTTTTGCGAATGACCAACTCAGAATTCCGTTAAAATAACAATAACAACCAGCACCTAATTAACGAACCGGTGGCCAACTAGGCCGTCTCCGACCACAACCCTCAGTGGGTTGCAGAACGAAAAATGTCTATACAAGTTGAAATATAAGACTTACAAATTATCTTTTTCATTTCTTTTATTTGCAATTGACATAGCTTGTCACAAACCAAAAATAAACATTATTGACATAATAATGCAAAGGACAATAAACGAAATTGAAATTCCCAAACTACACCTTTTACCGGACTCGGCCTCCGGGTCGCAGTTCGACTTTTAACTCCGTCCCTAATATTCCCAGTTCTATAAATAAAACCCCCAGCGCCCAGGCGAAACTAAAATCTCTGCATTAGTTATACACGCGGAGCGCGAAACAAGGTTGGCGTCATATTGATGTACGGGGTATCGATCGATACGGATAACAATAAACTGGAATGTCTCGGTCCAGTTAAATTCTGGAGATGTGAAAACTGGTAGACAAACGAAACCGAATCCACATTGCGCCATTTACGCCTATATATAGAATGTGTGGTTTCAAGAAGGCCGAAGACGAAAAGTGCTTCCTACTTGCATGTCCAGAATACACTTTCTGACACCGTTTTTGCAGGTATTAAACACATTTATACATCATTTCTAAACAGTTTAAGTTGGATGAATATTTCGTCACTAATATTCGACCCCGACAATCAGTTAGCATCAGTTGTCAGTGCTCTACCACGGGAAAAATGCAATTTAATCATCGCCGCGCGACGATTTCTTCCATAAAATATCCTAGAAAATGTAAATTTTCACTATCATCTCAGCAACTTTTCGCCACAACCATTATACCGATCATTATACCGGTCATGGAATATCTCAGTATTCCAAATTTCCAATTTATATACAGGTACCCGCTTCGAAATTACTGTCCGGTTAGTCACAAAATGTTTAATCATTAGTCGCTAAATATCTGTCCGCTTAATCGTGATTCAACTGAAGAGTACCCTCGACAATTTATTGTGGAAAAATACTTTTTCGCAGATTATGTATGCTCTTCGTTATATTTTTGAGTGGCGATGACGGTTATGATGTCCAGGATCGTTATATTTCCCCGGCTACAACATGAACGTTAAGGGTGTCTTATACACGCGACACTGAAACTGATATCCAATCCTGAAGTCTGACCATGGTCTGTTCTAGATATTTCATTATCACAATAGACTGACTAATGTGTCATTGAAACGTAATTTGACGATTAAGGCATAAGAAAAAGTTTATATCAAAATTATCCAAAGAAAAACAATCAGGAGGGGACTAAAATGCGGGTATATGGGGAGTATATACATGTATAGCCATTTTTATATTGGCCAAATTTCCAGTGAAAAAGACAGTATTTTGTAATTCCAGGTGCTATATACTTCTGACGACATGCCCACATATCTTCAGATGTGACCGTTGTGAGACATAGACTGGCTGGTCTAATGAACGAGACTTGTTTGGCTAATCACATTCGTAGGCAGATTTTCATATTTTTGTGGCCCTAATGAACGAGACTAATTGTTGGAAAATCACATTTCTGACTAGATGAGTAACAAACAACTAACACGAAAGAAGAATTAAATTAATTATTATCTACACATTTATACAGTTAAACATTTGCATAACGGAAGAAAACAATAAATATTAGTTTATCATTTATATACCTAAGGTTTAGTTTATCATTTATATACCTAAGGTTTTATCATTTATATACCTAGGGTTTAGTTGATCATTTATACTACCTAAGGTTTAGTTTATCATTTATATACCTAAGGTTTTATCATTTATATACCTAAGGTTTTCGATCAATATTATGGAATTACTCGAGTTATATTAATAAATGAACCCAGTCTTTGAAGCATGGCGTTGCATGAACCCAGTCTTTGGAGCATGACGTTGCCATGTTACATGATGGTAGTGTCCACGCGATAGTGTCATGTAAACTGCGTCTTAAAACGATTGAATTTGAAAAGCTACAAATGTAATCACCTGTGAAACGCTGGCTGATCGATTTAGAAAGTTGGCTACGAATGTGAACGATGACTTCTGACAATGACCCTATCGACCCAACTAAGGGGTCATCGGATTTCCAAACGGATTGGGCATAGACACGTGACCCTATAATCGATCAATGCAAAACTATCGCGTATAAGGAGTTATCAATCAGGGCACCATCTATGAAGAAGACAGTTATGGGACAGATATAATTATACTATCTGATTGATGAAGCTCGCTCCACTCACATTAATATGCGCCCCAATCTGCGGCACTAATTGTGTTAAGCTGTTACTAATATTGCGTTTATTCAGATAATTAGTTGGGACTCTCTGGTCTTATCACGGATATTACGGCGAGTCCCATTTAGTGGCAGTTAAGTAAGGACCCATTTGACACAGTGATTACTCCGACAACACTAGTAATCAAACATCAATATCGACGCTCCAAAGCAATCTAATGTCTAATATACCGCGCTATCAATGGAATTCATCCCGGGAACACATCGGTGTCGCGATCGTATGTGCCTAAAACCATGCACACCCTATAAGAATCTAATATATAATATACCGCGCTATCAATGGATGTCTTCCCGGGAACACATCGGTGCCGCGATCATCTGTGACTAAAACCAGAGTTTCGGCGCGTCCCATGTGGCTGAGTGTGTCACAATGCACAACCTATAGCAATCTAATATCTAATATACCGCGCTATCAATGGAATTCTTCTCGGGATCACATCGGTGTCGTGATCATCTGTGACTAAAAACCAGAGTTTCGCCGCGCCCAATGTGGCGGAGTGTGTCACAATGCACAACCTATAGCAATCTAATATCTAATATACCGCGCTATCAATGGAATTCTCCCCGGGATCACATCGGTGTCGCGATCATCTGTGACTAAAACAGAGTTTCGCCGCGCCCCATGTGGCTGAGTGTGTCACAATGCACAACCTATAGCAATCTGATATGGAATATACCACCCTATCTAAGTAAGGGTTAGAGCACAATCCCATTGTTACAATCGTTCCCTGATTTTTGGTAAATCACCCCAATTCCCAAGACTGGCGAAACAATAGTTCAGTGACAATATATATCTTTAATTATCCTCCATTACTGAAGATTATATATGAACAAGTGGCAAATAAAGAACATGATACAAACGCTTATACATAAGCATATGAACAGTCAAAAGTATATACAAATATATATATACTAGAAGGTGACCCGACTTCGTCCGGGCTATTAAAAAACCAAATTTCAAGTCGATTGCTCCACCCGTTTCCTAGATCTGGTCTGCGCATGCGCGAAGCTGGTGTCGCACGTGCTCGGCGACCCGATAAAATTCGTATCCGGGGCAAGATACATTCACATACCAAATTTAAAGTCAATATCTCAACCCGTTTCCGAGATCTCGTCTGCGCATGCGCGAAGCTGGCGTCGCACGTGCTCGGCGACCCGATAAAATTCGTATCCCCGACTTCGTCCGGGCTATTCAAAAACCAAATTTCAAGTCGATTGCTCCACCCGTTTCCTAGATCTGGTCTGCGCATGCGCGAAGCTGGTGTCGCACGTGCTCGGCGACCCGATAAAATTAGTATCCGGGGCAAGATACATTCACATACCAAATTTCAAGTCGATAGCTACACCCGTTTCCGAGATATATAGCCCAATGTCATTTGCGGATACCTCGGCCGGTGATGAGTTAACGCGACACAGTCAAATGCATCGGCAGGGTGAGAGTTAACGTAATCTAACTTTATGACCTCTGACGACGTCATAGAATTTACGCATTGATTTTATCCTGATAAAAGCATCGTACCACTTGTACCTAATAATTGAGGCAGATAACTAAAACGGATACATACATATTATATATCGTTGGAAAGATGAAGCCACACAGATTCTAACCGTGCAAATTATATGACTGGCAATTTATTATTCGCGCTATATCGTATCGATTTGTGAGCACCGAACTGAAATATATTAGCGCAAAACGGCGTAAAAACAGATTTGACCTCCGCACGTGAAAAGTTGACCTCGCACGGACAAATAAATATGCCTATGTTCGTCTCCGGCCGAAAACACATCCAATTACCAAATTTCATCGAAATTGGCTTAGTCGTTTTGGAGTCCATCGATTTCAAACACACACACACACAAACACATACACAGATCTTTCAAAATATATAATAGACTAGCCGATGAGCCCGACGTTGTCCAGGCTATTCAAAAACCGACGAAATTTGTATCCGGGGCAAGATACATTGACATAGCAAATTTCAAGTCGATAGCTCCACCCGTTTCCGAGATCTGGTCTGCGCATGCGCGAAGCTGGCGTCGCACGGGCTCGGCGACCCGATAAAATTCTTATCCGGGGCAAGATACATTCACATACCAAATTTCAAGTCGATAGCTCCACCCGTTTCCGAGATCTCGTCTGCGCATACGCGAAGCTGACGTCGCACGGGCTCGGTGACCCGATAAAATTCTTATCCGGGGCAAGATGCATTCACATACCAAATTCAAGTCGATAGCTCCACCCGTTTCCGAGATCTCGTCTGCGCATGCGCGAAGCTGACGTCGCACGGGCTCGGTGACCCGATAAAATTCGTATCCGGGGCAAGATACATTCACATACCAAATTTCAAGTCGATAGCTCCACCCGTTTCCGAGATCTCGTCTGCGCATGCGCGAAGTTTCGTCCCGATCGGTCGAGAATCGTAGATTTGTATAAATGACATACAGACAAACATACATACAGACAAACAGACAGAGGTCTTCAAAATATATATGAGATATATCATTCTGCATGGAGTTGGGTCTACGCGCCTACATACACGTACCGTCAACCGTCACGTACTGTTCGGCATGACTACACGCGGTAGTAATGCATCCGAACGCCATTTCGTTGACGTATGGTACGCACACATAGGGGCGCAGCCACAACGGCATACATTGGTGTATGGCAAACGCACGCACATGCACCCGGACGCGCAGAATATACTGAAGTATTCGATTGTCATCCTACTGGCCAACTGATCCCAACCGAATGGGACGCACACACCAACACGCACAGGCACACGTGTACACGCAACTTACACGAGTTATTTGTATAATTGAATGGTTTTATAAAGCAAGTGCGTTTTCAATATAATATAATTCGTGTGAGAATTGGAGACATATTATAACATGGACATCACGTGTCACGTATATAGTTAAAGTGAAGTATAGTGAGGTATATATATAATTATATGTGGCATATTCATTTCGCTGACAATATTATAGTGAATAAAAAGAAGATCAAATGTGCACTATATTAAGTAACACCGGTCATACCAGCATATAGGTAATAAGCTTGCCACATTTTGACAACATTTTTGAAAATTATAATTGGAATGTCATCATCTTCAATCATTATATCGCTCTCAATTTCTGATAAGTTGCCAAAGAGCACACTTAATTTGGCTTCTCCTGAGAGCGATTCGTATTTGATGTAGGCATTAATCCCAAGTGCATCCATAATAAAATATACCATCTCATTTCTAAACGAAAACATGGCCGTACAATCAATTAATGTATGAGACAAAATGTCGGTCGTGGTATGAACCACAGTTCGTACATGAAATTTCTCTGTTGATTCCCATTTGGCTTATCAATTTGCCAATTGTGAGATACATGGTCTTGTCTTCTGGATATAATTTGCATAGGCGCCAAACATAGGACATACATAATTATGTGTGTATTCTATTGAAGAGAGAAAAACTTGGGTCAGAATTTTTTCTTTTTTGTTTCTTTTTTTTTTATAAATTTTTATTTGAAAAAAGACAAATACATTGTGATAATACATGAAGTATATTACAGTTAATGGTTGGTAATTATACAGTTTTTGTCTCTTTCGTATATGTATTATTTATAATTTTTTCTGAGTCCCTCAGGTTATTAGGTATATATATGCTAATTACATAATGCAAAATATTAACATTGAGGGATTATTAATTAGTGTCAGCATCGAGCTAAAAGTCTTAGAATCTGGTATATTTACGTAACGTGATTATGTACGACATGGATAGGTGGTATACAATTAATTTTACTCGCTATATGATTCAAATAAGTAAACATACTGTTAGGTAAGTCATACAACATGGCACATGTCTGGTCAGCATTCGTGTTTAAACACAGTTTTTACAATACTAAATAATATTTACGGAATACTTGTGTGCCAGGCATGTGCAATGTTATGTACTACATTTACAGAATACATGTAAATATCTATAGTTATGTATGTGCTGTTTAACTGTAATAGTGTAACAGACCTTTCCATTTATCCCACAGATATTCGAACTCAGTATATCTAGATTTGCTGTAAAAAATCCATCTTTCAGTTTTTGCGTACATTCGTATTTCTGCTTGGATATTTTGCAATTTTGGTAATTCAGATCTCATCTTTGATCGGTATATATTATACTTAATTATGACCAAGATCGTTTGGAGGAGTGGATCAATTTTGTCAGTATCAGCTTTGCCAAATAAAATAGTGTTTGAATTAATTTCTAATTTATTTGAAGTCGTGTTAAATATCCATACACGAATCTCGTTCCACAGCGAAGCAATAATGTGACATTGAAACATAAGATGGCTAATGGTCTCTTTTTCAATTTTACAAAATGAACATGTATCATTTTCAGATCGACCCATTTTCGTTAGTACATTGTTAGTCCCTAATATTCTATTGTTTATCCGATATTGAAACCATACATATTTCATGTCACAAAACTGAACAAAGGGAGTTTTAAAAACGTCTGACCACCAGTCTAATTCATGGTGCATATTTAGTTTCTTCTCCCATTTTGAGATGAGGTTCAAGTTCATTTTGGGGTCTTGAATGCAATTGTATATATACTTCGAATTCGATTTGAGTAAGTGTTCTATCTGATACGGTAGTATTGGGTTGTTCAGTCGATCGTTGTTACTTTGTTGATAGCTACTAGAGTTTTCCATTTTAGTTAGGTATGTTTTTTATTGAAGAGATTATACCGTTGTATGTCAAAAAATCTGTTCTAATGCCATATAACCGCTTTGCTTCGTCATAGGACATTAACGTGTTGTTATCACACATAAGATCGTTCACAAAATATATGCCACGAAGGGCCAATGATCTGTCATTAATTGCGTGTTTGTTTATTTTGAAAATATCGTTATTTACAATCGTCGATGAGAGCACATCACTGTGCGTTTTTGGAGCCATCTTTAAGTTTAATATTTTCCTTGCATCTAGAACATCTATCCAGAATTGATTGATATATTTGCTTTTATATCTATTAAGGGCACATCCATTCGATAGATACCATTTGTCATTGTTTTTACACTCCATTTGATATCGGACGAGGTGTTGCCAAGAATCCGGTTGAGTTATATTGCGTTTCACCTGTTTCACCCACGATATTTTCATTGAATGCATAAATGTTTGGATATCAATCATTTTACAACCTCCCATGGAATAGTCTTGTTGAAAATATTTCCTAGCAATTTTGTCAGGTTTTTTATCCCATATGAAATTATATATGTCTTTGTTTATGTCAGTTAAGAATGCTTTTGGTGGATTTGGAATTGTCATAAATAAAAAAGAGAGTTTAGAAAGTACCAATGACTTGAATATTGTGACTCTCCCGATAACCGTCACGTGTCTTTTAGACCACACAGAAAAAATTGTTCGTATCTGGTTGTACGCTGTGGTGTAATTATTCGAAAATATATCATTGGCATCTAATTGGAAATTTACACCGAGAACTTTAAAACCATTTGATAGCCATTTTATTTTCCATCTGTCACATATAGAGTCAGTACAATCTCTCTTCTTACCAATCCATACCGCAACTGTTTTGTCGTAATTAATTTTTAAACCCGAAATAAGATAAAAGTCATGTAATAGCTCGAATGCATTGTCAAGGCTTTGGGGGTCACCATCAAGAAATAATGAGGTATCGTCAGCATATTGTGAAAGTTTAAATTCTTAATTCCCTATCTTAATACCCTTGATATTTTTCCGTTTCCGGAATCCTATACCTAATATTTCTACAAACAATAAAAAAATGTAAGGCGAAATTGGATCACCTTGGCGACAGCCCCTCGAGATTCTGAAGCTACGAGACACATGCCCGTTGATATTGACATTTGACGATATACCGTTATACAAGCAATTAATGATTTTAATAAAATTATCCCCAAAGTTGAAGTATTTTAAGACTGACGACAAGAATGACCAGGAGACCGAATCAAAAGCTTTTTCGAAGTCAAGGAGTACAAGTAGTCCAGGAATATTAGCAGGATGTCTGATATTAATCGTATATTTTCGCCAATGAATCTACCTTTTAAAAACCCACTCTGGTCATGATGAATAAGATCTTGAATTACACTTTCAATCTTTCAGAAAGTATACCGGATAAAATTTTGTATGTCACATTAAGAAGTTAAATAGGTCGCCAGTTTTTTAGGAATTGTTTTGGTTTGTTTTCTTTTGGAATTTGTTCTTGATTTCCATGCATCCGCGTGTGATGTTTCCATTCCTGTGTTAAAAATATGTTTCCACGAGTTTTTGTCCGGAAAAAAAGACTCTGTGGCAAATTGGTAAAGGTAATTCGATAAGTCATATTGATCAAGTATTTGCATAATGTCACAAAAGTAGTTTTTAGAACAAGACAAACGAGACTCAGTGGTAGACAGAAGCGTGTATTCATACATTCTGTGAAAGAAAACTTGTTTAACAGTTTTCTTATTGCACAGGGATGATACTAGTGACATTTTCTTTTTATTTTATGTAGAATTCTATTGAGTGAATTCCAAGTAAGCCAAGAGCGATATCGGTCCGGGTCCTGGGTTCGAATCCCTGTATCGTTTTTATGCAAAATTATGAGTTCTGTCTATTTTAAGAATTTCATTTTGGGTTATATTCCACAATAGCTCCGTGCCGAACAACGCTCTTGACAAAATGATTGATTTATATATTAGTGAGGAACTCAGGCGAGTAAGACCTCCAGCATATAAGCCAGAATTCGACAGCATAAGGAATGTGCTTCTCAGTTTGTCACATACATGTGTGATAAAATTATTTGTTTGTTTATACTTCGCAATTGGGATTCCCAGGTGGACTGTACTGTCCACCTATTTAAGGTGTTCAGACCCCATGATCCATTGGTGTTTACACTTATCGGGTTGTGTCTTTGTCTCCTTAAGTACCATTATTACATATTTAGATGTGTTATACTTGTAACGCCATCACATCAATATCCAAGTAGTTTTGTGTTGTGTAATTGGTAATATATATGTATGCAAGCCATAGCTGGTTAACTTGCTCACACCTAGATAACGTTTGCTAATCAAGGAGTATCAATAACTAAACATTTGATTCTAAAGGAAGAACCATCCTGTTTTTCATTTGGTTCTAACGGAAGAATCATTTGGTTAGTTTAGAACCTACTGGTTTACAAATTGTTCATCATGTGGAACCAAGAAAAGAATTATTATTTGTTCTATGTTTATTCTAATTGGTCAAGAACCAACTGGTACTATGGCTACCAAGAACCAAATGATTTTCTAATTTGTTTACAAATACGGGACAAGATTAAGAACCAATGAAAAACCAGAGTAGTTACAAATAATTATAAGAGTGTACATGTATACAGTGCCGAGCTAAATTTATTACAATACTATTCCAAACTCGAATGCAAAAAAACAACCAGCAGAGACCCACATATGGAGAAAATATATACGGAAGTGTATCCATGCACTAATTTACTAATTTGTGTCCAATAAAATTAAAACGTTATTGTGAACATGTTTTTCATAGGATCAACGTCAACTTGCGAAGGGACCCCATGGGATCGGTTCAATTCACGTTGCGGTTCCGTTTCGGGTTTTCGTGAATGCACAATAAAACTTAACCCTTTCAGTGCCAGGTCCGATTTTTGTATCAACCCATATACCTTGTGCCAATGCATTCTCTTATATATGCGAGGCGACCAAAGGGTTAAAGAACTACGCGATTCGGTTTATTTTACTAGAATTCAAGACATTTGTGCGAAAATATTGTGTTTCTCTTAAACTGTTTATCGCCGGTGTGACTAAACACCGCCCGGACCAGCTCGGACCAGCCCGGACCAGCCCGGACCAGCCCGGACCCCCCGTATGGACTATATGAGTGATTTTAAGAGCAATATAAGTGCAGGGGTGTCATGGAAACCCACTCAGGGTCGCTATTAACCCTCAAAATGCCGGCATCGGCGAAAATGTTCGCCGCGAAATGAAGCTAACGGCCCGGACCGCCCCTGCTGCGTCCATGTGTGATTTTAGTATTCATATCTGTGCGAGGGTGCTAATGAAAGCCAAATACGCACGGAGAGTGGTCAAGGTCAAACGGAAGTGCCGTTTATTAACCCCCCAACTTCCCAGATTCATCTAGAATTACAAAATTGCGCCCCCAATAAACAAACTCACAGCCCGGACCCTCTTAATGTCCTCGTACTTCTAATAACTCCTTACATATGTGTTGTGGAACTACCCTCGACTACACTCACGAAGATACAAGGGCGAGTCGCCCACAAATGCCTGGCAATTAACCCCCAAAATGCCGCCATCGATTATTATGTTTACCCATAACGACGCTGACAGCCCGGACCAGCCGGACCATCCCGGTCCAGCCCGGACCATCCCGGTCCAGCCCGGACCCCCCATATGGACTATATCAGTGATTTTAAGGCCAATATAAGTACAGGGGTGTCATGGAAACACACTCAGTGTCGCTATTAACCCTCAAAATGCCGGCATCGGCGAAAATGTTCGCCGCGAAATGAAACAGCCCGGACCGCCCCTGCTGCGTCCAGGTGTGATTTTAGTATCCATATCTGTGCGAGGGTGTTAATGAAACCCAAATACGCACGGAGAGTGGTCAAGGTCAAACGGAAGTGCTGCTTATTAACCCCTAAACTTCCCAGATTCAGCCAGAATTACAAAATTGCGCCCCAATAAACAAACTCACAGCCCGGACCCCCTTAATGTCCTCGTACTTCTAATAACTCCTTACATATGTGTTGTGGAACTACCCTCGACTACAATCACGAAGATACAAGGGCGAGTCGCACCCGAATGCCTGGCAATTAACCCCCAAAATGCCGCCATCGACTATTATGTTTACCCATAACGACGCTGACAGCCTGGACCAGCCCGGACCATCCCGGACCCCCCCCCATATGGACTATATGAGTGATTTTAAGGCCAATATAAGTGCAGAGGTGTCATGGAAACCCACTCAGGGTCGCTATGAACCCTCAAAATGCCGGCATCGGCGAAAATGTTCGCCGCGAAATGAAGCTAACAGCCCGGACCGCCACTGCTGCGTGCAGGTATGATTTTAGTATTCATATATGTGCGAGGGTGTTAATGAAACCCAAATACGCACGGAGAGTGGTCAAGGTCAAACGGAAGTGCCGCTTATTAACCCCTAAACTTCCCAGATTCATCCAGAATTACAAAATTGCGCCCCCAATAAACAAACTCACAGCCCGGACCCCCTTAATATCCTCGTACTTCTAATAACTCCTTACATTTGTGTTATGGAACTACCCTCGACTACACTCACGAAGATACAAGGGCGAGTCGCCCACAAATGCCTGGCAATTAACCCCCAAAATGCCGCCATCGACTATTATGTTTACCCATAACGACGCTGACAGCCCGGACCAGCCCGAACCATCCCGGTCCAGCCCGGACCCCCCATATGGACTATATCAGTGATTTTAAGGCCAATATAAGTACAGGGGTGTCATGGAAACCCACTCAGGGTCGCTATTAACCCTCAAAATGCCGGCATCGGCGAAAATGTTCGCCGCGAATTGAAGCTAACAGGCCGGACCGCCCCTGCGGCGTCCAGGTGTGATTTTAGTCTTCATATCTGTGCGAGGGTGTTAATGAATCCCAAATACGCGCGGAGAGTGGTCAAGGTCAAACGGAAGTGCCGCTTATTAACCCCTAAACTTCCCAGATTCAGCCAGAATTACAAAATTGCGCCCCCAATAAACAAACTCACAGCCCGGACCCCCTTAATGTCCTCGTACTTCTAATAACTCCTTACATATGTGTTGTGGAACTACCCTCGACTACACTCACGAAGATACAAGGGCGAGTTGCCCACAAATGCCTGGCAATTAACCCCCAAAATGCCGCCAAAGCTTCATTTCGCGGCGAACATTTTCGCCGATTCCGACATTTTGAGGGTTAATAGCGACCCTGAGTTGGTTTCCATGACACCCCTGCACTTATATTGGCCTTAAAATCACTCATATAGTCCATATGGGGGTCCGGGCTGGACCAGGATGGTCCAGGCTGGTCCGGGCTGTCAGCGTCGTTATGGGTAAACATAATAGTCGATGGCGGCATTTTGGGGGTTAATTGCCAGGCATTTGTGGGCGACTCGCCCTTGTATCTTCGTGAGTGTAGTCGAGGGTAGTTCCACAACACACATGTAAGGCGTTATTAGAAGTACGAGGACATTAAGGGGGTCCGGGCTGTGAGTTTGTTTATTGGGGGGGCAATTTTGTAATTCTGGCTGAATCTGGGAAGTTTAGTGGTTAATAAGCGGCACTTCCGTTTGACCTTGACCACTCTCCGTGCGTATTTGGCTTTCATTAACACCCTCGCACAGATACGAATACTAAAATCACACCTGGACGTAGCAGGGGCGGTCCGGGCTGTTAGCTTCATTTCGCGGCGAACATTTTCGCCGATGCCGGCATTTTGAGGGTTAATAGCGACCCTGAGTGGGTTTCCATGACACCCCTGCACTTATATTGCCATTAAAATCACTCATATAGTCCATATGGGGTCCGGGCTGGTCCGGGCTGGTCCGGGCTGGTCCGGGCCGGTCCGGGCGGTGTTTAATCACACCCGTTTATCGCCAAGACGATAATAATATTTGTTTGCAGTAAAACGAGTTGTATTTGATTTCTACTAAAGTGGTGTGAAACACTCCGGTAGGGTGATCAAATAGAAATGGAGAATAATCTTGTTTGATGATAATTTGGGAGACAGAATAAAAGACTCCCCAAACCCCCGTGATTTCTGGCAGCTTGTTAACCATCTCCTAAATAAAAAGAAAGTGAATAATATCCCTCCTCTATATAGCGCCACTGGAACCACAAATGCCAGTGGGAAAACATATGCGTCAGATGATTCTGAAAAAGCTAAAAATTTAAATATGAGCTTCATATCAAACTCAACTATAAACGATTCTGCGCATACCCCTCCCCTCTTTCACACTCGAAGCAAACAGCTGATGCCAGAATTGTCTTTTGTGGAATCAGATGTTGAAACAGCTATCAAATCTTTAAAATTGAATAAAGCTCATGGCCACGACGGAATCAGTGTCAGAATGCTCCACGAAACTTCAAGTTCAATATCAAAGCCGTTAGTCCTCCTATTTAAGAAATCGATCAATAGTGCGAAATTCCCAGAAATATGGAAACTAGCTAATGTTATCCCAATTTTCAAAAAAGAAGACCCCGCTGACCCCAAAAATTACCGCCCGATCTCATTGCTACCATGCCTAGCCAAAGTCTTTGAGAAGGTTGTCTTGAAACAGATAAGTGCCTTCTTCTTAGAAAATAAACTCTTGTACTTTCACCAATCCGGATTTCTCTCTGGTCACAATACCACAAACCAATTAATAGACCAATACCACAATATCTGTCAATCTATCGATAAAGGCCTCTTCACATGCAGCATATTTTGTGACATATCCAAAGCATTTGAAAGATTATGGCACAATGGGCTGATTTACAAACTTCAACGCTACGGTGTGGAGGGTCAGACATTACAATGGATCGAAGACTATCTATTAAACAGAAAACAAAGAGTCCTGATAAATAATACCTTTTCCAGCTACGAGGTTGTCCCCGCAGGAGTCCCCCAGGGATATATTCTGTGCCCTTTTTTATTCCTCGTCTATATAAACGATTTAGCAGATAATATTGACTCCATCACGAGAATGTACGCAGATGGTACTTGTATTATGAGCAGCCACTGGGATCTGGATGAACTTTCTAAAATTATGAATAACGATTTGACGAAAATAACGACCTGGTCAAAAAACTGGCTCGTGAGCTTTAACCCATCCAAAACCGTAGGTATGTCTTTCTCGTTGACCCCACCCTCTCCAGAAATACCAAACCTTAAATTTATAAACGACCCTATCAGCTTTGTGGAATCTCATAAACACCTTGGTCTTGAACTACAACAAAATCTAAACTGGATCATTCATATAGAAAGTACAGTGAAGAGGATCGCCTCTCGTCTGGCCCAGTTGAGGCGATTTAAATATCAACTCGACAGAAAAACGCTCGAAAAGATATACAAAACTTATATATTACCACTATTCGATTATTATGATGTTGTATGGGACTGCGCACCGCGTTACCTATTAGACAAGCTCGACCGCATCCATGCAGATGCTGGCCGTATAGTCTCTGGACTGACACGCTCGGTTTCTAATTTTGTTGTCCTGCAGGAGGTAGGTTGGCTTTCTTTGGAAACGCGGCGCCAATACCACAAGCTTGAAGTGATTTACAAAATAGTAACAAATGAATCGCCAAATTACCTATCTACCATCCTCCCACCCAGAGCTAGCCAGGTCTCAAGTTATAATTTCAGACGCCCGGGAAAATTCTATTCTTACCGATGCCACACTGAGCACTACAAAAAGTCCTTTTTGCCCTCGGCGATAGCTGATTGGAACAAAATCCCAACTGAAATGACCGACGTTGTCCCTTTCTCTGACTTCAAATTCAATTTACGACTCGTATACAAACCCCCAAATCCCGTGAGCCCTCACTTCTATTCAGGTCTCAGACGATATAATATGATACATTCCCGAATTCGAAACGGGTGCAGTGATCTTCGTGCTGATATGTATCAAAACTACATAGCCGAAAGTCCTGCTTGCAGTTGTGGGAACCCTTTGGAAGAAGCATACCATTTCTTTTTTATGTGCCCTGTATATCAAAATGAACGGTTGGAACTTGACGATAAGTTAAACCGCGAACGCTTCATTGTAGCCGACATCGATCAGTTTCTTTTCGGGATATCGTACATCTCAATTCCGGAGAATATAAGGTTTTTCCAAATAGTGCAACAGTATATCGCTGCGACAAAACGCTTCGATTCATGAACGTCTGACTGCGTTGACATATAGCAACAATCCAATGTCAACCACAAATCGCTCAATATACACCAAATACAAACATTGCTAGACACCCCTCCCTCATTCGGATTGCCACATCCATGCACCATTTGTATACACATCGATAATTTCTTCCAGCGTAACTGTCAAGGGCGTCATCTGGCGAATCGCCAAATTCACTACTATACAAATTTAGCTTAACCTTACAGTCAAATGTTTGATACATACATAGCCTTGACATCTATATTTACATCTTCCTTAAATATCACAATAGATATAGATATGCACATATTTATGCTCGTTCTAATTGGTAATCCATAAGCATACGCTGAAAGATGTTATTCGACATAATGCAAATTCAAATTGTTTTCTCACCATGTACACACGTTTCTGTTATCGCCTTTTTGTCATCTTATAACATTGTATTTTCAATTTTGTAGGGGAGAGGGACTACCTAAGTTGAAATAACTTGTGCCCTGATCCCTTTTGTGTATTTATATACGAATAAAATATGTTTTAAGTAAATTAATTAAATGCAGTGACTGCCGATTGCGAAATAGTTTTCGATAGTTATCGCCGATAGAAGCGTCCCGATTCGAGTAGTAAATATTTACAACTTAGCGTAGTTCAGACAATGTTTTCTATGGAGTGCTAAGGTCGATTTGCTTGAGAATTTCGGTAACGTTAGTAGAATGCTATATTCCCCCAGTTGGCATAGCACCTACATACTAACTTGTCAGCTTCACGCACCCGAACGAGTGCATAATATGTCTTTAACTCTCACGTCTGAACTGTGCGGTAGTTTATGTTGTTCAGATAAACTATGTAGTATACATGCTACAAATTCGAATATTCGAGATATAATAAATAGATCATTTATGGTCGTTGACTACGCGGATATAAGGCCCATGCAGTGGGTGGGTACAGTTTACTCCGTTTTGCTTTGTGAACTATACCCACCCTGGGCACTATTAAATATTGCACGGTTTGTCTTTGACTATGCCACAATGGCGGTCCGAGGGGAGGAATAGTCCTTGAGCCGGAGGAATGGGAACTATTCCTCCAACAAGGACCACTATTTTGTCATAGATAATGACAAGTCATGCAATATATATTTTGTTCTATCGCACGTTCTTCGTGCTGACCCAGATCACAAAATGTCAAACAACTTACAATCAGAGCATGTTAACTGTAGTGAATAATGTAATATTTTAAACCGCAATCAAACTTAAAGATCGTTTCGAGAATTTAGTACTTATTACAATAGAGCGAACTTAGGGAACTGACAAAACTATTGAACGATGTTGTGACAAGCGAATATATAGGGACATGATAAATATCACATCAAACATGTGGAAACATTCACGTATAACAAAAATAATTTGCTTACGATCAGTGATTTTCCCAGCGATAGAACATGGGTGTTCTAAAATGATGAAGCGCACTATCGTGTTGGGGACGGAACTATCGGAATCACTGAATGTCAGTTAATCAATCACAAACGTTGATTAGGCTTAGGTATAGTCACATGAGATAAAATTGATCTGCGTGGTCAACTCCAAGGCATGTTCTATATATTAAATAACAGAGTAATGTGTATAGCTCTCTGCACGGCCCGTGAGCTATGTAATAATCGTAACAATATAACATGCGGAGTGTCCTATAAATCAGTAACCCGGTTGATGCTCCGTATGCACACTCTAATCGCCGTATGCTCATATTTATCGTGGACTCTTGCAGATGTGCTGATAAATCTCTCCCTGTCGGAATATTAATGCCAGAGAACAGACTGAAGGCAATCCGTTTAATGGGCGCATGATGTTATCGGGAAATTAATGTGGACTATAAAATAACCGTCGTGTCGTGTATACCGAATATATAGTTTAGTCCGACATACGGAGAGAAATACGACGTTGCGATAGACTCAGATCAATTGCATTTAAACGAAATTCAGAACACAATTGGAGAAAATACGAGGATATTAGAAATAAAGTTAACAACATGTTAGCTATCTGCGAAATCTCAATTCTAAAGTAAAGTCGATGAAAATAAATGACCCCAATACCCCGCGACTTCTGGCATAGTATGAATCATCTACTTAAAATTGGATAGTATACTAGCAAGATTTCCAGTCCGGCCCAATGACGTAATACAAAGTCCGGCCCACACTGAAAAAAAAAACTTAGTCATAGTCTTAGTCAAGCCAAAAGTAACTAAGTTTTACCTTAGTCACATCTTACTAATTCTTAGTTACTATAAGGTTGATATTTTTGTGATTCAGTCATGCCGGCAAAACTCAATAGTATACTTATCGGCGACATATTATACACGGCAATGACTCCATACAGTATAACTGAATCTTAATCTGCTCCATACAGTATAACTGCTTTTTTCAATGTTTTGCACAAGTGTACGCAAACCGCCAATTGGCTTTAACCAAGAGTGATAATGAAAAATTGTTTCGATGGATAGGATATGTTTGACTAACTTAGCCAAAAGTAACTAAGTTTGACCTTAGTCACATCTTACTAATTCTTAGTTACTTAGGTTAATATTTTCGTCAAAAAAAAAACTTAATCATAGCCTTAGTCAACCCGTAACTCAGTTATTTTTGACTAACTTAGCCAAAAGTAACATAATGACTAAGGCTATGACTAAGTTTTTTTTCAGTGAACATTTTATATGCATGTACAACCGCAAGAGAGGATATACGTGTACTAGTACTGCACTGTGCGCACCAGTGTAACTCACACGCTTCAATGTCAACAAATAGACAACAAACAATGAATATTATATATATAATATCGCATTCATTCTGTGTTAATCGGGTCGGTACGTATATGGCGAGTACGTAATTTTAACTCAAATTATTGTTTCTCCATTTTGTGGCCGACATTTTAATCACTAAAATCAGAGTGATTTAGACGTGATATTGGCGTCGAACGAACTAAAAGAAACGACATATTACATAAATAACAACCATGGCGTATTTAGAGAGCGGATACAATCAGGATAAAAGAGAAGTTATGAAAATAATCTGCGAAACCGTTCATCGTGTATTGTTGAACTAATTATTCAGACTCAGAGTCAGAGCTCTGTTTTCATTCAATTTCAACAAGAGGACAATTTGTCAATAATGGTTTGAATCTTTATTCTACATGTGAAAGAACGGCGCCTGAAATATTTGCTGCCAAAATTAGATGTGTGACTGATGACTCCTTCAAGGTTACATGTACACAGTACAGTACATACGTGTGGTGAACGTTTTTCGCAGTGGCATTCAGTGTGGACGAGCACACTAACTTGAACTTGATGTTCATTCCGGCTTGGTGATCGAGGCTGTTACCTGTTCGATTGCGGACAGTTGTTAAAGACGGCCTGATTTCGGTTCCTTTGATAACCGGACAAGTTTAAATTCTGCGAAAAAAAGGCTTATTAATCATTGACAATTTCCACTAAATTCATCGAGAGCAGAGATGCATGCCAATTAATCGATGAATCATGACATGATCCATTCAATCGAATCAATGGTCTGACTTCATTCAGATGAACACAAGTTTCGATGTCAAGCAATAGTGACAATAATAACAACGACTCAACGAGCAGCTATTAATATTATAATGTTGAAAATGCAGTTCATGACAGTACTTGTTCAGAATCTAATTCTTTCAGAGCACATCAATATGATCGACATGCATGTACAACTACAAGAGAGGACATACGTGTACTAGTACTGTAGTGTGCGCACCAGTGTAACTCACACGAGCTTCAATGTCAACAAATAGACAAACAACAATGAAACCGATGCTGTGTCGTGATGGATGATCACATATCTACAATTCCAACTTTACAATGACCCCGACCAATTCATCCTGTGTTCATCATTGTTCATTGAAACGTGTGGATATGAGACATTGTCATTGTTCGCCATGTTATCGTCAAGTTACCGGTATCACGACAATTTACCAGGAGTACACTATTATTGGTTGGATGTTCTTATCAAACTACCTTCGGCTGATTCACTGATATTTCATGGAAAATGTGCGACTACATGAGAACATTGTCGCCAAGTCATTGCGCACAGTTACACGTTTAAATATTGGATCTGCTGTTGTCTTGAAGGGACCAATCCAAAATAGTTGTTGTTGATGTATACAGTAGTACAGTACCAGTCAAAAGAAGTGGTATATTAAGCATGCTATTTTCGCAAGTGGAAACGCTTATAAGCATGTCGCTTGTGATATTATTGCAATATTTTGCGCCTTAATATGGTGACACTTTGCACTCAAAATTGTGACATTTAAATCAACTATTGCGAGGTTTTTTTTCGCGATTCACTCAAAATGTGACCGCAACAAAGCGTTCATAATTGCATGCATTTCTGAAAACAAACATTCATTTGTTAAATAGAGGTTATGCTATGCGTGTATGGATATGCACGCTTGTATCAAGCTAAGGCGGTATTCCTGAAATTATTGTGACGAGCCTGAAGGCAAGTCACGATGTGTGTCGGAAACTCCACCGTGGCTTGATACAAGCGCTCAGTTCCACACATAGCGGTGAAGATATTTATCATATAATTTTTCTTCTAAAAAAAAACCTCTTCATTTCCTCCGATTTAATCTTCTATGTTGGTCGCTTGTTATCATTTTAATGTAAGCATAAATTTTTGTTTCAATTTGAAACAATTATCGACTGGTCAGATATTGAATGTATATTCAATGCATACTAGTATTTTGTGATGAATAATTTTCTTTCAAGATAAAACATTTTGATACCTGTAAGTCATTATTTTCAGTTATTTTAATCTGCAGTTGCGATGTTCAGCTGAGGTTGCAGGGCTATGATACCCCCAATAATTAGGTCCAATTACATGTACTAATGTATACAGTGATGACATAGTCAAGCCGTAGTTATTTCTGACTAAGGCCGTAGTTAATTCTGACTACTAGTAAGGCCTTAGTCATTTCTGACTAAGGCCTTATATTATATGTTATATCTACACTGGAAAAAAAAACTTAGTCAAAAGTAACTAAGTTACCTTAGTCAGAACCCCCGTCTCAAAACTAACTAGCTTAGCTTAGTCAGAAATGACTAAGGTTGCCCTTAGTCATTTCTGACTAAGGTCTAAGGCCTTAGTCAGAAATGACTAAGGGCAACCTTAGTCATTTCTGACTAAGCTAAGCTAGTTAGTTTTGAGACGGGGTTCTGACTAAGGTAACTTAGTTACTTTTAACAAAGTTTTTTTTTCCAGTGCAATGATGTAATACTGTGTCCAGCGAATGTGGTGCTCATTTGCGGTGTACACTATGAAGAATTAATGTCCTTCCGTTTCGTAACCGGCGTTGTTGTTCACAAATCCGGTGTCGTATTCTAATTGTAGACAAATAGCCGCGGCTGTACATAAGACAGACTATAGGAATACTATACATGTATTTATCAGACAAACGAATTACACACTGATATAACACAATCTTCTTATTTGAGAGTGATTAATATTGAAAATAAGAACGAAATCGATCAATATTTGCAGAATTTAGTTGTCGATGATTTAGTTGTTTTACATACTTTAACCCTTTACCCAACAGAAGGGCCCTGTGCCAATGCATTATCTTATATATGCGACTCGACCATAGGTCGCCTCGCATATATAAGTGAATGCATTGGCTTAACACATTAAAAATTATAAAATTGTTAAAGAATGTAAGAAAAAATGCTAAAAAGTGTTAAACAATGATTTGTTTTTAGGCCAATGCATTCTCTTATATATGCGAGGCGACCTATGGTCGACTCGCATATATAAGAGAATGCATTGGCACCGGGCATAACTGTAACTATCACAATGTGGTCAAGGAGCCGGTTCCAATGATATCCATATTTGTATGTTTCTATTGAGACAGACCGAAGATATTTTAGGCTGTTGAAGCTTTATTTGGCCGGTTTTGGCCGTTTTGTTGGGTAAAGGGTTAACGGTACGGATGGCATTGGTTGTAGGTTATAATTTAGAAATAAAAGTAACCAAATTATGAATATTTCGTCAAGAATATACTAATAATATAGTATAATGATATTATAAACTATAAATGCGATATTACCCACAGGACACATTTTGTGTGAGCCGAGCGTTTGTTTATATACAACATGTAAATAGTGAGCCTTATGCAAAACACTCAAAACCGTGGATATGATTTTAGACGATTGATTCACGGTGACCCATTCAATACCGAAATATTGAGAGGCGATAATTAGAAAACGCTATACCGATATGCTGTAAACAACTTGGTGGCATTTTAAACCAAAGTTCTTTAGCGTGTGTTGATCGTTTTTCTTATCGCATACTCTTTACTTACTGTTTGTTTGCACAACATGTTGTATCTGTATATAGCACAGAGTACTAGCATGACAATAGCATGCAATTTACACGATATATATAAGCTAGGTATAAGAACAAAGTTTGTCTATAATATAGCACTCTTTCTGTTTATGACGGTTTGAACGGGTGTGACCATTTTAACAGCAATATACCCACCACCAACGCTTATCGTATCTTTAATAATTATCAAATGAAGTTCAATACCTTTTTTATTTTGGGGGTTAATTTTGTTTGGGTATGCTTAAGCATGCTATAGCGAATTTAAAAACAAACTGGTTAAAACCTTAGGGGCATGTTATAACTCAAAACTATCACCAAGTATTCATAGTATTAATTTTGAATCCCATGAAAAATGTAAGATTCCCTGGCACTAAACCTACAAAATAAGTCTGTTAACGAATATAAGAAAAAATTATTCAAATTGTAAAAAAAATTGTAAAAACTTAATAACAAATGATGAAAAATTGTTAGGCCAATGCATTCTCTTATATATGCGAGGCGACCAATGGTCGACTCGCATATATAAGAGAATGCATTGGCACAGGGTATATGGGTTGATACAAAAAATCGGACCTGGCACTGAAATTGTATGTTTGATGTTCGAGTCTGCACTTGTCGAGGCATCCACACAGTCCTTGTCACGTGACTCACGTCGAGGCATCCACACATTCCTTGTCACAAGTCGAGGCATCCACACATTCCTTGTCACGTCGAGGCATCCACACATTCCTTGTCACGTCGGCCCTGTAAATACTCTCCATACTATTTACGTACTCCTGATTGCAATTAAATCATAACGAAATCGCGAGTTGCTTATATTGAATCAATCATCAAATTACTCGGAAATAGGTTACCGGATTGATAACATTTCTTATTACATCGACACTAAACCAATAGTAGGTAATTATTGCCTCTCGATATCTATGTTATAATCGGAAGGCATCAATAGGCGCCCCTATCGACCAGTGAGTCCGTTTATTCCCTGGCCCACATTATAACAGTACGGTGTCCGCGAGTCAATGGTTCCTTCGACGTAAACCGGCTGTTTTACGTCCCTGTGTATATGTGACCCCCCGCCATATCAAATCAAGTAGGTTAGCGGACCAACAACACAATAAACGCCGATATAGAACCACATATACACAGGGACGTAAAACAACATAATAACGCCGATATAGAATCACATATGTGACCCGCCATATCAAATCCAGTCGTAAGTCGGGATTTTGTTACCCTGTGCCAATTCATTCTCTTATATATGCGAGTCGACCATAGGTCGCCTCGCATATATAAGAGAATGCATTGGCCTAACAAGTTTTTACAATTTTAATAATTTTTTGTTGTATTCTTTAACAATTTTATAATTTCACCCATACAGAGCCCCAGACAAACATGAGCAGACGGCACTCTTATATATGCTTATATATATATGTGTGGGGCTCCCTGCAGGGTAATGGATGTTTTTTATGTTATGTCCTAAAAATTTTAAGAAACATTTATTTAAGAAAAATGATAAAAAATTGTTAGGCCAATGCATTCTCTTATATATGCGAGGCGACCTATAGTCGGCTCACATATATAAGAGAATACATTGGCACAGGGTAAACAAATCCCGACTTACGACTGGATTTGATATGGCGGGTCACATATGTGGTTCTATATCGGCGTTATTATGCTGTTTTACGTCCCTATGTATATGTGGTTCTATATCGGCGTTATTATGCTGTTTTACGTACCTGTGTATATGTGGTTCTAAATCGGCGTTATTATGCTGTTTTACGTCCCTGTGTATATGTGGTTCTATATCGGCGTTATTATGCTGTTTTACGTCCCTGTGTATATGTGGTTCTATATCGGCGTTAATATGCTGTTTTACGTCCCTGTGTATATGTGGTTCTATATCGGCGTTATTATGCTGTTTTACGTCCCTGTGTATATGTGGTTCTATATCGGCGTTATTATGCTGTTTTACGTCCCTGTGTATATGTGGTTCTATATCGGCGTTATTATGCTATTTTACGTCCCTGTGTATATGTGGTTCTATATCGGCGTTATTATGCTGTTTTACGTCCCTGTGTATATGTGGTTCTTTATCTACCATTTCCTACGAAATTCCCTGATACAATTGGCGATAACGAATTGGCGATAAAAACATCTGTATCATTTTGCAGTTGCGATACAAGGCGCTCGTGACGTCGTTGACTGGTTCAAAATCATGAATGAACTGACGTCACATCAATCGCGTGAAAACTCAAAACGACATTCCAACGTATATTCTTGCGTACTATAAACAAATAGTTCCCAGGTTTTAACATTATTTGATTGCCTACCACCATGGGTATTATGGTATAACATATCACAAAGTAACTAATATGTATTTGTTCAGTATTTATTATAAATTATAAGTGTAAGAGATTGTGTCCATTGAATACAATTTCCGTTAGTCATATTCGCGTGAACTTGTGCGTTGTGAGAATTTAGCAAAGCGAGCTAATCGCGTGACACAGATACCTTTGCAGGTTGGGAGAATTTACTCAAGAAAGCTAATCGTCGGACACATATTCAACAGTTTTGACATTTAAGAAAACTCCTAAAATTTAATTTGTGCGCTGGATTCTGTCACACCAATGGTAGATAAATGTGTTATATACACAATGTGTTTGTAACGATTAATCATGTATCGCGACTCGGCTAGTTTTCGTGACCATATAGCGACTCGGCGACCAAGGTCGCCTCGTCGCTATATGGCCACGAAAACTAGCCTCGTCGCGATACATGAATCGATACAAATACATTGTGTATATAACACATATATATCGACGTCATTGTGCAGTTTTACGTCCCTGTGTATATGTGGTTCTATGTCGGCGTTATTATGCTGTTTACGTCCCTGTGTATATGTGGTTCTATATCGGCGTTATTATGCTGTTTTACGTCCCTGTGTATATTTGGTTCTATATCGGCGTTATTATGTTGTTTTACGTCCCTGTGTATATTTGGTTCTATATCGGCGTTATTATGCTGTTTTACTTCCCTGTGTATATGTGGTTCTATATCGGCGTTATTATGCTGTTTTACGTCCCTGTGTATATGTGGTTCTATATCGGCGTTTAATGTTGTTGTTCCGCTAACTTAAAATCGCCAATAAATGTATTAACCCTTTCTATACTCAATGAATTCTCCCATCCAGTAATAACAGTATGTGTTGGAATGATCAGATATTCACTTGGGGATGTTAAGGATATATAGTCGTCTGCTATACATTTATTAATATTCTTATAATATTTGTTTGTGATCGCAGTGAAATATCAACGGAATTTATATAGGTATATATATACCGTCCGCTTTGAGTCTGACTGACACCGCAGTTCCCTATTAAAAAATAGCAGACGACAAATTCCCGTTGTTTAGTGAGACTTTAAGATCCTGGGTGTCTTTGTGCACGTTTGTGACATCCTGTGTGTCTTTATGCACGTTTGTGACACCCTGTGTGTCTTTGTGCACGTTTGTGACATCCTGGGTGTCTTTGTGCACGTTTGTGACCCCCTGGGTGTCTTTGTGCACGTTTGTGACATCCTGGGTGTCTTTGTGCACGTTTGTAACACCATGTGTGTCTTTGTGCACGTGTGTGACACCCTGTGTGTCTTTGTGCACGTTTGTGACATCCTGGGTGTCTTTTTGCATGTTTGAGAGATCCTGTGTGTCTTTTTGCATGTTTGAGAGATCCTGGGTGTCTTTTTACATGTTTGATAGATCCTGGGTGTCTTTTTGCTCGAAACCATGCAGCAATGACCAGTTCAGCGCTAATGACATGAGGAGCAATCTGTTATAATTATATAAGAGAATGCATTGGCACAATGTTTTCGCAAATTTTTAGGAAGCTCCAATGATCGAAATGTTAAATACACATTAGCCTGGCAACTAGAGTGTTCAAATCGCAACACAGTTCTAATTAAAATTAGACTCTCGCACAGGCTCCACGTTACAGAGTCTAAAGAAAATAACGGTATTTCACATTACCGTCGCTATAAATGACTTCGTAATCTATGAAGTACGACGTCATAACGCGCACACATTTTTATGTTTGACATATATCTCCTATCGGTTTCGATTTTATTCCGCACTTCAAAATGGTGTTAACTGCTGAATTACTTGGAGTTGTTGTGACTGGCTGATACTGACGTACTGCTTGTTAATGGGTATTCCACCTATGTTCTTTAGACTCTGAAACGAGGAGCTTTTTCGAGAGTCTAATTTTATTAAAGGTACTCAATCCGAACAGACTGTTCCCATATCATCAGATCCCAACAACAACATATTTTTTTGAGATGCTGCTTCAGTTATCAGAATCGAGTAATTGCCAAATAATAATGCTAACCACAGTCAACTACAGTATAATATTGCCCAAAACCTGTTATTTTATTTTGCCGGTTTGTCGAAAATCTGACATAAAAAAGTCACTTGATTTTAGAGTTATCCAACTTCATCCGCAACTTCGTCCGAGGCGGTCTTCTCGTCAACTGTTTATTGGGTCACTTAATATTATTGGTGGTGAAAAATAATAGATTTCAAAAATCGATATCTGATCACTCTGAGTTACCCACCGAAGCCAAGGAAATGTTAATTTGCGAGCGATAATTCGGATTATGCATCTTTAAGAACTGATCGCAACAATCGATAAATAACAGTGGCGCCTTAGGATAGTAACCATTCGACACACGTCCAAGTGGCGCCTTAGGCTAGTAACCCTTCGACACACATACAAGTGGCGCCTTAGGATAGTAACCATTCGACACACGTCCAAGTGGCGCCTTAGGAGAGTAACCCTTCGACACACAATAACAGTGGCGCCTTAGGCTAGTAACCCTTCGACACACATACAAGTGGCGCCTTAGGATAGTAACCCTTCGACACACATATAAGTGGCGCCTTAGGATAGTAACCCTTCGACACACATATAAGTGGCGCCTTAGGAGAGTAACCCTTCGACACACATACAAGTGGCGCCTTATGATAGTACCCCTTCGACACACAATAACAGTGGCGCCTTAGGCTAGTAACCCTTCGACACACATACAAGTGGCGCCTTAGGATAGTAACCCTTCGACACACATACAAGTGGCGCCTTAGGAGAGTAACCCTTCGACACACATACAAGTGGCGCCTTATGATAGTACCCCTTCGACACACAATAACAGTGGCGCCTTAGGCTAGTAACCCTTCGACACACATACAAGTGGCGCCTTAGGATAGTAACCCTTCGACACACATATAAGTGGCGCCTTAGGAGAGTAACCCTTCGACACACATATAAGTGGCGCCTTAGGCTAGTAACCCTTCGACACACATACAAGTGGCGCCTTAGGAGAGTAACCCTTCGACACACATACAAGTGGCGCCTTAGGATAGTAACCCTTCGACACACATATAAGTGGCGCCTTAGGAGAGTAACCCTTCGACACACATACAAGTGGCGCCTTAGGATAGTACCCCTTCGACACACAATAACAGTGGCGCCTTAGGAGAGTAACCATTCGACACACATACAAGTGGCGCCTTAGGATAGTAACCCTTCGACACACATACAAGTGGCGCCTTAGGATAGTAACCCTTCGACACACATACAAGTGGCGCCTTAGGATAGTAACCCTTCGACACACATATAAGTGGCGCCTTAGGAGAGTAACCCTTCGACACACATACAAGTGGCGCCTTAGGAGAGTAACCCTTCGACACACATATAAGTGGCGCCTTAGGAGAGTAACCCTTCGACACACATACAAGTGGCGCCTTAGGAGAGTAACCCTTCGACACACATACAAGTGGCGCCTTAGGAGAGTAACCCTTCGACACACATATAAGTGGCGCCTTAGGAGAGTAACCCTTCGACACACATACAAGTGGCGCCTTAGGAGAGTAACCCTTCGACACACATACAAGTGGCGCCTTAGGAGAGTAACCCTTCGACACACATATAAGTGGCGCCTTAGGAGAGTAACCCTTCGACACACATACAAGTGGCGCCTTAGGAGAGTAACCCTTCGACACACAATAACAGTGGCGCCTTAGGATAGTAACCCTTCGACACACATACAAGTGGCGCCTTAGGAGAGTAACCCTTCGACACACATATAAGTGGCGCCTTAGGAGAGTAACCCTTCGACACACATACAAGTGGCGCCTTAGGATAGTACCCCTTCGACACACAATAACAGTGGCGCCTTAGGAGAGTAACCATTCGACACACATACAAGTGGCGCCTTAGGAGAGTAACCCTTCGACACACATACAAGTGGCGCCTTAGGAGAGTAACCCTTCGACACACATACAAGTGGCGCATTAGGAGAGTAACCCTTCGACACACATCCAAGTGGCGCCTTAGGAGAGTAACCCTTCGACACACATACAAGTGGCGCCTTAGGACACACATACAAGTGGCGCCGTAGGATAGTAACCCTTCGACACACATACAAGTGGCGCCTTAGGATAGTAACCCTTCGACACACATCCAAGTGGCGCCTTAGGAGAGTAACCCTTCGACACACATACAAGTGGCGCCTTAGGAGAGTAACCCTTCGACACACATATAAGTGGCGCCTTAGGAGAGTAACCCTTCGACACACATACAAGTGGCGCCTTAGGATAGTACCCCTTCGACACACAATAACAGTGGCGCCTTAGGATAGTAACCATTCGACACACATCCAAGTGGCGCCTTAGGAGAGTAACCCTTCGACACACATACAAGTGGCGCCTTAGGACACACATACAAGTGGCGCCTTAGGATAGTAACCCTTCGACACACATACAAGTGGCGCCTTAGGATAGTAACCCTTCGACACACATACAAGTGGCGCCTTAGGATAGTAACCCTTCGACACACATACAAGTGGCGCCTTAGGCTAGTAACCCTTCGACACACATACAAGTGGCGCCTTAGGAGAGTAACCCTTCGACACACATACAAGTGGCGTCTTAGGACACACATACAAGTGGCGCCTTAGGATAGTAACCCTTCGACACACATACAAGTGGCGCCTTAGGATAGTAACCATTCGACACACAATAACAGTGGCGCCTTAGGATAGTAACCCTTCGACACACAATAACAGTGGCGCCTTAGGAGAGTAACCATTCGACACACATACAAGTGGCGCCTTAGGACACACATACAAGTGGCGCCTTAGGATAGTAACCCTTCGACACACATACAAGTGGCGCCTTAGGATAGTAACCCTTCGACACACATCCAAGTGGCGCCTTAGGAGAGTAACCCTTCGACACACATACAAGTGTCGCCTTAGGATAGTACCCCTTCGACACACAATAACAGTGGCGCCTTAGGAGAGTAACCCTTCGACACACATACAAGTGGCGCCTTAGGAGAGTAACCATTCGACACACATACAAGTGGCGCCTTAGGAGAGTAACCCTTCGACACACATACAAGTGGCGCCTTAGGATAGTACCCCTTCGACACACATACAAGTGGCGCATTAGGAGAGTAACCCTTCGACACACATACAAGTGACGCCTTAGGAGAGTAACCCTTCGACACACATACAAGTGGCGCCTTAGGACACACATACAAGTGGCGCCTTAGGAGAGTAACCCTTCGACACACATATAAGTGGCGCCTTAGGAGAGTAACCCTTCGACACACATATAAGTGGCGCCTTAGGATAGTAACCCTTCGACACACAATAACAGTGGCGCCTTAGGAGAGTAACCCTTCGACACACATACAAGTGGCGCCTTAGGATAGTACCCCTTCGACACACATACAAGTGGCGCATTAGGAGAGTAACCCTTCGACACACATACAAGTGACGCCTTAGGAGAGTAACCCTTCGACACACATACAAGTGGCGCCTTAGGACACACATGCAAGTGGCGCCTTAGGATAGTAACCCTTCGACACACATACAAGTTGCGCCTTAGGAGAGTAACCCTTCGACACACATACAAGTGGCGCCTTAGGAGAGTAACCCTTCGACACACATCCAAGAGGCGCCTTAGGACACACATACAAGTGGCGCCTTAGGAGAGTAACCCTTCGACACACATACAAGTGGCGCCTTAGGAGAGTAACCCTTCGACACACATACAAGTGGCGCCTTAGGATAGTAACCCTTCGACACACAATCAAGAGGCGCCTTAGGACACACATACAAGTGGCGCCTTAGGACACACATACAAGTGGCGCCTTAGGATAGTAACCCTTCGACACACATACAAGTGGCGCCTTAGGATAGTAACCCTTCGACACACATACAAGTGGCGCCTTAGGATAGTAACCCTTCGCCACACATCCAAGAGGCGCCTTAGGACACACATACAAGTGGCGCCTTAGGACACACATACAAGTGGCGCCTTAGGAGAGTAACCATTCGACACACAATAACAGTGGCGCCTCAGGATTGTGTCCCTTCCACACAGATACAAGTGGTTGACTTCCACTTCCGCCGGCGAATACTTGTGCCCCATACTACAATGTTCCTATCGTTTGCAACACTCTTAACGCCACGAATTCGATACTCCCCCGTAAAAATATCGGCCTGTCGTCGTGAGGACGGCAATTCGATACTCATTATGATTAACATCGTAGGATACAGAGCACTAGACGTGGCATCATAGCCGCTACTTCAGTCTACGAAGTCCAGTGGAGAACCACTTGAGCACGTCCATGTAACAGATTGCCAGTAGAATAAATCGAAACATTCGAGATAAGAATGCTTCAAACGAGTTGCATTGATGTATACGTTCATCGTAGTACAGCCTGGCTACCAAACTCCAGGCAGAGTTATTCCCATCGCTCCGTTGAGATACCACTGCCATAATGACATTAATTGGTAAGGAATTCTTACGTGTTTTTAGTTCTTATGTTTTAGGATTAAAATTATCTATGTCTGGCTCAGTTCATATTGTTCTTATCAATATCGAAAGAATTGGTGGTCAAAACAAGATAATAGGTGACTAAATAGTAGTAACTACAGTTCCGCGACGATATGTAAAAATAGATTTATCGTCTGCAAAGTACACTCATTGTGGCAGTGATATATCGCAGCGATAGCGTAGAGGGCGCTGTATGGAGTTTGCCTGGCTACACCATACCCGATCTACATTGTATAACATTGATGTATACGTTCGTCATAGTACAGCCTGGCTACACAATACCCAATCTACATTGTATAACGGAGCGCACCAGTTAGATACTTCCTTTTTGAATCTGTCATAGGTTGGGTACTAGTCTGTTATCGTGTGGTTTTCCAGCGAAAATTGCGAAATCGATATCTCTAAATTCAAATGTTTTATGCCTGTTAGAACAATTCCCTCCCTAAAACATTATTGAAAGAACGTAGATGTTGTTCAAACTTTTCCCAAACTACTCAGCAAATGGCAGCCAGGTTTAGCTCTTGGGTTTGAATTTATTGATGTTTGCCATGTGTTATTGTTTGCGTGTTGTTGTCCACTTGCGTTTAGATATTTTGTGCTGATAAAATAACCGGAGAACCACCCACTATATTGCGCAAACTTGTTCTTTGGTTCTAGTGGGTCCACAATATAAGATGTCGCCGAGGGCAGCGGGCTTATCGGGTATCAGAGGAGATAACCCATGCATACCTCATACCCTGTTGACACCGATGGACAGATATGCGCCAGTCGCTGCATGAATTACTGAACTAAATGGTTTCCCATAGTGGACGACAGTTTTAACGTTTCAGCTAAATTCACTGAATGGAAGCCTGCATGCCACCCCAGTGATGTTTACCCAGCTAGATTGGCACCAGTTGTTCAAGAAATGCATAAGTTAAATAAATCAGAACACTATCTTCGAAAGATGTGGAATTCCCTGGTTCAAAGATGACTCGAAATAATATATTTTCATGTCAACTGAATCCCAAAATGTATATACAAAAAATGTCCTAATTGCAACGATGTGTATAAGTAGTATAGTATTCGCATAGAGATAACTGACATTGTATGATAAGAGAGAAGGATACATAGTACATGATTATAATCTCCCGATCTCAGGAATCCCAGGAATGTATTATTCGAATGCCTTATTCGATTGACTTATGCATTCCTGATAGGATATACTACGATTAGTTCAGTCGAAGCTGGCATTATATGTGGTGCCCATATATAGTTCGTCGGAAAGTCGAACGAAGTTGTGGTCGATTGCTAATGGATGTTATCCGGCATGTCATGTTTCATCTGTATGACTATGTCGGAACGTAGAGTACTCGCGATGTTATCCGGCATGTCATGTTTCATCTGTATGACTATGTCGGAACGTAGAGCACGCGCGATGTTATCCGGCATGTCATGTTTCATCTGGATGACTATGTTAGAAGGTAGAGTACGCGCGATGCTATCCGGCATGTCATGTTTCATATGTATGACTAGGTCGGATAAAGAGCACGCGCGATGTTATCCTGCATGTCATATTTCATCTGTATGACTAGGTCGGAACGTAGAGCACGCGCGATGTTATCCTGCATGTCATGTTTCATCTGTATGACTAGGTCGGAACGTAGAGCACTCGCGATGTTATCCTGCATGTCATGTTTCATCTGTATGACTAGGTCGGAACGTAGAGCGCTCGCGATGTTATCCTGCATGTCATGTTTCATCTGTATGAATAGGTCGGAACGTAGAGCACGCGCGATGTTATCCGGCATGTCATGTTTCATCTGTATGACTAGGTCGGAACGTAGAGCACGCGCGATGTTATCCTGCATGTCATGTTTCATCTGTATGACTAGGTCGGAACGTAGAGCACGCGCGATGTTATCCGGCATGTCATGTTTCATCTGTATGACTATGTCGGAACGTAGAGCACTCGCGATGTTATCCGGCATGTCATGCTTCATCTGTATGACTAGGTCGGAACGTAGAGCACGCGCGATGTTATCCTGCATGTCATGTTTCATCTGTATGACTAGGTCGGAACGTAGAGCACGCGCGATGTTATCCTGCATGTCATGTTTCATCTGTATGACTAGGTCGGAACGTAGAGCACGCGCGATGTTATCCTGCATGTCATGTTTCATCTGTATGACTATGTCGGAACATAGAGCACGCGCGATGTTATCCGGCTTGTCATGTTTCATCTGTATGACTATGTTAGAACGTAGAGCACGCGCGATGTTATCCGGCATGTCGTATTTCATATGTATTACTATGTCGGAACGTAGAGCACGCGCGATGTTATCCTGCATGTCATGTTTCATCTGTATGACTAGGTCGGAACGTAGAGTACGCGCGATGTTATCCGGCATGTCATGTTTCATCTGTATGACTAGGTCGGAACGTAGAGCACGCGCGATGTTATCCGGCATGTCATGTTTCATCTGTATGACTATGTCGGAACGTAGAGTACGCGCGATATTATCCTGCATGTCATGTTTCATCTGGATGACTAGGTCGGAACGTAGAGTACGCGCGATGTTATCCGGCATGTCATGTTTCATCTGCATGACTAGGTCGGAACGTAGAGTACGCGCGATGTTATCCGGCATGTCATGTTTCATCTGTATGACTAGCTCTGCACGTAGAGCACGCGCGATGTTATCCGGCATGTCATGTTTCATCTGTATGACTATGTTAGAACGTAGAGCACGCGCGATGTTATCCTGTATGTCATGTTTTATCTGTATGACTAGGTCGGAACGTAGAGCACGCAGGATGTTATCCGGCATGTCATGTTTCATCTGTATGACTAGGTCGGAACGTATAGCACGCGCGATGTTATCGGCATGTCATGTTTCATCTGTATGACTATGTCGGAACGTAGAGCACGCGCGATGTTACCCGGCATGTCATGTTTCATCTGTATGACTAGGTCGGAACGTAGAGTACGCGCGATGTTATCATGCATGTCATGTTTCATCTCTATGACTATGTCAGAACGAAGAGCACACGCGATATTATCCGGCACGTCATGTTTCATCTGTATGACTAGGTCGGAACGTAGAGTACGCGCGATGTTATCCGGCATGTCATGTTTCATCTGTATGACTATGTTAGAACCTAGAGTACGCGCGATGTTATCCGGCATGTCATGTTTCATCTGTATGACTATGTCGGAACGTTGAGTACGCGCGATGTTATCCGGCATGTCATGTTTCATCTGTATGAATATGTCGGAACGTAGAGCACTCGCGATATTATCCTGCATGTCATGTTTCATCTGGATGACTATGTCGGAACGTAGAGCACGCGCGATGTTATCCTGCATGTCATGTTTCATCTGTATGACTATGTCGGAACGTAGAGCACTCGCGATGTTATCCGGCATGTCATGTTTCATCTGTATGACTATATTAGAACGTAGAGTACGCGCGATGTTATCCTGCATGTCATGTTTCATCTGTATGACTAGGTCCGAACGTAGAGCACGCGCGATGTTATCCGACATGTCATGTTTCATATGGATGACTAGGTCGGAACGTAGAGCACGCGCGATGTTATCCGGCATGTCATGTTTCATATGTATGACTATGTCGGAACGTAGAGCACGCGCGATGTTATCCGGCATGCATGTTTCATCTGTATGACTATGTCGGAACGTAGAGTACGCGCGATGTTTTATCTGTATGACTATGTCGGAACGTATAGCGCATGTCATGTTTCATCTGTATGAATATGTCGGAACGTAGAGCGCATGTCATGTTGCATCTGTATGACTATGTCGGAACGTAGAGCGCATCTCATGTTTCATCTGTATGACTATGTCGGAACGTAGAGCGCATGTCATATTTCATCTGTATGAATATGTCGGAACGTAGAGCCCATGTCATGTTTCATCTGTATGACTATGACGGAACGTAGAGTGCATGTCGTGTTTCATCTGTATGACTATGTCGGAACGTAGAGCGCATGTCATGTTTCATCCGTATGACTATGTCGGAGCGTAGAGCGCATGTCGTGTTTCATCTGTATGACTATGTCGGAACGTGCAGCACGCGCGATGTAATGTATCATATGTATGACTATGTCGGAACGTAGAGCAGGCGCGAAGTCATGTTTCATCTCATCTGGATGACTATGTCGGAACGTAGTGCACGCGCGATGTCATGTTCCATCTGTATGACTATGTCCGAACGTAGAGCAGACAGGATGTCATGTTTCATCTCATCTGAATGACTATGTCGGAACGTAGAGCACGCGCGATGTCATGTTTCATCTGTATGACTATGTCCGAACGTAGAGCAGGCGCGATGCCATGTTTCATCTCATCTGGATGACTATGTCGGAACATAGAGTACGCGCGATGTCCAGGTCGATATTATATTAGATCCACTGCGAGATAAGGAGTAAATACAATATACCTCCGCATGCCGGCGCCATTTTATAAGACGGGCATAGTGTTCCGATTACCGGCGCCATTTTATAAGACGGGCATAGTGTTCAGATTACCGGCGCCATTTTATAAGACGGGGAGACAATGTGCGATTAATGTTCCGCATACCGGCGCCATTTAAACGACGGGCATAGTGTTCCGATTACCGGCGCCATTTTATAAGACGGGGAGACAATGTGCGATTAATGTTCCGCATACCGGTGCCATTTATAAGACGGGCATAGTGTTCCGATTACCGGTGCATTTTATAAGACGGGGAGACAATGTGCGATTAATGTTCCGCATACCGGCGCCATTTTATAAGACGGGCATAGTGTTCCGATTACCGGCGCCATTTTATAAGACGGGCATAGTGTTCCGATTACCGGCGCCATTTTATAAGACGGGGAGACAATGTGCGATTAATGTTCCGCATACCGGCGCCATTTATAAGACGGGCATAGTGTTCAGATTACCGGCGCCATTTTATAAGACGGGGAGACAATGTGCGATTAATGTTCCGCATACCGGCGCCATTTATAAGACGGGCATAGTGTTCAGATTACCGGCGCCATTTTATAAGACGGGGAGACAATGTGCGATTAATGTTCCGCATACCGGCGCCATTTTATAAGACGGGCATAGTGTTCAGATTACCGGCGCCATTTTATAAGACGGGGAGACAATGTGCGATTAATGTTCCGCATACCGGCGCCATTTATAAGACGCGACATTTGGAATCACTGAATTAAATGGTTTTCCATAGACGACAGTGTTAACGTTTCGGCGAAATTCAATGAATTGAATCCTGCATGCCACTTCAGTGATGTTTACCCAGCTAGATTGACACCAGTTGATCACGAAAATGCGTGAAAATATCATAGGTCATGTGTTTACTTTTTTTAGTAAATCCCCAAGTGTACGACATGGCTATCCCACAGCCAAATTTTATATGGAAAAACCCAGAACTACAGCAGCTAGTTAAATAAATTTCCCACTCCCAAAAATCTATCACCAGTTTAAATTATTTGGATATGATGTACAAATCAAACAAACACGATGTCATCCTTTAATAACGTGTCACGTGTATCAGGTGAATTCCACGGTGCACTCGCTCCCCGACTCTGGAACACATTTAACTCCCTGATTCCATTTAAAAGACGGGCAGACAATGTGCGATTAGTATTCCTCATATCGGCGCCATGTTTCAGACGGGCAGACAATGTGCGATTAGTGTTCCTCATATCGGCGCCATGTATAAGACGGACAGACAATGTGCGATTAGTATTCCTCATATCGGCGCCATGTATAAGACGGGCAGACAATGTGCGATTAGTATTCCTCATATCGGCGCCATGTATAAGACGGACAGACAATGTGCGATTAGTATTCCTCATATCGGCGCCATGTTTAAGACGGGCAGACAATGTGCGATTAGTATTCCTCATATCGGCGCCATGTATAAGACGGACAGACAATGTGCGATTAGTATTCCTCATATCGGCACCATGTTTAAGACGGGCAGACAATGTGCGATTAGTATTCCTCATATCGGCGCCATGTATAAGACGGACAGACAATGTGCGATTAGTATTCCTCATATCGGCGCCATGTATAAGACGGGCAGACAATGTGCGATTAGTATTCCTCATATCGGCGCCATGTATAAGACGGACAGACAATGTGCGATTAGTATTCCTCATATCGGCGCCATGTTTAAGACGGGCAGACAATGTACGATTAGTATTCCTCATATCGGCGCCATGTATAAGACGGGCAGACAATGTGCGATTAGTGTTCCTCATATCGGCGCCATGTATAAGACGGGCAGACAATATGCGATTAGTATTCCTCATATCGGCGCCATGTATAAGACGGGCAGACAATGTGCGATTAGTATTCCTCATATCGGCGCCATGTATAAGACGGGCAGACAATGTGTGATTAGTATTCCTCATATCGGCGCCATGTATAAGACGGGCAGACAATGTGTGATTAGTATTCCTCATATCGGCGCCATGTATAAGACGGGCAGACAATGTGCGATTAGTATTCCTCATATCGGCGCCATGTATAAGACGGACAGACAATGTGCGATTAGTATTCCTCATATCGGCGCCATGTATAAGACGGGCAGACAATGTGTGATTAGTATTCCTCATATCGGCGCCATGTATAAGACGGGCAGACAATGTGCGATTAGTGTTCCTCATATCGGCGCCATGTATAAGACGGGCAGACAATGTGCGATTAGTGTTCCTCATATCGGCACCATGTTTAAGACGGGCAGACAATGTGCGATTAGTATTCCTCATATCGGCGCCATGTATAAGACGGCAGACAATGTGCGATTAGTATTCCTCATATCGGCGCCATGTATAAGACGGCAGACAATGTGCGATTAGTATTCCTCATATCGGCGCCATGTATAAGACGGGCAGACAATGTGCGATTAGTATTCCTCATATCGGCGCCATGTATAAGACGGACAGACAATGTGTGATTAGTATTCCTCATATCGGCGCCATGTATAAGACGGGCAGACAATGTGCGATTAGTGTTCCTCATATCGGCGCCATGTATAAGACGGGCAGACAATGTGCGATTAGTGTTTGTCATATCGGCGCCATGTATAAGACGGGCAGACAATGTGCGATTAGTATTCCTCATATCGGCGCCATGTATAAGACGGCAGACAATGTGCGATTAGTATTCCTCATATCGGCGCCATGTATAAGACGGGCAGACAATGTGCGATTAGTATTCCTCATATCGGCGCCATGTATAAGACGGACAGACAATGTGTGATTAGTATTCCTCATATCGGCGCCATGTATAAGACGGGCAGACAATGTGCGATTAGTATTCCTCATATCGGCGCCATGTATAAGACGGGCAGACAATGTGCGATTAGTATTCCTCATATCGGCGCCATGTATAAGACGGACAGACAATGTGTGATTAGTATTCCTCATATCGGCGCCATGTATAAGACGGGCAGACAATGTGCGATTAGTGTTCCTCATATCGGCGCCATGTATAAGACGGGCAGACAATGTGCGATTAGTATTCCTCATATCGGCGCCATGTATAAGACGGGCAGACAATGTGCGATTAGTATTCCTCATATCGGCGCCATGTATAAGACGGACAGACAATGTGCGATTAGTGTTCCTCATATCGGCGCCATGTATAAGAGGGGCAGACAATGTGCGATTAGTGTTCCTCATATCGGCGCCATGTATAAGACGGGCAGACAATGTGCGATTAGTATTCCTCATATCGGCGTCATGTATAAGACGGCAGACAATGTGCGATTAGTGTTCCTCATATCGGCGCCATGTATAAGACGGGCAGACAATGTGCGATTAGTATTCCTCATATCGGCGCCATGTATAAGACGGACAGACAATGTGCGATTAGTATTCCTCATATCGGCGCCATGTATAAGACGGGCAGACAATGTGCGATTAGTATTCCTCATATCGGCGCCATGTTTAAGACGGGCAGACAATGTGCGATTAGTATTCCTCATATCGGCGCCATGTATAAGACGGGCAGACAATGTGCGATTAGTATTCCTCATATCGGCGCCATGTATAAGACGGGCAGACAATGTGCGATTAGTATTCCTCATATCGGCGCCATGTATAAGACGGGCAGACAATGTGCGATTAGTATTCCTCATATCGGCGCCATGTATAAGACGGACAGACAATGTGCGATTAGTGTTCCTCATATCGGCGCCATGTTTAAGACGGACAGACAATGTGCAATTAGTATTCCTCATATCGGCGCCATGTTTAAGACGGACAGACAATGTGTATTAGTATTCCTGATATCGGCGCCATGTATAAGACGGACAGACAATGTGCGATTAGTATTCCTCATATCGGCGCCATGTTTAAGACGGGCAGACAATGTGCGAGTAGTATTCCTCATATCGGCGCCATGTATAAGACGGGCAGACAATGTGCGATTAGTGTTCCTGATATCGGCGCCATGTATAAGACGGACAGACAATGTGCGATTAGTATTCCTCATATCGGCGCCATGTATAAGACGGGCAGACAATGTGTGATTAGTATCCCTCATATCGGCGCCATGTATAAGACGGGCAGACAATGTGCGATTAGTGTTCCTCATATCGGCGCCATGTATAAGACGGGCAGACAATGTGCGATTAGTGTTCCTCATATCGGCGCCATGTTTAAGACGAGCAGACAATATGCGATTAGTATTCCTCATATCGGCGCCATGTATAAGACGGGCAGACAATGTGTGATTAGTATCCCTCATATCGGCGCCATGTATAAGACGACAGACAATGTGCGATTAGTGTTCCTCATATCGGCGCCATGTTTAAGACGAGCAGACAATATGCGATTAGTATTCCTCATATCGGCGCCATGTATAAGACGGGCAGACAATGTGTGATTAGTATCCCTCATATCGGCGCCATGTATAAGACGACAGACAATGTGCGATTAGTGTTCCTCATATCGGCGCCATGTTTAAGACGAGCAGACAATATGCGATTAGTATTCCTCATATCGGCGCCATGTATAAGACGGGCAGACAATGTGTGATTAGTATCCCTCATATCGGCGCCATGTATAAGACGACAGACAATGTGCGATTAGTGTTCCTCATATCGGCGCCATGTTTAAGACGGCAGACAATGTGCGATTAGTATCCCTCATATCGGCGCCATGTATAAGACGGACAGACAATGTGCGATTAGTATTCCTCATATCGGCGCCATGTATAAGACGGGCAGACAATGTGCGATTAGTGTTCCTCATATCGGCGCCATGTTTAAGACGGCAGACAATGTGCGATTAGTATCCCTCATATCGGCGCCATGTATAAGGCGGACAGACAATGTGCGATTAGTATTCCTCATATCGGCGCCATGTATAAGACGGACAGACAATATGCGATTAGTATTCCTCATATCGGCGCCATGTATAAGACGGGCAGACAATGTGCGATTAGTATTCCTCATATCGGCGCCATGTATAAGACGGACAGACAATGTGCGATTAGTGTTCCTCATATCGGCGCCATGTTTAAGACGGGCAGACAATATGCGATTAGTGTTCCTCATATCGGCGCCATGTTTAAGACGGACAGACAATGTGCGATTAGTGTTCCTCATATCGGCGCCATGTTTAAGACGGGCAGACAATGTGCAATTAGTATTCCTCATATCGGCGCCATGTATAAGACGGACAGACAATATGCGATTAGTATTCCTCATATCGGCGCCATGTATAAGACGGGCAGACAATGTGCGATTAGTATTCCTCATATCGGCGCCATGTTTAAGACGGGCAGACAATATGCGATTAGTATTCCTCATATCGGCGCCATGTTTAAGACGGACAGACAATGTGCGATTAGTATTCCTCATATCGGCGCCATGTATAAGACGGACAGACAATGTGCGATTAGTATTCCTCATATCGGCGCCATGTATAAGACGGGCAGACAATGTGCGATTAGTATTCCTCATATCGGCGCCATGTATAAGACGGGCAGACAATGTGCGATTAGTATTCCTCATATCGGCGCCATGTATAAGACGGGCAGACAATGTGCGATTAGTATTCCTCATATCGGCGCCATGTATAAGACGGACAGACAATGTGCGATTAGTGTTCCTCATATCGGCGCCATGTATAAGACGGGCAGACAATGTGCAATTAGTATTCCTCATATCGGCGCCATGTATAAGACGGACAGACAATGTGCGATTAGTGTTCCTCATATCGGCGCCATGTATAAGACGGGCAGACAATGTGCGATTAGTATTCCTCATATCGGCGCCATGTATAAGACGGACAGACAATGTGCGATTAGTGTTCCTCATATCGGCGCCATGTATAAGACGGACAGACAATGTGCGATTAGTATTCCTCATATCGGCGCCATGTATAAGACGGGCAGACAATGTGCGATTAGTATTCCTCATATCGGCGCCATGTATAAGACGGACAGACAATGTGCGATTAGTATTCCTCATATCGGCGCCATGTATAAGACGGACAGACAATGTGCGATTAGTGTTCCTCATATCGGCGCCATGTATAAGACGGGCAGACAATGTGCAATTAGTATTCCTCATATCGGCGCCATGTATAAGACGGACAGACAATGTGCGATTAGTGTTCCTCATATCGGCGCCATGTATAAGACGGGCAGACAATGTGCGATTAGTATTCCTCATATCGGCGCCATGTATAAGACGGACAGACAATGTGCGATTAGTGTTCCTCATATCGGCGCCATGTATAAGACGGACAGACAATGTGCGATTAGTATTCCTCATATCGGCGCCATGTATAAGACGGGCAGACAATGTGCGATTAGTATTCCTCATATCGGCGCCATGTATAAGACGGACAGACAATGTGCGATTAGTGTTCCTCATATCGGCGCCATGTATAAGACGGACAGACAATGTGCAATTAGTGTTCCTCATATCGGCGCCATGTATAAGACGGACAGACAATGTGCGATTAGTGTTCCTCATATCGGCGCCATGTTTAAGACGGACAGACAATGTGCGATTAGTATTCCTCATATCGGCGCCATGTATAAGACGGGCAGACAATGTGCGATTAGTATTCCTCATATCGGCGTCATGTATAAGACGGCAGACAATGTGCGATTAGTGTTCCTCATATCGGCGCCATGTATAAGACGGACAGACAATGTGCGATTAGTGTTCCTCATATCGGCGCCATGTATAAGACGGGCAGACAATGTGCGATTAGTATTCCTCATATCGGCGCCATGTATAAGACGGACAGACAAAGTGCGATTAGTGTTCCTCATATCGGCGCCATGTTTAAGACGGACAGACAATGTGCGATTAGTATTCCTCATATCGGCGCCATGTATAGGACGGGCAGACAATGTGCGATTAGTATTCCTCATATCGGCGCCATGTATAAGACGGGCAGACAATGTGCGATTAGTATTCCTCATATCGGCGCCATGTATAAGACGGGCAGACAATGTGTATTAGTATTCCTCATATCGGCGCCATGTATAAGACGGACAGACAATATGCGATTAGTATTCCTCATATCGGCGCCATGTATAAGACGGACAGACAATGTGCGATTAGTATTCCTCATATCGGCGCCATGTTTAAGACGGGCAGACAATGTGCAATTAGTGTTCCTCATATCGGCGCCATGTATAAGACGGGCAGACAATGTGTGATTAGTATTCCTCATATCGGCGCCATGTTTAAGACGGGCAGACAATGTGCGATTAGTATTCCTCATATCGGCGCCATGTATAAGACGGGCAGACAATGTGCGATTAGTATTCCTCATATCGGCGCCATGTATAAGACGGGCAGACAATGTGCGATTAGTATTCCTCATATCGGCGCCATGTATAAGACGGGCAGACAATATGCGATTAGTATTCCTCATATCGGCGCCATGTATAAGACGGACAGACAATATGCGATTAGTATTCCTCATATCGGCGCCATGTATAAGACGGGCAGACAATGTGCGATTAGTATTCCTCATATCGGCGCCATGTATAAGACGGACAGACAATATGCGATTAGTATTCCTCATATCGGCGCCATGTTTAAGACGGGCAGACAATGTGCGATTAGTATTCCTCATATCGGCGCCATGTATAAGACGGGCAGACAATGTGCGATTAGTATTCCTCATATCGGCGCCATGTTTAAGACGGACAGACAATATGCGATTAGTATTCCTCATATCGGCGCCATGTATAAGACGGCAGACAATGTGCGATTAGTGTTCCTCATATCGGCGCCATGTATAAGACGGGCAGACAATGTGCGATTAGTGTTCCTCATATCGGCGCCATGTATAAGACGGACAGACAATGTGCGATTAGTATTCCTCATATCGGCGCCATGTTTAAGACGGGCAGACAATGTGTATTAGTATTCCTCATATCGGCGCCATGTATAAGACGGGCAGACAATGTGCGATTAGTATTCCTCATATCGGCGCCATGTTTAAGACGGACAGACAATGTGCGATTAGTGTTCCTCATATCGGCGCCATGTATAAGACGGGCAGACAATGTGCGATTAGTATTCCTCATATCGGCGCCATGTATAAGACGGGAAGACAATGTGTGATTAGTATTCCTCATATCGGCGCCATGTTTAAGACGGCAGACAATGTGCGATTAGTGTTCCTCATATCGGCGCCATGTATAAGACGGGCAGACAATGTGCGATTAGTATTCCTCATATCGGCGCCATGTATAAGACGGCAGACAATGTGCGATTAGTGTTCCTCATATCGGCGCCATGTATAAGACGGGCAGACAATGTGCGATTAGTGTTCCTCATATCGGCGCCATGTATAAGACGGGCAGACAATGTGCGATTAGTGTTCCTCATATCGGCGCCATGTATAAGACGGGCAGACAATGTGCGATTAGTATTCCTCATATCGGCGCCATGTATAAGACGGACAGACAATGTGCGATTAGTGTTCCTCATATCGGCGCCATGTTTAAGACGGACAGACAATGTGCGATTAGTATTCCTCATATCGGCGCCATGTATAAGACGGGCAGACAATGTGCGATTAGTATTCCTCATATCGGCGCCATGTATAAGACGGACAGACAATGTGCGATTAGTGTTCCTCATATCGGCGCCATGTATAAGACGGACAGACAATGTGCGATTAGTATTCCTCATATCGGCGCCATGTATAAGACGGACAGACAATGTGCGATTAGTATTCCTCATATCGGCGCCATGTATAAGACGGGCAGACAATGTGCGATTAGTATTCCTCATATCGGCGCCATGTATAAGACGGGCAGACAATGTGCGATAAGTGTTCCTCATATCGGCGCCATGTATAAGACGGACAGACAATGTGCGATTAGTGTTCCTCATATCGGCGCCATGTATAAGACGGGCAGACAATGTGCGATTAGTATTCCTCATATCGGCGCCATGTATAAGACGGGCAGACAATGTGCGATTAGTATTCCTCATATCGGCGCCATGTATAAGACGGGCAGACAATGTGCGATTAGTATTCCTCATATCGGCGCCATGTATAAGACGGACAGACAATGTGCGATTAGTATTCCTCATATCGGCGCCATGTATAAGACGGGCAGACAATGTGCGATTAGTGTTCCTCATATCGGCGCCATGTTTAAGACGGACAGACAATGTGCGATTAGTATTCCTCATATCGGCGCCATGTATAAGACGGGCAGACAATGTGCGATTAGTATTCCTCATATCGGCGCCATGTATAAGACGGACAGACAATGTGCGATTAGTGTTCCTCATATCGGCGCCATGTATAAGACGGACAGACAATGTGCGATTAGTATTCCTCATATCGGCGCCATGTATAAGACGGGCAGACAATGTGCGATTAGTATTCCTCATATCGGCGCCATGTATAAGACGGACAGACAATGTGCGATTAGTGTTCCTCATATCGGCGCCATGTATAAGACGGACAGACAATGTGCGATTAGTATTCCTCATATCGGCGCCATGTATAAGACGAGCAGACAATGTGCGATTAGTATTCCTCATATCGGCGCCATGTATAAGACGGACAGACAATGTGCGATTAGTATTCCTCATATCGGCGCCATGTATAAGACGGACAGACAATGTGCGATTAGTATTCCTCATATCGGCGCCATGTATAAGACGGGCAGACAATGTGCGATTAGTATTCCTCATATCGGCGCCATGTTTAAGACGGACAGACAATGTGCGATTAGTATTCCTCATATCGGCGCCATGTATAAGACGGGCAGACAGTGTGCGATTAGTATTCCTCATATCGGCGCCATGTATAAGACGGGCAGACAATGTGCGATTAGTATTCCTCATATCGGCGCCATGTATAAGACGGGCAGACAATGTGCGATTAGTATTCCTCAAATCGGCGCCATGTATAAGACGGACAGACAATGTGCGATTAGTATTCCTCATATCGGCGCCATGTATAAGACGGGCAGACAATGTGCGATTAGTATTCCTCATATCGGCGCCATGTATAAGACGGGCAGACAATGTGCGATTAGTGTTCCTCATATCGGCGCCATGTATAAGACGGGCAGACAATGTGCGATTAGTATTCCTCATATCGGCGCCATGTATAAGACGGACAGACAATGTGCGATTAGTATTCCTCATATCGGCGCCATGTATAAGACGGACAGACAATGTGCGATTAGTATTCCTCATATCGGCGCCATGTATAAGACGGACAGACAATGTGCGATTAGTGTTCCTCATATCGGCGCCATGTATAAGACGGGCAGACAATGTGCGATTAGTATTCCTCATATCGGCGCCATGTATAAGACGGACAGACAATGTGCGATTAGTGTTCCTCATATCGGCGCCATGTTTAAGACGGACAGACAATGTGCAATTAGTATTCCTCATATCGGCGCCATGTTTAAGACGGACAGACAATGTGTATTAGTATTCCTGATATCGGCGCCATGTATAAGACGGACAGACAATGTGCGATTAGTATTCCTCATATCGGCGCCATGTTTAAGACGGGCAGACAATGTGCGAGTAGTATTCCTCATATCGGCGCCATGTATAAGACGGGCAGACAATGTGCGATTAGTGTTCCTGATATCGGCGCCATGTATAAGACGGACAGACAATGTGCGATTAGTATTCCTCATATCGGCGCCATGTATAAGACGGGCAGACAATGTGTGATTAGTATCCCTCATATCGGCGCCATGTATAAGACGGGCAGACAATGTGCGATTAGTGTTCCTCATATCGGCGCCATGTATAAGACGGGCAGACAATGTGCGATTAGTGTTCCTCATATCGGCGCCTTGTTTAAGACGAGCAGACAATATGCGATTAGTATTCCTCATATCGGCGCCATGTATAAGACGGGCAGACAATGTGTGATTAGTATCCCTCATATCGGCGCCATTTATAAGACGACAGACAATGTGCGATTAGTGTTCCTCATATCGGCGCCATGTTTAAGACGAGCAGACAATATGCGATTAGTATTCCTCATATCGGCGCCATGTATAAGACGGGCAGACAATGTGTGATTAGTATCCCTCATATCGGCGCCATGTAAAAGACGACAGACAATGTGCGATTAGTGTTCCTCATATCGGCGCCATGTTTAAGACGAGCAGACAATATGCGATAAGTATTCCTCATATCGGCGCCATGTATAAGACGGGCAGACAATGTGTGATTAGTATCCCTCATATCGGCGCCATGTATAAGACGACAGACAATGTGCGATTAGTGTTCCTCATATCGGCGCCATGTTTAAGACGGCAGACAATGTGCGATTAGTATCCCTCATATCGGCGCCATGTATAAGACGGACAGACAATGTGCGATTAGTATTCCTCATATCGGCGCCATGTATAAGACAGGCAGACAATGTGCGATTAGTGTTCCTCATATCGGCGCCATGTTTAAGACGGCAGACAATGTGCGATTAGTATCCCTCATATCGGCGCCATGTATAAGACGGACAGACAATGTGCGATTAGTATTCCTCATATCGGCGCCATGTATAAGACGGACAGACAATATGCGATTAGTATTCCTCATATCGGCGCCATGTATAAGACGGGCAGACAATGTGCGATTAGTATTCCTCATATCGGCGCCATGTATAAGACGGACAGACAATGTGCGATTAGTGTTCCTCATATCGGCGCCATGTTTAAGACGGGCAGACAATATGCGATTAGTGTTCCTCATATCGGCGCCATGTTTAAGACGGACAGACAATGTGCGATTAGTGTTCCTCATATCGGCGCCATGTTTAAGACGGGCAGACAATGTGCAATTAGTATTCCTCATATCGGCGCCATGTAAAAGACGGACAGACAATATGCGATTAGTATTCCTCATATCGGCGCCATGTATAAGACGGGCAGACAATGTGCGATTAGTGTTCCTCATATCGGCGCCATGTATAAGACGGACAGACAATGTGCGATTAGTGTTCCTCATATCGGCGCCATGTATAAGACGGGCAGACAATGTGCGATTAGTATTCCTCATATCGGCGCCATGTTTAAGACGGGCAGACAATATGCGATTAGTATTCCTCATATCGGCGCCATGTTTAAGACGGACAGACAATGTGCGATTAGTATTCCTCATATCGGCGCCATGTATAAGACGGACAGACAATGTGCGATTAGTATTCCTCATATCGGCGCCATGTATAAGACGGGCAGACAATGTGCGATTAGTATTCCTCATATCGGCGCCATGTATAAGACGGGCAGACAATGTGCGATTAGTATTCCTCATATCGGCGCCATGTTTAAGACGGGCAGACAATATGCGATTAGTATTCCTCATATCGGCGCCATGTTTAAGACGGACAGACAATGTGCGATTAGTATTCCTCATATCGGCGCCATGTATAAGACGGGCAGACAATGTGCGATTAGTGTTCCTCATATCGGCGCCATGTATAAGACGGGCAGACAATGTGCGATTAGTATTCCTCATATCGGCGCCATGTATAAGACGGACAGACAATGTGCGATTAGTGTTCCTCATATCGGCGCCATGTATAAGACGGGCAGACAATGTGCAATTAGTATTCCTCATATCGGCGCCATGTATAAGACGGACAGACAATGTGCGATTAGTGTTCCTCATATCGGCGCCATGTATAAGACGGGCAGACAATGTGCGATTAGTATTCCTCATATCGGCGACATGTATAAGACGGACAGACAATGTGCGATTAGTGTTCCTCATATCGGCGCCATGTATAAGACGGACAGACAATGTGCGATTAGTATTCCTCATATCGGCGCCATGTATAAGACGGGCAGACAATGTGCGATTAGTATTCCTCATATCGGCGCCATGTATAAGACGGACAGACAATGTGCGATTAGTGTTCCTCATATCGGCGCCATGTATAAGACGGACAGACAATGTGCAATTAGTGTTCCTCATATCGGCGCCATGTATAAGACGGACAGACAATGTGCGATTAGTGTTCCTCATATCGGCGCCATGTTTAAGACGGACAGACAATGTGCGATTAGTATTCCTCATATCGGCGCCATGTATAAGACGGGCAGACAATGTGCGATTAGTATTCCTCATATCGGCGTCATGTATAAGACGGCAGACAATGTGCGATTAGTGTTCCTCATATCGGCGCCATGTATAAGACGGACAGACAATGTGCGATTAGTGTTCCTCATATCGGCGCCATGTATAAGACGGGCAGACAATGTGCGATTAGTATTCCTCATATCGGCGCCATGTATAAGACGGACAGACAATGTGCGATTAGTGTTCCTCATATCGGCGCCATGTTTAAGACGGACAGACAATGTGCGATTAGTATTCCTCATATCGGCGCCATGTATAAGACGGGCAGACAATGTGCGATTAGTATTCCTCATATCGGCGCCATGTTTAAGACGGGCAGACAATATGCGATTAGTATTCCTCATATCGGCGCCATGTATAGGACGGGCAGACAATGTGCGATTAGTATTCCTCATATCGGCGCCATGTATAAGACGGGCAGACAATGTGCGATTAGTATTCCTCATATCGGCGCCATGTATAAGACGGGCAGACAATGTGTATTAGTATTCCTCATATCGGCGCCATGTATAAGACGGACAGACAATATGCGATTAGTATTCCTCATATCGGCGCCATGTATAAGACGGACAGACAATGTGCGATTAGTATTCCTCATATCGGCGCCATGTTTAAGACGGGCAGACAATGTGCAATTAGTGTTCCTCATATCGGCGCCATGTATAAGACGGGCAGACAATGTGTGATTAGTATTCCTCATATCGGCGCCATGTTTAAGACGGGCAGACAATGTGCGATTAGTATTCCTCATATCGGCGCCATGTATAAGACGGGCAGACAATGTGCGATTAGTATTCCTCATATCGGCGCCATGTATAAGACGGGCAGACAATGTGCGATTAGTATTCCTCATATCGGCGCCATGTATAAGACGGGCAGACAATATGCGATTAGTATTCCTCATATCGGCGCCATGTATAAGACGGACAGACAATATGCGATTAGTATTCCTCATATCGGCGCCATGTATAAGACGGGCAGACAATGTGCGATTAGTATTCCTCATATCGGCGCCATGTATAAGACGGACAGACAATATGCGATTAGTATTCATCATATCGGCGCCATGTTTAAGACGGGCAGACAATGTGCGATTAGTATTCCTCATATCGGCGCCATGTATAAGACGGGCAGACAATGTGCGATTAGTATTCCTCATATCGGCGCCATGTTTAAGACGGACAGACAATATGCGATTAGTATTCCTCATATCGGCGCCATGTATAAGACGGCAGACAATGTGCGATTAGTGTTCCTCATATCGGCGCCATGTATAAGACGGGCAGACAATGTGCGATTAGTGTTCCTCATATCGGCGCCATGTATAAGACGGGCAGACAATATGCGATTAGTATTCCTCATATCGGCGCCATGTTTAAGACGGGCAGACAATGTGCGATTAGTATTCCTCATATCGGCGCCATGTTTAAGACGGGCAGACAATGTGTATTAGTATTCCTCATATCGGCGCCATGAATAAGACGGGCAGACAATGTGTATTAGTATTCCTCATATCGGCGCCATGTATTAGACGGGCAGACAATGTGCGATTAGTATTCCTCATATCGGCGCCATGTTTAAGACGGACAGACAATGTGCTATAAGTGTTCCTCATATCGGCGCCATGTATAAGACGGGCAGACAATGTGCGATTAGTATTCCTCATATCGGCGCCATGTATAAGACGGGCAGACAATGTGTGATTAGTATTCCTCATATCGGCGCCATGTTTAAGACGGCAGACAATGTGCGATTAGTGTTCCTCATATCGGCGCCATGTATAAGACGGGCAGACAATGTGCGATTAGTATTCCTCATATCGGCGCCATGTATAAGACGGCAGACAATGTGCGATTAGTGTTCCTCATATCGGCGCCATGTATAAGACGGGCAGAAAATGTGCGATTAGTGTTCCTCATATCGGCGCCATGTATAAGACGGGCAGACAATGTGCGATTAGTGTTCCTCATATCGGCGCCATGTATAAGACGGGCAGACAATGTGCGATAAGTATTCCTCATATCGGCGCCATGTATAAGACGGACAGACAATGTGCGATTAGTGTTCCTCATATCGGCGCCATGTTTAAGACGGACAGACAATGTGCGATTAGTATTCCTCATATCGGCGCCATGTATTAGACGGGCAGACAATGTGCGATTAGTATTCCTCATATCGGCGCCATGTATAAGACGGACAGACAATGTGCGATTAGTGTTCCTCATATCGGCGCCATGTATAAGACGGACAGACAATGTGCGATTAGTATTCCTCATATCGGCGCCATGTATAAGACGGACAGACAATGTGCGATTAGTATTCCTCATATCGGCGCCATGTATAAGACGGGCAGACAATGTGCGATTAGTATTCCTCATATCGGCGCCATGTATAAGACGGGCAGACAATGTGCGATTAGTGTTCCTCATATCGGCGCCATGTATAAGACGGACAGACAATGTGCGATTAGTGTTCCTCATATCGGCGCCATGTATAAGACGGGCAGACAATGTGCGATTAGTATTCCTCATATCGGCGCCATGTATAAGACGGGCAGACAATGTGCGATTAGTATTCCTCATATCGGCGCCATGTATAAGACGGGCAGACAATGTGCGATTAGTATTCCTCATATCGGCGCCATGTATAAGACGGACAGACAATGTGCGATTAGTATTCCTCATATCGGCGCCATGTATAAGACGGGCAGACAATGTGCGATTAGTGTTCCTCATATCGGCGCCATGTTTAAGACGGACAGACAATGTGCGATTAGTATTCCTCATATCGGCGCCATGTATAAGACGGGCAGACAATGTGCGATTAGTATTCCTCATATCGGCGCCATGTATAAGACGGACAGACAATGTGCGATTAGTGTTCCTCATATCGGCGCCATGTATAAGACGGACAGACAATGTGCGATTAGTATTCCTCATATCGGCGCCATGTATAAGACGGGCAGACAATGTGCGTTTAGTATTCCTCATATCGGCGCCATGTATAAGACGGACAGACAATGTGCGATTAGTGTTCCTCATATCGGCGCCATGTTTAAGACGGGCAGACAATGTGCAATTAGTATTCCTCATATCGGCGCCATGTATAAGACGGACAGACAATATGCGATTAGTATTCCTCATATCGGCGCCATGTATAAGACGGGCAGACAATGTGCGATTAGTGTTCCTCATATCGGCGCCATGTATAAGACGGACAGACAATGTGCGATTAGTGTTCCTCATATCGGCGCCATGTATAAGACGGGCAGACAATGTGCGATTAGTATTCCTCATATCGGCGCCATGTTTAAGACGGGCAGACAATATGCGATTAGTATTCCTCATATCGGCGCCATGTTTAAGACGGACAGACAATGTGCGATTAGTATTCCTCATATCGGCGCCATGTATAAGACGGACAGACAATGTGCGATTAGTATTCCTCATATCGGCGCCATGTATAAGACGGGCAGACAATGTGCGATTAGTATTCCTCATATCGGCGCCATGTATAAGACGGGCAGACAATGTGCGATTAGTGTTCCTCATATCGGCGCCATGTATAAGACGGGCAGACAATGTGCGATTAGTATTCCTCATATCGGCGCCATGTATAAGACGGACAGACAATGTGCGATTAGTGTTCCTCATATCGGCGCCATGTATAAGACGGGCAGACAATGTGCAATTAGTATTCCTCATATCGGCGCCATGTATAAGACGGACAGACAATGTGCGATTAGTGTTCCTCATATCGGCGCCATGTATAAGACGGGCAGACAATGTGCGATTAGTATTCCTCATATCGGCGACATGTATAAGACGGACAGACAATGTGCGATTAGTGTTCCTCATATCGGCGCCATGTATAAGACGGACAGACAATGTGCGATTAGTATTCCTCATATCGGCGCCATGTATAAGACGGGCAGACAATGTGCGATTAGTATTCCTCATATCGGCGCCATGTATAAGACGGACAGACAATGTGCGATTAGTGTTCCTCATATCGGCGCCATGTATAAGACGGACAGACAATGTGCAATTAGTGTTCCTCATATCGGCGCCATGTATAAGACGGACAGACAATGTGCGATTAGTGTTCCTCATATCGGCGCCATGTTTAAGACGGACAGACAATGTGCGATTAGTATTCCTCATATCGGCGCCATGTATAAGACGGGCAGACAATGTGCGATTAGTATTCCTCATATCGGCGTCATGTATAAGACGGCAGACAATGTGCGATTAGTGTTCCTCATATCGGCGCCATGTATAAGACGGACAGACAATGTGCGATTAGTGTTCCTCATATCGGCGCCATGTATAAGACGGGCAGACAATGTGCGATTAGTATTCCTCATATCGGCGCCATGTATAAGACGGACAGACAATGTGCGATTAGTGTTCCTCATATCGGCGCCATGTTTAAGACGGACAGACAATGTGCGATTAGTGTTCCTCATATCGGCGCCATGTATAAGACGGGCAGACAATGTGCGATTAGTATTCCTCATATCGGCGCCATGTTTAAGACGGGCAGACAATATGCGATTAGTATTCCTCATATCGGCGCCATGTATAGGACGGGCAGACAATGTGCGATTAGTGTTCCTCATATCGGCGCCATGTATAAGACGGACAGACAATGTGCGATTAGTGTTCCTCATATCGGCGCCATGTATAAGACGGGCAGACAATGTGCGATTAGTATTCCTCATATCGGCGCCATGTATAAGACGGGCAGACAATGTGCGATTAGTATTCCTCATATCGGCGCCATGTATAAGACGGGCAGACAATGTGCGATTAGTATTCCTCATATCGGCGCCATGTATAAGACGGACAGACAATGTGCGATTAGTATTCCTCATATCGGCGCCATGTATAAGACGGGCAGACAATGTGCGATTAGTGTTCCTCATATCGGCGCCATGTTTAAGACGGACAGACAATGTGCGATTAGTATTCCTCATATCGGCGCCATGTATAAGACGGGCAGACAATGTGCGATTAGTATTCCTCATATCGGCGCCATGTATAAGACGGACAGACAATGTGCGATTAGTGTTCCTCATATCGGCGCCATGTATAAGACGGACAGACAATGTGCGATTAGTATTCCTCATATCGGCGCCATGTATAAGACGGGCAGACAATGTGCGATTAGTATTCCTCATATCGGCGCCATGTATAAGACGGACAGACAATGTGCGATTAGTGTTCCTCATATCGGCGCCATGTTTAAGACGGGCAGACAATGTGCAATTAGTATTCCTCATATCGGCGCCATGTATAAGACGGACAGACAATATGCGATTAGTATTCCTCATATCGGCGCCATGTATAAGACGGGCAGACAATGTGCGATTAGTGTTCCTCATATCGGCGCCATGTATAAGACGGACAGACAATGTGCGATTAGTGTTCCTCATATCGGCGCCATGTATAAGACGGGCAGACAATGTGCGATTAGTATTCCTCATATCGGCGCCATGTTTAAGACGGGCAGACAATATGCGATTAGTATTCCTCATATCGGCGCCATGTTTAAGACGGACAGACAATGTGCGATTAGTATTCCTCATATCGGCGCCATGTATAAGACGGACAGACAATGTGCGATTAGTATTCCTCATATCGGCGCCATGTATAAGACGGGCAGACAATGTGCGATTAGTATTCCTCATATCGGCGCCATGTATAAGACGGGCAGACAATGTGCGATTAGTGTTCCTCATATCGGCGCCATGTATAAGACGGGCAGACAATGTGCGATTAGTATTCCTCATATCGGCGCCATGTATAAGACGGACAGACAATGTGCGATTAGTGTTCCTCATATCGGCGCCATGTATAAGACGGGCAGACAATGTGCAATTAGTATTCCTCATATCGGCGCCATGTATAAGACGGACAGACAATGTGCGATTAGTGTTCCTCATATCGGCGCCATGTATAAGACGGGCAGACAATGTGCGATTAGTATTCCTCATATCGGCGACATGTATAAGACGGACAGACAATGTGCGATTAGTGTTCCTCAAATCGGCGCCATGTATAAGACGGACAGACAATGTGCGATTAGTATTCCTCATATCGGCGCCATGTATAAGACGGGCAGACAATGTGCGATTAGTATTCCTCATATCGGCGCCATGTATAAGACGGACAGACAATGTGCGATTAGTGTTCCTCATATCGGCGCCATGTATAAGACGGACAGACAATGTGCAATTAGTGTTCCTCATATCGGCGCCATGTATAAGACGGACAGACAATGTGCGATTAGTGTTCCTCATATCGGCGCCATGTTTAAGACGGACAGACAATGTGCGATTAGTATTCCTCATATCGGCGCCATGTATAAGACGGGCAGACAATGTGCGATTAGTATTCCTCATATCGGCGTCATGTATAAGACGGCAGACAATGTGCGATTAGTGTTCCTCATATCGGCGCCATGTATAAGACGGACAGACAATGTGCGATTAGTGTTCCTCATATCGGCGCCATGTATAAGACGGGCAGACAATGTGCGATTAGTATTCCTCATATCGGCGCCATGTATAAGACGGACAGACAATGTGCGATTAGTGTTCCTCATATCGGCGCCATGTTTAAGACGGACAGACAATGTGCGATTAGTATTCCTCATATCGGCGCCATGTATAAGACGGGCAGACAATGTGCGATTAGTATTCCTCATATCGGCGCCATGTTTAAGACGGGCAGACAATATGCGATTAGTATTCCTCATATCGGCGCCATGTATAGGGCGGGCAGACAATGTGCGATTAGTATTCCTCATATCGGCGCCATGTATAAGACGGGCAGACAATGTGCGATTAGTATTCCTCATATCGGCGCCATGTATAAGACGGGCAGACAATGTGCGATTAGTGTTCCTCATATCGGCGCCATGTATAAGACGGGCAGACAATGTGCGATTAGTATTCCTCATATCGGCGCCATGTATAAGACGGACAGACAATATGCGATTAGTATTCCTCATATCGGCGCCATGTATAAGACGGACAGACAATGTGCGATTAGTATTCCTCATATCGGCGCCATGTTTAAGACGGGCAGACAATGTGCAATTAGTGTTCCTCATATCGGCGCCATGTATAAGACGGGCAGACAATGTGTGATTAGTATTCCTCATATCGGCGCCATGTTTAAGACGGGCAGACAATGTGCGATTAGTATTCCTCATATCGGCGCCATGTATAAGACGGGCAGACAATGTGCGATTAGTATTCCTCATATCGGCGCCATGTATAAGACGGGCAGACAATGTGCGATTAGTATTCCTCATATCGGCGCCATGTATAAGACGGGCAGACAATATGCGATTAGTATTCCTCATATCGGCGCCATGTATAAGACGGACAGACAATATGCGATTAGTATTCCTCATATCGGCGCCATGTATAAGACGGGCAGACAATGTGCGATTAGTATTCCTCATATCGGCGCCATGTATAAGACGGACAGACAATATGCGATTAGTATTCATCATATCGGCGCCATGTTTAAGACGGGCAGACAATGTGCGATTAGTATTCCTCATATCGGCGCCATGTATAAGACGGGCAGACAATGTGCGATTAGTATTCCTCATATCGGCGCCATGTTTAAGACGGACAGACAATATGCGATTAGTATTCCTCATATCGGCGCCATGTATAAGACGGCAGACAATGTGCGATTAGTGTTCCTCATATCGGCGCCATGTATAAGACGGGCAGACAATGTGCGATTAGTGTTCCTCATATCGGCGCCATGTATAAGACGGGCAGACAATGTGCGATTAGTTTTCCTCATATCGGCGCCATGTATAAGACGGACAGACAATGTGCGATTAGTATTCCTCATATCGGCGCCATGTATAAGACGGACAGACAATGTGCGATTAGTATTCCTCATATCGGCGCCATGTATAAGACGGGCAGACAATGTGCGATTAGTGTTCCTCATATCGGCGCCATGTATAAGACGGGCAGACAATGTGCGATTAGTATTCCTCATATCGGCGCCATGTATAAGACGGGCAGACAATGTGCGATTAGTATTCCTCATATCGGCGCCATGTATAAGACGGACAGACAATGTGCGATTAGTGTTCCTCATATCGACGCCATGTATAAGACGGACAGACAATGTGCGATTAGTATTCCTCATATCGGCGCCATGTATAAGACGGGCAGACAATGTGCGATTAGTATTCCTCATATCGGCGCCATGTATAAGACGGACAGACAATGTGCGATTAGTGTTCCTCATATCGGCGCCATGTATAAGACGGACAGACAATGTGCGATTAGTATTCCTCATATTGGCGCCATGTATAAGACGGGCAGACAATGTGCGATTAGTATTCCTCATATCGGCGCCATGTATAAGACGGACAGACAATGTGCGATTAGTATTCCTCATATCGGCGCCATGTATAAGACGGACAGACAATGTGCGATTAGTATTCCTCATATCGGCGCCATGTATAAGACGGGCAGACAATGTGCGATTAGTATTCCTCATATCGGCGCCATGTTTAAGACGGACAGACAATGTGCGATTAGTATTCCTCATATCGGCGCCATGTATAAGACGGGCAGACAATGTGCGATTAGTATTCCTCATATCGGCGCCATGTATAAGACGGGCAGACAATGTGCGATTAGTATTCCTCATATCGGCGCCATGTATAAGACGGGCAGACAATGTGCGATTAGTATTCCTCATATCGGCGCCATGTATAAGACGGACAGACAATGTGCGATTAGTATTCCTCATATCGGCGCCATGTATAAGACGGGCAGACAATGTGCGATTAGTATTCCTCATATCGGCGCCATGTATAAGACGGGCAGACAATGTGCGATTAGTGTTCCTCATATCGGCGCAATGTATAAGACGGGCAGACAATGTGCGATTAGTATTCCTCATATCGGCGCCATGTATAAGACGGACAGACAATGTGCGATTAGTATTCCTCATATCGGCGCCATGTATAAGACGGACAGACAATGTGCGATTAGTATTCCTCATATCGGCGCCATGTATAAGACGGGCAGACAATGTGCGATTAGTGTTCCTCATATCTGCGCCATGTTTAAGACGGGCAGACAATGTGCGATTAGTGTTCCTCATATCGGCGCCATGTATAAGACGGACAGACAATGTGCGATTAGTGTTCCTCATATCGGCGCCATGTTTAAGACGGGCAGACAATGTGCGAATAGTGTTCCTCATATCGGCGCCATGTATAAGACGGACAGACAATGTGCGATTAGTGTTCCTCATATCGGCGCCATGTATAAGACGGGCAGACAATGTGCGATTAGTATTCCTCATATCGGCGCCATGTTTAAGACGGGCAGACAATGTGCGATTAGTATTCCTCATATCGGCGCCATGTATAAGACGGACAGACAATGTGCGATTAGTATTCCTCATATCGGCGCCATGTATAAGACGGACAGACAATGTGCGATTAGTATTCCTCATATCGGCGCCATGTATAAGACGGGCAGACAATGTGCGATTAGTATTCCTCATATCGGCGCCATGTATAAGACGGACAGACAATGTGCGATTAGTATTCCTCATATCGGCGCCATGTATAAGACGGACAGACAATGTGCGATTAGTATTCCTCATATCGGCGCCATGTATAAGACGGGCAGACAATGTGCGATTAGTGTTCCTCATATCGGCGCCATGTTTAAGACGGGCAGACAATGTGCGATTAGTATTCCTCATATCGGCGCCATGTATAAGACGGGCAGACAATGTGCGATTAGTGTTCCTCATATCGGCGCCATGTATAAGACGGACAGACAATGTGCGATTAGTATTCCTCATATCGGCGCCATGTATAAGACGGGCAGACAATGTGTGATTAGTATTCCTCATATCGGCGCCATGTATAAGACGGGCCGACAGTGTGCGATTAGTAGTCCTCATATCGGCGCCATGTATAAGACGGGCAGACAATGTCCGATTAGTATTCCTCATATCGGCGCCATGTATAAGACGGGAAGACAATGTGCGATTAGTATTCCTCATATCGGCGCCATGTATAAGACGGGCAGACAATGTGCGATTAGTGTTACTCATATAGGCGCCATGTATAAGACGGGCAGACAATGTGCGATTAGTATTCCTCATATCGGCGCCATGTTTAAGACGGGCAGACAATGTGCGATTAGTGTTCCTCATATCGGCGCCATGTATAAGACGGGCAGACAATGTGCGATTAGTGTTCCTCATATCGGCGCCATGTATAAGACGGACAGACAATGTGCGATTAGTATTCCTCATATCGGCGCCATGTATAAGACGGACAGACAATGTGCGATTAGTGTTCTTCATATCGGCGCCATGTTTAAGACGGGCAGACAATGTGCGATTAGTGTTCCTCGTATCGGCGCCATGTATAAGACGGGCAGACAATGTGCGATTAGTGTTCCTCATATCGGCGCCATGTATAAGACGGACAGACAATGTGCGATTAGTGTTCCTCATATCGGCGCCATGTTTAAGACGGACAGACAATGTGCGATTAGTATTCCTCATATCGGCGCCATGTATAAGACGGGCAGACAATGTGCGATTAGTATTCCTCATATCGGCGCCATGTTTAAGACGGGCAGACAATATGCGATTAGTATTCCTCATATCGGCGCCATGTATAAGACGGGCAGACAATGTGCGATTAGTGTTCCTCATATAGGCGCCATGTATAAGACGGACAGACAATGTGCGATTAGTATTCCTCATATCGGCGCCATGTATAAGACGGGCAGACAATGTGCGATTAGTGTTCCTCATATCGGCGCCATGTTTAAGACGGGCAGACAATGTGCGATTAGTATTCCTCATATCGGCGCCATGTATAAGACGGGCAGACAATGTGCGATTAGTGTTCCTCATATCGGCGCCATGTATAAGACGGACAGACAATGTGCGATTAGTATTCCTCATATCGGCGCCATGTATAAGACGGGCAGACAATGTGTGATTAGTATTCCTCATATCGGCGCCATGTATAAGACGGGCCGACAGTGTGCGATTAGTAGTCCTCATATCGGCGCCATGTATAAGACGGGCAGACAATGTCCGATTAGTATTCCTCATATCGGCGCCATGTATAAGACGGGAAGACAATGTGCGATTAGTATTCCTCATATCGGCGCCATGTATAAGACGGGCAGACAATGTGCGATTAGTGTTACTCATATAGGCGCCATGTATAAGACGGGCAGACAATGTGCGATTAGTATTCCTCATATCGGCGCCATGTTTAAGACGGGCAGACAATGTGCGATTAGTGTTCCTCATATCGGCGCCATGTATAAGACGGGCAGACAATGTGCGATTAGTGTTCCTCATATCGGCGCCATGTATAAGACGGACAGACAATGTGCGATTAGTGTTCCTCATATCGGCGCCATGTTTAAGACGGACAGACAATGTGCGATTAGTATTCCTCATATCGGCGCCATGTATAAGACGGGCAGACAATGTGCGATTAGTATTCCTCATATCGGCGCCATGTTTAAGACGGGCAGACAATATGCGATTAGTATTCCTCATATCGGCGCCATGTATAAGACGGGCAGACAATGTGCGATTAGTGTTCCTCATATAGGCGCCATGTATAAGACGGACAGACAATGTGCGATTAGTATTCCTCATATCGGCGCCATGTATAAGACGGGCAGACAATGTGCGATTAGTGTTCCTCATATCGGCGCCATGTTTAAGACGGGCAGACAATGTGCGATTAGTATTCCTCATATCGGCGCCATGTATAAGACGGGCAGACAATGTGCGATTAGTGTTCCTCATATCGGCGCCATGTATAAGACGGACAGACAATGTGCGATTAGTATTCCTCATATCGGCGCCATGTATAAGACGGGCAGACAATGTGTGATTAGTATTCCTCATATCGGCGCCATGTATAAGACGGGCCGACAGTGTGCGATTAGTAGTCCTCATATCGGCGCCATGTATAAGACGGGCAGACAATGTCCGATTAGTATTCCTCATATCGGCGCCATGTATAAGACGGGAAGACAATGTGCGATTAGTATTCCTCATATCGGCGCCATGTATAAGACGGGCAGACAATGTGCGATTAGTGTTACTCATATAGGCGCCATGTATAAGACGGGCAGACAATGTGCGATTAGTATTCCTCATATCGGCGCCATGTTTAAGACGGGCAGACAATGTGCGATTAGTGTTCCTCATATCGGCGCCATGTATAAGACGGGCAGACAATGTGCGATTAGTGTTCCTCATATCGGCGCCATGTATAAGACGGACAGACAATGTGCGATTAGTATTCCTCATATCGGCGCCATGTATAAGACGGACAGACAATGTGCGATTAGTGTTCCTCATATCGGCAACATGTTTAAGACCGACAGACAATGTGCGATTAGTGTTCCTCATATCGGCGCCATGTATAAGACGGGCAGACAATGTGCGATTAGTGTTCCTCATATCGGCGCCATGTATAAGACGGACAGACAATGTGCGATTAGTGTTCCTCATATCGGCGCCATGTTTAAGACGGACAGACAATGTGCGATTAGTATTCCTCATATCGGCGCCATGTATAAGACGGGCAGACAATGTGCGATTAGTATTCCTCATATCGGCGCCATGTTTAAGACGGACAGACAATGTGCGATTAGTGTTCCTCATATCGGCGCCATGTTTAAGACGGACAGACAATGTGCGATTAGTATTCCTCATATCGGCGCCATGTATAAGACGGGCAGACAATGTGCGATTAGTATTCCTCATATCGGCGCCATGTATAAGACGGGCAGACAATGTGCGATTAGTGTTCCTCATATCGGCGCCATGTATAAGACGGACAGACAATGTGCGATTAGTATTCCTCATATCGGCGCCATGTATAAGACGGGCAGACAATGTGCGATTAGTATTCCTCATATCGGCGCCATGTATAAGACGGACAGACAATGTGCGATTAGTATTCCTCATATCGGCGCCATGTATAAGACGGACAGACAATGTGCGATTAGTATTCCTCATATCGGCGCCATGTATAAGACGGGCAGACAATGTGCGATTAGTATTCCTCATATCGGCGCCATGTTTAAGACGGACAGACAATGTGCGATTAGTATTCCTCATATCGGCGCCATGTATAAGACGGGCAGACAATGTGCGATTAGTATTCCTCATATCGGCGCCATGTATAAGACGGGCAGACAATGTGCGATTAGTGTTCCTCATATCGGCGCCATGTATAAGACGGGCAGACAATGTGCGATTAGTATTCCTCATATCGGCGCCATGTATAAGACGGACAGACAATGTGCGATTAGTATTCCTCATATCGGCGCCATGTATAAGACGGACAGACAATGTGCGATTAGTATTCCTCATATCGGCGCCATGTATAAGACGGGCAGACAATGTGCGATTAGTATTCCTCATATCGGCGCCATGTTTAAGACGGACAGACAATGTGCGATTAGTATTCCTCATATCGGCGCCATGTATAAGACGGGCAGACAATGTGCGATTAGTATTCCTCATATCGGCGCCATGTATAAGACGGGCAGACAATGTGCGATTAGTATTCCTCATATCGGCGCCATGTATAAGACGGGCAGACAATGTGCGATTAGTATTCCTCATATCGGCGCCATGTATAAGACGGACAGACAATGTGCGATTAGTATTCCTCATATCGGCGCCATGTATAAGACGGGCAGACAATGTGCGATTAGTATTCCTCATATCGGCGCCATGTATAAGACGGGCAGACAATGTGCGATTAGTGTTCCTCATATCGGCGCAATGTATAAGACGGGCAGACAATGTGCGATTAGTATTCCTCATATCGGCGCCATGTATAAGACGGACAGACAATGTGCGATTAGTATTCCTCATATCGGCGCCATGTATAAGACGGACAGACAATGTGCGATTAGTATTCCTCATATCGGCGCCATGTATAAGACGGGCAGACAATGTGCGATTAGTGTTCCTCATATCGGCGCCATGTTTAAGACGGGCAGACAATGTGCGATTAGTGTTCCTCATATCGGCGCCATGTATAAGACGGACAGACAATGTGCGATTAGTGTTCCTCATATCGGCGCCATGTTTAAGACGGGCAGACAATGTGCGAATAGTGTTCCTCATATCGGCGGCATGTATAAGACGGACAGACAATGTGCGATTAGTGTTCCTCATATCGGCGCCATGTATAAGACGGGCAGACAATGTGCGATTAGTATTCCTCATATCGGCGCCATGTTTAAGACGGGCAGACAATGTGCGATTAGTATTCCTCATATCGGCGCCATGTATAAGACGGACAGACAATGTGCGATTAGTATTCCTCATATCGGCGCCATGTATAAGACGGACAGACAATGTGCGATTAGTATTCCTCATATCGGCGCCATGTATAAGACGGGCAGACAATGTGCGATTAGTATTCCTCATATCGGCGCCATGTATAAGACGGGCAGACATTGTGCGATTAGTATTCCTCATATCGGCGCCATGTATAAGACGGGCAGACAATGTGCGATTAGTATTCCTCATATCGGCGCCATGTATAAGACGGGCAGACAATGTGCGATTAGTATTCCTCATATCGGCGCCATGTATAAGACGGACAGACAATGTGCGATTAGTATTCCTCATATCGGCGCCATGTATAAGACGGACAGACAATGTGCGATTAGTATTCCTCATATCGGCGCCATGTATAAGACGGGCAGACAATGTGCGATTAGTGTTCCTCATATCGGCGCCATGTTTAAGACGGGCAGACAATGTGCGATTAGTATTCCTCATATCGGCGCCATGTATAAGACGGGCAGACAATGTGCGATTAGTGTTCCTCATATCGGCGCCATGTATAAGACGGACAGACAATGTGCGATTAGTATTCCTCATATCGGCGCCATGTATAAGACGGGCAGACAATGTGTGATTAGTATTCCTCATATCGGCGCCATGTATAAGACGGGCCGACAGTGTGCGATTAGTAGTCCTCATATCGGCGCCATGTATAAGACGGGCAGACAATGTCCGATTAGTATTCCTCATATCGGCGCCATGTATAAGACGGGAAGACAATGTGCGATTAGTATTCCTCATATCGGCGCCATGTATAAGACGGGCAGACAATGTGCGATTAGTGTTACTCATATAGGCGCCATGTATAAGACGGGCAGACAATGTGCGATTAGTATTCCTCATATCGGCGCCATGTTTAAGACGGGCAGACAATGTGCGATTAGTGTTCCTCATATCGGCGCCATGTATAAGACGGGCAGACAATGTGCGATTAGTGTTCCTCATATCGGCGCCATGTATAAGACGGACAGACAATGTGCGATTAGTATTCCTCATATCGGCGCCATGTATAAGACGGACAGACAATGTGCGATTAGTGTTCTTCATATCGGCGCCATGTTTAAGACGGACAGACAATGTGCGATTAGTGTTCCTCGTATCGGCGCCATGTATAAGACGGGCAGACAATGTGCGATTAGTGTTCCTCATATCGGCGCCATGTATAAGACGGACAGACAATGTGCGATTAGTGTTCCTCATATCGGCGCCATGTTTAAGACGGACAGACAATGTGCGATTAGTATTCCTCATATCGGCGCCATGTATAAGACGGGCAGACAATGTGCGATTAGTATTCCTCATATCGGCGCCATGTTTAAGACGGGCAGACAATATGCGATTAGTATTCCTCATATCGGCGCCATGTATAAGACGGGCAGACAATGTGCGATTAGTGTTCCTCATATAGGCGCCATGTATAAGACGGACAGACAATGTGCGATTAGTATTCCTCATATCGGCGCCATGTATAAGACGGGCAGACAATGTGCGATTAGTGTTCTTCATATCGGCGCCATGTTTAAGACGGGCAGACAATGTGCGATTAGTATTCCTCATATCGGCGCCATGTATAAGACGGGCAGACAATGTGCGATTAGTGTTCCTCATATCGGCGCCATGTATAAGACGGACAGACAATGTGCGATTAGTATTCCTCATATCGGCGCCATGTATAAGACGGGCAGACAATGTGTGATTAGTATTCCTCATATCGGCGCCATGTATAAGACGGGCCGACAGTGTGCGATTAGTAGTCCTCATATCGGCGCCATGTATAAGACGGGCAGACAATGTCCGATTAGTATTCCTCATATCGGCGCCATGTATAAGACGGGAAGACAATGTGCGATTAGTATTCCTCATATCGGCGCCATGTATAAGACGGGCAGACAATGTGCGATTAGTGTTACTCATATAGGCGCCATGTATAAGACGGGCAGACAATGTGCGATTAGTATTCCTCATATCGGCGCCATGTTTAAGACGGGCAGACAATGTGCGATTAGTGTTCCTCATATCGGCGCCATGTATAAGACGGGCAGGCAATGTGCGATTAGTGTTCCTCATATCGGCGCCATGTATAAGACGGACAGACAATGTGCGATTAGTGTTCCTCATATCGGCGCCATGTTTAAGACGGACAGACAATGTGCGATTAGTATTCCTCATATCGGCGCCATGTATAAGACGGGCAGACAATGTGCGATTAGTATTCCTCATATCGGCGCCATGTTTAAGACGGGCAGACAATATGCGATTAGTATTCCTCATATCGGCGCCATGTATAAGACGGGCAGACAATGTGCGATTAGTGTTCCTCATATAGGCGCCATGTATAAGACGGACAGACAATGTGCGATTAGTATTCCTCATATCGGCGCCATGTATAAGACGGGCAGACAATGTGCGATTAGTGTTCCTCATATCGGCGCCATGTTTAAGACGGGCAGACAATGTGCGATTAGTATTCCTCATATCGGCGCCATGTATAAGACGGGCAGACAATGTGCGATTAGTGTTCCTCATATCGGCGCCATGTATAAGACGGACAGACAATGTGCGATTAGTATTCCTCATATCGGCGCCATGTATAAGACGGGCAGACAATGTGTGATTAGTATTCCTCATATCGGCGCCATGTATAAGACGGGCCGACAGTGTGCGATTAGTAGTCCTCATATCGGCGCCATGTATAAGACGGGCAGACAATGTCCGATTAGTATTCCTCATATCGGCGCCATGTATAAGACGGGAAGACAATGTGCGATTAGTATTCCTCATATCGGCGCCATGTATAAGACGGGCAGACAATGTGCGATTAGTGTTACTCATATAGGCGCCATGTATAAGACGGGCAGACAATGTGCGATTAGTATTCCTCATATCGGCGCCATGTTTAAGACGGGCAGACAATGTGCGATTAGTGTTCCTCATATCGGCGCCATGTATAAGACGGGCAGACAATGTGCGATTAGTGTTCCTCATATCGGCGCCATGTATAAGACGGACAGACAATGTGCGATTAGTATTCCTCATATCGGCGCCATGTATAAGACGGACAGACAATGTGCGATTAGTGTTCCTCATATCGGCGCCATGTTTAAGACGGACAGACAATGTCCGATTAGTATTCCTCATATCGGCGCCATGTATAAGACGGACAGACAATGTGTGATTAGTGTTCCTCATATCGGCGCCATGTATAAGACGGGCAGACAATGTGCGATTAGTGTTCCTCATATCGGCGCCATGTATAAGACGGACAGACAATGTGCGATTAGTGTTCCTCATATCGGCGCCATGTTTAAGACGGACAGACAATGTGCGATTAGTATTCCTCATATCGGCGCCATGTATAAGACGGGCAGACAATGTGCGATTAGTATTCCTCATATCGGCGCCATGTTTAAGACGGACAGACAATGTGCGATTAGTGTTCCTCATATCGGCGCCATGTTTAAGACGGACAGACAATGTGCGATTAGTATTCCTCATATCGGCGCCATGTATAAGACGGGCAGACAATGTGCGATTAGTATTCCTCATATCGGCGCCATGTATAAGACGGGCAGACAATGTGCGATTAGTGTTCCTCATATCGGCGCCATGTATAAGACGGACAGACAATGTGCGATTAGTATTCCTCATATCGGCGCCATGTATAAGACGGGCAGACAATGTGCGATTAGTATTCCTCATATCGGCGCCATGTATAAGACGGACAGACAATGTGCGATTAGTATTCCTCATATCGGCGCCATGTATAAGACGGACAGACAATGTGCGATTAGTATTCCTCATATCGGCGCCATGTATAAGACGGGCAGACAATGTGCGATTAGTATTCCTCATATCGGCGCCATGTTTAAGACGGACAGACAATGTGCGATTAGTATTCCTCATATCGGCGCCATGTATAAGACGGGCAGACAATGTGCGATTAGTATTCCTCATATCGGCGCCATGTATAAGACGGGCAGACAATGTGCGATTAGTGTTCCTCATATCGGCGCCATGTATAAGACGGGCAGACAATGTGCGATTAGTATTCCTCATATCGGCGCCATGTATAAGACGGACAGACAATGTGTGATTAGTGTTCCTCATATCGGCGCCATGTATAAGACGGGCAGACAATGTGCGATTAGTATTCCTCATATCGGCGCCATGTATAAGACGGGCAGACAATGTGCGATTAGTATTCCTCATATCGGCGCCATGTATAAGACGGGCAGACAATGTGTGATTAGTGTTCCTCATATCGGCGCCATGTATTAGACGGGCAGACAATGTGCGATTAGTATTCCTCATATCGGCGCCATGTATAAGACGGGCAGACAATGTGCGATTAGTATTCCTCATATCGGCGCCATGTATAAGACGGGCAGACAATGTGTGATTAGTGTTCCTCATATCGGCGCCATGTATAAGACGGGCAGACAATGTGCGATTAGTATTCCTCATATCGGCGCCATGTATAAGACGGGCAGACAATGTGCGATTAGTGTTCCTCATATCGGCGCCATGTATAAGACGGGCAGACAATGTGCGATTAGTATTCCTCATATCGGCGCCATGTATAAGACGGGCAGACAATGTGCGATTAGTATTCCTCATATCGGCGCCATGTATAAGACGGACAGACAATGTGCGATTAGTATTCCTCATATCGGCGCCATGTATAAGACGGGCAGACAATGTGTGATTAGTATTCCTCATATCGGCGCCATGTATAAGACGGGCAGACAATGTGCGATTAGTATTCCTCATATCGGCGCCATGTATAAGACGGGCAGACAATGTGTGATTAGTATTCCTCATATCGGCGCCATGTATAAGACGGGCAGACAATGTGCAATTAGTATTCCTCATATCGGCGCCATGTATAAGACGGGCAGACAATGTGCGATTTGCGTACATGAATGTCTCTCGCGACCGATTATATGTACCTGTATAACAGTGTGTGACAATAGTACTGTTCAGAAACTTGTTCCTTGTATATATATATATACGTTTTAGTAGAAACAACGCATGTATATTTTCAACATCGAAATGGGTTGTGCTAAATAATTGGACTCTATTCCAATTTGTTAATGTCACGTGATCTCCATATCCGCAATGGCTGCCGTCATAAGCAAAAATCAGCATATTTTCGAGGAGTTTTGCGCATGACAAAATCTATCCCAAATGCAGCGATATTTCCACAAATCATCCGATCTTCTTGCCTTTGTGGTTTACTGGTTCAGGCGACTCAGCAGATGTGCACAGGAAGGTCAGAGTTAACATTCTTGGTTGTTTAGCGTTTTTCGTGTTTACGGCTAGGGCTGATTTACGTGCCGTTGTTCGCCATATCGGTACCCTCTCATCTTGTTCTACTTCCGGCTGGAGACAAAATTGGAATAGAGTCTTACAAATCCGTCCAAACTGAATAGGTTATGAAAATCATAGTGGCTTGCTTCTACTTAAAAAGTATACAAGATCTACATTAAATTTGCCCCTACACTATAATGTTGTGTCAGCATGTTAGGCATGAGATGTCCAACTATTGAAATTATGTATCAAACATGTGGGGGGGGGGGTAAACACGTCCCTGTATGCAATTTTGATAACATTTTACAATGGCCAGAGTTATACACAATTCACACTGTTCTCTCTCAGGATGCCTGATTTCCTTGGAGAACATGCACGGCAATTGATCACCACCCAGTATCAGTGATGTAATTTGATAACAGTTGCCGACCATAGGATCTCCAGAATTCCCAAGACGCTGTCAACAATGGATCGAGTGATGTAACTTGATCGTGAATCCCAACACGAGAGTTCCCAGAGCGAGTTGAAAAGCAATCAAGTGGGTGGTGTGGAACAAATAACCGAAAAACGGACAAATAAACATCTCAATTATTGCACAGGGATGAGACTAAAGGGTCATGGGGACTTAAACAATGGTTTGAAAGTATCAACCTTTAACTTGGTATGGTTGAAAATAATCCAATTTTTGTTTGCTATATATTTCATTCTTGACTTAAGCTAGGCCTAACTCAGCACAATTATTTCACATTAATGTTGCCAGACCAAAATGCACAACATTGGAAAATTTTATTTGCACGTTGAGATGGAATTTTTTCAACTGGATCATTAAACTTTACAATGGTTTGAAAGTATCAACCCTATACTTGCTATGGTTGACAATAATCCAATTGTATTATTATATATTTCATTCTAGACTTAAGCTAGGCCTAACCCAGCACAATTATTTCACATTAATATTGGTTGAAAACTATCACAACAAACACAATATATATTGTGGCTAAAGTTTCCAACTGCCATTGTTTAAGTCATGACATTATCAACAGTTGAACATATTTTAAACGGGGGGTCAAGTTAAACATTTTGAATGGAGATTTTCATTCAAATATGCGACGCAAAATATATAGTTGTGAATACTTCTGAGTGTGACGTGGTGTGGGTTTGAAAGCAATAGGTATTTATCTACCGGGTCCGCTTGTAAGTTGTTCCATTATAATGTTGAAGTGTTTATTTTTTTATTTTATAGTTATTTTCAACATTAGGTCAAGTGTTGTATTTCCAAAAAAACATTCGCAGAAATAAATTTATTGTGTTGTTTTTCGGGGGAAACCGGAGGCCGCGCGGCGTATTTAGTTATTTGTCTGCCTATTGTTGGGTTCGACACCATTTCCACTGCTATTTCCTGTACTTATAAGTTAAACACACCTCGTTGGTAGGGGTAGGGGCGGGGGGACCTAGGGTAGTGGATGGGGGGGGTATTGCTCAGATAAAATATAGATTTATAACATTGAACACAAGACCCGATTTAGTTGAAAACAGTCATTGTTCAGTTTGCCGTTAGAGCTGTATGACTAGTTAATCATCAATTTGGTTCTGTCTCTAACTCTATGGTTAATTGACATTCGTCAAACACGTTAAAGACAATACGAGGAATGAAATAGATTTCGCTAGTGTGGGGGCAACTGTTCAAAAACTGGTGTCTTGTATACTGTTAGGGGTAGAGTCAAGGCATGTATATTTTCAACATCGGGATTGGTTGTGCTAAATAAGTTGACTCTAGTCAAAAATTCAGCATATTTTCGAGCATTTTTTGCGCATGTTTTTGACCAAATCTACCCAAAATAGACGCAATCATCCGATCCACTTGCCTCTATGGTTTACTGGTTCAGGCGACTCAGCAGATGTGCTCAGAAAGGTCAGAGTTAACATTATTGGTTGTTTAGCGATTTTCGTTTTGAAGGCTAAGGCTGATTTACATGCCGTTTTTCACCATATCGGTACCCTCTCATCTTTTTCTACTTCCGGCTGGATACAAAATTGGAATAGAATCTTAAAAATCCCTCCAAACTGAAAATCATAGCAGCTTGCTTCTACTAAAAACTATACACGATCTATAGTTGATACCCACACTATAAAGTTCATATTGCTTTTGGTAGTCATGTTGCTTTTCCGTTGTTCTTTATTTATTTTACAATGTAATAACAAACGGAAGAGGAGGCACTCATAAGTGAGACAGCACCTGTCCTCCAATCCCATTGTCTGAATAAAAAAATGTATGTGTCATTTACTATGTGTTATCAAATTAATAATTAAAGATGTTTAAACTAAAAAAACTAAACTCATGTTCTTCGTCCTCCGACAAAACAAAACTTCGTCTGCTGATTCGGTGTGGTCGCTTAACACTCCGAATAACAACAACAACATACAATGCTATGAAAATCTGTATTTCACTCAATCATAATTGTGATGAAATACAGAGTGAAAAGATATAATTATCCAGAGCTATGAAAACAACGTGTTAGTATGGCCGTGTTAGTATGGCCGTGTTAGTAGGACCGTGTTAGTATGGCCTTGTTAGTATGGTCGTGTTCGTATGGCCGTGTTAGTATGGCCGTGTTAGTATGGCCGTGTTCGTATGGCCGTGTTAGTATGGTCGTGTTAGTATGGCCGTGTTAGTATGGCCGTTTCGTTTGGCAGTCATCATCGCCATCGTGGTTGTCATCGTCATCATTATCAGCAAATTTATTGTCATCGTTATCACAAGCATCGTCATCATCGTCGCCATCATCATCATTATAGCCATCACACTTGTTGTTGTCGTCCTCGTCGTCGTCTTCGTCATCATCATCACCATCATTATAGTCGTCATCGTCATCGCCACCATCATTATCGTCGTCATCGTCATCATAACCACCATCATTATCGTCGCCATCGTCATCGCCACCATCATTATCGTCGTCATCGTCATCATTACCAACATCATGATCGTCGTCGTCATCATCACCATCATTATCGTCGTCATCGTCATCATAACCACCATCATTATCGTCGCCATCGTCATCATTACCAACATCATGATCGTCGTCATCGTCAACATCACCACCATCATTATCGTCGTCATCATCATCATAACCACCATCATTATCGTCGTCATCGTCATCATAACCACCATCATTATCGTCGCCATCGTCATCGCCACCATCATTATCGTCATCATCGTCATCATTACCAACATCGTGATCGTCGTCGTCATCATCACCATCATTATCGTCGCCATCGTCATCATAACCACCATCATTATCGTCGCCATCATCATAACCACCATCATTATCGTCGTCATCGTCATCATTACCACCATCATGATCGTCGTCATCGTCACCACCATCATTATCGTCGTCATAACCACCATCATTGTCGTCGCCATCGTCATCATTACCACCATCATTATCGTCGTCATCGTCATCACCATCATTATCGTCGTCATCGTACTCATAACCACCATCATTATCGTCCTCATCATCATCATAACCACCATCATTATCGTCGTCATCGTCATCATAACCACCATCATTATCGTCGTCATCGTCATCACCACCATCATTATCGTCGTCATCACCACCATCACCACCATCATTATCGTCGTCATCGTCATCATAACCACCATCATTATCGTCGTCATCGTCATCACCACCATTATTATCTTCGTCATCGTCGTCATCATTATCGTCGTCATCGTCCTCATAACCACCCTCAGTATCGTCGTCATCACCACCATCATTATCGTCGTCATCGTCCTCATAACCACCCTCATTATCGTCGTCATCACCACCATCATTATCGTCGCCATCGTCATCACCACCATCATTATCGTCGTCATCACCACCATCACCACCATCATTATCGTCGTCATCGTCATCATGACCACCATCAGTATCGTCGTCATCGTCATCATAACCACCATCATTATCTTCGTCATCGTCATCACCACCATCATTATCTTCGTCATCGTCGTCATCATTATCGTCGTCATCGTCCTCATAACCACCCTCATTATCGTCGTCATCACCACCATCATTATCGTCGTCATCGTCCTCATAACCACCCTCATTATCGTCGTCATCGCCACCATCATTATCGTCGTCATCGTCATCATCATTATCGTCGTCATCGTCCTCATAACCCACCATCATTATCGTCGTCATCACCACCATCATTATCGTCGTCATCGTCATCATAACCATCATCATTATCGTCGTCATCACCACCATCATTATCGTCATTATCGTCGTCATCACCACCATCATTATCGTCGTCATCACCACCATCATTATCGTCGTCATCGTCATCATCATTATCGGCGTCATCGTCATCACCATTATCGTCCTCATAACCACCATCATTCTCGTCGTCAACAACACCATCATTATCGTCGTCATCACCACCATCATTATCGTCGTCATCGTCCTCATAACCACCCTCATTATCGTCGTCATCGCCACCATCATTATCGTCGTCATCGTCATCATCATTATCGTCGTCATCGTCCTCATAACCCACCATCATTATCGTCGTCATCACCACCATCATTATCGTCGTCATCGTCATCATAACCATCATCATTATCGTCGTCATCACCACCATCATTGTCGTCATTATCGTCGTCATCACCACCATCATTATCGTCGTCATCACCACCATCATTATCGTCGTCATCGTCATCATCATTATCGGCGTCATCGTCATCACAATTATCGTCCTCATAACCACCATCATTCTCGTCGTCATCAACACCATCATTATCGTCGTCATCACCACCATCATTATCGTCGTTATCGTCATCATCACCACCATCATTATCGTCGTCATCACCACCATCATTATCGTCGTCATCGTCATCATCATTATCGTCGTCATCGTCATCATCATTATCGTCCTCATAACCACCATCATTATCGTCGTCATCAACACCATCATTATCGTCATCACCACCATCATTATTGTCGTCATCGTCATCACCACCACCATCGTTATCGTCATCGTCATCATCATTATCGTCCTCATAACCACCATCATTATCGTCGTCATCAACACCATCATTATCGTCGTCATCAACACCATCATTATCGTCCTCATCTACACCATCATTATGGGTTTCTGCTATCTTTTATTTTCGTCGTCATCGTCGTCATCACCACCATCATTATCGTCGTCATCGTCATCATCACCACCATCATTATCGTCGTCATCGTCATCATCACCACCATCATTATCGTCGTCATAACCACCATCATTATCGTCGTCATCACCACCATCATTATCGTCGTCATCAACACCATCATTATCGTCGTCATCGTCATCATCAACACCATCATTATCGTCGTCATCATCATCATCATTATCGTCGTCATCAACACCATCATTATCGTCGTCATCGTCATCATCACCACCATCATTATCGTCGTCATCGTCATCATCACCACCATCATTATCGTCGTCATCAACACCATCATTATCGTCGTCATCGTCATCGTCATCATCATTATCGTCCTCATAACCACCATCATTATCGTCGTCATCAACACCATCATTATCGTCGTCATCACCACCATCATTATCGTCCTCATAACCACCATCATTATCGTCCTCATAACCACCATCATTATCGTCGTCATCATCATCATCATTATCGTCGTCATCACCACCATCATTATCGTCCTCATAACCACCATCATTATCGTCCTCATAACCACCATCATTATCGTCGTCATCATCATCATCATTATCGTCCTCATAACCACCATCATTATCGTCGTCATCGTCATCATCACCACCATCATTATCGTCATCACCACCATCATTATCGTCGTCATCATCATCATCATTATCGTCGTCATCACCATCATCATTATCGTCCTCATAACCACCATCATTATCGTCGTCATCGTCATCATCACCACCATCATTATCGTCATAACCACCATCATTATCGTCGTCATCATCATCATCATTATCGTCGTCATCACCACCATCATTATCGTCCTCATAACCACCATCATTATCGTCCTCATAACCACCATCATTATCGTCGTCATCATCGTCATCATTATCGTCCTCATAACCACCATCATTATCGTCGTCATCGTCATCATCACCACCATCATTATCGTCATCACCACCATCATTATCGTCGTCATCATCATCATCATTATCGTCGTCATCACCACCATCATTATCGTCCTCATAACCACCATCATTATCGTCGTCATCGTATACGGTACTCTAGCCACGGCCTACATAATTATCCCTGACAAAGTATCATAACGACAATCAACATCCATGCAGTCTTGCACATTGCCTTATTTCCAAAAAAGGCATACATAAATATGGAAATGACATACCACGTGATGGCGGGGTTTAATGATGTCTCTTTAATTGTCTAGTATTGTCGGTCGCTCGTTCCTATTTCGCAGTCCTTGTCAGAATGTCTTTTTTGATTGGATTCACATATAGCATTCCGCTCCGATACTTAAATCGAAAATATTATATGTGGCATCTCATCAAAATCAAATTGAACGCGGCTAATTTCGATAGCAGACGACAGTTCATGCTCCTCATCAAAATAAAATCGAACGCCCCCATGTTCTGTGGGCAGACGACATTCGTTTAAGATGTCGTCCTTGTGATCACTCGTATCCCAATCCGAGAGTAGCCGAGTAATGAATCTACTAAACTCAAATCACATCATCTCGTATATTTATCTGATTTTAAATATAATTGCTAATTTCACAGGGGACAGATTTACTCCGCGCGGCAGACAATGTTCTCTATACGCGCTTGCCTTTACTACAATCGAGCCATCGCGCCGCTACGATAGAATATCGCTCGAGGAAATCATCGACACCCTACACTGGGTATTCCTGCTGCCATTAGTTTGGTCTGTTCGATTGATTTATTTGGTGGGTCTCTGTGAGGTAAAGTGACACAAGAAAACCAATGTCAGAAATGGTAACGCGCTCAAGATCATATATTATATACCCATGATTGTAATTATAGAATATAAAATATATTGTTTTCACGAATGACCAACTCATAATTCCGTTAAAACAACTAATCCTTCAAATTATTACAACAACTATATATACGGCTTATCGCTGAAGGTTTCTCATGCATCTGATCAGAATTCCCAACTACACCTTTTACCGAACTCGGCCTCCGGGTCGCAGTTCGACTTTTAATCCGTCCCAAAAATTCCATTTCTATAAATAAAACGCCCATGGCCCATGTATACCAAGAATCAGCGAAACATTATACAAGTGTAAATGGTGTATACAAATATGGCAGACAAAAGACGAGAATATCCGAGAAGTGATGCCCCATGGGTGTGGAGCTCAATGCGGGACTGAGTAGTGTGATATACTGGGACTGAGTAGCGTGATATATTGGGACTGAGTAGCGTGATATATTGGGACTGAGTAGCGTGATATATTGGGACTGAGTAGCGTGATATATTGGGACTGAGTAGCGTGATATAATGGGACTGAGTAGCGTGATATATTGGGACTGAGTAGCGTGATATATTGGGACTGAGTAGCGTGATATATTGGGACTGAGTAGCGTGATATATTGGGACTGAGTAGCGTGATATATTGGGACTGAGTAGCGTGATATATTGGGACTGAGTAGCGTGATATATTGGGACTGAGTAGCGTGATATATTGGGGAATTGTAGCTTCTCATATACTATTTGGGGTTAATATTTAATGAGGAGTTTGGTAATACACATTGGGATTTGTCCCGCTGTTATGGTCATACTATATATATGACCATATTTGGGAGTCAACTTCATTGTGTGATGGTCTTGACTGGGACTGGGTGTATCATGTGTGATGTTTCTGCAAGGAACCGAGCACCAGAGGCGGACTGGGCCAAAAAACCGGCCCGGGAAATTAATTTAATACCGGCCCATCTGGTCGGGGGGTGTCCACAGTCCACCTTGGGAAATTCCAACTGCACCCCCCCCCCCCCCCCCCTTGAATCAGAATCAGACCAAATACATGTTTTTGCATAATTCCATTTGCACCTCTGGCATAATATATCCTATATATTCACAAACCATGGTTCTATATATTCCCGATATGAGACCATTCAGATATTTTTACCTGAAAAATTGCATAAATTCGGACATCTAGCGGTCTAACTACAGACAGCGGTCTAACTCCAGACAAATGCACACGGCTACGGACAAGAGACCAGGACACACCGAGCTGTTCATGGTGTGTTGTTCGGCTCGGCCGGGGTGAGAAAATTTTTAAAACTATACAAGAAAATCGCAAATCCTAGCATCTAGACTGGCATCAACTGAAGCGTTCCTATTTTGTAGTAAATTTCAATTGGGGGAGGTTCCGGGAGGGGTGCGTGAGATATTCCCGATATGAGACCATTCAGATATTTTTACCTGAAAAATTGCATAAATTCTGACATCTATAGTGCAGTGGTCTAACGCCAGACAGCGGTCTAACTCCAGACAAATGCACACGGCTACGGACAATTAAGAGACCAGGACACACCGGGCTGTTCATGGTGTGTTGTTCGGCCCGGGGTGAGAAAAATTTTAAAACTATACAAGAAAATCGCACAAGTTCATTTAATGACAAAATTACGATTAGCCAATTCGGCTGGTTAAACAACCCATGTGGCGGCCCACGTCCGGAATTTTCCCGGTCTCACGATCAGCCCCCCCCCCCCCCCACCCCCCGAACGTCATATTATGCTCACATTGGGAACCTGCAAACTTCCCAATTTAGGTAACTTCTGTCTTTCATCGTCGGTTTTCCACTTCTCGGGTGATATATATTTATATATATACATGTATATTGGCAGTACACATTATCCGAAGTAAAACATTTGATATGTGGAATAATTTCCGAATCAATATATTCTTGTTTAGTGACGGTTCCAAATAAGGTTACAATCGGGACAATCTCAGACGTCGTCCTAAAATGGAATTCACTTCATGAATTTATGTGAGAAGAGTGCCATCTTATTGGATACACGGCAGGTTAAACAACACATGTGGTGGCCCACGTCAGTTTCATTTGCGGCCCAAGTTGTGGTTGGGGCCGCCCAACCACATATACCCCCCCCCCCCCCAAAACCGTAAAAAAAACCCTCGGATTCTCGCTTGATAGAAAATCACATGGAATCAGAATTTTTCCGGCCTCCGGCCCATCGGGAAATTTCCCGGTCTCCCGATCGGCCAGTCCGCCTCTGCCGAGCACTAATAATCGAATTTGGGTTCTACTTATGAAAACTAATAAAAATAGGTCCGTGAACCAATCCTTGGTATAGGAATCAGGGAGCTAAATGTGTTCTAGAGTCGGGGAGCGAGTACACCGTGGAATGCTAAAGGTGAAGGTAACTGAAGAATGACCTTCACCTGATACATGCGACACGTTATTAAAGGATGACATCGCGTTTATTTGATTTGTACATAATATCTAAATAATTTTAACTGGTGAATGAATGGGGGAATGGATTTTTGTGAGCGGGAAATTTATTTAACTAGCTGCATGCTGTAGTCTTGGGTTTTTCCAGATCAAATTTGGCTGTGAGATAGCCCTGTCGTAGACTTGGGGATTTATTTAAAAAAGTAAACACATGACCTATGATTTTTTCTTGCATTTTCGTGATCAACTGGTGTCAATCTAGCTGGGTAAACATCACTGGTATGGCCTGCAGGCTTCAATTCAGTGAATTTGGCCGAAACGTTAACACTGTCGCCTATGGGAAACCATTTAGTTCAGTGATTCCAATAAGGAAAATTTGAATTTTACGAAAATTCACGTCTCGCCATGATAAGTTTTTGGACATATTTAAAGAAGAAACCCATGGATTCGCCTGTAGATAGTAAAGAAAGTGATAAATCTGGGAATTTTGCATGGACTTCATGTACCATTAGGGGGTCAAGGGGTCTAAAGCCCCTCTCCCCACAATTTTGAGGAGTGTTACCCCCCCCCCCCCCCAATTGGGAAAAGGTGACAGTTGACCCAATTAAGCTTTTCCGGCACCCAGTAGTCTTAACGGGGACCGGGGGGGGGGGGGTGATGGCATCACCACTAGAGCTACTGTCGTGCAAAATTGCCATGGCAGGTTTGTTAAACAGACAGTATGCCCTGCCATCTGGTAAAATTTCATGTCTGAGGCTGTGTCTGATGTTGTATCATTATGTTTAGATATTTAAATTGACTTTTGCTTGCTTTATATTGCTATTAAAGTATTTTTTCACCCACTGACCAACGCGCGAAGCGCGTTCAGTGGGTGTACTATTATCGTAGGACTCATGCGTTTCTGCTGAATTGAAATAGTGCCTATGCGTTTCTGCTGAGCTGCACTGACGTTTGATCGCAAAATAAAATTATAACCATTATCAAAGCACACGTTTGGATAACACCGCCATAAACAGTTTCATATTATGATGTTGAGCTCATATCGTCAATAAAATTATAGTTATAATTGATAAAACTAAATTGTACTGCTAAAGTAATTCTACCAATTGGGTAACTAGATTCAGGTTGAGCTGGAACTTGAGAAAATTTTAATTTCAACCAATTGAAATGCCGTTGGCATTGGAAAGGGTTAAGGTTGTGGGGCAACGCAAATGACGTCATCGTAACCAATGCGCCTCAAAATGAGTCAAAAATCGTACACAGTACATGTCTCGCTTCGTCTCGGAATCGTGATTTAAATTCATTCATTTTGACTGTTACTGTGTCCTAAGATATTAAAAACTTGTGGAATGTGCTTAGGAAGGATTGTTTTGATATCTAATAAGTGGGATTTACCTCCCAAAAAGGTGAGTTTCAGGCCTGCATTTGTTGTCAATCTGTAGATTATCTGATTCTGACAGTGACAGCGCTCGTCTGCAACTGTAATTGGCAGAATTCGCGTGTTTGACTAAACGTTTTCTTCACTCGTTTCTCTCAAAATGCACAATAATCGGTCAAATTCTTTCAATAATTCTATCTAAATACATCTTAGCTATTATTCGGATCAGATCTCCCCGTCGAGAAAGCGATATGTTGACCAAAACGACACTTGAGAAAGTTGTTTACATTTTGAGCGCACACTGCCTGCGGCACAGAACACGCTCGATTTTTATCATGGAAACAAATCAATTTCTTCCATCTAAAAGATAATTACGTGCTGGACCCTGTCATTTTAGGAATATATAAGTATTCCACGCAGACATACCTCAGTCTCAGCTTAAAATTTTGAAAAATAACAGTTTTATCGACATAAATCGATTTGAATGGGAAAATCCCGTGTTAAAATTTATCATCGAAAAAAAAATAATTTCTTCTATCTAAAAAATAATTACGTGCTGTACCCTGTCAATTTAGGAATATATAAGTATTCCACTCAGACACACCAAGTCTCAGCTCAAAATTTTGAAAAATAAGAGTTTTATCGACATAAATCGATTTGAATAGCAAATCCCATGTTAAAATTTATCATCGAAAAAAATTAATTTCTTCCATCTAAAAAATAATTACGTGCTGTACCCTGTCATTTTAGGAATATATAAGTATTCCACACAGACACACCAAGTCTCAGCTTCAAATTTTGAAAAATAAGAATTTTATCGACATAAATCAATTTTAATGGCAGATCCCATGTTAAATAAATTTTAGGGCCCTGCGAATGTTTTCTGAACTGTTCCATATTGGCCACCAGAGTCCATATTTGACAGGTTCTACCTGATAATTGTGTGACAGTACAGTCGCGTTACTTTATACGTCAACATTGGTCATTATCACCCGACAAATTTATTTCGGTCTATCGTATCAACCCCCATGTAGCCTGACTAAGTGTCAACATTGGTCTTTATCGCTCCACTAATTTTTATCGTCTCATCGGTATGAATTCCATATCCAATTATCCACATATAACCAACCGAACCTCTAATCCCGGTCCAATTTTTTTTCATCGCTATAGTCAAGTTACGTAATATTTTATCACGTGATACTTGTACTTACATGTATATGTCTATGGTATTACTATAGTATACGGTATACGTATATCAATTGCTATTCCTTTTTATATAATCCTTGTGCCATCTATAGAGATAAAGATAATTTCAGACCCCCCCCCCCAATTTTATATCATTGCCGCTACAGTACAGTCGCGATGCATCACATGGCAACATTGATCGCTGTCGCTCTACTAATTTATGGCAGTTCATCGTTCCCCTTTTTCTCCGAGTCTATTTAACCAACCCAACATCTAATCCCGGCCTAAATTATTATTTTTATTTTCATCGGTATACCGTAGTTGTGTTAATACATACATATTTTTATTATTTGATTCCAATTTGCATTGTACCACTATAGAAGTCCATAAATGACTATTCTGGCACTATATAGAGATAACTAAGATTATGACACCCCCCCCCCCCCCCATTTTATAGCCTTGTTGCAACAGTAGAGTTGAGATGCATGATATGTCAACATTGGTCGTTATCGCTCTACAAATTTATATTGGTTCAACCCTTAGTTCCCTGTATCGCCCACTCCTCCCTCAATTTATTTTTTCATTTGTATTATAGTCTCGTTACGTACATATTTTATCTCTTGTAACTTTTGCTTCAACATGCCGAGTTCCGCTGCAGACGATACAAAACTGACAACATTTCGAAATGTAAGCAGGCTTCAAACTCATCTTATCCAAGAAACTTGTGTATAAGGTGTACTTGCATTTGTTGCGTTAAAAACCAAAGGTCCCAAGTCAAGGTCCAAAATCCCCAACACACTGATGTGAGGTTTAATGATAACTCACATCTACATAACCTAACCAATATAAGGATGTGAGGTGTAATGATAACTCCATCCACATACAGTAATGTCCAAAGTAATTGACCACTTAACCACAGCAGAATTATGGGTAATTTTTCAGGCTTTTAAATCCTGAAAAATTACCAATAATTATGCTGTGGTTAAGTGGTCAATTACTTTGGGCATTACTGTAACCAATATAAGGATGTGAGGTTTAATGATAACTCTATCCACATAATCAATATAAGGGTGTGATGTTTAATGATAACGCCATCCACGATTCCACATAACTAATAACTATGTGTGAAAATTAAATAAAAAAATTAAATTCCATGATGGTGTCCAATATGGACTATCTAATTCTGCTCCAAAAACATGTATATTCAATATATGGATGTTTATTGGGGGGGAGGGGGAAACCGATTATTTCAATGATATTTTAATTCACTGGGATCCAAAACCCGACCTACGGGAGCGCGCTTCGTGCACAACTGTATCTTAAGCATATGTGCATACTGTATTTAATAAGCCAACAATTGGAATCCCAACAGAGAAGACTGGCATAGGTCCCTTGCGCATAGACATCGTTGATGATCTCTATGGGAAACCAACTTGACATTTAATAGACAATTTCGATTAACTGCAATAACTTAAGGAATCTCTAATTGAGCTCAAGCCCAATAAGAATATTCCTTCAGTTATTGTGCTTAAGCGCAGTTAGAGATACCTTATTGCGCTTAAGCACAATGTGATATTCCTGTGCAATAAGGAATATTCTTATTGCGCTTAAGTGTAATAAGACATTCCTTATTACACGTAAGCGAAATTACATCAATATTGCACTTAAGCGCAATTAATATCTCTCTCATTAGATCACCCTTGTGCAAATAGTAGAATAATCCTATATTTGTTCCACCCATTGTACCATGGAGATGGACTACACCACCTGAATTATAGGGAGTTTATGTACTATATATAATATATTCCTTATTAAGAGATTCCTTATTGGGTTTTATTATATAAGCGCAATTTGTAAATTCCATTATTGCGCTTGAGTACAGTTAAATATATCCTTATTGCGCTTAAGCACAATAGAGATTCCCTTATTGTGCTTAAGCGCAATTAGCTCTTCTTGCGATTAATAAAAAAAAAAGTTCTAATTGTATTGTAACTATTGTTTTGTCCTTTAATATTTCCCATACATCATGTACACATATATTATGCTAGAATGGTACTATTATTACTAATACCACTCGTAGTAGTTAATACCACCTTACTGTCAATATCCTATCATGGTTAGTTTCAAATCATAACGTTAATTGTTATTACTATGTGTGTACTGTACATGTACATCAGTCATCAATTAATAATATTTTGCTATTTTGCATGCGAAGTGGAAGACCCTCCAATAGCTTAACAATACCACTCGGGACAGTGGGTGTTTTTCCTCAATTAATTGAATTTCTTGTTATTTTAATTTTCTGTTAATTTTGGTAAATGTTTATTATAAATTGCCAAATTCTGCATGAAAAGTGTTTAAAATTGGACAAGATATCCCTCTCAAAATGTATATTAACATTTCCTCTTCAATTTAGTAATATTATGGTATATAAGGGCATACTTCAGTTATACGATATGCATCAGCTAGTAAAATTGAAAAAAATAATCTTAATTTTGTGGCTTTATTTTGAGGATTGACATTAATTTTCAGGATGCCTCATATTGGAAAAGTAAACCACTACTGCTCGATATAATCCATTTTTGATTTCAGTAAGGTCTATATTTTGATAAAATACTATAAGAAACGCTGTGTTTCACACATATATATATAGGAATCAGGGAGCTAAATGTGTTCTAGAGTCGGGGAGCGAGTACACCGTGGAATGCTAAAGGTGAAGGTAACTGAAGAATGACCTTCACCTGATACATGCGACACGTTATTAAAGGATGACATCGCGTTTATTTGATTTGTACATAATATCTAAATACTTTTAACTGGTGAATGAATGGGGGAATGGATTTTTTTGAGCGGGAAATTTATTTAACTAGCTGCATGCTGTAGTCTTGGGTTTTTCCAGATCAAATTTGGCTGTGAGATAGCCCTGTCGTAGACTTGGGGATTTATTTAAAAAAGTAAACACATGACCTATGATTTTTCTTGCATTTTCGTGATCAACTGGTGTCAATCTAGCTGGGTAAACATCACTGGTATGGCCTGCAGGCTTCAATTCAGTGAATTTGGCCGAAACGTTAACACTGTCGCCTATGGGAAACCATTTAGTTCAGTGATTCCTATATGATATGTGTGGGTTGACGTCACATCTCCTTGACGTCGGTTAAAAGATAACGCAGATGGCTTAATTAACTCTTAACCCTTTCTATACTAAATAGATTATCCCAGTCAGATAAAAAGTGCACATCGGATTGTTCTATTATTGATTTGGAGGGATGTTAGTGTGCTCTGAGCAGACGACTGATAAATAAATAAATAGAACCGCATGAGTGTCTGGATTTTGACGAAATTATCGTACGTGATTTGTTGGCGGAGCGATACCTCGAGTGCGGGAACAAATCGAGTGCGATAATTCGTCAAAATCCAGACACTCATGCGGTTCTATTTTTATTACATATCTCCATATCATAGTAAGTTGACTCACAATCGTACATCTCCGGTACAGAACATGTGAATTTAATTGAGTTTTAACGCAACAATCAGACAGGGAGCCCGTTTATACGCGAGTTACCTTGACCTATCTTTAATGATGCGTTTGATATTAAATTCTGATAGATTTTCCAATAATATAACCCAATCAGCGTGCTGCGATTTCGACAAGTGGGTTGTCGCCCTTGCGTTCAAAAAGTTAAAATAGTAACGGCGAGAACCAGTCTAACAACACTAAATTAAATAGTTCCGTCGGCAGATTTCACTAGTGCGATTCTGAGAATTATCACACGCCTGGAAACTCGTGCGATCATGCGAATTACGTTGATAGATATGTAATAAAAGTGCAGAAGAAGCCCTATTTATTAATGAAAATCTTCAATAGCAATCAACGCTCATCATGCGGGAACCACTGTCGCCAACACCCGGATATGCTCCATCGATTGAAACCACGTCGATCTAATATTTTCCGTTAACACCCTTTTCTCCAAATAATTCGTCGTTGAACTTGAATAAAGAAGTAATATGTGACCCGCCATATCAAATCCAGTCGTAAGTCGGGATTTTTTTACCCTGTGCCAATGCATTCTCTTATATATGCGAGTCGACCATAGGTCGCATATATAAGAGAATGCATTGGCCTAACAATTTTTTACAATTTTATAATTTTTTCTTGTATTCTTTAACAATTTTATAATTTCACCCATACAGAGCCCCAGACAAACATGAGAAGACGACACTCTTCTATATGCTTCTATATATGTGTGGGGCTCCCTGTAGGGTAATGGATGTTTTTTTTATTTTATGTCCTAAAAATTTTAAGAAACATTTATTTAAAAAAAATGATAAAAAATTGTTAGGCCAATGCATTCTCTTATATATGCGAATGCATTGGCACAGGGTAAAAAAAATCCCGACTTACAACTGGGTTTGATATGGCGGGTCATATATATGGATGACGTTTTACAGTACATAAAGTGTGCGCGATAAGCAAAGCACTCAACGCCGTGACGACTTACGAAGCCATGATGGATCACCAGGGTTCAGGGTTTGATGGATCACCAGGGTTCATGGTTTGATGTATCACCAGGGTTCACGGTTTGATGGATCACCAGGGTTCATGGTTTGATGGATCACCATGGTTCACGGTTTGAATGTATCACCAGGGTTCACGGTTTGATTGATCACCAGGGTTCACGGTTTGATGGATCACCAGGGTTCACGGTTTGATGGATCACCAGGGTTCACGGTTTGATGTATCACCAGGGTTCACGGTTTGATGGATCACCAGGGTTCATGGTTTGATGGATCACCAGGGTTCACGGTTTGAATGTATCACCAGGGTTCACTGTGTTGATGGATCAGCAGGGTTCACGGTTTGATAGTTCACCAGGGTTCACTGTTTGATGTATCACCAGGGTTCACGGTTAGATGGATCACCAGGGTTCAGGGTTTGATGGATCACCAGGGTTCACAGTGTGATAGATCACCAGGGTTCATGGTTTGATAGATTACCAGGGTTCACTGTTTAAGGTATCACCAGTGTTCACGGTTTGATGGATCACCAGGGTTCATGGTGTGATGGATCCCGGGGTTCAGGGTTTGATGGATCACCAGGGTTCACGGTTTGATAGATCACAAGGGTTCATGGTTTGATGGATCACCAGGGTTCAGGGTGTGATGGTTCACCAGGGTTTATGGTTTGATGGATCACCAGGGTTCACCGTTTGATAGATCACCAGGGTTCACGGTTTGATGTATCACCAGGGTTCACGGTTTGATGGATGGATCACCAGGGTTCACGGTTTGATAGTTCACCAGGGTTCACTGTTTGATGTATCACCAGGGTTCACGGTTTGATGGATCACCAGGGTTCACGGTTTGATGGATCACCAGGGTTCACGGTTTGATGTATCACCAGGGTTCAGGGTTTGATGGATCACCAGGGTTCATGGTTTGATGGATCACCAGGGTTCACGGTTTGAATGTATCACCAGGGTTCACTGTTTGATGTATCACCAGGGTTCACGGTTTGATAGTTCACCAGGGTTCAGGGTTTGATGGATCACCAGGGTTCACAGTGTGATAGATCACCAGGGTTCATGGTTTGATAGATTACCAGGGTTCACTGTTTAAGGTATCACCAGTGTTCACGGTTTGATGGATCACCAGGGTTCATGGTGTGATGGATCCCGGGGTTCAGGGTTTGATGGATCACCAGGGTTCACGGTTTGATAGATCACAAGGGTTCATGGTTTGATGGATCACCAGGGTTCAGGGTGTGATGGTTCACCAGGGTTTATGGTTTGATGGATCACCAGGGTTCACCGTTTGATAGATCACCAGGGTTCACGGTTTGATGTATCACCAGGGTTCACGGTTTGATGGATGGATCACCAGGGTTCACGGTTTGATAGTTCACCAGGGTTCACTGTTTGATGTATCACCAGGGTTCACGGTTTGATGAATCACCAGGGTTCACGGTTTGATGTATCACCAGGGTTCATGGTTTGATGGATCACCAGGGTTCACAGTTTGATAGATCACCTGGGGTCACGATTTGATTGACCACCAGGGTTCACGGTTTGATAGATCACCAGGGTTCATGGTTTGATGGATCACCAGGGTTCACGGTTTGATGAATCACCAGGGTTCATGGTTTGATGGATCACCAGGGTTCACGGTTTGATGAATCACCAGGGTTCACGGTTTGATGTATCACCAGGGTTCATGGTTTGATGGATCACCAGGGTTCACGGTTTGATGGATCACCATGGTTCACGGTTTGATAGATCACCAGGGTTCACGGTTTGATGGATCACCAGGGTTCACGGTTTGATTGATCACCAGGGTTCACGGTTTGATTGATCACCAGGGTTTACGGTTTGATGGATCACCAGGGTTCACTGTTTGTTAGATCACCAGGGGTCACGATTTGATGGATGGATCACTAGGGTTCATGGCTTGATGGATCACCAGGGGTCACGATTTGATGGATGGATCACCAGGGTTCATGGTTTGATGGATCACCAGGGCTCACGGTTTGATTGATCACCAGAGTTCACAGTTTGATTGATCACCAGGGTTCACGGTTTGATGGATCACCAGGGTTCACTGTTTGATAGGTCACCATGGGTCACGATTTGATGGATGGATCACTAGTGTTCACTGTTTGATATATCACCAGGGTTCACGGTCTGATGGATCACCAGGGTTCACGGTTTGATGGATCACCAGAGTTCACGGTTTGATGCATCACCAGGGTTCACGGTTTGATGGATGGATCAACAGGGTTCACGGTTGATGGATCACCAGGTTTCATGGTTTGATGTATCACCAGGGTTCACGGTTTGATGAATCACCAGGGTTCACGGTTTGATGGATCACCAGGGTTCACGGTTTGATGTATCACCAGGGTTCACGGTTTGATGGATCACCAGGGTTCACGGTTTGATGGATCACCAGGGTTCAGGGTGTGATGGATCACCTGGGTTCAGGGTGTGATGGATCACCAGGGTTCACGGTTTGGTGTATCACCAGGGTTCACTGTTTGATGGATCAACAGGGTTCACGGTTGCGTTTCTTTTTCGCTGTGATCCGCGGTGAACTTACGTTGAGCAGATTAATGTGAATCTAATGAAATCTGGGAGCCTGATCAGGGCTCAGCACCCAAGAATCACCGCTAACCACCGAGAATCACCGCTAATCACCGAGAATCACCGCTAACCGCCGATAATCACCGCTAACCACCGAAAATCACCGCTAACCACCGAAAATGACCGCTAACCACCAAAAATCACAGCTAACCACCGAAAATCACCGCCAAACTACCGAGAATCGCCGCTAACTGCCGATAATCGCCGCTATCCACCGAGAATCGCCGAGAATCACCGTTAACAACCGAGAATCACCGCTTACCACCGAGAATCACCGCAAACCACCGAGAATCGCCGCAAAATACCGTGAATCACCGCTTACCACCGAGAATCACCGCTAACCACCGATAATCGCCGCTAAATTTGGCACAAAATTAAATCATATTTTTGTGGGGTACGTTCTAAAATATTTTCAGAATTCCATTAAACCGCTTTAGACAGGATCCAGCTTCCACCTCAAAATTCAAGTCGTTAGAACGAGGAGAAATTTGTAGGCGACAAATTGGGACCTTGGTCATCATTGTATTTAGCCTCGAATCTGTTTAATATGCCTAGCAGACATCCTCCCCTTTCTTATGACATCCATACATTTATGTACCAACTTCATTGTGTGGGGAAATTATATGGCGGATAGGTGGTAAGCCATTATTTATTCCAGTATACTTATGTTGACAAACGGAAAGGCCGTAAGGTCCATCGGCCAGTGAACCATTCTGACTTGTTATTGTCATTTCGGAGGGCCATGTGTAATTTTCGTTGACCCGGACAGATGAGTCACCTTGTCAGACAATCACTTACCTATATTGGTTAACCTATAACACATATGTCTATTGTCATACCAAACGTGATGTGTGCACCACTGGTATGTTTCTGGAATTGGAATACCTACTTGACCTGAACAAATCAATGTCAATGTATAATTGAAAGACACAAAACAGGAACATGTCAATATTTACCAGGTCCATCCATGAGATGAATATCAATAGAGAGATTCAACTTGTATGAAATGGCGTGTAACGTGTAGGCATTATACCTACATTTTAGGAATATGTCCAATCATAAACATGGTGTATATTGTATAAAAGAGGGCTCAGGGTTAGTTATAATAGAATATACTATGGTGATTGATCCTTCGATTTTAAACCCGCTATAACCCAGCCGATTGCCACAAGCTCTTTTGACTTCAACTGCTACATAGTTGTGGCTTTTGAAGCGACATTTATTAATATACTGCCAATGTCTTGTTAAAATGTTATGTAACGAGATGTTCCCTAATTGCAGGCATTTGTTTGAGTTGTCTCGTTTTAATTGTCGCTATCTCATGCTGTCACTTACCTTACAAACTACACGTCAGAAGTTACAAGCGGAATATCTACCTAATGGAAATGTGTCAAAAATGATATAAAAGAGGACTGCATGATTGTTACACATTTAAACGATATAATTTCGTATTTTTCCAGACACCTCGGTTAGAACAAATACAATTCTCTTTAAGACTGTCTGTCCATCGATTAAAAAAACTGATACAAACGATTCGAAGTCAGATAGATCAATGCATTTTATAATATCCACCTTAACCCTTTACCCAACAAACCGGCCAAAACCGGCCAAATAAAGCTTCAACAGCCTAAAATATCTTCGGTCTGTCTCAATAGAACCATACACATATGGATATAATTGGAACCGGCTCCTTGACCACATTGTGATAGTTACAGTTATGCCCTGTGCCAATGCATTCTCTTATATATGCGAGTCGACCATAGGTCGCCTCGCATATATAAGAGAATGCATTGGCCTAAACAAAATCTTTTTTTAACACTTTTTACCATTTTTTCTTACATTCTTTAACAATTTTATAATTGTTAATGTGTTAAGCCAATGCATTCTCTTATATATGCGAGGCGACCTATGGTCGACTCGCATATATAAGAGAATGCATTGGCACAGGGCCCTTCTGTTGGGTAAAGGGTTAAGCAATTTATCCACGAAACCGGTTTGGCACTCCCATTCTGTATGAATCATTAGCAGAAAGAATATCTTATCCACGACAATTATCCAAGTATCTCTGCGACGCTTTCGGCAAAGATACGAATTATCTATATAGTTATAGAAGCTATCGTTTATATTAGTGGTTAAAACATATATGCAAAGAATTCAGTGAAAATTATTGATTTATATTGAACAGGGGCCTGTTTCATGAAGGCAACTTATGACATAGTTGGGACTTAAGACGGTCATAAGTTCAAACTTCAGTCATAAGTGCGTTTCACGAACAAGGTCTTAACTTAAGATGGTCTTAACTTTGGTCTTAACTTTACGACTGCTGTGAGGTGTCATAAGATAATCTTAAAGTTAAGACCTACGTTGTGATCCGCAGTTGGTCCGAAATGTGGATGGGATCTAGTGCATGTATATATTATTATAAACACATTTAACTGAATAACATCTTGCTATAGCACGGAGGGGTGTTTCAGAAATGGTAGTGATTAATAACCAACTGGTAAGCTATAGCAGTGACGTGGCCAGTGTTTGCAAGATTGGCGGGGTGTCCGCTACTAACTGTAAACCGCCAAGACCGGACTATATATACATTTCTAATTGCTTTAACAAAAAGAATATATTCCCATAGAGTTGGACATCATTTGCGATTCAAATCACCCAATCGCACTGTAGACAATAACCATGTTGAGACAATTAGTCCGAACATTTTCACATCGAGGATAATAGTGAATGATTTATACTCAGTTTTTTTTATAAATGCTTATGTCAGCTATTATTATTATTATTATTATTATTATTATTTACTTGCCTTTCTATATTATTATGTTATATAGATATAACCGCATGAGTGTCTGGATTTTGACGAATTATCGCACGAGATTTGTTGGCGGAGCGATACCTCGAGTGCGGGACGCAGTCCCGCACGAGAGGTATCGCGTTCCGCCAACAAATCGAGTGCGATAATTCGTCAAAATCCAGACACTCATGTGGTTCTATTTTTATTACATATCTCCGTATCATAGTAAGTTGACTCACAGTCGTACATCTCCGGTACAGAACATGTGAATTTAATTGAGTTTTAACACTGAATGAAATAGTTCCGTCGACAGATTCCACTAGTGCGATTCTGAGAATTACCACACGGCTGGAAACTCGTGTGATCATGCGAATTACGTTGACAGATATGTAATAAAATTTGATTGTAAAATATATTGTATATGTACACCATATATATATATCGGCAAAGTCAAAAAGCGCGCGAACTTAAAATACTACTTAAGTAGGACTTAATCTTGTTTTGTGAAACGCGTTCTTGAAACGGAAAAGTTACATCATAAGATCCACCTTAGATATTAGATTAAGTCCATCTTAAGATAATCTTATGACCTTGCTTCATGAATCAGGCCCCAGATTTCTTGATTGTTCTAAAGTGTGATAGAGAGGGAACTAATTTTGGCGCTCATTCTACCTTCAGTTTCTAAAGTGCATGGTTGACCCACCCTCCCAATCAAAGTAGACATCCGACTATATTGGCTATTAAAGATATTGATCAATAATATATCAAAATAGATATCGCAACACTTTGTTCAATCGTACGGTACATGCCTGGTATTACACACTTTGTTTAATCGTACGGTACATGCCTGGTATTACACACTTTGTTTAATCGTACGGTACATGCCTGGTATTACACACTTTGTTTAATCCTACGGTACATGCCTGGTATTACACACTTTGTTTAATCGTACGGCACATGCCTGGTATTACACACTTTGTTTAATCCCACTGTACATGCCTGGTATTACATTAGGATACAACACTTTGTTTAATCGTACGGCACATGCCTGGTATTACACACTTTGTTTAATCGTACGGTACATGCCTGGTATTACATACTTTGTTTAATCGTACGGTACATGCCTGGTATTACATACTTTGTTTAATCGTACGGTACATGCCTGGTATTACATTAATCGTACGGTACATGCCTGGTATTACATACTTTGTTTAATCCTACGGTACATGCCTGGTATTACATTAATCCTACGGTACATGCCTGGTATTACATACTTTGTTTAATCGTACGGTACATGCCTGGTAACACTTTGTTTAATCCCACGGTACATGCCTGGTATTACACACTTTGTTTAATCGTACGGTACATGCCTGGTATTACACACTTTGTTTAATCGTACGGTACATGCCTGGTATTACACACTTTGTTTAATCCTACGGTACATGCCTGGTATTACATTAGGATACTATGGGTGGCGGGATGGGGTGGTGGTTTAATCGTACGATACATGCCTGGTATTACATTAGGATACTATGGGTGGCGGGATGGGGTGGTGGTTTAATCGTACGGTACATGCCTGGTATTACATTAGGATATTATGATAAAAATAGTATATTATATGATGTGCAAATTGTCTGATCCTAATACAGTCAACCTGTTTTATGGTGCCCACATCATACTGAGCAATGGGGATGCCACAGTGTCCTGTGTCCACTTACAATGTACCCTGCCTAACAATGTACCCTGCCTAACAATGTACCCTGCCTAAGTAACAATGTACCCTGCCTAACAATGTACCCTGCCTAACAATGTACCCTGCCTAACAATGTACCCTGCCTAACAATGTACCCTGCCTAACAATGTACCCTGCTTAACAATGTTCCCCGCCTTGTACCCTGCTTTACTCACCGGGCGATTGTATTATACTAATGATGAACAGATAGTCATATCAGTTTTTGCCATTCCAAAAATTAAAATAGATAAAATATAATAAATAAAATTTTAATTATAATATATACATTATTCATACAAAGGTTAAGTTGTAGTCTTATTGTATGCCAATATAGTCCCGTAGTTTTTCGAAGTGGTTTGTATGCGTCCCTTTAAGTTTGGACATTATACTAATTGTGTTGAGGAATTTCAACGTATAAGGTGACTATTAGAGGTACCTTTGTTATATGACATGTACTCCACATGCAAATCGCGGACCGACGCTCTTCATTTGTATTTATTAGACATATCTAGTTATCATGCGGATACCAGACACAAGCAAACGAGCGGCCAGACAGACCTATGACATAACACTTCCCGATTGTTAAACTGGGCGTTGAAACCGTTGTTATTCTATAAATCAGTTATGTTTGTTCGATTGAAACGAGTTAAAACATATCAGCGATTATCGGAACAAATACAATAATCTTTGTCACACGATTTGACATAACTATGTGTCATCTTTATCTTTCGAGAATAATTATATTAACCCTTTACCCAACAAACCGGCCAAAACCGGCCAAATAAAGCTTCAACAGCCTAAAATATCTTCGGTCTGTCTCAATAGAACCATACAAATATGGATATCATTGGAACCGGCTCCTTGACCACATTGTGATAGTTACAGTTATGCCCTGTGCCAATGCATTCTCTTATATATGCGAGTCGACCATAGGTCGCCTCGCATATATAAGAGAATGCATTGGCCTAAAAAAATTCTTTTTTTAACACTTTTTACCATTTTTTCTTACATTCTTTAACAATTTTATAATTTTTAATGTGTTAAGCCAATGCATTCTCTTATAGATGTGAGGCGACCTATGGTCGACTCGCATATATAAGAGAATGCATTGGCACAGGGCCCTTCTGTTGGGTAAAGGGTTAAACAGATCTATAGAACCACCATCACCATTGTCCAAGAGTCGATAGCCAACGAACAATTATCATACTTCAAAACAAAGATAGTGAACTAACGGCAGATGAAAACGAAAGCTCGCGCGGAACTATTGACCAGGAGCCTGTTAAATTATATAACGTCACTCTCTCGCCCGGACCAATCCATTCACCGCGAGATGCCTCTATTGAACTGCGCCAGCGTACGGCTTCGGTGTTGAATCGAACGCTCTCTCGTGGTGTTCTGTAGTCGCAAAAGTGTTGTCCAGTGCAAATTACTCGCTTTTGAACTTTTTGATAGAAATTCCACAGGAGAATAGATACTCTGTTCGTGTTATTTACTGCCGAGATAAGTCTTCTTCAGACGGGAATCCCGACAAGTTGTTATCTCGATTGGTGGAGAATAGTCACGTGGCTGGAAAACTCGGGATATTTCATTCGCTGTCGTCTGATTTGATCGCGTGTCGCGTGTCGCGTGAAGATTCGCCCGTCACGTCGGAATTGATTGTTCATTTCACGCTTTTAATTCTGGAAAAAAATTAAAAGGGAATTATAATTCGGACTCTTCTTGGCTGCACGTAATTCCCAACAAGTCGCGCTCTTCTGTGATTATTGTGGGGATCATGCATTCCAGTAATTTTACGAATTGGTCTGCCCACCTGATGGGCTGATTGCTGTTGCTCAGACATTTAGATTATTTTCTGTATGGAAGGTGAATTGAAAACTAGATGAACTTATAAGTTATTGGTGAAGTAATTATTGGCCGATTGAACACAGCGAACCGGCAGTATTCTGATGACTACACAGATGTTGATGGTCACGTATTGAGAACATACAAGGGAGAACTCCGTGTAGATGGTTTTCAGATTGTATGTAGTTTGATATTTGCAGAACTAATCACTACTGTAATATACCATTGCTGTGCGGATATACGTGTATTGCATTTTCTTTGATTTTGAGCTGTTCAGTTGGAACTCAGTATCGAGTTAAACTATACTGAAACGGAAACAATATTTGAAAGCGAAGTGGTAGAACCAAGTGTCCAGCGTCACATGGAAGTGTTATATTTTACGGTCTAATCTGTTTCGTTCATTACCCTTATCGTGTGACTACAAAATATTTGTTTCGTATCGTGACGTTTAGCCATTTCTCATATTATAGTTCCTTTATTCCAAAATATCGGACATCAAGATTTAATACAGAACTCTGTGGTTGAAGGATCGCAGCTGGACCACTTGTTATTTATATATTCCTGTGACTGTCAGTTGAGAATCTACGACTGTGGTTGAAGGATCGCGGCTGGATCACTCGTTATTTATATATTCCTGTGACCTGCAGTTGAGAATCTACGACTGTGGTTGAATGATCGCGGCTGGACCACTCGTTATTTATATATTCCTGTGACTGTCAGTTGAGAATCTACGACTGTGGTTGAATGATCGCGGCTGGACCACTCGTTATTTATATATTCCTGTGACCTGCAGTTGAGACAAAACGGATAGGCAGCTGTTTCTTGGATACATTCCGTGCCGACATATCATTCAGATTGTATGTATACTCAGGTATAACATTGTGTTTGAGCACTGAGCGTTTTTCGGTTGGATCATCAGACATATCACTCTGATATAACATAGTGTTTGAGCACTGAGCGGATTATATGTATACTGTGGTATAACATTGTGTTTGAGCACTGAGCGGATTGTATGTATACTGTGGTATAACATTGTGTTTGAGCACTGATCGGATTGGCGTTTTTAGGTTGGATCATCAGAAATAGTTGTTTTTCTAACATGCTGAACATATCCAGTCTTGGTTATTATGATAGTTACTACACGGAACAGGAACTTCTTGGTCGGAACTTGACGGAGAAGCAGATAGATCACGTCTACTCGCTCTCTCCACAAGGGCATCGATGTCTAGTGGAAGAGTATGCCAAACCCAAACCACCAGGTTAGTTCTTAATCACATGGTCTTATCCGCAGGTGTGTATATTACCCAATCACTCCCCTTGCTTCCTAAAATAAAACGCTGATCGGGCACGTATGGCATTTTTTCCCTTTCGATCATTTTTTGTACCCACCCACCCCCACCGCCAAATTTTTTTCCGTTTTCGGCAGTTTTTTCCGACCATTTTTTGACACCCACCCCCCCTTTTAACACTAAAACAGAGATTTGCGGGGGGAAATTCACTGTAAACAGCTGTATATGAATTTCTGTGCATACTATTTATCATGGATGTTAACATGGACATGTAAATAGGAATGAGTAATTTTGAGGTCATTCGGCCAAAAAAACATGGCTGCCAGCGGCCATCTTGGATTTCAAAATTTGCAACAAAATACAACACGATAACTGACTGCAGTCAGTTTACCAGTTAGAATTACATTATTTCTCTCATTCAAACTGATTCAAAGTGGTTTTGAAGCCCAACTCATTGCCAAAACACTAAAAACAAGCAGGATGTTTTTTTTTTAGTTGCGGAAAAAATTGCTTGTTGGTGGCTTTGACCACCCACCAACCCCGGCATACGTGCCGGAAGAAATTTTTTCACCCCCCCCCCCCCCCCCCCGGCTCTGGGACTAATTCCGAATTTAGGGACACTCCTGAGGTAATGCTGCGACATATACATGTACATGTGATGCTATGTTTAGGAGATACAATAAGGCTCAATGTTGAGTGCACAGTTTATTATGGCAGAAATGATACAAGCTCATCGTGTTACACAGTATTCATTAGTTTACATTACATTCAGCTCCATCAACACACAACTGGCATTCAACTCACATCATCGCTCGCTTTCAGAACATCAAACATTTTTCTGACATAAATTACAGACACCAACAAATAAGTGTCTATCGCACAATACAATCAGCTATGAAAATTATGAAATACATATCAATTGAATTAATATTCACTGCTATCACTTATTGTGAACTTACCATAGGGGCATAAGCTCAAACTTTGCATATCTTAAATATTCAAGTCAATAAATGAGTAAGTTTCCAGTTAGCTGTTCACATCTTATGAGTGTTGAAGTATGCCACCACAAAGGGGGAAATACAAAGCGATATATAAATCCAAAAGGGAGGGAGTGCGGGTAAAATATAATCGAACGTCCAACTGTCAAAATTATTTTCAAATGACGTGAAGGAGAAGGATGTTCCGGTTTGTGAGATATATGTAACTTCCGGATCAATTCAACGCGGGAATCCGGAAAGCTGCGGGGAGTAATTAATTAGTATGCTTATAATATCCCCAGCTGAACTGCATCGGTAGAGAGAGTAGTTGGGCGTGTAGCAATCTTCTCCTTCACCCCACGATTTGTTGTTTTGATGTTATCTTGAACATTACAAATCATCATGTCTGACTGCGGCAAAGTTTGATGGGGCAGTGCCCGTGATGTGCTACTCATGGTTGAGAACAGTTACTAGTAATAAACTTAATACTATTCAAAGTTGTTTGTTCTTTATAAAGTATATGTGCATGCTCTCAATAGGTTTATCAGCATACTTTGATCTCGTATGCATGAAAGGGTAGCTACTCTGCCAGAGTAACTCTGGCCTATTTGCACCAATGAAATATGCATGATGGTTTAGAAGTGTTCCCGTTTGTCGCCTCCGTATATATAGGATTGGATGAGAGGACTGTCATGGCGATAAAGTTATTTGACAATACCTTTGATATAGAGTAGACTGCCATGTGTGTAACATTATTTGTCACTACCCTGTATATCGAATAGAATCCACGGTGTCACATTCACAGAACCGTGTTGATGACTAACAGGAATTATGTAACGCGCCATATGATAAGTTTATTAGGCAAAACATCCTTATAAGGACATAATATATAGTTGTACATTGTACAATATAATAAATGATATAATAATAGATGGTAATATATAACCTTAGTAAAGCTGAATGTGCATAGGGTCGTATCGTCTTCATTTATTCATTGGTTATGAGGCGATGCTCATCGCGTGCGGAAAATAATTTTCGGATTATATGATATATTGAAGTGCATGAATTTGAAATATTGTTGGATAGGATTTTGACAAGCTGTTCAGTTTGTGTCATGTTTTCAAAGTCTAGGAACTGTGTCTTCGTAAGAGTTAATATGATCGTACGTGACACGTAATGGAGCAACCACCAAGTTGATCATTAAGTTCAACGTTACAATAATTATATGATGTACCATACAGGGTACTGCATGTGTTACACCACTCGGAGAAATGTCTGTGTCGTCACACAAATACCATGCTAGAACTTGGATTAATATATTCGTAATCGTATATAGTCACCGATAGCCGGGTTACTACCGTAGTAACGGACATTGCCCATCTAGTGAACTATTCAAACCCAGCATTGAAATCATGGTTATGATCAGTCCAAACATATGAGTAAAGTTCGAACATAAGATAATAATAGCTGAGAACCTGGTGCGAATTTAACTGTGGTGGGGCCTCAAGCATATCTACCCCTGCACGTCAGAAAAGAAAAGTAGCTTGAGGATGGAAGTGAACCATCATCCCACAGTGAAATCAACCAGGCCTGTTGGGTTTGAATAGTTCACTAGATAGGCAATGTCAGGTACTACGGTAGTAACCCGGCTATTGGTGACTATATACGATTACGAATATATCAATTCAAGTTCTAACATGGTATTTTAGTGTGATGACACAGACATTTCTCCGAGTGGTGTAGCACATGTAGTACCCTGTATGTATATACAATGTATACATATATATATATCACAGCAGAAGTTTCCTTAGAATTAATGGATGGAAATGGAATGCCTCTAATATTTGTATTATTTGAGTCGGACATAGATTACCTTAGCTGCAGGCAATCAATGCAATACGTGTAAACTATGTAGAAAAAGAAATTGAATGAAGTGTAGTGAATATGATGCGTCACTTTAATATTTGAGTCGGACATAGCTTACCTTACCTGAAGGCAATCAATGCAATAAGTGATGTAGAAACAGAAATTATTGAATGAAGTGTAATGAATATGAAGCGTCATTTTAATGCAATATCGATTGGGAGGAAGAGAAATGTCACTTTAATAGTTAACAATCATATACATATATAATTATAGATTATCCCCATTGAAGACGATCAATGCAATGACCAGTGTAGAAATGGAAAAAAAATGTTGCCTGAATGAATCGATGTGTGAACATAAAGTCTCACTTTAATGAAATGTTGAGATGATGGAATCAACGATGAATTTGCAATTTCTGTAATGATGAAATTGGTTCACATACCGGTATACATGTATATGCAGCTGAAAATGTGAATTGACTGAAATGTAATTATGAAAGTGTCAATGACACTGTAGCTCAATGAGGAAAGGGAGTAATTTCATGTGTTACAGTTAATGGAGCGATTAGGAATGTGGAAAGTTGAAAGGCCTAGTTATGCAAAGATTAAAATCCAAGATGGCCGCGACAGCCATCGTTTTTTTGCCAAATGGCACAAAAAAGACTCCTTCCTATTTACATGTCATTGTTAACATCCTTCACAAATTTCATGATGATCCGACAAAAGATACGACCTGTAGCCCGTGTCAAAGGATTTAGTCGTGTAAAGAGTAAAATACAAGATGGCTGCTGGCGACCAGGTTTCTTGGTTGAATTCAAAATGAACCTTTTCCTATCTACATGTAATTGTTAACATCCATTACAAATCTCATGATGATTGGACCAAAGATTCGACTTGTAGCCCTTGACAAAGAATTTAGTCATGCAAAGAGTATAATCCAAGATGGCTGCTGGCGGCCATGTTTTTGGCCGAACAACCCCAAAATGACTCATTTCCCATCTATATGTCAATTTTAAAAACCATGACAAATTTAATAATGATCCGACAAAAGATACGACCTGTGGCCCGTGCTAATGGATTGAATTTTGAAATCCAAGATGACCGCTGCCGGCCATGTTTTCTGGCCAAATGACCCCAAAATGACTCACTCCCATCCACATGTCAACATCAACATTCATGACAAATTTCATAATGATCTGACCAAAGTAAGGACCTGTAGCCCGTGCCAAAGGATTTAGTCATGCAAAGAGTAAAATCCAAGATGGCTGCTGGTGGCCATGTTTTTTGGTCAAACTACCCCAAAATGACTCGTTCACATCTACATGTCAATGTCATCTACATGTCAATAGCGATGACAAATATCATAATGATATGACCAAATGTACAACCTACAATGTGGAGCCTGTGCTGAAGGATTTAGTCAAGCAAAGAGTAAAATCCAAGATGTATTTTGGCCGAATGACCACAAAACAGCTCGTTCCCATCTACATGTCATTGTTAACACCAATGACAAATTTCATGAAGATCCGACTAAAGCTACGACCTGTAGCCCGCGCCAGAGGATTTAGTCATGCAAAGAGTAAAATCCAAGATGGCTGCTGGCGGCCATGTTTTCTTGGCCGAACGACCCCAAAATGGCTCGTTCCCATCTGCCTGTCATTATTAACATCCATGACAAATTTCATGATAATCAGACGAACAGTATGACCTGTAGACCACGCGAATCGATTTAATTTTGAAATCCAAGATGGCCGCCAGCGGCCATATTTTTTGGCCGAATGACCCCAAAAGGATTCTTTCCAATCTACATGTCATTGTTAACATCCATGACAAATTTCATGAAGATCCTACCAAAGCTACGACCTGTAGCCCGCGCCAAAGGATTTAGTCATGCAAAGAGTAAAATCAAAGATGGCTGCTGGCAGCCATGTTTTTTGGTGGAACAACCACAAAATGACTCGTTAACATCCATGATAAATTTCATGATGATCAGACAAACAGTAAGACATGTAGACCGCGCCAATTGATTTAATTTTGAAATCCAAGATGGCTGTCAGCCGCCATGTTTTTTGGCCAATGACCCAAAATGACCTGTTCCCATCTACATGTCAATGTCAACATTCATGACAAATTTGATAAAGATCAGACCAAAGGTACGACCTGTAGCCCGCGCCAAAGGAAATTGTTGACGGACACACACACGCACACATGGACGTCGTTGAGCTAATAATGAATATGTGATGTGTCGCTTTTAATGAATTGGCAATGACAGCAGTATGGAAACGGTCACTGCGGTGGAGTTACAATACATGCCGTTAGGTTATGATACACGGTCTACAGCCCTACAGGTATTAGCGGGTTGTCACACCAGACGTTGAAGAAAATTATGATATATGTCCATGAGGATCTTTTTAAAGATTGGGTAAGTGTTGGCGCTGGGTATAGCTGTTAAAACATCCGTTAAAACCGCCATAATGATAAACAGAATTAATATTATAAACAAACCTTGTTCTTATACCAATCATAAATACATGTATCACATTAATTTCAGCATGTTGTTATGTTAGTACTTTGTGTTACATTGTATGTAAGCAAATGTCATCTTATGTAAACAAACAGTACATCTACATGTATGTAAAGAGTATGCGATAAGCAAAACACTCAACACCGAGTAGACCCCCACTGCATATACATGTATATGAAATTTTGTTAGAAATACCACCGTTATTTCACGCCTTTAGATTAGGCTAATTTGGGGACATTTTGGGGGACAGAGGGTGATAGGTTTGAGTGGGGGGGGTACCCCCTTGTGACTATTGGGGGTACTTTTTAAAGTAAACCTAAAATGGGGGCTGTCTGGTTGTTCTGAAGCATATGAAAGGTGAAAGAAATGAACCAATGGCCCCCATATCATTTCCTGGCAACTTGGGCTTATATCAGCATTCAGCAAGTTATGTTACATGTACATGTACCCTTATATTTTCAAGTTTTGTAGGTCACAATTTATTGAATATTGGGAATATTGGATCATTTGACATCAACAAAGCCATTTTATAGATGTACGGTGCTTGAAAGTTCACCAAGCAGTTCACCAACACACTGATCATGGGTATTTCCAATTAAAATTTAATTTAATCCAAGTTAAATCGCATAATCAAAGTAATTAATGGCTGAACATCACCAACTTCAACTGTGGAATCTGACCCAATGCCTCCCATACAGAGAGGCCTAAGCTGAATGAGGTTCCCATAGGGTGAATTTGGTGATACTAGCCCTCTGGGGACCTCATTCCGCAAATGTCAGCCACACTAAATTCATGCTTGGGGACCGCCCACCTCTAGTTCTATTGAGAATCATATATTAACCCTTCATTTACTAAATGCTTATTGATAAGTACATGTAGATGTTATGGGAAGTGTTCAGATAAAGTCGTTTGTTGAGCTTTTCTGAACATTTCCAACCAATTAATAGATATCCTTCTACACATGTACATGTATGTATTATCTGTTAGTCTGTTGTCATCTGCTTGCATTTCCTGAACACCCCTCAGAATGAATAATAGATCATTCAAATAAATTCTTTTTTACTTGGTGGGAGAATCCATTTAGTAAAGAAAGGGTTATATCAAATTTTCGCTACGATAAGGCAGCAATGATTCATAGCCCCTACAATTCAGTGGAATCATGAACTTATTTACAACATACCGCATTACCGGTATAGCCATCTAATAAGCTAAATCTCCGATTTTGGTGTTGAATGGGTCACCATGAATCACTCTCAACCTAATCAATCAACACGGTGTTTTGCTTATCGCTCACTATTTACATGCTGTATATATACAAACGCTCCGCTCACACAAAGTGTTTTGCGGAAAATAACGCATTCTTAATATGATCATTATTCTACATGTATACTATTAGGATATTATTGAGGAAACTTTCATAATTTGGTAACTGTTATTTCTAAATTATTACTTTAAGTACATACATGTATACCGGCAGACTTTCATTTTTAGAAAATGTAGGCGCGCAGAGTCCCGCTCGCTGGGTTTTGGCCAGGCGCGCGGTTTCTATCAAGATAAAATAAACAGCGGAAATACATTCATAAATGCCGCGTAAATTGAATTTGTTTACTCACGATCGATGTCCAGTGAATCTCTTTGATGGTTTAACACTGCTTAATCCACTATCCATAAGCACAAGTGAATGTTACACACTATGTTTTATATTCTACATGCTCCTATATTAAATGTAATTCATAATAATTAATAAGGAATCAATTTAATACTCAGATTCCAAGCTGACAGAATAAATATCAACATCTCCCGACCACGTGGTCTCGATTTGATTTTCGAAGAATTTATGTGACGTCATAAGCCATACCGGTACATAGAAATGTATTTTTAGCTTCGAATCATTCAGTCTCAGACAGATAGTGCATTTGACACGTCACACCGTGTGACCTCGTCTGGGTAGACACTGATAATAGCGTTATCAGGTTCGCTCTCTGTATTTGGCCTAGGTGCGCAATCGATCGCTCGCTGGTTTTCAGTTTTAGCCGTGCGATGGTGCGCAAGAGCGATCGCGTGCCTCAAAAATGAAAGTCTGTACCGGTACACTTAGCTGATGTGCCTGACTTCATCTTTAGGGAACAACGTTGCCAACCGGTATACATGTACAATGTATGAGTATATATCGAGGTCGCAGTCAAGGACACAGTCGCATATGAAATTGGACCCACCCATATAGTTCCCGGGATCAAAGTAGGCCTTTGGTACATTAATACCAAATTTTAGTCCGATCAGTCGTGCAGTTTTCAAGTCTATAACACACAGAGACAGAAGTTCTATATACCTACATGTATATGAGCGAGGTCATGGTCAAGGACATGGTCACTCATGAAATTGGACCCGCCCATTTCCGGGATCAAAGTAGACATACAATATGTACATGTACTTACTCCGCTGGACAAAACAAGTATCGATTGGCACCGCAGTGTATTTGCTGTTCGGCTGCGGTGTCAGAGTTTGTAACTGCAGTTGAGCACCGCAGCCGAACGGCAAGTACATGTACATTGCGGCCAAACGGCAAGTTCACTGCGGCCGAAAGGCAACTACCCTCACGGTCGAATGGCATGTACACCGTGGTTAGATTTCTGGTTTGTATTGTCTTTTTTCAGTTTGATGAAAGTACACCGTGGCAAATACACCATGCCGAATGGCAATTACATCACGACCCAACTGTTAGCCGGTGGCGCCGCGGTGTAGTTGCATTTCAGCTGCAGTGGCAATGCTAACCGCACCGCAGTTAAGTGGTCCCACACACAGACAGAATTTCCGAAAAACAACCGATGAACAAATGACCGATGATGAAAAACAACTAACGAAAAAACACACCGGCTGACGAATGGTGGCAAATGACAGATAAATGGCGAGGATGACGATGGCAAATGGCAACAAACAACAACGAAGAAAAATACCGACTGATGACAAAAAATGACTGATGACGAAAAACAAATGGCCAACGACTAACACGATGTCGAACAATCGATGACGAAAAATTACTGATGACGAAAAACAAACAGCCAAAGATGAACACGATGTCGAATGGTCGATGACGAAAAATGTCTTGATGACAAACACATCGACCCAGGCCTGCAGGTTTCAAAATTATGTGTAACCTACAGTACATGTATTTTTTTTTCGCCTGGTTTGTGCTTAGATAATCCAAGTCCAAATCTACGGGATATAATGTACCCTGCTGGACAAAACAAGTTTCCAGTTGACCACGGTGCAGTTAGCATTGCCACTGCGGCCGAAATGCACTACATTGTACACCGCGGCTCCACTGGCTAACTACATTTGTACTTGCCACAAAAACCACGACTGATCACAAATGAACAAAGGATGAAAACAAACGACCAACAGCAACAATAAACACGACGACAAACTACCAAGGACGAAAAACGACAGACGACAACCAAACACGAATGACGACAAACACACTGACTGTGACACTGATGACCAACGAATGACCACGACAAATTGTCAAATGATAAAAAATGATTAAATGAAATAATAATCAAAATTTAATTTTTAATTTAAAGCAAACAGACCTACCTTTAAAAAAAATCTTGGATTTGGAGAAAAATGCCTCCAGGAGCACGCATTGTGCTGTTGTCTGGTTGTGTTCACGACTCCACAAGAATCCTCATCAGATATCAATTCCTTGAACTTAAGTTGAAGTTGAAGATGGTAACTAGGAAACATACTACAATTTTAGTATCACAATTTACACATAACACAGAATTCGTTCTTTCATTTTTGTTATCTTTCTTTGAACTTCGAACTTTTTGGTTGATTGAATGATTCTGGAATCTTGATCATTGTTGTATGTAACAGTTTACAGTGAAGCCTAACGGCGAGTAACGCAGTAACTGTCGATTGTCACGAAATCAAGAGATTAATTAATCTACGTACACTCGTACATTTGTGAAAATTGTTTGCCATGAAGCGAAGGTGAAGGCCTTATCGGTCTATGGGATATACGGAAGTAATTTCCGATCAAGTAACTGCCGTAAGCCGGATGACACTGACAGGACGGTCGCTTGACGGGGGGCAATTGATTATTATGCTAATGATATACCAATGATTTTTATCAGATGAAAAGGCTGTAATTAATCCTCAGAAAGAACTGAATAGGCTAAACTTGAAAGTCGGGTACATTCTAGAATCTGGGAATGAATTTGATCAGTTGTTGTTGTTGTCTGCATATTCCTCCGTTATATCGGAGCACCCTGTAGTTTCTGCTGGATTCTGCGCAGTCACCACCCGGAAGTCACGTGTTAAATTCACAAATAAACGTACCCGGTAATTTCTCTCATGGTATATAGAAATATATAAAAATTATATAAAAATTATATATAAAAATTATATAAAAATTATATGACGTCATAATTCACATGCATTTAGGTATAAACACCCACTGGGGTGGTTGCTATTAGTTCAAGCCTCGGTGTGCGGTAAGCGCTACATTCCAAAAGAAAGTGTTGTTCATCTTCAATAGCATCATCTGAACAAAATATACATAGTCTTTGTGCCAATGCCGTCGGTGGTTGGGTGTGGCGTTGTGACTGTGTTGCATGTTAGGTAATACTCAGCATCCAGGTTAGACCTAGTCTCCTAGGCCCATAACAGCTTGGGATATCGTTTGGGATGATGCTGTTTTGGACCGAGTCCCGCCCCGTTGCTCTTCTATAACTGACGTTCATCAAAAGACATACTACGTGTAAAGGTGGAGCCCGGGCATTCATGTAAACCCCTGAACGTGATTGATCACCTGACATGTCCGCGATTAATCTGTCTATATCATCTACCGTGACAGCAAATTGTTTAGTAATGATACAATGTTCTTATATATTGTTTACATGCATTTTCCGACAGCGCGACAAATCGAAATTCTCATGAAAACTGGGCTTACTGTTTACTTATATATCTCGTTGCTTTGACATTTAACGGACAACTGATATATGCATGTTTGATATCATCATGCTTGGGAAATGCTTCCCTCTATGTTCATATCATACGCAAAGTTTCCATTTGACCTAATCCAATTCCATGCAATAAATATATCTCGATTCTGGGCGTAAAGTCCGTTATAGAAGAGCAATGGGGCGGGAATCGGTTCAAAAACAGTATCATTCCAACCGATATCCCAAGCTGTTGTGGACCTAGAATACGTGGTCTACATCCAGGTTAGTGGCAACTAAATAAATATAATTACGCACGCGTCCCTTTCGTTTTAACACGGTATCTCGAATACGAGATAAAATATTCTAGCACACGATTGGCGTATAATAATTCAAATAGATTCACAAATGCAAGAACTATATACCCATGTAATGTTAACATGTGGGGTTTCCCTCGCCTGAAATGCGTTCGTGTCCAAACAATGGTCGGAGATTGTGGTCAGCCTTTCGTCAGCCTTTCAACGTGGGATAGTGTGGACAATGTATATTGACAAGTTGAAAAACAAAGTGGCTAGGAAAGTGCTCCTATACATAGCAAAAGATTATGGAAGGGTTGATCTTCACGATCTGATACATCGTGCACTCGTCAATTTAGCGTGGGCGTGGACAAACTTTGACACCGATGGTGCCTTTGGAAATCATTAGTTCATTCTAACCTCCAGTTACAATTAAAATGGTGGTTGTATATTTTTGGTTTTGTTAAAACCGTTCAACACAACATAATCAAACTATTTGTTATTAGAAGCTTGGGTGTTTGACACGGTGCACATTTTACTTGAATATGGTGTGTATTCGTCGATCCGGCTTTGATTGATTATACTGGCTTTTGAAAAAAAACGTGATAGCGACAGGGGGGGGGGTGAAAAAAATTCTTCCGGCACGTATGCCGGGTTGGTTGGTTGTTCAAAGCCACCAACAAGCAATTTTTTCCGCAACTAAAAAATAAAAATTCCTGCTTGTTTTGTTAGTGTTTTGGCAATGAGTTGGGCTTCAAAACCACGTTGAATGAGAGAAATAATGTAATTCTAACTGGTAAACTGACTGCAGGCAGTTATCGTGTTGTATTTTGTTGCAAATTTTGAAATCCAAAATGGCCGCTGGCAGCCATGTTTTTTTGGCCGAATGACCTCAAAATGACTCATTCCTATTTACATGTCCATGTTAACATCCATGATAAATAGTATGCACAGAAATTCATATACAGCTGTTTACAGTGAATTTCCCCCGCAAATCTCTGTTTTAGTGTTAAAAGGGGGGTGGGTGTCAAAAAATGGTCGGAAAAAACTGCCGAAAACGGAAAATAATTTGGCGGTGGGGGTGGGTTGGTACAAAAATGTCTGTCAGATAGTGTATACATGTCAATGGTTTAATATTCCGAGCTACGCAATACTTCATTCAAAAAAGCGGACGTTTCAAACAATACACTAACAATTCAACGGCATAGCAACGATAACCCATGGAGTTTTCATATTTAGTTTTCATAGTTTCCATATTTAGTTTCCACATTTATTTTCAAAACAATTCATTTTCAAAATAATTTTTTCCACAAGTTAGTCTAAAAATGTTCATAACAGTGGTACCGACTTTTCTTTCACATACAAGCTCTTTATTTCTATCGCTTCACCTATCTCTGTCTCGTATTCCTTGTGAATACACCCCTCTCATTATTATCCACATAAGCTTATTTATCATTTCATCACTTATTGTAAACTCGTCTGTACATCATAATATTAATATACCATCACTTCTTAAACCTATTGTTTCTCTAACTCGACCACTTGCCATTCGCTCGATCTTCCTTGATTTCTACAATTTTTCTACTTGTCTGAGGAGATAGCTCAACAAAAGCACATATCTGCTTGCTGCTAAATCCTCTTCCCCTTTTCTATTCTACTCATGCTTCCATCATCTAAATGTTGTTCATCATAAATGTAATATTGGGGCTAATAAATATTGTTTAAATCAATGGTTTCTCCGGGGGGGGTGTATAATGTATACATGTCAATGGTTTATCACTGTCTGTCAGATAATGTATACATGTCAATGGTTTCTCACTGTCTGTCAGATAATGTATACATGTCAATGGTTTCTCACTGTCCGTCAGATAATGTATACATGTCAATGGTTTCTCACTGTCTGTCAGATAATGTATACATGTCAATGGTTTCTCACTGTCTGTCAGATAATGTATACATGTCAATGGTTTCTCACTGTTTGTCAGATAATGTATACATGTCAACGGTTTCTGCCTCCGGGGGGTGTATAATGTATACATGTCAATGGTTTCTCACAGAGACAAACGATGAGCGGTAAAATGCCCATCATTTTCCAAATTTCACATTCTGGCAGCTCTCTTCACCGCCTAATGGATGTTGTTGTCGGATCTTTCGCTAATTTGTAAGAGAGGTATGTTACTATAATGAATCGATTCAAAACAAGACCTCGTGTAACATTATCTTTACTGCATTGGCGATCAATCAGGACTGGCGCATATCAAGCAAAGTGGCCGCCATTATGGACGCCACCTTGCCTGGTGTTTCTGCGGCCACTGTTTTGTTGTTACTAACGTCGGAAAATAAATCAGACGCGACTTTAAGGATGAAAATGAGAGGGGCAAAGTTGAGGTGTTTTTCGAAATAGGTTGATAAATACTTGAAATACCTTTCAACAAACATTATATGTTCAAGAAAGATGCATTGACGTTAGGGCCCGACGAAGCTTCGAGATTCGATTTGATTTCGAATCTTACGTTCCGATTCGATTCGATTCGAAAGCGGTCGTGTGATTCGGGATATTTCGAATTGTTGTATACAAGTCCTTTGTCACCAGGAATATACTGCATTATATATACAAAACATTAATTATATCCCAAATACTTAACCTGAGGTTCCTTCCTGTCGGTATTTGACATTTTTACCAGAAAAGCCAATATTGCGTTACTCAGTTCAATCAAATAAAAAACAAAAAATTATTTAAACTTAAAACGATATAAATATATTAAATAAACAGTTCAGGCTCCAACATGTTGTGTCCAAATCTGATCAACATCTTTGCACAGCATATGTTATCCGGGAAATAGAATATGGTTGACCATTTAGCTATTCATGACAACTCAATTGATCTGATGGACAGGCCCAAGTTGGGATACTATACATAGTACCTGTAATCCCATTATGCCCAACTTTGGTCAAAATGTTTAACAGTTGGAAATGTCATACCTGCCAAAACATTAGTTGGAAATTTCACACCAACAATAGGTTGAAAATGTTCTTGTAGTTTGATTTTCAAACAATTTATTGAGGGGGATTAATTGTTTTTGGACCAATATTTGCATATTTTCTTATTTGTTTGTCAAAATTTTGGACTGAAATGGTTATCAGTTGGAAATTTTCCAACCTCCGGGGGGTGATAGGTTGGAAATTTCCAACACTTGGAAAGCTTGTGTCCTGGTCCCTCCCCGGAGTTCCCCGTGGCCAGTCAAAAACTGCTGGTTAATTTAAGAAAACAATATTGTCATACATTTGGTCAACATTGTCATTGGAATTGTCATCAGTTGTAAATTTTCCAACCAAAGTGGGGTGTCAGGTTTGAAATTTCCAACTCTAGGAATGTTTGAGGCTAGTCTAGATGCTAGGATTTTGCGCTTTTCTTGTTCAGATTACAAAATTTTCGCATACCGGACCGAACCATGGTCGGCCCGGTGTGTCATTGTCTCCCCCGTGGCCAATACAAAAATGCTAATAAGTTTAACAATATTGTACTACCTTTGGACAAAATTGTGGACTGAAATGGTCATCAGTTGGAGAATTTTCCAACCTGAGGGGGGAGTATGAGGTTTGAAAGTTCCAACACTATAGGAAAGCTTCAGTTGAGGACAGTCTAGATCTTAGGATTTGCGATGATTTTTATTCAAATTTTTAAAATGTCTCACACCGGCTGAACAACCATGGTCAGCCCGGTGTGTCGTGGTCGTGTGCATGTCGTGGCGTGTGCATTTGTATGGAGTTAGACCACTAGATGTTAGGATTTATGCAATGTTTCAGGTTAAAATATCTGAATGTTTTCATACCGGAAATATAGAACCATGGTTTATGAAGAGATGCAAGGGGGGGGGGGGGGTGAAAATGGAATTTTTCAAAACTTGTGTTCGGTCTGATTCTGACTTAAGGGGGTGCAATTGGAATTTCCTACGGTGGACACCCCCCCCCAAACGGAAACCCTTTAGCCACGTCCCTGGCGACAGGGTGAAGCGTACATGTGCAGACGAGTTTCCGTTTGCAATGAGTCGAATTAGACTCTGACAATTGATTCCAAAGTACCAAACTGCTTACTTTTACGAACTTCCCGCATAGCGACAGTGTCACGAAATATGAAATGATGGTGCCATTCTCATATATTAAACTGTTTAAAACTGTGATTAAATACTGTTCATATCATAGAAATTAAGTTTCTCCTTCGTAATCTGAGTTATCTCACTGATGTTATAAAATCATTGAACATTTGGCCCCATATTTGCTCGTACCTCCCACCGATCGGTACCGCCAATCTACTAAGGTGTTTGAAAAAGATTCGATTCGATTTCGAATCATTATCATGATTCGATTCGAGATTCGATTCGATGTTGAAATTGCTGATTCGTCGGGCCCTAATTGACGTCAGAACAAATACGACTTCAAACACAGGGTGCGAGTCCTGAACAGTTGGTACGCCATTTGCATTCAACGAATTTCCCAAATCGGAAGCGAAATAATACACAATATCTCCTGGACTATCGTGACTGTTATAGTTTACAAAAACATAGATATTTATTGCAGTTCTTGACTTTTTATCATTAAAATTAAAATCACAGAATGTGGTATATGGTCTGAAAAAGACAAATTTCACATTGCATGCTGATTGCATAATCAACATGTCAGGAAAATTTCCAACTGTTGAAACGTTTGAAAATGAGCATGAGCATGCCCCCCCCCCCCCACAACCGCGTCTGTGATAACATGCTTCGTGGTTGTCAGTCGTTTATACCAACACTACCCCACACCGCAGCAGCGTCCTTGGTAACATGCTTCATGAATATCTGTGGTTTATACCGATACCACCCCATCATCGCGTCGATTGTAACATTATTCGTGAATGTCAGTGGTTTATACCGATACCACCCACCGCACCGCCGTGTCCATGGTAACATGCTTTGTGAATGTCAGTGGTTAGACAACAATACCACCCCACCCCGCCGCCGCATCCTTGGTAACAATCTTCGTGACATCAGTGGTTTATACCGATACCACGCACCCCGCCGCCGAGTCCGTGGTAACACGCTTCGTGACGTCAATGGTTTGTACCGATACCACGAACCCCACCATCGCGTTCATGGTAACACGCTTCGTGACATCAGTTTTTATACCGATACCACACACCCGCCGTGTCCGTGGTAACATGCTTCGTGAATAGCAGTGGTTTACAATATTCCATCTCGCCGCCGCGTTCATGGTAACATGCTTCGTGACGTCAGTGGTTTATATCGATACCACGCCCCCCGCCGCCGCGTTCATGGTAACATGCTTCGTGAATATCAGTGGTTTACAATACTCCATCTCGCCACCGCGTCCATGGTAACATGATTCGTGACGTCAGTGGTTTATACTTATAACACACACCCCGCCGCCGCATCCTTGGTAACACGCTTCGTGACATCAGTGGTTTATACTTATACCACGCACCCCGCCGCCGCATCCTTGGTAACACGCTTCGTGACGTCAATGGTTTGTATCGATACCACGCACCCCGCCGCCGAGTCCGTGGTAACATGCTTCGTGACGTCAAGTGTTTAAAACGATACCACCCTCGCCGCCGCTTTGGCCTCGTCGTTGAGTTTCGATATTACCTGGTTTGCAGAAGATAAATGGAGGTGGGTGATGGATGAACATCACCAACTTCAACTGGGGAACTTCAATATGATCCTAGGTCTCCCGTAGCAGTTTGGGCAGACTGAGTTCCCACCGTGCGGGTTAGCGTCACTAAATTCACCCTCTGGGGACCTCATTCTGCACATGGGATACACAGCGTTTCAAGGCTTGTGGACACTTAACTTAAATTAGTGAGATGTATAACGTACGCGCGGGACTTTCGGAATCAGAGTACCGTGGATATAATAGAATACTTGTAACTAGTGTAACTTACAATCCGTGATGCTGCATTCAATACCCATTTATTCTCGTCACAACGGAATAAAATCTACTATCCGAAACAATGGTTGGATCGGATGTGCATTTATATAGTTTAGCAATACTGCAGAAACAACAACGGCAGAGGATATCTTTATGGATTTTGTTTTGTGATTGTTCGCTCCTGTTTAAAATATAATGCATTAAATTGAATACGTTAACAATGGGCGCAACCACACCGAGTGATATCGCGCCAGCCACGAAGGATTCCTTGTCAATGCGATGGGGTGTTAATGACTGAACGGAGATGTATTTAACGATTACAGCGTGTTGCTTGCATATTATTCACACGGATGTCGTTTTTGAAGAGTTTGTCCTATCTGATATCAATAGGCCCTGAATGTTGAATCATTATGACATGTTATAGTGCCATCACTGATGCTGAATTGGTCATAATTGTAGCATGGTAGCGAACAAAAGACCAGCCGGATCTCTCAGATGTGCAAAAAGATACCCAAGATATCCCAACTGCGCCAAAAATTACCAAGTATCTCAAACTCTTGTTCGTCTGCGACAGTGAAATTTCACTCGCTAATCATAAACAAACTTATAAACAAATTTAAAATAGATTTTTATGAGACTTTTATATGCACTCTAAATCTCGTCGAGTAAGATTTTACTCAACAAGTACTCAACAGCTGCGCAGTTATGGCCCCTATGAACCCAGATGTCGGGGTTATGGCCCATATGAACCCAGATGTCGGGGTTATGGCCCCTATGAACCCAGATGTCGGGGTTATGGCCCCTATGAACCCAGATGTCGGGGTTATGGCCCCTATGAACCCAGATGTCGTGGTTATGGAACGGCTAAAGAGAAAATTAAAATGCGACCCAATACGAACATCTAGTACACGTGGTACATCATATATATAGGAATAAATATGTTCGGATTAGCCAAACACTGCAAAAATGACAACATTAGAAAAATAACAGTGTTTTTGATTAACGGCATCAGTTTGCCCTACCCGCATCATAGCAATTCAGCAGGACTACCAGCATAATAACATATTAGCAGTACCATTGACCAGGGGTGATAAAATACGCATCACGAAGCAGAATGTCTAGTTACCAGTATGTGTTAAATCAGCCTTCGTTGCAGGAATAAACGTATTAAGTTGTAGGAATCAAGTTGCCAACATAGTAGCCTCAACCTGATTTCTGCCATTAGGAAGTGTACATTAATCGACTGTATCTTTCTCATTAATGAAATAGATCAATGTTGACAAATTGAATATATCTGTTGTCAGATTGCATTTGATAGGTTTTGTTTTTGTTTTTTGTTTTTGCAAAAGTATGATTTTCATAAATTGTGATGCATCACACCAGTCATTCGCGATGCGATGTATTGTATTCACGATGATTCGGTGAAGCCCCACTGAGCAATCCGACTAGCGAGCAATCGGATTTATTTTGTTATAAAATAAATTGAAATGACGTAAACTATAATAAATAGTTGTCGCTGTTTTGTGACGATTCTCAGTGGTTCGTGGCGATTGTCAGTGGTTCGTGGCGATTCTCAGTGGTTCGTGATATATATATATGTGTGTGTGTGTTTGTGATGTCCACTCGGTTTGGAGTTGTGCTTACTACACATATGAACGTACCCTAATTACGTACTGTAGTATCGGAGACAATGTTAGTGTAGCATTAATGCACAAACACTGACGGCAGATGATATATCTGTGATGTCCACTCGGTATAGAGTAATGTGCTTATCACACACTAACTACGTACTGTAATATCGGAAACAATGGTCGGATATGCTGGCTTAGTGATATCCACTCGGTATTGAGTATTGTGCTTAGCACACACTAATTACGGAAACATTGGTCGGATATGCATGCATAGTGTATCATTAATGCAGAAACACTGACGGCAAATGATATATATATATATATATATATATATATATATATATATATATGTGTGTGGGGGGGGGGTGGGGGGCTGTGTGTGGGGGTGTGAGGGTGTGTGTGTGTGTGATGTCCACTCGGTATAGAGTATTGTGCTTATCACACACTAATTACGTACTGTAATATCGGAAACAATGGTCGGATATGCTGGCTTAGTGATATCCACTCGGTATTGAGTATTGTGCTTAGCACACACTAATTACGGAAACATTGGTCGGATATGCATGTATAGTGTAGCATTCATGCACAAACACTGACGGCAGATGATATATCTATGTGATATCCACTCGGTATAGAGTTGTGCTTATCACACAATAATTACGTACTGTAATATCGGAAACAATGGTCGGATATGCTGGCTTAGTGTTATCCACTCGGTATTGAGTATTGTGCTTAGCACACACTAATTACGGAAACATTGGTCGGATATGCATGTATAGTGTAGCATTCATGCACAAACACTGACGGCAGATGATATATATATGTGATATCCACTCGGTATAGAGTAGTGTGCTTATCACACACTAATTACGTACTGTAATATCGGAAACAATGTTCGGATATGCTGGCTTAGTGATATCCACTCGGTATTGAGTATTGTGCTTAGCACACACTAATTACGGAAACATTGGTCGGATATGCATGTATAGTGTAGCATTCATGCACAAACACTGACGGCAGATGATATATATATGTGATATCCACTCGGTATAGAGTAGTGTGCTTATCACACACTAATTACGTACTGTAATATCGGAAACAATGGTCGGATATACTGGCTTAGTGATATCCACTCGGTATAGAGTATTGTGCGTATCACACACTAATTGCGTACTGTAGTATCCGAAAAAAAATGGTCTGATATGCTGGCTTAGATGTCCATTCGGTATAGAGTTGTGCTAATCACTCACTTATTACGTACTGTAATATCGGAAACAATGGTCGGATATGCTGGTTTAGTGATGTCCACTCGGTATAGAGTTGTGCTTATCACTCACTAATTACGTACTGTAATATCGGAAACAATGGACGGATATGCTGGCTTAGTGTTGTCCACTCGGTATATAGTTGTGCTTATCACAAATTAATTACGTACTGTATAGTATCGGAAACAATTGTCGGATATGCATGCATAGTGTATCATTAATGCAGAAACACTGACGGCAGATGATATATCTATGTGATATCCACTCGGTATAGAGTTGTGCTTATCACACACTAATTACGTACTGTATAGTATCGGAAACAACTGTCGGATATGCATGCATAGTGTATCATTAATGCAGAAACACTGACGGCAGATGATATGTCTATGTGATATCCACTCGGTATAGAGTTGTGCTTATCACACACTAATTACGTACTGTAATATCGGAAACAATGGACGGATATGCTGGCTTAGTGTTGTCCACTCGGTATATAGTTGTGCTTATCACAAATTAATTACGTACTGTATAGTATCGGAAACAATTGTCGGATATGCATGCATAGTGTATCATTAATGCAGAAACACTGACGGCAGATGATATATCTATGTGATATCCACTCGGTATAGAGTTGTGCTTATCACACACTAATTACGCACTGTATAGTATCGGAAACAATTGTCGGATATGCATGCATAGTGTATCATTAATGCAGAAACACTGACGGCAGATGATATGTCTATGTGATATCCACTCGGTATAGAGTTGTGCTTATCACACACTAATTACGTACTGTAATATCGGAAACAATGGACGGATATGCTGGCTTAGTGTTGTCCACTCGGTATAGAGTTGTGCTTATCACTCACTAATTACGTACTGTAGTATCGGAAAAAAATGGTCGGATATGCTGGCTTAGTGTTATCCTCGTGATCCACTGCTGGCTTAGTGATATCCACTCGGTATAGAGTATTGTGCTTATCATCACTAATTACGCACTGTAGTATCGGAAACAATGGACGGATATGCATGTATAGTGTAGCATTAATGCAGAAACACTGACGGCAGATGATATATCTATGTGATATCCACTCGGTATAGAGTTGTGCTTATCACACACTAATTACGTACTGTACAGTATCGGAAACAATGGTCGGATATGCTGGCTTAGTGATATCCACTCGGTATAGAGTTGTGCTTATCACACACTAATTACGTACTGTAATATCGGAAACAATGGTCGGATATGCTGGCTTAGTGATATCCACTCGGTATAGAGTTGTGCTTATCACACACTAATTACGTACTGTAATATCGGAAAAAATGGTCGGATATGCTGGCTTAGTGATGTCCACTCGGTATAGAGTTGTGCTTATCACATACTAATTACGTACTGTAATATCGGAAAAAATGGTCGGATATGCTGGCTTAGTGATATCCACTCGGTATAGAGTTGTGCTTATCACATACTAATTACGTACTGTAATATCGGAAACAATGGTCGGATATGCTGGCTTAGTGATATCCACTCGGTATATAGTATTGTGCTTATGATCACTAATTACGTACTGTAATATCGGAAACAATGGTCGGATATGCTGGCTTAGTGATGTCCACTCGGTATAGAGTATTGTGCGTATCACACACTAATTACGTACTGTAATATCGGAAACAATGGTCGGATATGCTGGCTTAGTGATATCCACTCGGTATATAGTATTGTGCTTATGATCACTAATTACGTACTGTAATATCGGAAACAATGGTCGGATATGCTGGCTTAGTGATATCCACTCGGTATAGAGTATTGTGCTTATGATCACTAATTACGTACTGTAATATCGGAAACAATGGTCGGATATGCTGGCTTAGTGATGTTCACTCGGTATAGAGTTGTGCTTATCACAAATTAATTACGTACTGTATAGTATCGGAAACAATGGTCGGATATGCATGCATAGTTTATCATTAATGCAGAAACACTGACGGCAGATGATATATCTATGTGATATCCACTCGGTATAGAGTTGTGCTTATCACACACTAATTACGTACTGTAATATCGGAAACAATGGTCGGATATGCTGGCTTAGTGATATCCACTCGGTATTGAGTATTGTGCTTATCACACACTAATTACGGAAACAATGGTCGCATATGCATGTATAGTGTAGCATTAATGCAGAAACACTGACGGCAGATGATATATCTATGTGATATCCACTCGGTATAGAGTTGTGCTTATCACACACTAATTACGTACTGTAATATCGGAAACAATGGTCTGATATGCTGGCTTAGTGATATCCACTCGGTATAGAGTTGTGCTTATCACACACTAATTACGTACTGTAATATCGGAAACAATGGTCGGATATGCTGGCTTAGTGATATCCACTCGGTATAGAGTTGTGCTTATCACACACTAATTACGTACTGTAATATCGGAAACAATGGTCGGATATGCTGGCTTAGTGATGTCCACTCGGTATAGAGTTGTGCTTATCACACACTAATTACGTACTGTAATATCGGAAACAATGGTCGGATATGCATGCATAGTGAATCATTAATGCACAAACACTGACGGCAGATGATATATCTATGTGATATCCACTCGGTATAGAGTTGTGCTTATCACACACTAATTACGTACTGTAATATCGGAAACAATGGTCGGATATGCTGGCTTAGTGATGTCCACTCTGTATAGAGTATTGTGCTTATCATCACTAATTACGCACTGTAGTATTGGAAACAATGGACGGATATGCATGTATAGTGTAGCATTAATGCAGAAACACTGACAGCAGATGCCATATCTATGGATTTTGTCTTCTTATTATTCCTTCCTGTGTAAAATATAATGCTTTAAATGGAATATGTTCACAATGGGCGAAGCATCGAGTGTTATCGTGTCAGCTACGAAGACACTTTGAGTGGTACGCTGTGGTACGCTGTGGTACGCTGTGTGAACGCGTAGAGAGACTTGTCACTTTGATGGGATTATCGGTTGGTATGCGAATGAATGGGGATGTTTTGAGATTTAACGATTACAAAGTATTGTGTTGTATATGCACACTGAAGTCGTTTTTGAAGAGTTTGTCCTATACGTAAGTTAACTACAGAGCTTACATTCTTTAACAATTTTTATTATTTTTTATCATGTTTTCTTACATTCTATAACAATTTTTATAACAAAAATTCTTATATTCTTTAATAATTGTATCATTTTAATCATTTTTTTTTCTTACATTCTATAACCATTTTTATAGGTTTTTTCCTATATTCTTTAACAATTTTATCATTTTTATAATTTTTTCTTACATTCTTTAACAATTTTTGATAATTTTTTGTCATTATTTCTTACATTCTAATATTAAAAATAATATATAATTTGTTAGGCCAATGCATTCTCTTATATATGCGAGGCGACATATGGTCGACTCGCATATATAGAAAATGCACTGGCACATGGTTTTCGCTGTGATCCACGATTAACTTGCGTGGACCGGATGTTTGACTGTTTGAAAGTTTATTTGCACATTATACAATACAGTTGTAGAGTAATATATGTATACAAATTTATATGTGCGGGCCCCTCCGGTTCTCGTTTCGTCTAGCTAGTTCTCGGTTTTGTTAATAACTTACAGGCACGCTTTAGTGCCTCAGAATATATATTTTATCGACATTTGCTGTCGTAAAACCGACTAAAAAAGAAAATATAGTGTTCAGCGGTATACCGACTATTCAATAAATCCAATACCGACTACACGGTATTAAAAACAAAACCGCGGTATGACTAAATACCGAAAAACCGTGGAGCCCTATGCCGGGGTGCCATGGCTAATACAGGCCGTCTTCCTGCCACCCCTGTAATATAACGTTACGTGTATTGTTAAGATGGCATGAAATATGAGTTTCACAACAAGGATGAGCTTTGAGGGGTTTATCAAAGAAACATCTTATTATAAACATGGAGTTTGACATTCGAATATGTGTTTAATGCTAGGGCTAAGCTGATTATGCATGAAAATATACGTATTATGAAATTGCCAATTATAGGTGAGGGCACTAGGATGACTCATACATGCACGTTGAGACACGCTAATAACAGATCAATAATTTCTAGTTGTTACTCTGTAGGATTTACATTCTCGATTTTTTAAATAATGGGTATGATTACTTTTCCCGAACCGCGATATTCCATGTCACTAGTGCCAATCAGAACTCAGTGTCACTCTCACCAAAAATAGTGTTGAAGGGTACATAGCTTTTGAAAACATGACGAAGGGTACAAATGTTTTGAAAATGTGCTGCAGGGTACACAGAGTTTGTGATCGGCACTAATGCAGTTACTTTAACTGTGTTCCTAAAAATCTGGGGCTTATCAGCAGTTTTTTCTGTTCATTTTAATTTCCTTGGACTATATACAATTATTCTCTAACAGAAATCATGACAGACATGAAAACTAAAAGTAATTTAGAACGAGATTTCAAAACCTGTGTACCATTGAGCACATTTTCAAAACCTGTGTATCCTTCAGCACTTTTTTTTGGTGAGAGTGACCCCTTCAGCCTCAGTGTTAGTAGCAACAAGTAAAAAGTATCTAATCGAAATGGTGGAAAGGTGAGAGGGTGTGAGGGTAATAGGGTTTTGTGAGAGTTGGAGGGTTGGAGATTGGGAGGGTGGGAAGATTCGGTAGGGTGGGTTTTATTGTTGGAGGGTGTTATGGTGTGTGTGTGGGATGGTGTGAGGGCAGGATGACGGGAGCCTTTTGCTGGAGTGGGAGGGTGGTAGAGTTGGCAGTGTTGTTTTTATGTGTAACCAATTTTTGGTAAGTGGGTGTCTAACAGGTAACACGTTGCCGAAACGAAGTGAACACCAAACCTGGCACACCAGAATGACAGCAAACGAGTCAAAGTGATGCACCGGCAGGTCGACCAGAAAGCCTTTTAGAAAGTCAAATAAGGAGAAGGGTAAAAAACGGCTTAAAACATATTTGTCACAAGAATCGTTCAGCAATACTGCTGGACTTAAAATACACGGGCTATGTTGCAATGTCTCCTCTATACACACTATGCTTGGCAATATTTTAAGTTCCCGTCCCGATGACCCGTTTTTTACTCTTCTCCTTATTTGACTTTCTAAAAGGCTTTCTGGTCGACCTGCCGGTGCATCACTTTGACTCGTTTTCTGTCATTCTGGTGTGCCAGGTTTGGTGTTCACTTCGTTTCGGCAACGTGTTACCTGTTAGACACCAAATTACCAAAAATTGGTTACACATAAAAAATGTACACACTTTCGAAGCTAAACGCAGATTCATCGCTAAATCTGCCGTATCTCTTCAAAATACCTTAACAGTCCATTCAAGCGACACAAAAACTTCTCAAGCGTAATCATCCTCCGACAACCACTCAACCGCCCCATGCCCACGTGAAACAGATCCATCAAATTACGTTAACACCTTCTCTACGGACATAATTCTACGTTGAACTTCAATAAATTAATATATGTTCCGGAAATAACACATCTTAATAACTATAATGTCAATAACACATGGCGCGACCTTATGTTTGCTTCACAATTATTGGCAATTAATATATTATGTTTTCAATTATAAGTAATTGTTGATGATGGCGAATCTCTTCTCTGAACTGTCTGTATAGGTGCATGGGTTTATAAGCATGGGACTGAGTAAGATACACCCGCCATTAGTCCAGGCACATTAGGGTTCACTTTGGGAAAAACATGGCCACCAAAATCTAACGAAATTTAGATCTTGTGCAAAATTGAATAGCTAATCATATAAGAGTGCGTACATGCTCGAATTATACGAGGATGAGTGATTGTAGCGTATAAGCGAAACTTTTTATCAGAAAAGTACGAATTCTCTATAATGTATCTCACGAGATAGAAAGCGAAAGCAGGGTTTCAACGGTTAAATCTGGACTTTTGGTCGCACAGAAAATGAAAATTACGCAGTTTTTATATGTGTAATTAAACAGTTAAATGGAATTTAATAGGGATGTAAAGTATTGAAAACATTAGTTTGTAACCTTTTCTATGAGCAGAAATATATTTGCTCCGAGTAGTGTCACGAATGTGACCGATCATGATTTATTTTGATATCTACAACTTAAAATATTTACAGAAAGCACTGCTATAGAACAGTATGACAGGTATTCATAGACTAGTGGGTAAGATGTGTAGATTATATTGTCTGTGTCTCAAAATAATAGTTATAGTTGCCTCTGATCTGGTGATGAAACACGAATATTTCGCTTTTATCACACAAATTCATGGTGGTATACTATGAACGCAATCAAAATACAAAGGAGTACCACAGTATATCTTCAATAGATTCTAAATTTGACCAACATTGCCTACATACTCTGTGCCAGAGACTGTGTTTATACATGGACATAATATGTGGTTACATTCACCAGGGTCACGTATACGCGAAAGACACTATCCTTTCTGCAATCGCATCACCGGGTCTATCCCCTCTCCCTGGTGTTACATATATCTGCTGTATACAATCATGACTAGCAACATAGAGCTGAATGGTTAACGCTCAAATAACAGCTTTAAACGCTGATCACCTGGTATTTAGCACACGTACGTGGGTAGTATTGGGAATATACTATCAAACATCAAGGCACTGAAAACTAATAGTGTACATTGTGTGGTAGCATATTTTGGTTGTGAAGTGCCGACTGAAGTAATTTGAACAAAATAGTCTACTAAGAAAGCGGTTTGCTAGCAACGCGAAAATCAGTCTTACATAAAATGTACGATGTGCTGTCTCTTTGATCTGGTGAGATGGGTTGCTAATCTATTGAAGAGATGCGTATTTCGTTACAGTATAATAAGCACTGCACCACACGTGTACGGTTTATCATCACGGAAAATGTTGAACCATCTATTTATACCGCAAGTGTATGCACAGTTTATGTATTACATTCAATAATTAGTCACCGTGGTGAACGATACTGCCACGCACTGTGTGGCGAAACAGTACTTCGTCTGTTGCATGCCGAATTTATTATTTTTGGGACAGACTGTTTGATGTATTCAGTATATTGGTTGATGCGAGTGTAAATACATTATTAATGTAGTGTTATTGGTCTGAATGTACATGTATACCCTTGCCATAATGCAGCCAAATAGTCTAGCCGTGTTTTCACAAAAGTTGACCTTTAACGCCTTTTGTGCGAAAAAGAGATAACCCAAGTGATGTTACATTAGTTATGTATGCTGAACAAAATTAGCCACAGTACCAGTCCGATTGTTGTGTAGTTCGCCTTAAATATCGAGAAACAAAATGGCCGCCAGAATGTTCCAAATTTCTGAAAGCGTACCGATTACCTGACCACAAGCAAGTGAACGATATTCAAACTACATAATGCGCTACTAAATCATTCACAAATTGTCACCATGTAATAAAAAATGATAATCGTCGATAAATTATTCGCAATGGGCGCGATGGAAATATTAAGATCACGCCAAGATTGTGAATTTACTATCACACCAGCCGGTGTAGTTATAGTCACCTGGAGGTCACTGAGAGCAACCATCATGTCAATTCATAATAAGATATGAGTCACAATGAGTCTGATATAACTACACATGACATCAACTAGTGTACATTCGATAGCTGTTTAGTGTACATTCCATAGCTGTTGAGTGTACATTCCATAGCTGTTTAGTGTACATTCCATAGCTGTTTCTGGCGGCATTGAGACTCGACTTGTATCATTATGTGGGTTATAACTACCACAGTGCAACGATACAACAATGGTCCTATTTACCACAATGTAACGATACAACAATGGTCCTATTTACCACAATGTAAAGATACAACAATGGTCATATTTGCCGCAATGCATGTTTATTGCAAACGTCTGCTTTCTTTCTGGACAAACTTGTTATAATGGTCGTTCTTTCCGGTCAGTCGATGTCTGTTGCATGTCGATACGCACGCATATCGCTATGTCGGGCTTCGATATGGATCAATACGGTAATACTATCCCTTTAACAAAGTAATTAAATTCAAGGTATTACTATAGGAAGGCGTGTCGTGGCAGCTTACAATTCGTCAAATTCTCGTATTATGGAACTTATGAGTGCTATGCTTTATGCCATCGTAGCAAAGGGGGTGTCGGACAACTATAACTCAATGTAGGGATCACGGACACCACATAGGCTCACTGGACTGGCGGAACAAACCAGTATACACATGTAAATAGCCGATTGTTAACCGATACACCGACACCACATCGGCTCACTGGACTGGCGGAACAAACCAGTATACACATGTAAATAGCCGATTGTTAACCGATACACCGACACCACATCGGTTCACTGGACTGGCGGAACAAACCAGTATACACATGTAAATAGCCGATTGTTAACCGATACACCGACACCACATAGGCTCCCTGGACTGGCAGGACAAACCAGTATATACATGTAAATAGCCAAGTGTTAACCGATACACCGACACCACATCGGCTCACTGGACTGGCGGAACAAACCAGTATACACATGTAAATAGCCAAGTGTTAACCGATACACGGACACCACATCGGCTCACTGGACTGGCGGGACAAACCAGTATATACATGTAAATATTCAAGTGTTAACCGATACACCGACACCACATCGGCTCACTGGACTGGCGGGACAAACCAGTATATACACGTAAATAGCCGATTGTTAACCGATACACCGACACCACATAGGCTCACTGGACTGGCAGGACAAACCAGTATATACATGTAAATAGCCAAGTGTTAACCGATACACCGACACAACATAGGCTCAATTGGACTGGCGGGACAAACCAGTATACACATGTAAATAGCCGATTGTTAACCGATACACCGACACCACATCGGCTCACTGGACTGGCGGAACAAACCAGTATACACATGTAAATAGCCAAGTGTTAACCGATACACGGACACCACATCGGCTCACTGGACTGGCGGGACAAACCAGTATATGCATGTAAATAGCCGATTGTTAACCGATACACCGACACCACATCGGCTCAATGGACGGGCTGAACAAACCAGTATACACATGTAAATATTCGACTGCAACCGAACGGGACTATATTGCTGCTATCTGCGGAACAAAATCTCCAGTATGTCCCCATACTATTATTACACTTGTCGCATAGGTATAGATTGTGAACGGAAACATGCATATAAAGCGAATCTTTACAACACTAACACAATTATAAGTAACGTATCTTTAGTCCCACATGAAACTGGCGTTTCCGTTTAAATAGCTGTATAATGTATACTTACATGTATGATTCTTGTGAGATAATTGCATGCTATTTACAGGCAAATTTCGGTACCATCGATACATATGGAAATACAGGGATTTTGCTTCTTACATATTTAGCTGTGGAACAGATATTATTTTATAAGCATTTTTTATTTTGTTGGTTTAAATATAGAATATACGCATAGTGTTTCTGAATAACAAATTTAATCCACGAGTGGGGTTGGCGATTTACACCACGAGCTTCAGCGAGTGATGTAAATCGCCAATCCCACGAGTGGATTAAATTTGTTATTCAGAAACACTATGCGTATATTTTGTTAATGCCACGATCTTTACAATGCGATGGATAAACACTTTTCCGTTCAAATTGTATGGAGAAAGTTTAATCCACTATGCGAAGTTTATGCCACGAACTTTACAATGCGATGGATAAACACTTTTCCGTTCAAATTGTATGGAGAAAGTTTAATCCACTCTGCGAAGTTTAATCAACAGTAGGCACGTTTAATCAACAGGTATTAAATGTAAAATTTAAGCATATGGCTTTATTTATATAGTAACATAGGCGATCGTAGTATAACATATTTATTGTAACACAAGGCACAATGGATAACAATTTACGTTATACCAACATAGGGTGGCCCCTCTCAAGACAATATTTACACAGATGTTTAAACAAGACGAATAACATATATAATGTACGTGTAATGTTAAGAATGTTGATGATGATGATGATATATGGTGATTGGTGGATTGTTGTTACCGGTCCAGAGATCCTCTCATATAGATATCATGCGATACCATGTCGTGTTAGTTTACCACTGTTTTTCGTTTAGTGAAACGTTTGATTTCTGCAATATATTTCTGAACAATGCAAAAGAGTAGTTGGTTTCATTGCTGTGAAATGTTTGGGGCGCCTCTTGATGAAATGGTTTATGTCTACTACTGTGAAAGCATACTCAATTAGTCTGTCATATAATTTAGTTCTTTGCGGTTGGAATAATGGACATTCGAAAAAGAAGTATAAGGCATCCTCGATCTCTGTGCCACAATTACACACCGGGTTTTCAGCTGTAAAGTTATCATACATATCTAAGCGACACAACCGTTGCGAATTTTTTGAATGGATAATATTTTATTTTCGACTCCCAGTTTGAAAATAAGGAGGTGGTTTGAGGGTCAAATCTATAAAACTAAGGTTGACCTTAAATTATGTTAGGTTAAACGCAACTATACGATAGTTGGAAGCTTAATCCATGATAAAGGGTAGGAAAGATTTTGTATTTTGTGTCTGGCTCATTTTAGTTTCTGTATCGAAATGCCTACAAAGAATTTAGCGGGCTAGCATCACCAAATTCACACTCTGTGGACCTCATTCTGCACGGCCTCATTTGGGATGGAAGAACTAGGATCAGATTGAAGTTTCCAAATGGTGAATACTGTGATGTACACCATTGGGAACCTCGATTATGCAATGCGTCGTCTGCCAATTTGGGGATATAGAGAAACTAAAATAAAAAAGAAATATAATCTTTCTATAGAAATTTGATAATACATCAACTTTCCAGAGAAAATGAGGGCTAAGCAGAATGAGGTCACACAGAGGGTCAATTCAGTGATTCTAGCCCGCTATGTGGGATAGCGGCACTAAAATCACCCTCTGGGAACCTCCTTCTGCAAATGACAGAAAACTGAACTCAGTATTGGTGCTGACCAGGGAAGAACCCAGAGATAATTTAGGGACACCTGATTCCAGCAGAGGATACATTTATTCCCATATGACTTAATAAGGCTTCTGCGCAAAGCCAACACAGATACATTTACATATACATTTATTATACATATGACATAATATTTCTGATTTTAAAATTAACATGCAAATAAAAGCTCTATTGCAACTGCAGATTTTTTATTTACATATTATATTGTTGAATTGCCTTGGAAAATTCAGGTTTACTCAATACAGTCCACAAGGAATTTGGGGACATTTGGGCTTTTTGAGTCTTGGGCGCCCATACCTGTAACAGGGTATCAAACAGCCCTGGAAATATCCCTGGTGCTGAACTCAGTATTGGTGCTGACGCTATCCCACACTGACTCTATCCCACACTGACTCTATCCCACACTCGTACAAAATACGTTTGATCCGGTCGATGAGGCTTAGAATATTATAATCACCGCATAACAGTTCTAAGTATGCAGCATGTGTTACTATGCCATAAGTAGCATTGTATTGTCTGAGTAACAAGATTATATTTCCGATAACTTTGAACTGCATTTCCCCATTGACTGCCACTGGTTGTCGCACACCGTGTCAACTTATAAGTGGATATTGTGTAGTAATGTGTGGCCATATTTAGCAACATCAGTGGCTCATTGTCGTATTGAACCTACAATAGCCGGATTAAATGATTGTACATTATAATCAGTCTCTGTCAGACTAAGTTTAATGCCATATTGTTGTTGCTGTTGATGGGTGTCCCCGGCTGACTTGTCGATGCACCTCTGTTGATGTGTGTCCCCGGCTGACTTGTATAGCATTTCTTGATTTGTCGAATTCAATTTATTTAAGAAGTAACCCGTGTTTCGATTAATGCATGATGTGGAGGTATAACCGTACAGTTGGAGAAACACATTATATAAAGTGCGTACCGCTTCACAGTAAATGTGTCTTCAAATTATACATAGAACTGAACCTTCATAACCTTAATAAAACCAATATTTATTTCTTATAATTTAATCCCAGTCTTGATCACAAAAAACTAATTTCCCCAATATATTTGCATAAAATCAGATAAGTTCTTTTCGAGTAACAATTAGTATAGCTTGAGAACAAACATCTGTCAATCTCGCACCCAGTTACTAGATACGTGGTGTTCGCCTTTTCATTAGTCATTCAATTGAAGTCAACAACCACTTACCTATAAAAACGACCCTGGCACGTTATCAAATACGCATTCAGCTGCTGCTCCAATCTCTATCAGAGCGCACCAGTCATAATTCCTTTCTGCTCTGTCACCGGCTGTGTACTAGTCTATGGTTTTCTATATGTAGCGCGGGGTTTTTCAGCCAAATGGCGAAATCGATCGCCCCAGATTCAAATATCCTAGGTGCTTTGAGAACAATTCTCACCCTAAAAACTTATTGACAGAATGGAGAATTAGGGCGGTATAGTAGTATTGTTGACCATTTTCGCACGCTACTCGGTAAAATGCCCATAGAGAGCACCACATAGACTGCAACAGACGACACTCTGCAGTGCATGCTTACATCTGTGTGAGGCTCACTGTGGGTTGAACATATTCAGTAAAATGGCAGCAAATTAGAACTCGTGAGTTTGACTTGACTGATGTATCACATGTATGTTGTCGTCCATGTGCGTTTAGACTTTTGTTTTGATATAATAATCGAAGAACCAAATCACACCGTTTCATGATATATATTATCGCGGAAGTCCACCAAATGTGGGTAAAATGTCGCCGGTAGCAGCAGCTCATCGTTGCTTTGATCGATGTCACCCACGATTACCGCCTGAAATAGTCCGCACTTCATTACCGCCCGAAATAGTCCGCACTTCATTACCGCCCGAAATAGTCGGCACTTCATTACCGCCCGAAATAGTCTCCACTTCATTACCGCCCGAAGTAGTCTCCACTTCATTACCGCCCGAAATAGTCTGCACTTCATTACCGCCCGAAATAGTCTGCACTTCATTATCGCCCGAAATAGTCTGCACTTCATTACCGCCCGAAATAGTATGCACTTCATTATCGCCCGAAATAGTCTGCACTTCATTACCGCCCGAAATAGTCTGCACTTCATTACCGCCCGAAATAGTCGGCACTTCATTATCGCCCGAAATAGTCGGCACTCCCAATCAACAGCAATTTGAATCCGTCCCGAAATAGTCTCCACTTCATTACCGCCCGAAATAGTCTGCACTTCATTACCGCCCGAAATAGTCTGCACTTCATTACCGCCCGAAATAGTATGCACTTCATTACCGCCCGAAATAGTCTGCACTTCATTACCGCCCGAAATAGTCTGCACGTCATTACCGCCCGAAATAGTCTGCACTTCATTACCGCCCGAAGTAGTCTCCACTTCATTACCGCCCGAAATAGTATGCACTTCATTACCGCCCGAAATAGTATGCACTTCACTACCGCCCGAAATAGTCTGCACTTCATTACCGCCCGAAATAGTCGGCACTTCATTACCGCCCGAAATAGTCTGCACTCCTAATCAACAGCAATTTTAGTCCGTCGCGAAATAGTCTGCACGTCATTACCACCCGAAATAGTCTGCACTTCATTACCGCCCGAAATAGTCTGCACTTCATTACCGCCCGAAATAGTCTGCACTTCATTACCGCCCGAAATAGTCTGCACTTCATTACCGCCCGAAATAGTATGCACTTCATTACCGCCCGAAATAGTATGCACTTCATTACCGCCCGAAATAGTATGCACTTCATTACCGCCCGAAGTAGTCTGCACTTCATTACCGCCCGAAATAGTCTGCACTTCATTACCGCCCGAAATAGTCTGCACTTCATTACCGCCCGAAATAGTCTGCACTTCATTACCGCCCGAAATAGTCTGCACTTCATTACCGCCCGAAATAGTATGCACTTCATTACCGCCCGAAATAGTCTGCACTTCATTACCGCCCGAAATAGTCTGCACTTCATTACCGCCCGAAATAGTATGCACTTCATTATCGCCCGAAATAGTCTGCACTTCATTATCGCCCGAAATAGTCTGCACTTCATTACCGCCCGAAATAGTCTGCACTTCATTACCGCCCGAAATAGTCTGCACGTCATTACCGCCCGAAATAGTCTGCACTTCATTACCGCCCGAAATAGTCTGCACTTCATTACCGCCCGAAATAGTCGGCACTTCATTATCGCCCGAAATAGTCGGCACTCCCAATCAACAGCAATTTGAATCCGTCCCGAAATAGTCTCCACTTCATTACCGCCCGAAATAGTCTGCACTTCATTACCGCCCGAAATAGTCTGCACTTCATTACCGCCCGAAATAGTATGCACTTCATTACCGCCCGAAATAGTCTGCACTTCATTACCGCCCGAAATAGTCTGCACGTCATTACCGCCCGAAATAGTCTGCACTTCATTACCGCCCGAAGTAGTCTCCACTTCATTACCGCCCGAAATAGTATGCACTTCATTACCGCCCGAAATAGTCTGCACTTCATTACCGCCCGAAATAGTCTGCACTTCATTACCGCCCGAAATAGTCTGCACTTCATTACCGCCCGAAATAGTCTGCACTTCATTACCGCCCGAAGTAGTCTCCAATTCATTACCGCCCGAAATAGTATGCACTTCATTACCGCCCGAAATAGTCTGCACTTCATTACCGCCCGAAATAGTCTGCACGTCATTACCGCCCGAAATAGTCTGCACTTCATTACCGCCCGAAATAGCATGCACTTCATTACCGCCAGAAATAGTCTGAACTTCATTACCGCCCGAAATAGTATGCACTTCATTTTCGCCCGAAATAGTCTGCACTTCATTACCGCCCGAAATAGTCTGCACTTCATTACCGCCCGAAATAGTCGGCACTTCATTACCGCCCGAAATAGTCTGCACTCCTAATCAACAGCAATTTTAATCCGTCGCGAAATAGTCTGCACGTCATTACCGCCCGAAATAGTCTGCACTTCATTACCGCCCGAAATAGTCTGCACTTCATTACCGCCCGAAATAGTCTGCACTTCATTACCGCCCGAAATAGTCTGCACTTCATTACCGCCCGAAATAGTATGCACTTCATTACCGCCCGAAATAGTCTGCACTTCATTACCGCCCGAAATAGTCGGCACTTCATTATCGCCCGAAATAGTCGGCACTCCCAATCAACAGCAATTTGAATCCGTCCCGAAATAGTCTCCACTTCATTACCGCCCGAAATAGTCTGCACTTCGTTACCGCCCGAAATAGTCTGCACTTCATTACCGCCCGAAATAGTCGGCACTCCCAATCAAAAGCAATTTGAATCCGTGGCGATGACGGGACAAAGTAACATAGATTAAGGTTTTCGAGAAGTGACATTAATAGCTAATAAAGCGACAAACGATTATTTTACAGTATTCTTTGAATTGACAGCTAAATGTACATGTATAGTGCCGTAAATCAGTCACAGGAAGAAACCATGCATATTTCAACAAGTCAAGACAGTTGCCTATACTGACAATACAAGTCGCTCGTTCAAACTAGACATCTATAATTCAATCTCTGAAATCTCTGAATCGATCGTAAGTGCTTTAGCGTCAAATTATATGCACTGAGCTGATAAACAGAGGATACATACCGCTTTTGACTGAATACGAGAATTCTCATTCGTGGGTACAAGCAAATACAGATTGTCCACGAGTGGCTTGTCGCTAGTGGAAATTCGATATTTGCTTGTACCAACTTATCATATTTCTCTTGTTCAGTCAAAAGCGGTATGTTTCCTTTTTATTATATGCGGTTTCGTTATATCAATTTACAATTATTTCTCTCAGGCGATTGTTTTGCCGAATTTAATGTAAACGAAAATGAATCAGCTGATCGCTAACTGATTGACTCATCTCTGGCTCATAGATAAAACACTATACACAAAGCTCGATATCACTCTTTATCTACCTTTCCTACGAAATTCCCTGATACAATTGGCGATAACGAATTGGCGATAAAACCATCTGTATCGTTACTGCAGTTGCGATACAAGGCGCTCGTGACGTCGTTGACTGGTTCAAAATCATGAATGAACTGAATGAACTGACGTCACATCAATCGCGTGAAAACTCAAAACGACATTCCAACGTATATTCTTGCGTACTATAAACAAATAGTTCCAAGGTTTTAACATTATTTGATTGCCCACCATCATGGGTATTATGTTATAACATATCGCAAAGTAACTAATATGTATTTGTTCAGTATTTATTATAAGTGTAATAGATTGTGTCCATTGCATACAATTTCCGTTAACTTGCAGGTTGTGAGAATTTAGAAAAGCGAGCTGATCGCGTGACACAGATACCTTTGCAGGTTGGGAGAATTTACTCAAGAAAGCCAATCGTGTTATATACACAATGTGTTTGTAACGATTCGTGTATCGCCACTCGGCTAGTTTTCGCTTCGTCGCTATATGGCCACGAAAACTAGCCTCGTCGCGATACATGAATCGATACAAATACATTGTGTATATAACACATATGTAACGTAAGAGATCATTGTCGACATATTAAAAGTAAATGTCGCCATTTACGTCATCGATAGCAACGTAATGAAGGCTGATACGAATAGCTAATAACATTTTGGTATTAGCTCGCTGGGACAAGCGATTGATACGCAGTTTATTTCCCGACCATTTAGAACTATTTCACTGTATAGAGCATATAATAAACCACACTATGCGCGGTCACGTGTTCTCTCTTTTGTTGAATTATTCAATGGTTCAATGTTTGTATGCATGCACGCTATCATTTCGTTGTTAGTCAATGCGTATCACACTGTTTCTGACCATATTATGGTATGGTTGCTGTCGAACGATATATCGTATGACTTATAATAATTGCTATATATCATTCAGTAGGTGAAGCTGCCGGGTTTGAGCGTGTATGACTATTCAACAAAAGGAGGAAATTCCCCGCTTACTAACAAATCGCCCACCATATCTGACCAGTGCCCGTTGCCCAGTTAGTTTGTGACATCAAATTCAACCCATCAAAACGGACTAATAATTATACCGAAAGATCCCAGTTATCACGTGATCAACATTAAAGGCGCAACTTTGGGAAATTGTTCTATTTCTATGTAAACGTATTTTAATAATGGCAGACATTCATTAACAGAATGGCAGTTGATGCCGTATGGTTTTTAGAGCTCCAACGCGACGTTTACACACACACATATAGATGGAATATGTCGGTATATACACGCACATCGGACATTGAACAGGATCACATCGTCTGCTCGATTCTCGTAAAACACCGACGCAAGTTATCACAGCCGGACATCTGACCGCGACGTGCTTATTGTGTTCTGTGAAGGATTGACATGCTTCGTCATAAATAACGTGACTGCGGGCTAGATTGATTACCACAAGTCTTAGAGCGTCGTTGTGCCAGGCATTCCTATAACACGAATTAAGTCATCGTATCGTCACAGCAGAGTGAGTTATATCCAACACGCACGTAACCTTGTTGATTGTATTCGAATCAGTGTTCGTTATGAACACGAACATATACAGTACGCAAAGAGTGTGCGTTAAGCAAAACACTCAACACCGTGGTCATTTTTGGGAGAGTGAGAATTTTTCAGCAGACATCACCTTGATTTCGTCGGGGGATTGGTCAATAGCCGGTACCACTGTTGTATTTTATATCCGCTTTCTGATTTTTACAATTTTGCCTTTTCCAGTCCGTCAGCCTTGTATCTCGTATTTTCGCGTAATTTCTCGTTACGTTTGGTCGGTAATCGAAATCCCCCTGAGCCGATGAACACAGCTGATATTTCTCATATATGAACAGCGATGAGAATTTAACTCTCTTGAAATTATAATTCTGCCGATTGTGTGTCCGATACAAGACAAATGCGTTACCCGACCGTACGGCCGACGATAACGCGACCCAGAAAACGTTGTAGTTACGTCGATATCTGGATACGTCTATTAGCGTGAAATAATGCATTATTTGCAAATTATACCACGAACAACCACTGTTACATTCACACTGGATGGTGACATGTGGGAAGTCTGTGATTCATGCCTTAATGTCCTAAATATCCAGTGCATAACACCATAACGGGGTGCCCTGCATCCAGACATAGGGTGTATTCTAAAAGAAGACCCCATCCAGAAGACGAAGGACGCAGCTCGAAGAGTCGAGCTGAGACAGAAGTCATCTGTCGATATACCAGTTGACCCTTCCCACGTTGCTGTGAAGACTGATGTACACCAGTCCTCTTCCATCGAAACTGTCGGCAGACAGGAGCGATCTGCGAGACGCCAAGATTGGCCTCTCCTGTCCAGAGATCACCGTTAGCGGAACAGAGAAGACAGACATCACTGAAGACACCATTGTCGCCGTTTGCGTCGTGGAGATTGAAATCCTACCACCAAGGATACTGCAATACAATCACAGCCCGGTGTCCACCATCTCCTCTGGCAGCATGAACAACAGCAGCGGATCTACCTGTTCAACGGCGGATGCCCAATAAATCATCAGGAGTGCTGTAAAACCAGAGCTAGACGTGAACAGCTAGAATTTCGAACTTCAACAACAAACCAAAGAGCTACTCGAGGTCATCAAATCCGAACCACCACCAACAACAGCAACGTCTACTTCAACTAACAGAACGAGAGAGAGAGGGCGAGAGAAGTGCGGGAGTCGCACAGAAAGTTGGCAGCACCCGAAATCCCAAGCCGGTCACCCACCCAAGGACTAACGGAGCTCGACGTTACTTAACTTCGGTGATCACACAAAGCGTCTAACGGCCGTGACCAAGAGATCTAGACCGGCCTTCTATATTTACAACGCGACCGCTACACGACAACTAACAACATAGTTGTAAAAAAACGAATTAAACAACATCTTGAGACGATAATCCATGGCCTTGTTTATTGTTCGTATATTTGCTTATTTATATTTATAATTAAACGGGCCTATATAGGAGTCGCCATAACGTGGGTTGAAAGAGAGTGAACAATTCTCTTTTAAGACCTCTGGGTAAATCTCCAGAGTCCTATAATTTGGTGAGTTTCGAATCCAGACCCTGCGAATATGATCTTGATTTGTTTGGGGTCTGTTCTCTTTTGCTATAATCACAAAGAACATGTTCGCAACATGTTTGCATGTCATGTCTTAGTGGCCCTATATGTTCACAAAATGTTCGCATGTCACGTCACGTGGCCTTATATGTTCGCGAACACACCCCTGGTGTACATACATGTAGCACCACACTATAGCGTATATTGCATCGTGGCGTGTCATATATAACCTATGGATAGTGTATCAATGTGACCATAAGATATCACTCTTGCCGACAAATGTTGCATTTTGTATTGATTTTGTATTGATTTGTATGATAAATTCGATTAAATTTGACCAAAAATCCCGCCATTGGATCTGGGCGTAAGTCCGTTATAGAAGACTAAGGCCACTGAACATCGACGTAAACCAGTGTTATATCTACCCACTTAACAAGCCGGTTTATGTCGAAGTAAATTTGACTACGCGTAGAAATTCAACCAGCAGATGCACTGTATCACGGGACCGACCTTGTACCGACAATTCCGTGCGTGACATCGTGGCTTCATAATGAATTACCTTAATGCGCTGCCATCACAGTGATGATTATATTACTCATATTAATAATCAGACCACCATCACCGTGCATGCAACCAGATAATCACTCGATTTAGCTAGAGTATGGCCAACGTCTCTACAACTAGGGCAAGCTAAAATCCCGAACTAGTGAAAGCTAGAACCGCTAATTAGTGCAAGCTATAGTGGAGTCACTCTATTTACCCATAGTATGCACAACGTCTCTGCAACTAGTGCAAGCGAGAATCTCGAACTGTATGTAGTGCATCTTAGTGCAAGTTATACCCCTGAGTAATGCAAGCAAGATCCCATAATTATTGCAAGCTATATAGTGACAGTTAGACCCCTGAGAAATGCAAACAAGAACCCCTAATTATTGCAAGCTATTTTGCAAGTTAAACCCCTGACTAATGCAATCAACCCCTATTCAGTGCAAGATATAGTGCAAATTAGACTCCCTGACTAATGCAAGCAAGAGCCCCTAATTAGTGAATAATGCAAGTTAGACCAGTGGCTAATGTAATCTACATCACCCAACTAGCGCAAGCTGGAAACCAAGAAGCCCTAACTAATGCAAGCTGGAACCCATAATTATTGCACACTAAAGTGCAAGCTAGAATCCCTAAATAATACAATCTAGATCACCTTATGCAAACTAGAAGCCCAGAACCTCTAACTAGTGCACACAAAAATCCTAAGTAATGCAAGCTGGAAGCCCAGAACCGCTAACTAATTCACACTAAAACTCCTAACTAGTCCAACCAGAACTCCTAAATAATGCAAGATAAAACCCCTAATTAGACCCCTGACTAATGCAATCTAGATCACCTAACTAGTGCAAACTAGAAGCCATAACTTCCTAGCTTCAAGAGAAAATGAAGTGTTCTTACCATAATGAATTTATCTGAACTAATTAACCAACAACTAACTGTCTTATATATCAACATGTCACTTCAATTTCTGTCATTTATACAACGAATCAAAGATCCATCTCTTCTATGAAATTAATTTTACCTTTTTTCAGCATAAATAGACAGAACACAACGCGCATCTTAATCGAGAATCTTTTATCGAATGAGTTGCGGATGGCGCAAGGATATATTTCGTGAGAGCGTAGCTCGAGCGAAATATAACTTTGCGCCGTCCGCAACGAGTTCGATAAAAGATTCGAGATTATATCTGGTATGACGCATATTTCACCAAAGAGATATTTTAAGAGATAGAGTTCCAATCCCATATATTGTAATCTTCTAAAAATAGCCACATTTTCTGTTCCAATTTATAGAACAAAATTGGACACAAAAATGATTGCATATTAACCGACGCTCATTTTGACTTGTCTCTCTGACTAAGTGTAAACTCAGATAAATGCGATTTAAGAGGAATTGCAAAATATATCGTGGCAGACAAAACTTACGAATAACCTCACACGGTTTCGATTAAAAATCTCAGATGGAGAAACTCGTATGGCGAAGTTAATCACGTGATCGATCATGTGATAGCATGTAACAAGTTTCCCTACACATATGAATAAAAGCTCAACTAATATTTGTTAAAGTTTGTGTCTTTGTTTAGTTATTTTTAATGGATTTGGGGTATCACAGGCATCGTGCCGGTATGGCGTGACGACCTACATGCTACCTACATATAAACTGAAATTATTTGGTCATGTCCGAAATGCCTGGACTCGCTTGGTCATATTAACAAAACATGGAGCTTCAACATTGTATAGGCACTCATTCAACATTGTGTAGGCACTCATTCAACATTGTATAGGCACTCATTTTGTAGCCGTAAATCTATCAACATGTCTTTCAGCTCCGTTGTCCATTCATGACCATCTTGTGTGGCTGGCTCCTCCAAATAATCCGCCATTTTCACTCTGCTCTCACATGATCACATGTCAGACATCGCGACATCTCCATGGAGACGAGCCGAATTTCCCAGCTGAAATCAAACACTAATTGACACACACGATTTCGCTGCGATTTTTATGTGAGCATCCGTAGTACTTACTACTACCCAGAGCATCCGTAGTACTTACTACTACCCAGAGCATCCGTAGTACTTACTACTACCCAGAGAACGTAGTACTTACTACTACCCAGAGCATCCGTAGTACTTACTACTACCCAGAGCATCCGTAGTACTTACTACTACCCAGAGAACGTTTATGTGAGCATCCGTAGTACTTACTACTACCCAGAGCATCCGTGGTACTTACTACTACCCAGAGAACGTTTATGTGAGCATCCGTAGTACTTACTACTACCCAGAGCATCCGTAGTACTTACTACTACACAGAGCATCCGTAGTACTTACTACTACCCAGAGCATCCGTAGTATTTACTACTACCCAGAGCATCCGTAGTACTTACTACTACCCAGAGCATCCGTAGTACTTACTACTACCCAGAGCATCCGTAGTACTTACTACTACCCAGAGCATCCGTAGTACTTACTACTACCCAGAGCATCCGTAGTACTTATTACTACCCAGAGAACGTTCAAGAAAAAGATACACCATCTATAACTGAAGTTCAATTCAACTCTGTTTTAATAATTTTCTGCTCGAAACATGTCAATCTGTTCTCGTGAAAATAATCACAATACGGGCTTATTTTATAATTGCCCAAAATAAGCTCATATTTGCATTATTTGAAAACTCAAATACGCTCTCCATGGGCATAAGCACTGGCTATTAAAACGACATATATGAGGGTATCACCACACCCATCCCCCTGAATCCTGAATACCAGTTAATTTGGGGGGGGGGGTGAATCCTGAATACGTGTTAAGAAATAATATGCGATAAATGACATACAAATTGACTGTTTTAATATACCGGTTAATTAAAAGTTTGGAATTGGAACACAAATCAAATATAGTTTCCGGAAGCTTTCCGGTTAACGACAGAAGAGACGCCGGTCGCATTATGGGCGTTATGAGGCCGTTATGATACGATTAATTATACTTTATGATGGCATGGTGGTCGAATATGCCCAAGAAGCTATTCTACCCACTCATTCATACAGATAACTAGCACAAAATATTATTTTGCGCTATCAAAACCTTCGTCCAAGATGTTTTGCTTTAACCCGAATTAGGGCCGAATACCAGTTATTTCGGGGGTATGAATCCCGCGTACCGAAAGGGGGGGGGGTGTGATACCCTCATATATGGGACAATATGAAATGTGCCAGTTGTGTTCTTATTTTCGCGAGAACAGGCTGGAAAATAACACGAATAAACTAAACCAACTCACGACGTACTAGATGTACGCTCTTTATAATGTGTCTTCATTGTGGGCCACGCCATCCAACGTAATACTGGATATAAGTCCACTGTGTGCTTATTTCATACTCAAAGAAGTCCAATGTGAAGACAAGTTTTCATATCACCTATATCAATCATATCACATATTTCTGAAGCAATACGTATCTCCCACTCAAACAGCACCTATGAATCACACGATATGTCCAGATAACCATAAGTACAGTTCAGTGGCATCAAATGTTTTTAATGTTCAGGTGCGAGGAACCCAGGATTGTGTGAGGGTAGGAATGTTGAGCACATCGGCGTCATCGTTAAAGAAATATTCAGACTACAGCATATCATGTCCCAACTGGCCTTCCACAGCTGTCAATCAAATAATTATGAACTCAGATTTGATAACAAGCAGCGAATCATTCGGTCGATACATGTAGCTGTATTTAATTTTGTTTTGTTCATCATAATATTGATATTCCCGCATACTTTAAATGTTAAATCACCTGAATGTGAACCACTTGTATGTTGTGGAATCACAATGTACAGAAAGTTCGATGTGTGAAATGATGCTGGAAATTAATCGATGGTTAATTATACTGCTTCTTATTTTGCGTGACACTCGTCATATCATTCACAATTAAAGACAACGCAAATGAATTTGGCGTTGTGTATTATAGCAACCACCAAGGGTGCTTATATATCAGGCAGGTGAATGACTTCATATATTTTTTTCTATATCCATCAGTGATTTTTTAGATCGCGGGTATGGATTTTGGAGAAATTATCACGTGACTTCCGGTTAACAACAGTGTGGAGATTGCAAAGAACGCGGAATTGGGAATGAAGCATCGCGATGCAAATGAAAGTAACTAATTCACAAATTACGATGAATTCACACGTGATTTAGCTAGGTCTATTAATTTCAATTAGTCCAATTTCTTTAAAATGAAGACGTTGTGACACGGTTTCTGACGTCATTTTGGATTTGTGGGCCAGAATCCAGACAAGATTGCACAATCCACGACACGTCTTGTCAAGTTGGCATGTCATCTCCGTCGTGATCACTGCGTAATGTTACATAAATTATTCTTAGCGCTATGTCGCCGATAAAAGGCAAATTTGAGGCACAGCATGTGCGGTTGCTCCACTACGTGTCACGTACGATTTATATTACAATATAGACACGCACTATAAAACTGATTTCTGCAAGTACCTTTGACTTCTAGAAACCATAAGCTCCGCCTACAAATTAAAGGGATACTGTACTAAAATGTTGTTGTTGGCTACTATAGTTTCTAGAGTCGTAGAATGAGGTAACTAGATTTCCATTATTTGAAAGTCTGTTGAGTACGAAGTAATGTTATGGATGGCAGATTAGCCTTATTGCGAAAATACCAATTGCCGATGTCGAGTAAATTTTGGACAGTTTTCAAGCAAATATATCAAATAAATGTTATATTACATGCGCACTAGCCCCATATGCCCATCAAATCGTTGTGTAGTCACTAGTCATTGAATGGCTTGTGTTTACGACCCGTATCAACATAATTTTTTACACGATCATGTGTGCCACGCGTTGCCCAATCCACTATCCGTGAATTATTTTGATTACGTCTTATACACGGAAATTCGTAATTTAATTTATGGCTCCAGCCATAAATTAAATTTATATCAAATTAATAACTTTGATGTTAAGATAACCTATTAACCTGAACGTTTACAGAATACATCTTTGACTCAAATTACTTAGTTTTCTATATATTATCGATATTAGTTTTTTTTACTGAAAATGGCGTACAGTACCCCTTTAATATGTGTGAACATCTTCATTGAAGTGAAATCCAGACAAAATTGATAGTCGACTGCAGATTTGTGTGATCGACATGTGTGAGTAAATGTCGGGAGGTGCCCACTGACACTTGAGTCCACGATAAGAGGTACATAAAATAAAAAAAATCCATTACCCTGCAGGGAGCCCCACACATATATAGAAGCATATAGAAGAGTGTCGTCTGCTCATGTTTGTCTGGGGCTCTGTATGGGTGAAATTATAAAATTGTTAAAGAATACAAGAAAAAATTCTTAAAATCGTAAAAAATTGTTAGGCCAATGCATTCTCTTATATATGCGAGGCGACCTATGGTCGACTCGCATATATAAGAGAATGCATTGGCACAGGGTAAACACATCCCGACTTACGACTGGATTTGATATGGCGGGTCACATATGTCATTAATACCATGTCTTGCCCACCGGAAGCTGACGTAAGATAATGATAGGTATAGAGCACCATGCTGTGTAGGCAGTTTCAGAATCAGTCAGAAAGTTGAAATAAAATGTGCAAGAAAGCCGCACGTTCTCCGTATATTATGTATCGAGTTTACCATATATAGATCGTATCTGAATTAAGGGGGCACTATGTGTATACACTAAATCCGGCCAGTTATGCATGGGACCATCTCCTTTTATACTCAACAGAATATATGCAACAAATGAATGAATTTGATCCATGGATGAGTGCAAAAAAAGCTCATTTACTTCATGAGCGATGTAAACAACGTGGTAATTATAATCAAAATGAGTTTATGACTCGAGCCATAAACTCATTTTGATTATAATTAGCATGGTGTTTACATCGTTCTTAGAGTACATGAGTGTATATATGTTGCACTCATCCAAAATCATGCATTTGTTGCATATATTCTGTTGAGTTAAATATGATATGGTACCGCACGTGGCCCGATTTATTGTACAGTACCCCTTTACAGGTTCACTCCATTTATAAAGTTATACAAAATTGGTTGTCGACTCCGCAGTCCATGAATATTTCGAATTAAATTGAATTTTTTTCTTCACGTGGCAGACTATCGAATTCTCTTCCCAATCGTATTTATAAACGACGAAATGACATTAGCGTGAGCGAATTTCGTAAAGAGTTGTGGAATAGCCCACGAGGGATCGAATGAATTGGAAGGCATCGAGTAAATGGTGGGATTCCCGTACAGCACCCCTTTAATGGTGGGATTCCCGTACAGCATCCCTTTAATGGTGGGATTACCATACAGCACCCCTTTAATGGTGGGATTCCCGTACAGCACCCCTTTAATGGTTGGATTCCCATACAGCACCCCTTTAATTGTGGGATTCACGTACAGCACCCCTTTAATGGTGGGATTCCCGTACAGCACCCATTTAATGGTGGGATTCCCGTACAGCACCCATTTAATGGTGGGATTCCCGTACAGCACCCCTTTAATGGTTGGATTCCCGTACAGCACCCCTTTAATTGTGGGATTCCCGTACAGCACCCCTTTAATGGTGGGATTCCCGTACAGCACCCATTTAATGGTGGGATTCCCGTACAGCACCCATTTAATGGTGGGATTCCCGTACAGCACCCCTTTAAGATTAAACTTTGTTTAATTCAGTGCATCGTTGTCTCTGTGTGGGAATAATTCACCATTATCACGTGACACTATAGCACTGTCTCTTTGGCCATGGGAATGATTTGCCAATATCAGTCGGGCTGTGTATTCCCTGCCACATTCATTGACGGTGGTGATATATTGTACCTCCGTAATAAGTGGTGGCTGACAAGTGTTTGCCGGTTTGTGTAATCAGCGGTTAAGCATCTCGCATGCGATAAAATGCACGATGTCATCCCGAATATCTTGCTGACTAATCACATCCGTGCTGAACACTGCAATTATCGACGAAATCTTCTCAAATGGAATCGTTTTTGAGGTAGTGAGGTATCACCCGGATGAGGGGACAGTGACGTATTATGGCAGTGACGTATCACCCGGATGATGGAAGGGACTGTGACGAATACTTTATTCGAAATGAAGAATTCAATTTAAATCTGTTTAAAGCCAATGTTATTCGTGCGATATCTCTAAAGAACGTGAATTTAAGAACAGTTGTTAGAGCACAATCCCATTGTTGCAATCGTTCCCTGAGTTTTGGAAAAGCACACCGATTCCCAAGGCTGGCGAATGAATAGTTCATTGATTACCCCATTGTTAGGCACACTCAACTCACAACAGACAAATCGCACGGTCGCTTCGAAGTAGCTTCAATTACCAGAGGCCACAGGGGCACGAACAGCGCGCTGCTTCCCCAAACACACTGCCATTATACGCCGTTACTATTTATGCACCTCTAATATACCAAGCAGGCACATATAGGGGGACGGCGTATAAGGGGAGTGCGGGTGGGGGATGCACGTCCTCTTGTATAATAACTTAAGCTACATTGAAACGACCGCGCGATTTGTTTGTTGAGAGTGGCGCGTCTCGAACAATGGGATATCACTGAAATATTAGTTTGCCAGCCTTGGGAATTGGGTGTAATTTACCAAAAATACAATATATATATATATATATATATATATATATATATACATCAACAGGACGAACGGAGGGGTGGCAATAGTAACACATGCATTGGTTGAATTATTTATTAACTAGTAGAATAATTACATTTATTATAATTATTCCACAAAACTAATCCAGTTCCGAAAATATTCTCAGGACAGGACCACTAATCCAACGATGAAACTAAACGAATTAACATTTACATTTAGAACCACTAAATAGTGATATATCCAATAATACAACAGAATCACCACTTCACTATATAGCGCTCCACATATCCGATATAACAAACAACAGAACTTGTATCTGGAGAATCTGGAGGAACCAATGGACTATTATGGTAGTAATTTCGAAACAGTTTCTTGAAAAGGCGACACGTTTGTCACATAATAATGATGTGCAGCATTACCTTTGGCAAAAAGTAGTTGGTTGTTGGTTACGGTCCAAATTCCATGTCATCATTCTGGCACACAGACTTCTTCGGAATTCATGATCCACTTATACAATGTATATAATAATAGTAAGACATATTCATGCGACTTCCACATTTGACTTTCCAAACACATCTGCGAGTGACTTGATTTGTGAAAACGCGTCACACGTTAATCCGTGTCGCTTCGGACATATTTATTCACATTCAACGGCGATCACTGCATGGGTAATCACGATGATTGGTGTGGCTAACGGGTCATTGTGTTGTTCATCTCGGCCAGCGCACGGATTGTACGTCGTGTTCAACGCACGATCAATTGCGTATTTCGAGATAATCGCATTGTGTGCGGTCAATTGTGCTCTAAGTAGGTCAGAGCACGCGAATAGTTCTTTACCAGAATAAATCTCGTCTCCGACTCGATTTATTCTGGTAAAGAACTATTCTTGTGCTCTAACCATTACTTATAGCAGTCATAGCCAGGTGTAGTGTCTTTAGGATTAATTCTCCCCATCAGAATTGAGAGAACGTTTGTAAACCCAGTAACCGTAACCGGTTACAAATGCGTCGTATTTTGATCCGCACCAAAGTCTGCCATATATGTTAAAAACCAATGCATTCCTAAAGTCTCACATCTGGCTCGTCTCCTGAACAAAACAGCATATCCCAACAACAACAACAAATGCGTATTGTGTGTGCTTCATCATACAACAACACACTACCATTGCATTTTTGTGTGGTCGTCGGGAGGTTTTAACCTAGAAAAAAATGTTATAAAGCTGGTTTTGGTATCATTTTGTGTGGAAAAGTATCGGGGAATAACATGTCCAAAATCCGCTAAAATCCGCTCTGGGGAAAATTCAGGATTCAAGATGGCGTCCAAGATGGCGGCCAAAAATGAAAAATATTCCCAAAACAGCATTAGTCCTTTGTCAGGCAGAGATAATGAGATTGCTTTCGAATAAATGTCGTCACGTTTGACAGAAAATTCCACAGGAGTCACATTGACCAAATATCGGTCTCAGGGAGCCAGAAAGATGGCCACAAAGATGACCACCAACATGACAATTATGTATTTTTTAATAGAAATCGGCCAGTGATGACCAGAATATGGAAATGAGTAATAATTTCGGCACTTTTGTATCATATATATCAATATACTCAAACCTCATCCTCGTCATCTCCTACCAGTATTTCTTTTTGAATTAATGCAGCCCTCTCTACAAGCGAAAACACATTTGATACCATGTTTGCGACATGTGCACACATATCACATGTTTTGTTTGTGTCATCTTACACTTGCACTGTACCGACTTGAGCAATACGTCTTGTGCTTCATTCTGGGCAGTCATAACTGGGGCAAGTTCCGCGACACGAAGTCCCCAACCCCATCTTAAATGATTAAATACGTCGTTATTCAGTGTTTTCCGATTCATGACCAGCAGATGAACCCTGAGACTGTGATAGTTTGCCGCTCTTTCTGTTGGTAGGAGTTGTTGGGCTCTAACGCAGTATTGCTAGAAGATACTATGTCCATAAACTTCGCACGGGGAAGTGTATTTAGTTAGTCTTCTTTCTTACCATCACACACCAGGTAAATCCGCATGTCGGCCTCACCAATGGTTTCTGATTTGCACTAGACTCCTGTATGAGTAATATTTTGGGAACTTCAGCAGACTTGTTTATCTTTCTGAGCATACTCGTGTTCCCATGTCCGAATAATGCAGAGGTGGTATCATAGCATCCCCATACATGTGCAAACATGACAAGGGAAGTTGTGAACTGTCCAGCCTTGCACACGGTGTCGCCGAATCGCTATATGGCAGCACCATCTTTGCCAGATTTCCGAGCATCAGATTGTCGGACATGTTCGATTTCCAGTGACGATTCAAAAGAATAATCAGATCTGTATCGTCCGCGATAGCCATGATATTTCTTCCATGCGAGTCAAACTCTAGGGCACGAGAAACTATCAGAGTATCAACGTCACCACTGCAGTGAACTGCGTGCCCATTATCCGATAAGAGGCGCCCTCACTTTGATGAACTGACTTTTGTTTCTCTCATTTGCTGGTTATTGTGTGTTATTCGGTGACCGGAACGTCGACATGTTTTGCAGATCGCCGGCTGTGCTCGTGATCTTTAATAGACGCTATGACTGCACCATCGAACACGATGCAACTCTAGCCATACTTGGTTCGGACTTACTTCAGACAATGCATGGCTACTTCCTTGTGTGTTGAGTTTTTGATCAACTTCACTCTATGTAGAAGAGCTTCGCTGCCAAGAATGGTCTCAATTCCTTCTGTGAATATTCGCCTTCAAGAACGAAATCAGTCAGAGCCTTTGCCAATTCGTGTTTTCGCCAACATTAACGTGGACATCAGCCTGAATTACTTGTGATGCTGCTGTGTCATCTTGTTCCCTTATCGATTCATTGTCCGCGGAGTCCTTCTCGACTGGGACAACTTCAGCTATCAACTTATTGAAAATCGCATAATCAACTAGGTAGAGATCAAGCAAGACCCTCGACACTGCCTTTCAATATATCATGGGTCACTGTACCAACCCCTTCATCATCGAGGCAATACTCCCCATGAATACTACAGTATTAAATCATCAGAGCCAACACACTATGTTCATCGACTTAGAGGTTATTGTGTTTACCGCTTGGAACCACAAAATCTGGTCGAAAGGGATACATGGGGATTGGATGTTCAATCTACGTACATGTTCCTCAACATACATGAGTGTAGAGTAAATTATGGGACGGAACAGAACATCTGATTTCTCAGCGGTCAGTATCGTCCAGCGAGCAAGCACTTTGCATGAAACCTGACCAGTTCGAGCTAATTGTTTCACTCTTATTGAAAAAACATGCTGAGTGCCACATGCGATCCGTGCTGTGATCAGATGGGAGGGTGTAGGGAGTGGCCAAACGAAGAAGAGTTTTCAGTTTGATATTGGAAATTCCTTTGCCAATAACATCAACGTATTTAGGGATGGACACTCCTTTGTCAATCACGAGCTCATCAACCCTCAATCGCTTTTGTCTCATGAACACATATCATGGTCAGTGGCGGTGGAGTCATGGGTGTACAAATTACAATCATTCCCATTCCATGAAAGGTCCCCCTGCCATCCAAAGTTGCTATGTTGTGGTCGACATTATCGGCCACCCACTGAGTCCAGGCACTGGGTGAACAGTCAGTTAGTATTTGACTGGGCGTTTCGGCTTAACTGACGGATTGCTTGTATCACTCAACTTCGTTGGCAACAGAGAATCCCAACCGAGATTACTCGTTGACTAGTAATTTGGAACCAAACACAGGGTTCATTTCTATGCCAAGTCCGAACAGTGATGGTGTTATAACCAAACGTGGACACGCGCCCTGCACCATGGAATGGTCGATACTATTCTGCTTGACATCGGACGGCATTAAAATGTTGAGTAAGCTTTATTTTCCAAGTAATGGACAACATTTGGACCAAACAAATGCCCATGTTTCGACACTACAGAGACTGCGAAACGACTGCATTTAACGAAACAAAACAGTTTAAATATGTTGAAATTGACAAGCTTCAAATTCGCCATCAATCGAAGTGGTCCATAGCGTTACTACCAATAGTGTCTAATTGCAGTATAATTATCCACGAATACACTCGACAGCACACATTTAGCTAAGTATTTTAAATTATTTGATATGGATCGTATATATTCTGCAATAAGAATCCATGAAAATCGACAAACATCCACGAAATAACGATTAGGGTCTGTTCGTTTACATACCTGTATTGGACAGAGTGTAATCTGGTCTGTTCATTTACGGAACTATGGCATGTAATCCATGATCAATAATCTGGATTCTCTCACGAAATAACGACTCTGCGTATGTTGTCACCGTTAGGTTTCAACAGGAAACGTGTGACCGACTCATAAAATACAACTTTTACTACTTTCACAATTAGACATATAAAATCGAAAGGATAAATGAGAAACAACTGTGAACAATGTGAAGTATTGCTTACACAACTGCATTGACATGCGTTATGGCGTTATGGCGTTCTATGATAACGCATGCACTTTATAACTTGACCGCATACATGGCTAACGTGTATAATGCAGTTTTCCTCCAATGCTAGTAGAACGCGCTCTTTATTGTGGAACGCACGCATGCATTGGAGTTCTATACCAACGCTCTTTATTAGACAAAGGCACGGATGGCCTATACTGTAGTGGGTCGTACTATCGTATACTCATATGACAATTATCCACGCAAACTTGCGAACTCACACAATTAAACTGTCTGCATGTATCTGCAATCGGAATGTTAGCGGATTTTGGATATATTGTTGTCGAAATATTCCAGGTCAAAATGACACAAAAACTGGCTTTATAACAATTTTTTCTAGGTTCACTCTTCAAAATCACTACAACGACTATACTATTAATATTTACACGTTCTGCTACAAGCTGAGCCGATATCTCAAAATGTGTAGCTTTGGCGCAGTAATATCGCATGACCTTTCCCACCAAGTGTATATCCATAGCAATACCATAGTAACACACGTTAAAAGTTACACACATGTGTGGCTGAACCTGGCTATTATTTGATGTAAGGTTCTTTTATTGAAAGCTATATCGGATTAAAAGAAAACGTTCACATTGCTACATGCATTCGCGCGGTAGAACTTGAATGGATGGCATTGGTTGGTTGAAATCGCGTCATCTGACATCGCGCTCTTGCCCCAAATTATTTTAATATTGTGTGGCATCAAAGCGATAACATAATATCCTTTAAAATGGTCGTTAAATCATATTTTAGTCTGCAAGGTTAGTGCAAATTAAAACAATAGATGCCGATTGTATTGCGATTCAAAGAGTATGGATGGAAATGTGTGGAACTTCAGTGGCAAATCGAGATCCCCTTTGAAATCGATCGGTCTGGTTATGCACGTTCCACATGTTGAGTAAGCATATTGGATATTGGAATGGCGTTAAACACGACAGCCACAACCACTGACACGGTGAGACAAAATGGTATTACGTCTGGCATATTAGCAAAAGTGAAACATTCCCATATCAAAAGTAACCCTTAATCAAATTTAGAGCCACGAGCGGCGTATATCTCAGACAATTTGCTTACAATTAAATAAGAAATTCAGATAATATCCATCCAACGCATCGATGGAGTCCATCTTACAATATTATCCTTAATACTGTCTGACCAACGAGAAATTCGATGCATCGGCCCTGGGAAACGATGACTAGACACTGGCTCTATGAGCTACGTCTCCACGCTTCATGCATGCCGCCACGAGAGACCAATAAAATCCATCCGCCATTATTACGTCACCGGACAATATAGTGCCGGCTAGTTTTAGTACGCCTCGTGACGTAATCATTTTGTAATTTAGTACGCCTCGTGACGTAATCAATTTGTAATTGACTGTAATCAATGTAATTTGGTCTGCCTGTGTGGTCTATTTTGCAAACTTACAATACTGAGCTACATGAAACATTTTAGAACCAGAAAATATGTTCATACAATCATTGTTAAAGCCGCATGGCGGCGGTTTGTGTCACTTTGCGCTACAAAATACACCTAATAATATTCGCTTTTGAATTTGTTCCCGGTATCGAAACAGGTCTATAAATACTTGAACTACCTTTCTACGAGCATTATATGTGTCCCAAAAATACGCATTGAAGTCATTACATTACAACTCCAAAGACGCTCTTTGTGTCACAAACAGAAAAGAACAGAAAAGAGTGTTCCGCTTTAGTCTATTCCTGATATGGTAAAAATAAAGAGCGTTTCTTTCCCCTATATGCGAACATTTTTAAATGGCTGTAACCATGGCAAGTATTTTTCAGAGCTTATGAGGTCGGTATATCAATATTTCGTTCATTTTGCAAACTAGCTTATACCTCCTTCTAAATTTGGATTCTCGAATGATCCATGTCCGTTTAAGTTTTCTGGCCATTTGAGTAGTGGTTTATTGCTCTCAGAAGCGATCGAAGGAAACCCACTATGTCGGATAGCAACCACGCCAGTTCTGATTGGTTTTGGACATTCTTCCGCGTTGTTGTTTTTTCAAAATGGCTGATGGATTGTACTGGTCTCTCGTGGTAGCGAACATACCAGAGCGTCGGAGCGACTCCGAGCCAGTATAACACATGTGGAGCCTCACACGGATGGAAGCATGCACTACGGAATGTCGTATGATTCAGTCTATGTGAGGCTCTCTGTGGGTTTTACTGGTCTCGCATGATGGCGAACATTGCAGAACACAGGATCGATATAGTCAGTGTGACCCACATGGAGCCTCACATAAATGAAAGCATGCACTACGGAGTGTCGTCTGCTCAAGTCTATGTGGGGCTCTCTATGGGATGTATTGGTCTCTCATGATGACGCACATAGCAGAATTATGGAACGTCATAGGGTCAGTGTAACCCACATGGAGCCTCACATAGGTGGAAGTATGCAATACGGAGTGTCGTCTGCTCCAGTCTATGTGGGACTCCATATGGGTTTCACTGGTCTCCCATGACGGCGCACATAGCATTATTATTGAGCGCCATAAGGTCAGTTTAACCCACATGGAGCCTCACATAGATGGAAGCATGCACTACGGAGTGTCGTCAGTCCCAGACTATTGGCTATCTATGGGTTGTACTGGTCTCTCGTGATGGCGGAAATATCAGGGCGTCGGAGCGACATAGAGCCAGTGCAACCCACATGGAACCTCACATAAATGGAAGCATGAACAATGGATTTTGTCGACTGCTCCTGTCCATGTGGGGCTCTCTATGGGTTGTACTGGTTTCGCGATGGCGAGCATAGTGCATTGGAGCGGCATATAGCCAGTGTAACCCACATGAAACCTCACACAGATGGAACCATGAACAATGGAGTGTCGACTGCTCCTGTCAGAAGATAGAGGGCCTCGTTCGCGTCACATCTAAAAATAGAATCTTTGGGGTCTAAAATTGGTTGTACTAAAATATTCCCAAAATAACAAAACCCCAAAAAAAATTCAAAACTTCAAAAATTTATTTTTTCCAAAAATTATTTTTTCCAAAAAAATTCCAAACTTCCAAATTATCAAAACCCCAAAATTTCCAAACTTCCAAATTATCAAAACCCTCAAAATTATTTCTCCAAAAAAAGTTTAAATAAAAAATTTATAACGAGTTTTCGGTTTCTGATAATCTCGATATTAAAATGTCGAATGTTAAATTATTTGCGTGTAATATCTTTCGTTATTTTTTTTTTGTTCAAATATTTTTCATGAAATTATTAATCGATGTTTAGAAAATAGCTTTATTGGACATTGTGACCATCGATATGAATGCATACATTCCAGTGTTTAACGGACGCAGTTCATATAATTGTCATACCTGAAAATAGACACCATTACTTTTACATAAATAATAAAGAGCGTTTATTCTTTACTTATCTCTATATGAAGTTATTGAGTATATGACAGGCGTGTATTTTCGTGAATTATTGGAAGTATTGAAATGTACTATGTTGAATCACTAACGGTCGAAAATGGTAAGGCGAAATTACAACCCCCCAGAATGAACTGTCATATTGAATGAATGATGATTTAATCTCAGCCATTTTTACATGGAACATGAGCGATGTACACGCAATCACACACGCCACATTGGTGTTAACAATGTGTCTTTCACACCTTTGCTTTACCAAATGAATTCTATTATTTCCCCGGTCACAGCTATATGGTATTCAGAAAACATATCGATTTGAGCAGAAATAGTTGTTTAACGGGTTAGTATCAATTAAGGTTGATAAACTGTGTCATTCACACGATAATTAGTTAGCCAAAAAACATGCATACGTCCAGGACACTCAATTATAGAAATTGCTTTGATGACATTGTTATAACAACATTACGTAATAACCCCTTATCACTCCATTCACACTTACGACCATTTTGTATGCCGAAAACTCCAGGTAGCACAGATGATGTAACATTATATCACTGCTATTGTACCAATGATAGGTTCAGACATGTTCGATGTTTAGAAAATACATAATGTGCAGGTGTTCACTTGACAAGAGATTTTGTACACTCAATCACAGACCAACGTGATAATACCAGCATCAAATTCGATCACCAATAGATTTGACTGTGGAATGTAATGACCTTTAACTTATTTATCGATCTAAAGGGACACTCATTATGAATGAATGTTAACAATACAAGCGCACGAATGAAGAGCGTTGAACATATACGAAATTACTACACGAATGAATTGAACCTTGAAATTTATATTTCACATCTTACCAACAACAGCTACAGACATAATCATAGTATTATACTGTCTTGCATGTACACACGCTATGACATCATTAAAGGCGGACAATCCACTCACGGTGTGACAACAGATACGGACATAGGCATAGTGTTATACAGTCTTCTATGTACCCACGCTATGACACCATTAACGTACATTGGATGTTAGGTCTATGACTCTTGAGTATGCACCAATCAATGAGCAAATGAGCAATAAAAATGAGCAAATGAGCAAAAAAATGAGCAAATGAGCAAGAAAATGAGCAAATGAGCAAGAAAATGAGCAAATGAGCAAGAAAATGAGCAAATGAGCAATAAAAATAAGCAAATGAGCAAAAAAATGAGCAAATGAGCAAGAAAATGAGCAAATGAGCAAGAAAATGAGCAAATGAGCAAGAAAATGAGCAAAAAAATGAGCAAATGAGCAAAAAAATGAGCAAATGAGCAAGAAAATGAGCAAATGAGCAAGAAAATGAGCAAAAAAATGAGCAAATGAGCAAAAAAATGAGCAAATGAGCAAAAAAATGAGCAAATGAGCAAGAAAATGAGTAAATGAGCAAGAAAATGAGCAAATGAGCAATAAAAATGAGCAAATGAGCAAAAAAATGAGCAAATGAGCAAAAAAATGAGCAAATGAGCAAGAAAATGAGCAAATGAGCAATTAAAATGAGCAAATGAGCAAATGAGCAAGAAGATGAGCAAATGAGCAAGAAAATGAGCAAATGAGCAATAAAAATGAGCAAATGAGCAAGAAAATGAGCAAAAAAATGAGCAAATGAGCAAAAAAATGAGCAAATGAGCAAAAAAATGTAATTCTGCTGTGGTTAAGCAGTCCATTATTTAGGGCATACCTGTATGTAGGCCTATCAGTGGATGAATAGTCTGCCGGAGAAGTACTGTGTAGACAGATCTTGCCGGTAAGAGAGTCAGACGAGAAGTGAAGGCTCGGCTATTAAAACATAGTAATGCGATAGCGAACATCAAACGAGTCTGCGCACGCATATCTGTCAAAAGGATACAATAGCAGCCATTGGTCAATTTATCCCCGGTGTCAGCTCAGTAACCAATCGGGACGAAGCCGAAGGTCAACTAATTTTTTTTGCTCAATATAGTACGTCACTTGGACATTTTATCAGTTTATCACGTGATCACTAAATGTGGCAATCGGATATCCACCGATGCCTGCAATTTATTATTTATAATAATTGGACTCATTGATCTCACGTAAATAATACTCTTAGTTGTTCCAATAAAATAGTTATCAAATTCGATCACCAATAGATTTGACTGTGGAATATAATGACCTTTAACTTATTTATCGATCTATGTTAGAACATGGTCTTAACAAAAAAAACTTGACCATAACAAAAATTACCTTACATTTATGCATGAATCTAATTAGACCATACGTAAATATTGTCAGCTTATCGTCTGATGAGCAAATCCGATGTTTATCAAAAATAGTACAACTTCCAGTTGGTAATTACTCTTACGAATGAAGAGCGTTGAATATATACGAAATTACTACACGAATGAACTGAAATTTATATTTTCACATCTTACCAACAACAGATACAGACATAGTCATAGTGTTATACTATCTTACATGTACCCATGCTATGACATCATTCGAAGGGGCAATACACTCAAGGAGTTAAAGTGACACACGAAACAAGGGACGTGATGTAATATTGGTGTTTGAATCTTAAAGGAACACAAGACACTCTAAAGGGACACTCATTATGAATGAATGTTAACAATACAAGCGCACGAATGAAGAGCGTTGAACATATACAAAATTACTACACGAATGAATTGAACCTTGAAATTTATATTTCACATCTTACCAACAACAGCTACAGGCATTATCATAGGGTTATACTGTCTTGCATATACACACGCTATGACATCATTAAAGGCGGACAATCCACTCACGGTGTGACAACAGATACAGACATAGGCATAGTGTTATACAGTCTTCTATGTACCAATGCTATGACATAATTAAAGGGGGATAATACACGCACGGTGTGGAATGTTAAAGTGACACGCGGTAAGGGACGTGATGTAATATTGGTGAAACCCCCTCCCCACTTATAGATATATAACGAAGACGAGAATAACATGTTGATGAAGTTTATTGAAATTTAATCATTGTCTGAATCTTCGACCGTTAGATTTACTTCTAAGAGTTTCTTGAATTTTCTCATCGCTTCATCTGCAGCCCATTCATTATTATATCCGTGTTTGGTCAGTTTGACCATTTTCTTCATGATCATGGTATGTATGCGTGATGTTTTCAATCGATACTGGTATTCTATTAATCGTCTATAACTTTTGAGAAACAGAGCAAACTCTGTGTCGATGGTATCCTTTTTTCCCGACATGCTCTCATCTCCCGAAATGCTCTCTTCTTCTTTCACATCATTGGTGACGCGTTTCATCATACTTTTGAATGTGTCCATCTCGTTGACACATCGCGCAGCTTTCTTAAGACCGAATACCGTTCTACTACCGACGCCATTACCATCTTCTGAATCTGATAGCGTTCCACGTTCATCTTCATCTGAATCTAGAACCGCTTCGTCAGATTCATCGGTATCTTCTCCGAAGAGAGTTGGTTTTGTCTCGGACATAACTCCGTGTTTAATCTGTTTATGTCTTTGTAGATTGTAGTTCGTCGATAAAATAATGCCACATAAATCACACCCGTGCATTATCGCGAATTATTGGAAGAACCATCACTCTTATAAGTAGCGATAAAAAGAGAGAATAAGGTGTGGTATACAACCGTCGCTCTAAGAGTACGTTCGTCCCGGGGGCTAGGGTATAGATATTTGACCGCCGGTGATTCAATTAATGCCAATTTATCAGTATGGTACTCTATGTATTCATTCATGATTTGGCTAATCGTATGACACTGATCTTTTCATTTTCTTCTTATTATTAGACAAACCTCCATCAGACACTCTCTTGTTGGTTTGTTTGGACGCTTTACGTGTGTTTGTCAACTTATTTGCTGCAACTTCAGCCTTAGCCATTTCAATCGCTTGAGCGATGGGTGTCACCACGTTAATAAGTGGTTTTAGAACGTCTTCTTCACTATCACTAGTTTTAGTTCTGTCAATAAAGTATCGACCCTGATTATCTGGCATTAACTTCCCATCAACCATATCTCTGAAATGTTTTCTCCACATTTCAAGATCTGCTGGAATATACGGGATCGACATGTTTCTTCAAAATGTACAAGTCACTCTTTTTTCTGCATTTTATTTTAGAAAGTTTATCGCCTCTTATAAAAATCGATTATTGGCCATGAATGCCAAATGCACCATGATAGTTATCGATGTCAATAATGCGTTTCGTTGAGATCTTGATTGAGTATGCACCAATCAATGAGCAAATAAATGAGCAAGCAGGATGTTATGTCGCTTGGTGGCGGAGGTAGCATCACCAAATTACCCTCGGGGGGACCTCATTCTGCCATCTAAAAATAGAATCTTTGGGTCTAAAATTGGTTGTACTAAAATATTCCCAAAAACCCAAAACTTCAAAAATTTCAAAAAACTTCAAAAATTTAAAAAAAATTCAAAAACTTCAAAAATTTAAAAAATTTAAAAAACTTCAAAAATTTCAAAAAACTTCAAAAATTTCAAAAACTTCAAAAATAAGACCCCGGCGGAGGCGGCGGCGGCGGTGGCGGCGGAGGCGGCGGCGGCGGCGGCGGAGGCACCGCCGCCGCAGTAAAATACCGGCGCCGCCGCCGCCGCCGCCGCCGCCGCCGCCACCGCCTCCGCCGGGGTCTTATTTTTGAAGTTTTTGAAATTTTTGAAGTTTTTTGAAATTTTTGAAGTTTTTGAAATTTTTGAAATTTTTGAAGTTTTTGAATTTTTTTTGAATTTTTGAAGTTTTTTGAATTTTTTGAAGTTTTGGGTTTTTGGGAATATTTTAGTACAACCAATTTTAGACCCAAAGATTCTATTTTTAGATGGCAGAATGAGGTCCCCCCGAGGGTAATTTGGTGATGCTACCTCCGCCACCAAGCGACATAACATCCTGCTTGCTCATTTATTTGCTCATTGATTGGTGCATACTCAATCAAGATCTCAACGAAACGCATTATTGACATCGATAACTATCATGGTGCATTTGGCATTCATGGCCAATAATCGATTTTTATAAGAGGCGATAAACTTTCTAAAATAAAATGCAGAAAAAAGAGTGACTTGTACATTTTGAAGAAACATGTCGATCCCGTATATTCCAGCAGATCTTGAAATGTGGAGAAAACATTTCAGAGATATGGTTGATGGGAAGTTAATGCCAGATAATCAGGGTCGATACTTTATTGACAGAACTAAAACTAGTGATAGTGAAGAAGACGTTCTAAAACCACTTATTAACGTGGTGACACCCATCGCTCAAGCGATTGAAATGGCTAAGGCTGAAGTTGCAGCAAATAAGTTGACAAACACACGTAAAGCGTCCAAACAAACCAACAAGAGAGTGTCTGATGGAGGTTTGTCTAATAATAAGAAGAAAATGAAAAGATCAGTGTCATACGATTAGCCAAATCATGAATGAATACATAGAGTACCATACTGATAAATTGGCATTAATTGAATCACCGGCGGTCAAATATCTATACCCTAGCCCCCGGGACGAACGTACTCTTAGAGCGACGGTTGTATACCACACCTTATTCTCTCTTTTTATCGCTACTTATAAGAGTGATGGTTCTTCCAATAATTCGCGATAATGCACGGGTGTGATTTATGTGGCATTATTTTATCGACGAACTACAATCTACAAAGACATAAACAGATTAAACACGGAGTTATGTCCGAGACAAAACCAACTCTCTTCGGAGAAGATACCGATGAATCTGACGAAGCGGTTCTAGATTCAGATGAAGATGAACGTGGAACGCTATCAGATTCAGAAGATGGTAATGGCGTCGGTAGTAGAACGGTATTCGGTCTTAAGAAAGCTGCGCGATGTGTCAACGAGATGGACACATTCAAAAGTATGATGAAACGCGTCACCAATGATGTGAAAGAAGAAGAGAGCATTTCGGGAGATGAGAGCATGTCGGGAAAAGAGGATACCATCGACACAGAGTTTGCTCTGTTTCTCAAAAGTTATAGACGATTAATAGAATACCAGTATCGATTGAAAACATCACGCATACATACCATGATCATGAAGAAAATGGTCAAACTGACCAAACACGGATATAATAATGAATGGGCTGCAGATGAAGCGATGAGAAAATTCAAGAAACTCTTAGAAGTAAATCTAACGGTCGAAGATTCAGACAATGATTAAATTTCAATAAACTTCATCAACATGTTATTCTCGTCTTCGTTATATATCTATAAGTGGGGAGGGGGTTTCACCAATATTACATCACGTCCCTTACCGCGTGTCACTTTAACATTCCACACCGTGCGTGTATTATCCCCCTTTAATTATGTCATAGCATTGGTACATAGAAGACTGTATAACACTATGCCTATGTCTGTATCTGTTGTCACACCGTGAGTGGATTGTCCGCCTTTAATGATGTCATAGCGTGTGTATATGCAAGACAGTATAACCCTATGATAATGCCTGTAGCTGTTGTTGGTAAGATGTGAAATATAAATTTCAAGGTTCAATTCATTCGTGTAGTAATTTTGTATATGTTCAACGCTCTTCATTCGTGCGCTTGTATTGTTAACATTCATTCATAATGAGTGTCCCTTTAGAGTGTCTTGTGTTCCTTTAAGATTCAAACACCAATATTACATCACGTCCCTTGTTTCGTGTGTCACTTTAACTCCTTGAGTGTATTGCCCCTTCGAATGATGTCATAGCATGGGTACATGTAAGATAGTATAACACTATGACTATGTCTGTATCTGTTGTTGGTAAGATGTGAAAATATAAATTTCAGTTCATTCGTGTAGTAATTTCGTATATATTCAACGCTCTTCATTCGTAAGAGTAATTACCAACTGGAAGTTGTACTATTTTTGATAAACATCGGATTTGCTCATCAGACGATAAGCTGACAATATTTACGTATGGTCTAATTAGATTCATGCATAAATGTAAGGTAATTTTTGTTATGGTCAAGTTTTTTTTGTTAAGACCATGTTCTAACATAGATCGATAAATAAGTTAAAGGTCATTATATTCCACAGTCAAATCTATTGGTGATCGAATTTGATAACTATTTTATTGGAACAACTAAGAGTATTATTTACGTGAGATCAATGAGTCCAATTATTATAAATAATAAATTGCAGGCATCGGTGGATACCCGATTGCCACATTTAGTGATCACGTGATAAACTGATAAAATGTCCAAGTGACGTACTATATTGAGCAAAAAAAAATGAGTTGACCTTCGGCTTCGTCCCGGTTGGTTACTGAGCTGACACCGGGGATAAATTGACCAATGGCTGCTATTGTATCCTTTTGACAGATATGCGTGCGCAGACTCGTTTGATGTTCGCTATCGCATTACTATGTTTTAATAGCCGAGCCTTCACTTCTCGTCTGACTCTCTTACCGGCAAGACCTGTCTACACAGTACTTCTCCGGCAGACTATTCATCCACTGATAGGCCTACATACAGGTATGCCCTAAATAATGGACTGCTTAACCACAGCAGAATTACATTTTTTTGCTCATTTGCTCATTTTTTTGCTCATTTGCTCATTTTTTTGCTCATTTTCTTGCTCATTTGCTCATTTTTATTGCTCATTTGCTCATTTTTATTGCTCATTTGCTCATTTTCTTGCTCATTTGCTCATCTTCTTGCTCATTTGCTCATTTGCTCATTTTTATTGCTCATTTGCTCATTTTCTTGCTCATTTGCTCATTTTTTTGCTCATTTGCTCATTTTTTTGCTCATTTGCTCATTTTTATTGCTCATTTGCTCATTTTCTTGCTCATTTACTCATTTTCTTGCTCATTTGCTCATTTTTTTGCTTATTTGCTCATTTTTTTGCTCATTTGCTCATTTTTTTGCTCATTTTCTTGCTCATTTGCTCATTTTCTTGCTCATTTGCTCATTTTCTTGCTCATTTGCTCATTTTCTTGCTCATTTGCTCATTTTTTGCTCATTTGCTCATTTTTATTGCTCATTTGCTCATTTTCTTGCTCATTTGCTCATTTTCTTGCTCATTTGCTCATTTTCTTGCTCATTTGCTCATTTTTTTGCTCATTTGCTCATTTTTATTGCTCATTTGCTCATTGATTGGTGCATACTCAAGAGTCATAGACCTAACATCCAATGTACGTTAATGGTGTCATAGCGTGGGTACATAGAAGACTGTATAACACTATGCCTATGTCCGTATCTGTTGTCACACCGTGAGTGGATTGTCCGCCTTTAATGATGTCATAGCGTGTGTACATGCAAGACAGTATAATACTATGATTATGTCTGTAGCTGTTGTTGGTAAGATGTGAAATATAAATTTCAAGGTTCAATTCATTCGTGTAGTAATTTCGTATATGTTCAACGCTCTTCATTCGTGCGCTTGTATTGTTAACATTCATTCATAATGAGTGTCCCTTTAGATCGATAAATAAGTTAAAGGTCATTACATTCCACAGTCAAATCTATTGGTGATCGAATTTGATGCTGGTATTATCACGTTGGTCTGTGATTGAGTGTACAAAATCTCTTGTCAAGTGAACACCTGCACATTATGTATTTTCTAAACATCGAACATGTCTGAACCTATCATTGGTACAATAGCAGTGATATAATGTTACATCATCTGTGCTACCTGGAGTTTTCGGCATACAAAATGGTCGTAAGTGTGAATGGAGTGATAAGGGGTTATTACGTAATGTTGTTATAACAATGTCATCAAAGCAATTTCTATAATTGAGTGTCCTGGACGTATGCATGTTTTTTGGCTAACTAATTATCGTGTGAATGACACAGTTTATCAACCTTAATTGATACTAACCCGTTAAACAACTATTTCTGCTCAAATCGATATGTTTTCTGAATACCATATAGCTGTGAACGGGGAAATAATAGAATTCATTTGGTAAAGCAAAGGCGTGAAAGACACATTGTTAACACCAATGTGGCGTGTGTGATTGCGTGTACATCGCTCATGTTCCATGTAAAAATGGCTGAGATTAAATCATCATTCATTCAATATGACAGTTCATTCTGGGGGGTTGTAATTTCGCCTTACCATTTTCGACCGTTAGTGATTCAACATAGTACATTTCAATACTTCCAATAATTCACGAAAATACACGCCTGTCATATACTCAATAACTTCATATAGAGATAAGTAAAGAATAAACGCTCTTTATTATTTATGTAAAAGTAATGGTGTCTATTTTCAGGTATGACAATTATATGAACTGCGTCCGTTAAACACTGGAATGTATGCATTCATATCGATGGTCACAATGTCCAATAAAGCTATTTTCTAAACATCGATTAATAATTTCATGAAAAATATTTGAACAAAAAAAAAATAACGAAAGATATTACACGCAAATAATTTAACATTCAGCTCAGTAACCAATCGGGACGAAGCCGAAGGTCAACTCATTTTTTTTTGCTCAATATAGTACGTCACTTGGACATTTTATCAGTTTATCACGTGATCACTAAATGTGGCAATCGGATATCCACCGATGCCTGCAATTTATTATTTATAATAATTGGACTCATTGATCTCACGTAAATAATACTCTTAGTTGTTCCAATAAAATAGTTATCAAATTCGATCACCAATAGATTTGACTGTGGAATATAATGACCTTTAACTTATTTATCGATCTATGTTAGAACATGGTCTTAACAAAAAAAACTTGACCATAACAAAAATTACCTTACATTTATGCATGAATCTAATTAGACCATACGTAAATATTGTCAGCTTATCGTCTGATGAGCAAATCCGATGTTTATCAAAAATAGTACAACTTCCAGTTGGTAATTACTCTTACGAATGAAGAGCGTTGAATATATACGAAATTACTACACGAATGAACTGAAATTTATATTTTCACATCTTACCAACAACAGATACAGACATAGTCATAGTGTTATACTATCTTACATGTACCCATGCTATGACATCATTCGAAGGGGCAATACACTCAAGGAGTTAAAGTGACACACGAAACAAGGGACGTGATGTAATATTGGTGTTTGAATCTTAAAGGAACACAAGACACTCTAAAGGGACACTCATTATGAATGAATGTTAACAATACAAGCGCACGAATGAAGAGCGTTGAACATATACAAAATTACTACACGAATGAATTGAACCTTGAAATTTATATTTCACATCTTACCAACAACAGCTACAGGCATTATCATAGGGTTATACTGTCTTGTATATACACACGCTATGACATCATTAAAGGCGGACAATCCACTCACGGTGTGACAACAGATACAGACATAGGCATAGTGTTATACAGTCTTCTATGTACCAATGCTATGACATAATTAAAGGGGGATAATACACGCACGGTGTGGAATGTTAAAGTGACACGCGGTAAGGGACGTGATGTAATATTGGTGAAACCCCCTCCCCACTTATAGATATATAACGAAGACGAGAATAACATGTTGATGAAGTTTATTGAAATTTAATCATTGTCTGAATCTTCGACCGTTAGATTTACTTCTAAGAGTTTCTTGAATTTTCTCATCGCTTCATCTGCAGCCCATTCATTATTATATCCGTGTTTGGTCAGTTTGACCATTTTCTTCATGATCATGGTATGTATGCGTGATGTTTTCAATCGATACTGGTATTCTATTAATCGTCTATAACTTTTGAGAAACAGAGCAAACTCTGTGTCGATGGTATCCTTTTTTCCCGACATGCTCTCATCTCCCGAAATGCTCTCTTCTTCTTTCACATCATTGGTGACGCGTTTCATCATACTTTTGAATGTGTCCATCTCGTTGACACATCGCGCAGCTTTCTTAAGACCGAATACCGTTCTACTACCGACGCCATTACCATCTTCTGAATCTGATAGCGTTCCACGTTCATCTTCATCTGAATCTAGAACCGCTTCGTCAGATTCATCGGTATCTTCTCCGAAGAGAGTTGGTTTTGTCTCGGACATAACTCCGTGTTTAATCTGTTTATGTCTTTGTAGATTGTAGTTCGTCGATAAAATAATGCCACATAAATCACACCCGTGCATTATCGCGAATTATTGGAAGAACCATCACTCTTATAAGTAGCGATAAAAAGAGAGAATAAGGTGTGGTATACAACCGTCGCTCTAAGAGTACGTTCGTCCCGGGGGCTAGGGTATAGATATTTGACCGCCGGTGATTCAATTAATGCCAATTTATCAGTATGGTACTCTATGTATTCATTCATGATTTGGCTAATCGTATGACACTGATCTTTTCATTTTCTTCTTATTATTAGACAAACCTCCATCAGACACTCTCTTGTTGGTTTGTTTGGACGCTTTACGTGTGTTTGTCAACTTATTTGCTGCAACTTCAGCCTTAGCCATTTCAATCGCTTGAGCGATGGGTGTCACCACGTTAATAAGTGGTTTTAGAACGTCTTCTTCACTATCACTAGTTTTAGTTCTGTCAATAAAGTATCGACCCTGATTATCTGGCATTAACTTCCCATCAACCATATCTCTGAAATGTTTTCTCCACATTTCAAGATCTGCTGGAATATACGGGATCGACATGTTTCTTCAAAATGTACAAGTCACTCTTTTTTCTGCATTTTATTTTAGAAAGTTTATCGCCTCTTATAAAAATCGATTATTGGCCATGAATGCCAAATGCACCATGATAGTTATCGATGTCAATAATGCGTTTCGTTGAGATCTTGATTGAGTATGCACCAATCAATGAGCAAATAAATGAGCAAGCAGGATGTTATGTCGCTTGGTGGCGGAGGTAGCATCACCAAATTACCCTCGGGGGGACCTCATTCTGCCATCTAAAAATAGAATCTTTGGGTCTAAAATTGGTTGTACTAAAATATTCCCAAAAACCCAAAACTTCAAAAATTTCAAAAAACTTCAAAAATTTCAAAAAATTTCAAAAACTTCAAAAATTTCAAAAATTTCAAAAACTTCAAAAATTTCAAAAAACTTCAAAAATTTCAAAAACTTCAAAAATAAGACCCCGGCGGAGGCGGTGGCGGCGGTGGCGGCGGAGGCGGCGGCGGCGGTGGCGGCGGCGGCGGCGCCGCCGCCGGTATTTTACTGCGGGGTCCGCCAGCGGCGGACCCCGGCGGCGGCGGCGGAGGCACCGCCGCCGCAGTAAAATACCGGCGCCGCCGCCGCCGCCGCCGCCGCCGCCGCCGCCGCCGCCGCCGCCGCCGCCGCCTCCGCCGCCACCGCCTCCGCCGGGGTCTTATTTTTGAAGTTTTTGAAATTTTTGAAGTTTTTTGAAATTTTTGAAGTTTTTGAAATTTTTGAAATTTTTGAAGTTTTTGAAATTTTTTTAAATTTTTGAAGTTTTTTGAAATTTTTGAAGTTTTGGGTTTTTGGGAATATTTTAGTACAACCAATTTTAGACCCAAAGATTCTATTTTTAGATGGCAGAATGAGGTCCCCCCGAGGGTAATTTGGTGATGCTACCTCCGCCACCAAGCGACATAACATCCTGCTTGCTCATTTATTTGCTCATTGATTGGTGCATACTCAATCAAGATCTCAACGAAACGCATTATTGACATCGATAACTATCATGGTGCATTTGGCATTCATGGCCAATAATCGATTTTTATAAGAGGCGATAAACTTTCTAAAATAAAATGCAGAAAAAAGAGTGACTTGTACATTTTGAAGAAACATGTCGATCCCGTATATTCCAGCAGATCTTGAAATGTGGAGAAAACATTTCAGAGATATGGTTGATGGGAAGTTAATGCCAGATAATCAGGGTCGATACTTTATTGACAGAACTAAAACTAGTGATAGTGAAGAAGACGTTCTAAAACCACTTATTAACGTGGTGACACCCATCGCTCAAGCGATTGAAATGGCTAAGGCTGAAGTTGCAGCAAATAAGTTGACAAACACACGTAAAGCGTCCAAACAAACCAACAAGAGAGTGTCTGATGGAGGTTTGTCTAATAATAAGAAGAAAATGAAAAGATCAGTGTCATACGATTAGCCAAATCATGAATGAATACATAGAGTACCATACTGATAAATTGGCATTAATTGAATCACCGGCGGTCAAATATCTATACCCTAGCCCCCGGGACGAACGTACTCTTAGAGCGACGGTTGTATACCACACCTTATTCTCTCTTTTTATCGCTACTTATAAGAGTGATGGTTCTTCCAATAATTCGCGATAATGCACGGGTGTGATTTATGTGGCATTATTTTATCGACGAACTACAATCTACAAAGACATAAACAGATTAAACACGGAGTTATGTCCGAGACAAAACCAACTCTCTTCGGAGAAGATACCGATGAATCTGACGAAGCGGTTCTAGATTCAGATGAAGATGAACGTGGAACGCTATCAGATTCAGAAGATGGTAATGGCGTCGGTAGTAGAACGGTATTCGGTCTTAAGAAAGCTGCGCGATGTGTCAACGAGATGGACACATTCAAAAGTATGATGAAACGCGTCACCAATGATGTGAAAGAAGAAGAGAGCATTTCGGGAGATGAGAGCATGTCGGGAAAAGAGGATACCATCGACACAGAGTTTGCTCTGTTTCTCAAAAGTTATAGACGATTAATAGAATACCAGTATCGATTGAAAACATCACGCATACATACCATGATCATGAAGAAAATGGTCAAACTGACCAAACACGGATATAATAATGAATGGGCTGCAGATGAAGCGATGAGAAAATTCAAGAAACTCTTAGAAGTAAATCTAACGGTCGAAGATTCAGACAATGATTAAATTTCAATAAACTTCATCAACATGTTATTCTCGTCTTCGTTATATATCTATAAGTGGGGAGGGGGTTTCACCAATATTACATCACGTCCCTTACCGCGTGTCACTTTAACATTCCACACCGTGCGTGTATTATCCCCCTTTAATTATGTCATAGCATTGGTACATAGAAGACTGTATAACACTATGCCTATGTCTGTATCTGTTGTCACACCGTGAGTGGATTGTCCGCCTTTAATGATGTCATAGCGTGTGTATATGCAAGACAGTATAACCCTATGATAATGCCTGTAGCTGTTGTTGGTAAGATGTGAAATATAAATTTCAAGGTTCAATTCATTCGTGTAGTAATTTTGTATATGTTCAACGCTCTTCATTCGTGCGCTTGTATTGTTAACATTCATTCATAATGAGTGTCCCTTTAGAGTGTCTTGTGTTCCTTTAAGATTCAAACACCAATATTACATCACGTCCCTTGTTTCGTGTGTCACTTTAACTCCTTGAGTGTATTGCCCCTTCGAATGATGTCATAGCATGGGTACATGTAAGATAGTATAACACTATGACTATGTCTGTATCTGTTGTTGGTAAGATGTGAAAATATAAATTTCAGTTCATTCGTGTAGTAATTTCGTATATATTCAACGCTCTTCATTCGTAAGAGTAATTACCAACTGGAAGTTGTACTATTTTTGATAAACATCGGATTTGCTCATCAGACGATAAGCTGACAATATTTACGTATGGTCTAATTAGATTCATGCATAAATGTAAGGTAATTTTTGTTATGGTCAAGTTTTTTTTGTTAAGACCATGTTCTAACATAGATCGATAAATAAGTTAAAGGTCATTATATTCCACAGTCAAATCTATTGGTGATCGAATTTGATAACTATTTTATTGGAACAACTAAGAGTATTATTTACGTGAGATCAATGAGTCCAATTATTATAAATAATAAATTGCAGGCATCGGTGGATACCCGATTGCCACATTTAGTGATCACGTGATAAACTGATAAAATGTCCAAGTGACGTACTATATTGAGCAAAAAAAAATGAGTTGACCTTCGGCTTCGTCCCGGTTGGTTACTGAGCTGACACCGGGGATAAATTGACCAATGGCTGCTATTGTATCCTTTTGACAGATATGCGTGCGCAGACTCGTTTGATGTTCGCTATCGCATTACTATGTTTTAATAGCCGAGCCTTCACTTCTCGTCTGACTCTCTTACCGGCAAGACCTGTCTACACAGTACTTCTCCGGCAGACTATTCATCCACTGATAGGCCTACATACAGGTATGCCCTAAATAATGGACTGCTTAACCACAGCTGAATTACATTTTTTTGCTCATTTGCTCATTTTTTTGCTCATTTGCTCATTTTTTTGCTCATTTTCTTGCTCATTTGCTCATTTTTATTGCTCATTTGCTCATTTGCTCATTTTTATTGCTCATTTGCTCATTTTCTTGCTCATTTGCTCATCTTCTTGCTCATTTGCTCATTTGCTCATTTTTATTGCTCATTTGCTCATTTTCTTGCTCATTTGCTCATTTTTTTGCTCATTTGCTCATTTTTTTGCTCATTTGCTCATTTTTATTGCTCATTTGCTCATTTTCTTGCTCATTTACTCATTTTCTTGCTCATTTGCTCATTTTTTTGCTCATTTGCTCATTTTTTTGCTCATTTGCTCATTTTTTTGCTCATTTTCTTGCTCATTTGCTCATTTTCTTGCTCATTTGCTCATTTTTTTGCTCATTTGCTCATTTTTTGCTCATTTTCTTGCTCATTTGCTCATTTTCTTGCTCATTTGCTCATTTTCTTGCTCATTTGCTCATTTTTTGCTCATTTGCTCATTTTTATTGCTCATTTGCTCATTTTCTTGCTCATTTGCTCATTTTCTTGCTCATTTGCTCATTTTCTTGCTCATTTGCTCATTTTTTTGCTCATTTGCTCATTTTTATTGCTCATTTGCTCATTGATTGGTGCATACTCAAGAGTCATAGACCTAACATCCAATGTACGTTAATGGTGTCATAGCGTGGGTACATAGAAGACTGTATAACACTATGCCTATGTCCGTATCTGTTGTCACACCGTGAGTGGATTGTCCGCCTTTAATGATGTCATAGCGTGTGTACATGCAAGACAGTATAATACTATGATTATGTCTGTAGCTGTTGTTGGTAAGATGTGAAATATAAATTTCAAGGTTCAATTCATTCGTGTAGTAATTTCGTATATGTTCAACGCTCTTCATTCGTGCGCTTGTATTGTTAACATTCATTCATAATGAGTGTCCCTTTAGATCGATAAATAAGTTAAAGGTCATTACATTCCACAGTCAAATCTATTGGTGATCGAATTTGATGCTGGTATTATCACGTTGGTCTGTGATTGAGTGTACAAAATCTCTTGTCAAGTGAACACCTGCACATTATGTATTTTCTAAACATCGAACATGTCTGAACCTATCATTGGTACAATAGCAGTGATATAATGTTACATCATCTGTGCTACCTGGAGTTTTCGGCATACAAAATGGTCGTAAGTGTGAATGGAGTGATAAGGGGTTATTACGTAATGTTGTTATAACAATGTCATCAAAGCAATTTCTATAATTGAGTGTCCTGGACGTATGCATGTTTTTTGGCTAACTAATTATCGTGTGAATGACACAGTTTATCAACCTTAATTGATACTAACCCGTTAAACAACTATTTCTGCTCAAATCGATATGTTTTCTGAATACCATATAGCTGTGACCGGGGAAATAATAGAATTCATTTGGTAAAGCAAAGGCGTGAAAGACACATTGTTAACACCAATGTGGCGTGTGTGATTGCGTGTACATCGCTCATGTTCCATGTAAAAATGGCTGAGATTAAATCATCATTCATTCAATATGACAGTTCATTCTGGGGGGTTGTAATTTCGCCTTACCATTTTCGACCGTTAGTGATTCAACATAGTACATTTCAATACTTCCAATAATTCACGAAAATACACGCCTGTCATATACTCAATAACTTCATATAGAGATAAGTAAAGAATAAACGCTCTTTATTATTTATGTAAAAGTAATGGTGTCTATTTTCAGGTATGACAATTATATGAACTGCGTCCGTTAAACACTGGAATGTATGCATTCATATCGATGGTCACAATGTCCAATAAAGCTATTTTCTAAACATCGATTAATAATTTCATGAAAAATATTTGAACAAAAAAAAAATAACGAAAGATATTACACGCAAATAATTTAACATTCGACATTTTAATATCGAGATTATCAGAAACCGAAAACTCGTTATAAATTTTTTATTTAAACTTTTTTTGGAGAAATAATTTTGAGGGTTTTGATAATTTGGAAGTTTGGAAATTTTGGGGTTTTGATAATTTGGAAGTTTGGAAATTTTTTGGAAAAAATAATTTTTGGAAAAAATAAATTTTTGAAGTTTTGAATTTTTGTTTGGGTTTTGTTATTTTGGGAATATTTTAGTACAACCAATTTTAGACCCCAAAGATTCTATTTTTAGATGTGACGCGAACGAGGCCCTCTATCTTCTCCTGTCCATGTGGGGCTCTCTGTGGGTTGTACTGGTCTCGCGATGGCGAACATAGCGCGTTGGAGCGGCATATAGCCAGTGTAACCCACATGTAACCTGACACAGATGGAAGCATGCACTGTGGGGTGTCGACTGATCCAGTTTATGTGGGGCTCTCTATGGGTTGTACTTGTCTCGCGATGGCGAGCATAGCGCGTTGGAGCGGCATATGGCCAGTGTAACCCACATGGAACCTCACACAGATGGAAGCATGCACTGTGGAGTGTCGACTGATCCAGTGTATGTGGGGCTCTCTATGGGCTGTAGCAGAGCGTCGAAGCGTCATATATAGAGCCGACGTCTAGTTTTTAGGAAACGAGTACATGTCTGATCCCATGGATCACATGAAAGGAACAAGTAAATATATGCTCGCTGGGTTGGGTCGCCCAGATTCCACTTCCAATCTAACTCCACCCTCCGTAAGACTGAATCTTACTGCTCGGATACATCCCAGCTCGCACCAAATATGGCACGAATATTTCCAACTGATGGCCATTTCAGTCTGACAAATTCAAAAGCAGTACAAATAGTCGATTATTTGCGCATATTTTACATTAAATATTGGTTGAAATAATGCTGTATCAGGTACAATCTAAAGCTATTTTGGGTGTCAACTGTTCACCTGTTGGAACTACTTAATAAGGTTGGGAGTGAAGCAGCAAAACCATCAAACGCTACGCTACATGATTGTTGTGCGGTATGCGCCCATTAAATGAGTATTGATTATACTGGGTCAAACGTTAGGAAACACAAGGAATTGTATTGAAATTTGAGTGCATACACTATCCATTTAGACGACCGAGGCGTGCCACTTGAAATACGACCCGTCAGTGTTGACACGCTGACACACTGGTATGTCTAATATCAGGGGAACCCGACCAATATATTACTGCATACGAGAGCAATTAGTGCAATCTGGTTTCATATGGCCAATTTAATTACATATATATCACCATTTAACATTGCATTGAACTCAATAAAATACGAACATCACAATTTAGCATTTCATTGATAGCTATACAATACGAACATCACCATGTAACATTTCATTGACAGCCATTTGAATACATATACTCTAGATACAGTAAATCGTTGCTTAGAATGAGACAACGTGGCATAAAATGTTGAACGTTTGCCAGTAAGTGTTTGGGTTGATTATCATGTGTAATTGTTATAGTTACAGGGTTCGCGCTGGCGTTTCCCAAATTTGCCAAATGCAAAATTGGTCACATTTGGCAGAAGATGTTTTCATGTGGCAAAAGTTTTGCAAGTCACTTTTTAATTCCTCAAGAAAGTTGAAACATATTGGACACTTTAAATATTAACACATGTATCAAGACGCAGTTATTCTGATATAAGTAGAGACCTTTCGCAAAATCACGAATACGATTACGGATATGGACAGTATATCCTGCCAGTATGCGGCCAAAACTCGATATTTACGCACGGGAGTTCTGATGTGAGACGAATAATACCCCACGCAGTTTATGTGCAGATGTGTCAAGGGTGTGGCACCGGTACAGCTTGTGGATGATCTAACATTATCCGCGTGGTGCAGAACACACGGATAACATTGGATATGAAAGAGACATACATTAATTTTCAATCAAGAAGAAATATATATTGTCAAATCGAAGATGAACGATATCCACAAGTGACTTGTTCAAGAAAATAAAGCGAGCCCTGTTGCTATGCCCTAACTAATTTGCCAACATTGTTGGTGTTACACTTGCTGAATTATACCATATATCTACTTGATATGGGAAATGTGTTGGTTAGTTAGGATTTTCCCGCAATTTGGAGCGGAAACATTTATTTTTGCTGAAAAATCTCTCCTTTTCACAATTTGTTTTTTGAAACATCGCTCCAATGTTTATATCAATAATGCCAAATATTTAGTCCATATAGTGTAGTAATTATCTGACAGCATTTGCCCCACGCCACCTGCATGGGATGAAAAAAACAATTGGCAGGACATACACATAGGCACATGCCAGTTCACTTGCCCCACCCCACCTGCATGGGATGAAAAAAACAATTGGCAGGACATCCCCATAGGCGCATGCCAGTTCACTTGCCCCACCCCACCTGCATGGGACGAAATTTTTTTTTAACTGAATAAAGTGGGCATATGCCGTTTCACATATTAACTCTTTCATCCCTGAATATACAGATATAGATGTCCCAGAACCCTGAATTATCACCTTGCCTAAAAAAATGATGTGTCCCTGATATATTGCTGCAACACTACCTTTAGAGTGATGTCGGTTATGGCAAACTGAATGTTTTATGATCGTTAACAGATGACCTTCTATATGTGTTATATACCAATTGGGGGCGTCACATCTAAATAATATATCATGTGTGTGCAGGTGAGAACCGAGAAGGGACATTGAATCCCAACATATGCTATATGGGCATGTATCACCTGTATCTGGAATATCAAATTCGCATAGCAATGTTTCCACATACATACATGAATGTGTCATTCTTTGCAAGTGTGGTGTATACACTTGGTTGTGATGCCACCGTGCATGGTTTCAAATGTTTTACCAATCGGTTCATTGAACATAATTGCATTATCAAAGGCACGAGCAAACCAGTACTAACCCAGTTAGTATGTATGTCAGAAAGACGCTATTTGACCGAAACGGACATATACTCCCACATCTAGCAATTTTAGACCCAGAGATTTACTTGTCAGTATGCTGAGGAATTATGAGTAACATTCCAAATAAAACAACTGCCAATGTCCTGATTCGATTCCCAAAATGATTATGAATGTCGATTTCATGTTTATAATATGCACGTGCAGCTATTATTATTAAAGTCGCGCCGTAGTGCGGCACGGTGATTTCCGTAACATTGCGTCGAAAATAGGAGACATTAGACGGATACCACAAATAAAACATCGTTAGAAAGGTCAACATTATCTTCTTTATTTCATAAACATAATAATAATAATTGTACCGGTAAGTTTTTGTGATAAACTATAAACCAAAATCGAAATGTGACTCAAAACACCATGCACACCTGTCGGTAGTATTGCGTCATCGATTTTTAGGAAAACCCAAAATAGTAATCGTGACGTCATACAGCTGCTGTCTATATTTATAGGACCGGAAATTCTCTGAATCGCGTTCATGCTAGGTATTCGTGCGCACCGATAAATTAGTATTTATTAGTAAATTAAATTAGTATTGATGCCGAATATCACCCAAAGTCGCTAGCCACTAAAATCATTTGTATATCTCTGGAAATATTGTATTATTCCCGATAATTGCGCTCCGCCCGCTAAAGCGGGCTGCCGGGATGAACGCAAATTACGTCGTTTCCGCTTTAGCGGGCTGCCGGGTTGAAACATCGTATGTAAGTTGTGTTGGTATCCACCTTACTAGGACAATATATCCTATCCCTAATCGTAATAGGGATTTTGCGAAAGGTCTCTAATAATATCGACTGTTGAGAGCATTCTCGTAAGTATTGTGGTGGTGTTTACGTAGCTAATTCTTTGTTTCGATGTGTCCTGAAACAACCGTTCTATAATTGTTTTATTTGATGATCGGTGTATTGTAAAACACAATAGAGAGGAGAAAATTGTTAATAATTAACTGCTTCCCTGTCGGTAACAAAGGCTGCTCAAAGATCAATTATCGAAATATAAGTCTCAATATTGCAGATACTAGTAACATTTTAGGAACTTCTAAAATAATCATTTTTGTCGCCCTCTTTTCAAACATCTGGTCGACGTTGATGATGATGATGGTGGTGATGATGATGGTGGTGATGATGATGGTGGTGATGATGATGGTGGAGGTGGTTGTGGTGGTGGTGGTGGTGGTTATTGGTAATTAGTTGTGGTGGTGGGTGGGTCCAGTTGTGGCGGTTTCTTGTGGTTTCTGGCTGTTGGTGGTTGGGTGTTGTTGTTGGTGATTGCTGGTTGCTGATTGTTGATGGTGTTTGTTGGTTGTTGGTGGGTTAACGAATGGCGCGGTGTAGTGGTGGTGGTTGGTGATGGTTGATGGTGGTTGGTGATGGTTGGTGATTGTTGCTGGTGTTTGTTGGTTGTTGGTGGGTTAGTGAATGGCGGTGGTGTGGTGGTGGTGGTGGTTTGTGATGGTTGGTGGTGGTTGGTTGTGGCTGTTGGTGGTTGCTGTTGTTACTGATGTTTGTTGGTTGTTGGTGGGTTAGTGAATGGCAGCGGTTTGGTTGTTGCTGGTGGTTGTTGGTGGTTGCTGGTGGTTGCTGGTTGCTGCTGGTGGTTGCTGTTGTTTGTTTGTGTTTGTTCGTTGTTGGTGAGTTAGTGAATGGCGGTAGTGTAGTGGTGGTTGGTGGTGGTTGTTGGTGGTTGGTGGTGGTTGATGGTGGTTGCTGGTGGTTGCTGGTTGCTGCTGATGGTTGCTGATGTTGCTGATGTTTGTTGGTTGTTGGTGGGTTAGTGAATTGCGGCGGTGTGGTTGTGGTTGGTGTTGGTTGTTGCTGGTTGCTGCTGGTTGTTGGTTGCTGCTGATGGTTGCTGTTGTTTGTTTGTGTGTGTTGGTTGTTGGTGGATTAGTGAATAGCGGCAGTGTGGTGGTGGTTGGTGATGGTTGTTGGTGGTTGTTAGTGGTCGTTTATTGTGGTTGCTTGTTGTTGCTGTGGTTGGTTGGGTGTTGGTGGTGAGGATAGTTTTCCGAGGCTTTCTAAATTATGGCTGTGTGATACAATATACTGAGTATATGTATCTTTAAACTGAGATGATGCCACCCGTGTGACGGTTAAGACAACACAGCTACACAGTTATAACGTGAACATCATTTAATGACGTAGAGTCCTAAACGTACCCGTACCTATATCAGTGAGTTTTGCGAAACATCCCAAATGTTTGTGTGAACGTTGTAGAGACAACTGAGATATGATCGGCCGCTAAGCCGTCCAATAAAGATCAATCAATCACGTGATATTCGTTTTCCGTGTGTATCGGTGAGATGGATTCGAACTGTCATCGTTTTCTCGTTGCTTGTTATAGCTCCAAGGCTATTCCTCCGCTAAACAAGCCAGACAAGTGACGTCCGCCCTTTGATATGCGTCTGGTATGAACCATAAATAACAAGGGCGTCTTGATTCATGTGTTCATCTGTTGCGGGGTCTCAAATGAAGTCCGAAGAAGCGTCGTTTGAAGGGAGCATTGATCGAGTACGACCCACGATAAAGCGGTAAATGTTTCATAGTGAAGAATACGCAAAATCATTCAGTCGCGAACATGGGCGAAAATATCCACCCGATTCCCCAAATTACACCTAACTCATCGGTAAGGGTCAAAGGTCGAGAAAGCTTCTGTTTTGTTTTCATTATCAGCACAGATAATTTCGTCACAAGTATTATTTAATTTTTTACTCGATTTATGATGTTTCCGAAGCAATGCAATTAACATACTTGAGTGATGAAACTGCGGTTGACAGTTAGTAAAACCTCCCCAAACCGAACACCTTTCTGATCGGTCCTTCTGTTCGGTTTAGAGAGGTGTTCGGTTTATAGACGTATGTATTGACGTCGTTACTATGAGTTGTCGAAGCACAACTAATCATTATTGATTAATTTAACGTTATTCAATAAAGTACCACATAAAATATAAATAACAATAGATAACACATGGTTATAACAAAATGCACCTATATTATACATGCATGTGTTTATTCATTAATCAACTCTTCATAAATTATACATGCATGTGTTTATGCATTAATCAACTCTTCCTAAATGAGCCCTTAATAGTGTACATTGAACACTTGAGGCATTATTCATTGTGCCCATAATGGGACGGTCCGACTGGTGTTTGGTTTGGGGAGGTTTTACTGTGTGTTTATAACATGGATGATGGGCCGGTCCGACTGGTGTTTGGTTTGGGGAGGTTTTACTGTGTGTTTATAACATGGATGATGGGCCGGTCCGAAGGGTGTTCGGTTTGGGGAGGTTTTACTGTGTGTTTATAACATGGATGATGGGCCGGTCCGAATGGTGTTCGGTTTGGGGAGGTTTTACTCTGTGTTTATAACATGGATGATCAGAGACTCTATTGATTTTTAATTCCAGTTTCTCTAAATTTTACCTGAATTTATGGGAACATGTTTTTTATTATTTTTTTATAATTGTATACGGGTAAACATAAAATGATATAATCTTGGTTTCTGATTTCAACTAAACTCACAAATACATCATATAGTTATAAGTTCGCGATCGTTTCTAACCTCCTCAATGTTGGAGACGACTTAGCATGGTCGGCTCTTGGTGCGTACATGTAATGATATACTGTGGGCTACTTTAACTTGCTACGGCCATGCAGTCGGTGCCCACAGAACATTTGTTCGTGAGACTACAATATGCTATTCTCGTCAACTGCCGATGTTTGGTCAGATGCTCACTGCCATGTGAGGCTGTGAATGTTAATCGCGATCGTCTCTTCTTTATGCAGTATATGTATATGGGTTGTGGGCTGTCCGCCAGCGGTTCGTGCGAGGTATTGGGGTGTTTGCTACGGCAGTGTCTATTTGCCACAGGGTGTCAAATGGCATTCCATGTTATATAACCCTATTTGTCGCCGAATGGTCAAAAATTGTTACCCTATCTCTAGTTCTATGTATCGTTATTTGTAAGTATTGTGTAAGATTATAGGTATCAACATCTCTCAGTGATGTACCGACCGCGGGCTCACATATACTAGCCAAGATATTGTGTTTCCTAGTACGGTCATCAGGTGCGATACTATGGATTGTCAACAGTCGGTAAGTGTTTCCTAGTACAGTCACCAGGTGCGATACTGTGGAATGTCCTTAGTTGGTCAGTGTTTTCGAGTGCAGTCGATAATGTGCGATACCGTGGATTGTCAACAGTCAGCAGTGTATCTGAGTACCGTCATCATGTGCGATACCATGGATTGTCAACAGTCAGCAGTGTATCTGAGTACAGTCATCGGGTGCGATACCATGGATGTCAACAGTCAGCAGTGTATCTGTGTACAATCATCAGGTGCGATGCCATGGATTGTCAACAGCCAGCAGTGTATCTGTGTACAATCATCAGGTGCGATGCCATGGATTGTCAACAGTCAGCAGTGTATCTGAGTACAGTCATCGGGTGTGATACCATGGATTGTCAACAGTCAGCAGTGTATCTGAGTACAGTCATCGGGTGCGATGCCATGGATTGTCAACAGTCAGCAGTGTATCTGAGTACAGTCATCGGGTGCGATGCCATGGATTGTCAACAGTCAGCAGTGTATCTGAGTACAGTCATCGGGTGCGATGCCATGGATTGTCAACAGTCAGCAGTGTATCTGAGTACAGGCATCGGGTGCGATGCCATGGATTGTCAAGTCAGCAGTGTATCTGAGTACAGTCATCAGGTGCGATGCCATGGATTGTCAACTGTCAGCAATGTTTCTGCGTACAGTCAGGTGCGAGGTTATGGACTGTCAGCAATTGGGCAGTGTTCCTTGCGTATATATAGTCGCCTCTTCCTACCTTTAAGCCTTGAGGGACATTTGTTCTTTAGTGGTTAGGATCAAGTGGTTGCTTCTTGTGTTATTTAAATTTGATGAAAAACAACAGTGCGAGACAATGTCCATGGTGCGAGACAATGCACTAACGTTGGACTGACTGTCCAGACTTAAGTTGTATTTTTCAAGATGTTACAAAAGGCCACTTTACATCTTTCTGAACATAGAGTCCAAATTAAGTAGTAACCACTTAGGAAAAAATTACCACTAAGTCTTATTGACTGGTTTATTATACAAAACGCAGTTTAATATACCCAACGTATACGCAATTTCGAAGCTATGGATTTTCAGCAGTCAGTCAGTTTTTCCCGCCTGTGTGTGGGATTATCGGTGAGAGACTTCGGCCATGCTCCGACGATCGATGTTCCCAGCACACTTGAGCACCGGTATGAAAGAATGTTGATTTCCGCGGATGTGGAGGAGCATACTGATGCTTGGCTGCATAGAGTTTAGTCTAAACATACTGCAACATCACAAGACAGTGAAATACGAGTATTGCGACGCTGTGAGGCTGTATGTTGTTCACCAGAACAGAATCACTTGAATTCCAATTGACTTGCGAGAAGCAGTGGCATCCCTCTAGGTATTAATGGATACACGTGACATGCGTTATGAATTAAGGGATAGATAGATTGTTTATTGAAAAAATGCATACAATTATATTAAGGTACAGTTAAATGTGAAATAAAGATATGGATAATTAAAGTGACACCATAGATATTTTTTGTCAATTGTCCAGATCAGGGTTAGTGTGGTGTATGGCTATACAGCTCATTACACAACTCGCCAACCCCGAGTTGGGCGAACTTTGCCTGGAGTGGATGTAGCTATACAAAGTGTGCTGTCGTCCCGTCCACCCCATCCGGCGAATAAGATTAAGGAATAAAAGCGATATGTTGTTGTATTCGTGCTGACTGTTGGCACGTCGTATGTCAGCCCTGTCTGGAATATCGTGGCATTTGATTGAATGGTGGGCTCGATTTGTCAGACCCGGATGTACTCGATTAGGAAGAATTCTCCGGATATTGGCCGGAGATTAGACGCTAACTGATTGACTCTCCTCGTACACAGTTACGATCAGGGTCGCGGTTAGGCTAGACGCTGTACTGTTGCGCTAACTATAAACAAGAAAACCAATGGCAACGCGCTCAAGATCATATATTATATACCCATGTTTGTAATTATAGAATATAAAATATATTGGTTTCGCGAATGACCAACTCAGAATTCTGATAAAATAACAATAACAACCAACACCTAATTAACGGACCGGCGGCCGACTCGGTCGTCTCCGACCACAACCCCCAGTGGGCTGCAGAACGAAAAATGTCTATAAAAGTTGAAATATAAGACTTACAATTTTATTTTTTTATATTTGTAATACCTGTACAATTGCAAGTGGAGATTGACACCTGAGCGTAAGACATATCTGCTAAAATAGATAATACAATTACAAAAAATTAGAAGCTTTTGTTATACTGGAATTGTCGCCTGTCAAAGTCACCTTGAGATAACCATAGGCGACTGTGCACGCCGCGAGGCCAGAAATGTTCATCGGTTACCGTCGAGATATCGTCCTCGTGAATGTTGATTCTGGCAGATATGGTATGCTCCTTCTTACTTTTCATCAAACGCAGAATCGAGAATCGAACTCCAGCTTTCGTGAGAAAGTTTTCAATAGCATTGTCAGTAACATCGTACATCAAATTACTCACGAATACGCGAATAGTGTTTATCGGCGTGTTACACTGTCGTCGTTTATTGCGTGCTGTGTGTTTTTGGGCCTATCACCTGGTGATGGGTGCGATCTGCTGTTGTGTATAACATTGAGTTGTTACCTGTTATTTAATAATGTATTTCACACTAGATGAAGGTCCCAACTCAAAATTTCACGATTTAAGTTAACTTGTGAGCCATTTTGCTTTACGTTGATTAAAATTGTGGAATTTCACCCGGGTTATTAATTCAATGTTTATTGCAATGTCGAGTCATAAAAGTCACACAAAAAAATGTAATCTCCAGCTGTGACGTCTCCCTATGGTGAAGTAGGTTATCAACGAACAAGAGTTAACATTCCCTGCCTTGTTTGTTCAAGGTTATACATAATTATATTATATGTACAGAACATCAATAAGTTCCCCGGTTTTGTACGGGCGTAGCTAGAGTAGAGTCTAGAGATTCATGGCATGATAAAGTACAAGTCAGAAGAATTATATCGCAAGTGCATGGGGCTATTATAATAACGACGCTTGCGACATTGTTGCGATAATGCGAGCTTAATATTCCAATATCTCGTGCTAAATATTGTGATATATTGCTATTAATAAAATCATAAAAAATGGCTAATTTTACAGGTTTTTTGCACGACGATTAAAAGGCTCCGTTCGCACGTTCGCAATTTATTTAACAGTATATTAATCACTGGTGAGATTCAGAGATAGTCTAGATGTGTGTTCCTTTGGAAAAGGCGCGCTCAATATCGCGATAAATGCGCGCCTCAATATACCACTTGTTTTGATTGGTGTTGTATATGCTTGCTCCACCCCAGGCCAGAGGATTTCCATTGCATGGAATGTCTTATTTAAAGCGTCGCCTTTTTGACCAGACCGAAGTACACAATTCCGGCAAAGTCCACTTGTCCATGCAATTAGTACACCAAGCTTCCAAACTAACGATATCCTGTACTCGGAACTGCTCCAACTGATGATCAATACAGCCCTATACTCATGACCAATACAGTCCAGATTGATGGCATGTAGGAGTGTTTTTGAATTCAATATAAACATTGTCATGCTTCACTCCATATCAGAGCTGTCTCGCGGATCTTTATTTCCGTCTAGGATGCATGATCAGTTATCATAGAAGCTCGGAGAAGCTCATACCAACTCATTCATCTAGTTATCTAAATTCGATGACACCCTTTACGCGGTCGCAGTTAATTAATTTCCGGTCCCACAGCTATACTGACCATCAGACGTATATTCTAAAGGTTACCCGCATTTGATGTTGATGCTTCAACAAAGACTAATACAGATAATATCGTCCGGTTACTTCACATCCGAAGACACTATTAACCATTTCATGGCGGGAGCTGCGCTGGTGCAGCATTGCATATCATGTGCCAGTGCATTATCTTATACATGCGAGTCTCCCATACGACAAGATTACAAGATCAAGTTAAATGCATTCTCTTATGTATGCGAGGCTCCCTATATATGGGTGACTCGCATATATAAGATAATGCATTGGCACAGGGTTTTCGCCACTATTCAGGAAGCTCAAGTCATGAAAGTGTGAATGCCTATAACATGCCTTCCAGTGCTATCATTTCCCCCCATATAACTGGAATTAAATATCCACGGTCGTAATGGGGGTATGAAATAAATATTATAATGCATTCTCTTATATATGCGAGTCGACCATAGGTCGCCTCGCATATATAAGAGAATGCATTGGCCTAAAAAAAATTACCTTTTTTTTTAAATAAATGTTTCTTACAATTTTTAGGACATAAAATAAACAACATCCATTACCCTGCAGGGAGCCCCACACATATATAGAAGCATATAGAAGAGTGTCGTCTGCTTATGTTTGTCTGGGGCTCTGTATGGGTGAAATTATAAAATTGTTAAAGAATACAAGAAAAAATTATTAAAATTGTAAATAATTGTTAGGCCAATGCATTCTCTTATATATGCGAGGCGACCTATGGTCGACTCGCATATATAAGAGAATGCATTGGCACAGGGTTTTCGCCAATATTCAGGAAGCTCCAGTCATGAAAGTGTGAATGTCTATAACATGCCTTCCTATAACTTGCCTTCCAGTGCTATCATTATCGCCCATATATCTGGAATTAAATATCCACGGTCCACGGTTTAACAATTTTATAATTTCACCCATACAGAGCCCCAGACAAACATGAGCAGACGACACTCTTCTATATGCTTCTATATACGTGTGGGGCTCCCTGCAGGGTAATGGATGTTTTTTATTATATGTCCTAAAAATTGTAAGAAACATTTATTTAAAAAACATGATAAAAATTGTTAGGCTAATGCATTCTCTTATATATGCGAGGTGACCTATGGTCGACTCGCATATTATAAGAGAATGCATTGGTACAGGGTAAAAAAAATCCCGACTTACGACTGGATTTGATATGGCGGGTCACATATGTAACTTTAATTCTGGTTATTGTGCCAGAAAATCATTAGGTCGTGCCAATGCGTCAATTAACCCTGGACTGGAAATATTAACATGCGAATATGCTGTGCCAATGTATTCTCTTATATATTAGAGTCTCACATAGGGAGACTCGCTTATATAAGAGAAAACATTGGCCTCGCAATATTTGCATTGACCTTGTAAGCCAGTGTATTCTCTTTTATCTTACAATATAGCTATATTTCATCAAATACACGCGAAAACGCCTATGCGGTTTCCGATCTTGTATCCTGGATGGCAACAAGGATATCGCGGATGGCAACAGCTGTTGCACGTGCGTTTCGACAACTGGCTTGTTTTCAAAACAAAACGTCCAAATAACCAACTAAAAGTCGTAAAATAATATACTCGTGTGCTACGAATGTAAAATAATCAATAATTAGTTCAATAAAGTTGACAAAATGTGGAGACAGGGCCCAAAAAGCTCAAAATAACCACCCAAAAATGTTTGGAAATCGAAAAAGTAACGAAGTTTACACATTGTTTACAGCGAGCACGAATACGGACTATTTTGACAATTTCTATTTTAGCGAAGTAGGGAATTCCCCGTAATTCAATACGGTCTTGATCAAAAGCTACTGAGCGCATTTTTTATTCGATAAAATACAGAAGGGAAAATCAAATTAATTTTATCTTATGTTAATGATATAAAACAGAATACTTACGAAAAGTCCGTGATTTATTGCATTTCCTCTAAATGAAGTTTAATGGGTTATTTTAGAACTCGATTGTCGAAGTGTCGGAAATTTCAATATTCACCAAAACTCTGAATGGACAGTCATCTCCGGCAATACCTCTCGCCAACACTATCACTATCCAAGGAGATTACACCATAAAATAATACAATTATCCTGTTAAATGTGACAATTATGTCGAACATATGAAACGAAAATATCGTCGCCTCTTCATTGAAACGGATTCCAGCCAAAGTGAAATTGAATAGTGACGTGAATTTCTCAGAATTTGACTTATCACAACGTCGCGTGCTGAGAATTGTGTACGTTGTGTGTTGCGCGTAATAAAATAGTTCCTGTTTTAAATTGAGTTTTATTGCATTTTTATGGGACGAATTGTAAGATAAATTGGTAATCATCACCCTGTGTGTTTCCGAGATCCGTATTCAAGTCTCGCTGCCTTCTCTGGGCTGTCTATCGACTCGTCCTACGGATTCGTCGATAGACTGCCCAGAGAAGGCAGCGAGACTTGAATACGGATCTCAGAAACACACATGGTGGTGATAACCTATATATATATTCTCTTATTTGCTGCTTATGGGAGATTCACTTATATATAAGAGAATGCACTGGCACATGATATTTGATGCTGCATCAGCGTTTCTCCCGCCATGAAATGGTTAATATGAGGTTATTGTGGTCTGATGCCGACTTTCAAACAGGGATGTGGTAACACTTTTTGACATTTTGTCAGGCTAGCAATGATCGCCTTTGTTAAAGAGTTGCCATGCTTTCGCTTCCCAAAACCAAAATATTTAGACAAATTAAACCTATTTATGCTGAATAATTTTACCCCAAAGCAATACACGTGTGCGCGTCCCTGCTTCCATTAAGTCTGTGATAATGTTGTAACATAGTATTACGCTTTGTGCTGATAACTTGGGGAATTTAAAGACATATTATGCACTTGTTCGGATGCGTGAAATTGATAAGTCAGTAGTCAGGTGCTGGGCCAACTGGAGGAGTGTAGCATTATACTGACATTGCACAAACTCACAAGCAAATCGACCATACCACTCCATTGAAAACATCGTCTGTTGTACGCTAAATTGTAAATATTTACTTCTCGATTCGGAACTCTACTATCGGTGGCAGACCAACGAAAACTATTTCGTCATTGAGAGTCTCTGCATTCAATTAATATATAACAATGACGGTGTGTGTTGTCAAATTGGTTATAATATTTGCCAAAAAAATAACTACTTTGAGCAAGATTATTCTCCATTTCTATTTTATCACTCTGTCGGAGTGTTTAACTTGCACAACACTTTAACATACTTTTATTTCACAAAAACTGAAATTCCAGCTGGATAAGAGACATACGTCAATTTGGTGACATCGTCAGTATAAACAAAACAGTTAAAACGCCTATATTGTGAAACATACACGTCGAGCTTATCGAATATAGATCCTATGAATAAAACACATCGGGTTCTCGACTGTAGATTCATAATATACTAATCTGATACTGAAATAGATCATGCCACGAATCTCTATTGTGGCTAACGCTCATTGAGATCATATTCCACTATAGTACTAAACCTTGGAACTTTTTAAAGATTTGACAGGGAACCTTATAAAGTCGAAAAAAACACGAGAAATATATTTCTTAATGATTATATGTTCCTTAATTATGTACTTCACTATATATGAAGGTCCCAACTCGAAACTGCATGCTTTTCTTTGACTTTTGTGAGCCGATATCGCAATAAACATTCAATTAATTACCCAGTAAAAAATCCACATTTGTAAGAAACGCAAAGCAAAATCGCTCACAAAGTCACTTAAATCGTGACATTTCGAGTTGGGACCTTCACCTATAATGATGTACATTATTAAGAAAGAGATAATAACAAAGAAATGTATTCCCTTTGTTATTTTTTAGATTTTATAAGGTTCCCTGTCAAAACTTCAAAAAGTTCCAAGGTTTTGTACTGATAGAATATGATCTCTACGAGCGTTAGCCAGAGCAGAGATTCATGGCATGGTCTAATACTGAAACTTATTTTTTCGTTTGAGGATGCTTCACGTTAATGGTAGGATAATAGACACAAGGGGAACTGTGGAAATTCACCTTTTTACCATCCCTCGGCAATTGGACAAATTTAGACCATTCACACCAGTAATGCTAACGATATAGCCACGGATGTATCGACGAAGAATTCATCTTTCAATCAATACCACAAACTCCAATCAGAACCATTCATATACATAGAATTTGATAAATTTTTAACCACTGAATATTGTCTCAGAAGAGCGTAAGTTTCCAGTTTGATCCGACTCAGTAGCAATGGCGGATATGTTTCTCTAAATTCACCACCCATACAGCTTACTATCATTAAAAATCGGTCAAACGATCAAATAAACATCTAGCGCTCAGGGATTTCTTGTCGGCTAATAATTTATTTACTCATACAAATCAACACATCGTCAGTAATCAATTTCTATAGAGGAGAAATCTGTCGATAATTCCAACTTTTTTTTAATTTTTTGTTTACGAATCACGCAGCGCCTCATTTTAAAATTCATTATGACCTGACCTCGATTCTAATACTGGGCGGTGATTGGCTGTTTCTACTATTGCACTCATGGAAATGTCAGGTCATAATGAATGCGTATGATCATCTTAATGCGATATATTGCTATTAATAAAATCATAAAAATGGCTTATTTTACAGGTGTTTTTGCACGACGATTAAGGGTGGATACACACATGCATGTAATGTCTGTATGTAAAATGCATGTATTTTACATGGCCACACCAATAATTGACAAAATTAATCACCTGCGCGCGAGAGGTCAATTTCACCAGTGAGTAGTTATAAGCCATTATCAAACAAACTGCCATCAAGAAATTTCAGGCCAGTCATAAACATGTCTTCTTTCGTGCTTGGATGCCGAAATGAGTAATTCTTGTCTGATATATGTGCTGTTTTTCACGAGTTATAATTCATTTCGATTGCAAATATTCATTATAGCGCAAAAATATAATGCAGGTACAGCGTTGAAATTAAAAAGAGTGACCCCCCCCATTTATATATATGTTTCTCAAGCCAAAGGTTGAACAAGCTCCTAACTGTCACAAGCTTTAATACCATTTTCGACCATAATCCATGATTGGGGGAGGGACTGGTTCTCGAAAGCTTCCAATAACTATGGGAGTTAATTGAATGTGTCAGCCGGGATTATCTGGGCAAGAATTACAATATAATGTTTTACTTAAATATTCTATAGTTGTAAATTTTGCGTATACATGTATAACAGTATAACACAAGAGAGGAAAGGTGACGTAGTTGGGAACTCGTAGCTAGGCAAACCTTTCGCCGAATGAAGACAAACAGCAACACCATGCATGCATTCAAATTTAAAGCTGTATAATATGTTCATAATTATATGAATAGCATAAATTGCTGCATATTAGATTAATCACTCGTAGAAAACAGACACGACAGACATGACTACGATATTTATAAAGCAGGGTGTCAGGACTCAGGGTGCTGGATGCACTGACACTCCCGTCGAGGAAATATGCAATGGTGATTTCGGTAGCTTCTGGGATAATATAGCTCCCCGTGCATGTTGGGGGTCATACCCCCTGCGTTGGGGAAGAGGCCATCACTGGTATTAACATCAATAGAAGACTGACAATGATTTAAACAGAACGTCGACCATTTGAGTTATCGCGCTAATAATTATTTTAAGCGGCCTGACGACTTTGTCCCAGTCAACGGCTCTTCGGCGGTTCAGAGTTTAACTCACTGTGGTCAAACACAGTCGCAATGATTGGGTTGTCAGCGGACACATATTACACGGTGTGTATGATCCATGTAAAACGCAAAATACACGATATTTACAGAGATTACATGCATGTGTGTATCCACCCTAAAAGGCTCCTTTCGCACGTTCGCAATATCTTTAACAGTATATTAATCACTGGTGAGATTCAGAGATAGTCTAGATGTGTGTTCCTCCGGAAAAGGCGCGCTCACTATCGCGATAAATGGGCGCCTCAATATACCACTTGTTTTGATTGGTGTTGTATATGCTTGCTCCACCCCAGGCCAGAGGATTTCCATTGCATGGAATGTCTTATTTAAAGCGTCGCCTTTTTGACCAGACCGAAGTACACAATTCCGGCAAAGTCCACTTGTCCATGCAATTAGTACACCAAGCTTCCAAACTAACGATATCCTGTACTCGGAACTGCTCCAACTGATGATCAATACAGCCCTATATTCATGACCAATACAGTCCAGATTGATGGAATGTAGGAGTGTTTTTGAATTCAATATACAACCTTGTCATGCTTCACTCCATATCAGAGCTGTCTCGCGAATCTTTATTTCCGTCTAGGATGCATGATCAGTTATCATAGAAGCTCGGAGAAGCTCATACCAACTCATTCATCTAGTTATCTAAATTCGATGACACCCTTTACGCGGTCGCAGTTAATTAATTTCCGGTCCCACAGCTACTGACCATCAGACGTATATTCTAAAGGTTACCCACATTTGATGTTGATGCTTCAACAAAGACTAATACAGAGAATATCGCCCAGTTACTTCACATCCGAAGACACTATTAAATCTTTCACGACGGGAGCTGCGCAGGTGCAGCATTGCATATCATGTGCCAGTGCATTATCTTATACATGCGAGTCTCCCATACGACAACATTACAAGATCAAGTTAAATGCATTCTCTTATGTATGCGAGGCTCCCTATATATGGGTGACTCGCATATATAAGATAATGCATTGGCACAGGGTTTTCGCCACTATTCAGGAAGCTCAAGTCATGAAAGTGTGAATGCCTATAACATGCCTTCCAGTGCTATCATTTCCCCCCACATAACTGGAATTAAATATCCACGGTCGTAAGTCGGGATTGTTTTTACCCTGTGCCAATGCATTCTCTTATATATGCGAGTCGACCATAGGTCGCCTCGCATATATAAGAGAATGCATTGGCCTAAAAAAAATTATCATTTTTTTTTATATAAATGTTTCTTACAATTTTTAGGACTTAAATAAAAAACATCCATTACCCTGCAGGGAGCCCCACACATATATAGAAGCATATAGAAGAGTGTCGTCTGCTCATGTTTGTCTGGGGCTCTGTATGGGTGAAATTATAAAATTGTTAAAGAATACAAGAAAAAATTATTAAAATTGTAAAACATTGTTAGGCCAATGCATTCTCTTATATATGCGAGGCGACTTATGGTCGACTCGCATATATAAGAGAATGCATTGGCACAGGGTTTTCGCCAATATTCAGGAAGCTACAGTCATGAAAGTGTGAATGTCTATAACATGCCTTCTATAATATGCCTTCCAGCGCTATCATTATCGCCCATATAACTGGAATTAAATATCCCAGGTCCACGGTTTAACAATTTTATAATTTCACCCATACAGAGCCCCAGACACACATGAGCAGACGACACTCTTCTATATGCTTCTTATACGTGTGGGGCTCCCTGCAGGATAATGGCTGTTTTTTTATTTTATGTCCTAAAAATTGTAAGAAACATTTATTTAAAAAACATGATAAAAAATTGTTAGGCCAATGCTTTCTCTTATATATGCGAGGTGACCTATGGTCGACTCGCATATATAAGAGAATGCATTGGCACAGGGTAAAAAAAATCCCGACTTACGACTGGATTTGATATGGCGGGTCACATATGTAACTTTAATTCTGGTTATTGTGCCAGAAAATCAGTAGGTCGTGCCAATGCGTCAATTAACCCTGGACTGGAAATAATAACATGCGAATATTCTGTGCCAATGTATTCTCTTATATATTAGAGTCTCCCATAGGGAGACTCGCTTATATAAGAGAAAACATTGGCCTAACAATATTTACATTGACCTTGTAAGCCAGTGTATTCTCTTATATATTCTCTTAGTTGCTCCTTATGGGAGACTCTCTTATATATATAAGAGAATGCACTGGCACATGATATTTTATGCTGCATAAGCGATTCTTCCGCCATGATATGGTTAATATGAGGTTATTGTAGTCTGATGCCGACTTTCAAACAGGAATGTGGTAACACTTTTTGACATTTTGTCAGGCTAGCAATGATCGCCTTTGTTAAAGAGTTGCCATGCTTTCGCTTCCCAAAACCAAAATATTTAGACAAATTAAACCTATTTATGCTGAATAATTTTGCCCCAAAGCAATACACGTGTGTGCGTCCCTGCTTCCATTAAGTCTGTGATAATGTTGTAACATAGTATTACGCTTTGTGCTGATAACTTGGGGAATTTAAAGACATATTATGCACTTGTTCGGATGCGTGAAATTGATAAGTCAGTAGTCAGGTGCTGGGCCAACTGGAGGAGTGTAGCATTATACTGACATTGCCCAAACTCACAAGCAAATCGACCATACCACTCCATTGAAAACATCGTCTGTTGTACGCTAAATTGTAAATATTTACTTCTCGATTCGGAACTCTACTATCGGTGGCAGACCAACGAAAACTATTTCGTCATTGAGAGTCTCTGCATTCAATTAATATATAACAATGACGGTGTGTGTTGTCAAATTGGTTATAATATTTGCCAAAAAAATAACTACTTTGAGCAAGATTATTCTCCATTTCTATTTTATCACTCTGTCGGAGTGTTTAACTTGCACAACACTTTAACATACTTTTATTTCACAAAAACTGAAATTCCAGCTGGATAAGAGACATACGTCAATTTGGTGACATCGTCAGTATAAACAAAACAGTTAAAACGCCTATATTGTGAAACATACACATCGAGCTTATCGAATATAGATCCTATGATTAAAACACATCGGGTTCTCGACTGTAGATTCATAATATACTAATCTGATACTGAAATAGATCATGCCACGAATCTCTATTGTGGCTAACGCTCATTGAGATCATATTCCACTATAGTACTAAACCTTGGAACTTTTTAAAGATTTGACAGGGAACCTTATAAAGTCGAAAAAAAACACGAGGAATATATTTCTTAATGATTATATGTTCCTTAATTATGTACTTCACTATATATGAAGGTCCCAACTCGAAACTGCATGCTTTTCTTTGACTTTTGTGAGCCGATATCGCAATAAATATTCAATTAATTACCCAGTAAAAAATCCACATTTGTAAGAAACGCAAAGCAAAATCGCTCACAAAGTCACTTAAATCGTGACATTTCGAGTTGGGACCTTCACCTATAATGATGTACATTATTAAGAAAGAGATAATAACAAAGAAATGTATTCCCTTTGTTATTTTTTAGATTTTATAAGGTTCCCTGTCAAAACTTCAAAAAGTTCCAAGGTTTTGTACTGATAGAATATGATCTCTACGGGTGTTAGCCAGAGCAGAGATTCATGGCATGGTCTAATACTGAAACTTATTTTTTCGTTTGAGGATGGATTTGATGACACTAGACAGCTGTGCGGGTAGCGGCAATAATTCCCCCCCCCCCCTGGGGGAACTCATTCTGCAAATGTACGACATCATATTTTGAGGCCAAAATGTTATCCATAATTTTACCCCCGCAACGAGGTTGTGGGGGTATACTGGAATCAGCTCGTCCGTCCGTCCATCGTCTGTCGTCCATCCGTCCGTCGTGCTTGGACACCAATTTGTCCGGAGTTTTTCTCAGTTGTTTTTGTATCATTTCCCGTGAGAAACTTGGCACAGATATCAACCACCACGGGAACCTGTGCACCTGCGATTATGACATATGTCAATAGGATTAGCGGTTAGGGTTGTGCACCTGCAATGGGAATCTGTTATTTTACGGACATCTTAGTATTTTAAAAACACGGTGGGGGGTATCCTCAGTCCCATTTGGGACAGTCACACCTCTAGTTATATTTCGGTTGAATTATTTGGCAAAATTTCTCCCAACCAATGCACAATTAGCAGAGATATTTCGCACGGGTTACTGTTCTTGTTGGACATTCAGTTATTTCGCACGGGTTACTGTTCTTGTTGGACATTCGTCATGGCAGCTCGCCTTCACAAGAACATAGTCTCCACTCCAATTAATGGCACATTTCTGAAAAACATATCGTTAACTGGATGCCAATGTATATGTATTTTCAAGCACGGAGCAACCATGTGTGTTTCGCAAGTAACGTTTACATGGCTAAACGACGTGATCAGGACGAACGAATCCGTCACGTGATCGGTAAGAACCAATCCGTCACGTCCTCAACATAACCCGGAGTCAGCCCATCCTTTCTAATCAATCATACTAAATGGTATGTTGGTCGAATGCGAATTCCTAATTTCTGTCAATTCCAGGAATTAATGTGGCTGGGGTCGCTCAAAGATTAATGGCGGCTCACGAGATATATAGTTAATTCAGTCTCAGAACACTAGTACTGGGTGGTACCATTACGTTCAATATCCCAAGATACATGTCATATGTCATATGCCAGATCATTTTCCAGTAACGCTGAGGGGGTCACTCTCACCAAAACAGTGCTGAAGGGTACACAGGTTTTGAAATATCGTTCTAAATGACGTTTAGTTTCCGTGTATGTCATGAATTCTGAAAGAGAAAACCATTTTACTTCCCATTGAGAATTAGAATGAATTGAAAACAAACTGCTGATGGGCGCCAGACTTCCAGGAACATAGTTGAAGTAACTACGTGGGTGCCGACCATAAACCATGTGTATAACATTCAGTACATTTTCCAACCCTGTGTACCCTTCAGCACATTTTCAAAATATAATTTGGTAATGAACCCATATCCCTGAACTCGAATTGATCGCCGCACAATTGTCGGGTCGGACGCTGTTCAAATATCGCGCCAAGATGTGACCCTTGAGCAAGGTCGATCGTATTGTGACTGCTTAGCACAACTCATATGTTAAATGAAATTCGGTATGGATGTCGATAGATAACTCGTGCAGCTGGGGTTTGCTTCACGCGCCCTATGTCAGATGTAATAATTGACATAAAATGCATTGAACTAAATTCACTGTGGAATGGGCTATATAAATGTAAGTAGTATTATTATTAAAAAGCCCGATAACAACTCTATTAATTTGACCATTTAATTTGTCATTTTTCCAGACAAAATAATCAGCCAGTGACCAGAATCAAATTGGAACTTAAAGGGACTAAATGCCTTTTATGTGGGTCCATGGGATATAATACATTGTATAAAGTCTTAAAACAACTATCATGAACATGTACATGGACACATATGTTGACTTTATCTTTATTTTCATTATAAATTACTCTCCAATAATAAGATTTAGAATGTCAAAATCATTGTTATTTAAACATTCTGTTACAGTGGAATTACTGATAAAATTCCAATTAGTCGAATAAGATAACATGCAGAATCTGATACAAACTTGACGATAAACATTAAACATGTTCAAAGCATTGCAAAATATTATATCTTACTACACGATTAACTGTTTGTTGACAATTCACTACATAACACTTCTGTTTACATAATGATGGATTCAACATGAGAATTTATTTATTGTATGAATATAAAAAAAAAGTTTATCTATTTTTCCATGTTATTCTTAGTGGTGATGTTTTACAGACTTGTATATGTTTTCTACATTTACCCACTCCGTGTGCCTTGCGTCCCTTTAATATAGGGAACTTGAACTCATTATCTATAATATCGCTCCAAATGAATAATAGACCATTCAGACGTACACTTTTTAACTGACTGGGAGAATCCATTTACTATACAAAGGGTTAACAATGTTTGCATTGTCATCGTTTTATTTAACTCACCTAATGATCCGGTATCATACACGTTGACGCCATTGTTTCGTTATTTAAATTATCCGGTATCAGCCGCATACGACCCATTGTTAATTTACAATTACTCGAACAGAGGACATCCTTGGCCGTTAGAAATCAATAGAAGTCTTATTCAAATCAACCTCTGGCATCCGGGCTCGCTTTCATCCGGGCTCGCTTTCATCCGGGCTCGCTTTCAGTTCTGTTTCCACTCATAACTTCTCATACATATATAACACGTTCATGTAGCGTTTAAACAATGTGTGCATCAATATCAGGAAGTCGTGAAGACCAACACATCAGGCACCTTTTCACGGTGGGGAATCACGTGGTTTCGAGTTTTTGAGTATCACGCCATCGCAAACGCGACCAGACGCGAGAAAAAAAAAGGTAATAAACTAAGACATGACATATAACATAGTATTTTGACAGCTACGAGCAGATACTATACTATTTTTCAAACAAGCTGATACCTCATTTATCCATATCCATATCTATTTGCTCCACCATTCTGACCAAAGTTGTCAGTCGAAGGATTCTCCAAGATGTATGGACTGGTGTATTCCACGCACCTCCGACTGGCAACTTTGGTCATAATGTTATAGAACACCAATAGGTATTTCCGAACAAATAAGGTATCAACTTGTTTCAAAAACTAGCACATGTTCGTAACAGTCAAACTGCTATGTTTTGTGTCAGTTCCTCGTATATTATGTTTTTGTGCGTATGACGATGATGATGATGATGATAATGATGATGATGATGATGATAATGGTGATGCTGATGATCATGGCGATGCTGATGACGATGATGATGATGATTATGATGCTAATGAAGTTGGTGATGATGTGACAATGGCGACAACGATGTCGGTTCCGATGGCGATGACGATGACGATGATGTCGACGGGGTGAAGTTTTTGGCCAGTCATGTTATGGAGAACACAGCCAAGTGATCGGGGTTTTTTTAGGACACCAACATGAACATACAATCGATGGCTGTTGTTTGCAGGAGCCACATGCGAGTGATATTGACCCCTCATAAATACCACTGCTGTCGTATCATTGAGCCACGTCGAAGTGATATTGACCCCTCGTAAAGTGTTGAAGTTGCCCTCGGGTGTTGAAGTTGCCCTCGTGTGTTTGAAGTTGCCCTCGGCTGTTGAAGTTGCCCTCCGGTGTTGAAGTTTCCCTCGTGTGTTGAATTGCCATCTGGTGTGAAATTGCCCTCGGGTGTTGAACATGCATCGTAAAGTGTTGAAGATGGCATCGATTGTTGAAGTTGCCCTCGTAAAGTGTTGAAGTTGCACTCGGGTGTTGAATATGCCCTCGTAAAGTGTTGAAGATCCACTCGGGTGTTGAAGATTCCCTCGTAAAGTGTTGAAGATGACCTCGGGTGTTGAAAATGCCCTCGTAAAGTGTTGAAGTTGCCCTCGGGTGTTGATGATGCCCTCGGGTGTTGATGATGCCATCGGGTGTTGAAGATTGCAACCATGATTTCATGCATGAGATGATTGATCTTTATCGATATTTAATTATAGACGGTTTTCATCCACTCTAAACGAAACATTTCATACGGAGATCAAGGTGTACCATAAAATCATAGAAACTGCCACAGTCGTATAAACATAAAGAGCTTCGAGAAATGTAAAACTGAAATAAAAAAACTTTTCCTAATGTAACTAAGACCTTTAACCCTTTACCCAACAAACCGGCCAAAAACGCCCAAATAAATCTTCAACAGCCTAAAATATCTTCGGTCTGTCTCAATAACACCATACACATATGGATATCATTGGAACCGGTTCATTGACCACATTGTGATGGTTACAGTTATGCCCTGTGCCAATGCATTCTCTTATATATGCGAGTCGACCATAGGTCGCCTCGCATATATAAGAGAATGCATTGGCCTAAAAACAAATCTTTTTTTAACACTTTTTAACATTTTTTCTTACATTCTTTAACAATTTTATAAATTTTTTCTTACATTTTTTAACAATTTTTATAATATTTTTCTACATTCTTTGACAATTTTATCATTTATCATGTGTTAAGCCAATGCATTCTCTTATATATGCGAGGCGACCTGTGGTCGACTCGCATATATAAGAGAATGCATTGGTACAGGGCCGTTCTGTTGGGTAAAGGGTTAAGCCTAGATTATTGTGTTGTTACAATGGCCATAAAATATCTGTCATCGAGTCAATCAGTGAATTATTTGTATATCTATAAACTGCGATGACTAAATATGTTATTCGAACAACACCAACAATGTATCCAAGTCAGGTAAAGTAACTGCTTATCATTTACCGTAATCATAGTTGCTCCGGTAGACTAACAAAAGTGGCAGAGAATAATGCTGAGCTGGTTGACAGGCTAATCAGAAAACAGTTAGAAATTATTTAAGTATGTGTATCCTGCACAATGATCTGGGCTTGCTAATATCACCAATTGATCAAATAGCAGTTCCATTTGCAACCTGGTAAATCTCCGCTTTGTGTGTCTAACTTAAAAATATGTCAACTGCAGTTGAATTGGAGCTTAACTACTGACATGTCACGGACTGTCTACACAATGACAGCAGTGACTTTAACGTTACGATACGGACTGTCTACACAATGACGGCAGTGACTTTAACGTTACGATACGGACTGTCTACACAATGACAGCAGTGACTCGAACGTTACGATACGGACTGTCTACACAATGACAGCAGTAACCCTAACGTTACGATCGAGCTCACTGGTCATAAGATAATGCCATCAGCTCAAATGGTATTACACGTACAGCCAAAGATCCAAACACAAATTCTGTTCACGTAATAGCTAGCACAAGAAAATGATATCTCACTGGATATGTATAACATATGTGACCCGCCATATCAAATCCAGTCGTAAGTCGGGATTTTTTTATCCTGTGCCAATGCATTCTCTTATATATGCGAGTCGACCATAGGTCGCCTCGCATATATAAGAGAATGCATTGGCCTAACAATTTTTTACAATTTTAATAATATTTTCTTGTATTCTTTAACAATTTTATACTTTCACCCACACAGAGCCCCAGACAAACATGAGCAGACGACACTCTTATATATGCTTCTATATATGTGTGGGGCTCCCTGCAGGGTAATGGATGTTTTTTATGTTATGTCCTAAAATTGTAAGAAACATTTATTTTTAAAAAATGAAAAACAATTGTTAGGCCAATGCATTCTCTTATATATGCGAGGCGACCTATGGTCGACTCGCATATATAAGAGAATGCATTGGCACAGGGTAAAAAAAATCCCGACTTACGACTGGATTTGATATGGCGGGTCACATTTTGCTGTAACTTGGATGCATATGCCTTATACCAGTATACCATAGTGCTAGTATGTACATTAGCTATCACGTATGAATGGTTACTGTATTTGTACACTACATCGATTCATTAGTATTTCCAGTTAGCAGTGTGGAATTTGACCACCAGGCTGACCTAGCATCCTCTCAACACCCACTGACCTGGTAACTATAATTCCGATATGTGGTAGACAGATACCTATCTGTCAGTATTTGAACATTTAACATTTTCATTTTTCCTATAACATAGCTGTTACAACTGGTTAAACTGGCATTTGGACTAAAGGAGATAAGTTCTCAGTAGTATGAGCGATATACGTTGGGTTTTATGGGCTTGTGGACCAAAATTAGTGAAATTTGAGGTGGGTGGCTTTCCAAAAAGTGGGTGTTTTTCATGTTCGGGGGTTGTGGGTCCCCGAAAATGCCAGATGCAAAAAGAAACGGCATACCTTCTAGCAAATTTGTGACCCCCCCCCCCCCCCCACCCCACCACCACCACAAAATCACACTGTTTCGCGATATGGTTGTTTCGTTCTAGTGGGACTTTCCAAACTTGAAGCACGAAATTACACAAATTGTGTTCGCTATGCTGTGTGCTTCATCAGGGCATGTAGCTATGTTCGCTTAGTATACTAGTATGTATTAGTATCGCGGAAGTTCACCAATGTGAGTAAAATGTCGCCGTAGCAGCGGTCTTATCGAGTCATCAATGGAGATAAACAATGCATGGTGTTTATACGCATATCTCCTTGTATTTCTTATTCAGACTTATACGATGCTATATCTCTTCCCATCAACATGTTTAGCAACAACAGCGTACAGCTCTGTGAGACCATTTTTCTAATGTGATGCGTTATTATTATTTCATTAAAGGGGTACTGTACACCAAATCCGGCCATTTATGGACCATCTCCTTTTATACTCAACAGAAAATATGCAATGAATGAATTTGAGCCATGGGTGAGTGCAAAATACACTATTGTGTTATGTGAATGATGCAAACAACACAGTAATTATAATGAAAATGAATGTATTACTCCAGTCATAAATTCATTTTCATTATAATTACCATGTTGTTTCTAGTGTTCATACGGACAATGAGTGTATTTGCACTCATCCATGGATCAAATCCATTCATTTGTTGCATATATTATGTTATATATAAAAGGAGATGATCCCATAAATGAACGGATTTAGTGTACAGTACCCCTTCAACGTGAACTAGAAACAAGAAACATTGCATAATTATTTCGCCTTATGTATTTAACAGATGTTAGCCTATTCAAAACAAATTTATTGTGACAAGAAGTCTTTTATGCGCCTTTTAGAATCAAAGTTATTATTCTATATTTCTGAACCAATACAGTTTAGCTCTATCTTACCGACCAATATCTGCCTTATTTTAAACATAAAATTATACAACGCCTTGATACGAGGTACATTAGATTAACCCTTTACCCAACAGAAGGGCCCTGTGACAATGCATTCTCTTATATATGCGAGTCCACCATAGGTCGCCTCGTATATATAAGAGAATGCATTGGCTTAACACATTAAAAATTATAAAATTGTTAAAGAATGTAAGAAAAATGGTAAAAAGTGTTAAAAAAATAAAAAATTTAGGCCAATGCATTCTCTTATATATGCGAGGCGACCTATGGTCGACTCGCATATATAAGAGAATGCATTGGCACAGGGCATAACTGTAACTATCACAATGTGGTCAAGGAGCCGGTTCCAATGATATCCATATTTGTATGGTTCTATTGAGACAGACCGAAGATATTTTAGGCTGTTGAAGCTTTATTTGGCCGGTTTTGGACGGTTTGTTGGGTAAAGGGTTAATCATATTTTATTGAAAGAATTATATCACAAAGGGATCGGAGCACAAGTGATGGCGCTTAGTCATTGCTTCTCTCACACAGTAATACACAAATATTGAAGTATATAGCAGCATTTTGAAACATGTAACATACTTATTGTATTAGTCATGGACTAATTAATAATTTTGGCTACCTTGTAATTTGAATGTATATGTCTCAAATGCACATGTAATTGGATCGAGGCTCCATTTAAGTTGTAAAAACATGTGCCTCTATTCCATGTGTATTTGTATTTATCACATAATTAGCCCCTACTCCCGGCCTCATATATTTTAGTAAGACAGGTTATAAATTTCCAACGGGTCGATGGTTCTTAAATATTGTGTTACTACAATCGCTTGAGCCAAACTTCACAAAGATATTCTTGACAGATTTTGAGAAAATCCAATTTGAAATACCAAGAAATTTGGACAAAACGTGCGTCTGACCGTTTCTGTAATGTATCTATTTCAGAGCCTTACTGCGAAGCTGTATTCGACGGAATTTACTGCTGGCGACGAACGGCTGCCGATAATGTCGTCAGGAAGTTATGTCCTGAGATCAATATTTCAGGTACGTTGTTGGCGATACGATTTGAGTCGTTACAAATGGTTGCGGTTAAGCTAGATACAGATACATGCGTATTATCGTATGCGTAAAACGTATCTGAGTTTACGCACGAAAACGATACGATATTCAGACAAGTTTATGTGTCACTAGTTTAATAATGCTGGTGCTTTTTGTCAATTTCGATATATTATTTGTAAAACAAAAAACTACCTTAGATTGCACTTGGCGAGGAGGAAGTGGCATGCCAAATAGTACATCATAAATTGGAATTACTTGATTATTCCGATACGAAAATCGTATCCGAATGATTCATACTACCAAAATGTTGTTTTATGGTGCCCACATTCATAGTGAGCAATGGGGGATGCCGCAGTGTCCTGGGCCCACAAAAAAGGTACCCTGCCTTGCTCACCGTATGCTGTATTATGCTAATGATGAACAGATAGTCTGCCGTAGGAGCAGTTTTAGCCAGTCAAAAGTAAAAAGGCAGAAATAAAAGAAAAAATTTAAAAATTATAGAGCACCCTGGAAGTCAGTCAAATATGTTTTAAATATCAATATTGTATTTAGGTTGAATTATTTGTTATTATTGTTTATGTAACAATCATAGTATTCACTATGGTTATAATTGAATGCACTTATAATAAGTTAACTTAAAATTGGCGTAGGTAATTATACAAAAATGTTAGTATGCATACCTTTAAATTATAATCAAAGTTGGTCAACAAGCCCATATAGGTCAAAAGTAAAGTCAATAATATGTTGTAGGTATAATATACCAGCATATCTTATAATGAGGTATCTGGTTTTAGTTTATATACAAAGTATAGTCTGATAATAATGGGTCTATAACCTGATTATCCGAATGATTCATACTACCAAAATGTTGGTAGTATGCGTTATTCGCATCTGATTGTATCAAATAATCGTTGTCGCAGGTATGTGTCCTGGTAAATCGAAAATCATATGTTGGTAGTCGACGAAAACGCATACGTTTTACGCATGTATGTGTGCAACAGCTTCGGGTATCGGTTGTGTTTGGCCTATCTTCAATGTGGTTTATTTGGTTACCCCGCTAGCCCATGTCACGCAGGGATGTGGCGACAGAGGGATAAGGGAGGGGTATCTAACCCCCAAACTTTGATCAAAATTTTCAATGGTTAGAAATGTCATGCCTTAGTTAGAAAGTTTTCATTGTTTGATTTTCCAACCATTAATTGGTGGGGGGAATTGTTGTGTTGAAGATACAAAATTCGATTCGATGATCCAGTAACAACAACGGAATTTCACCAAAAGCTGATTAATTTTCCAAATAAGTGTATAACCGATAAATACTCACAACAAACCAATCACGATATCATATCAAGGTCCTATAATAACGATATTCTTGTCCGTTTTGACGATGAGCGTGTTTGGTTTACAACTTCCATATATGGTGATTCCCAGTTCAAACTGGAATTCCCCAACACGTGTTGCCATAAATGTACAGTAATGAGTATTTATGTCTGCCCGATTATTGAAAACGTTAGTGAATAATATTTATGTTGTTTTATGTTGTCTTGGTCCTTTATCCTATACAAATGGCCCTGCAAATGGTTGCCAAAAAACTAAACTATGCAATGAATTGTTTTTTTATTTTCACGCAGACAGTCACTATTTCAGATAATATACTAAGCGCATACCCTAGTTGCGTTCATAGTCGAGACAATGCAGTGTGTTTGGTTAATATGACATTGATCTAAATTAACGAACTTCCGTTTAAATTCAAACGACACAATGGCACATTGGAATTTTTCTATCAAAGAGTACCGCATATAAGATATAATACTGACATATTAGGATAGACTGTATATCCACGTGTAACCAGCATCGTGCCATATAACCTGTCTATTCGTAAATAAGTTTTATGTATGTATGGCATGTATCCGGTCACAACATACCGTAGTATTATTGATAGCGGTACTTTGGTGGCCTTCTATTCCGAAATTAATTTGAATTATATATCATTAAGACCAACAGCAGAATATTGTTCTACTTTTGGTAATAATTTTGGACTGAAATGGCCATCAGGTGGAAATAGTCAAACCGAATGGGTACGCTCAAGACATGTCCTGGCGCCACGACACCACCGGCTTCTAGATGAATACAGTCAAATATTAATAATAAAATGTTGTCTCACGAATTGTGTCAACATAATATCAGCATTGGTTATTTGTGAATCACAGGCTCGTGACGTAGGAATCATCTCGATAGTGGTGATAATTAAAACCTCAAATACAGACATGCTTCAACCCGTGAGATTAATCAATGATACCCATAGATAACTATTGTCATGTTTGCTTTACTTATGGTCGCCTGTTCGAATAGCTCAGACGTAGAAATAATAATGACATTATATTAGTTGTTTCTTCACAAAACTTCAAGAGAGTGGCGCAATGTTTAGTTGTTCCGAGAATCACATAAGTTGAATTGTTGTCCTAAGTATGATTTTATTTTCCCTAACATGTGTGTATATTAGTGTCTATGGTTTCGTACGGTATAAATCTTTAATTAAAATTATACCGCAATTTACCACAATATGGTGTAATTTTAATTCCATATATCTCACATTGTAGTGTATGTGCATAAAACCTGCCTCCCAGATGGAACGTGGCTCGGAAATAAAACAGACTATCAGCCTTGTTTGGAATCACTCGACGCCTTAGGGGTAAGTCATATTAGAAGTTACGGGGCGCTTAGTGGTCGGATATGGTGTCATGTGAGGCGTAGTAAGATCAATATTATTCATGAGTCATAATATTGATATCGCTGAGCCTCACATGACACCATATCCGACCACTAAGCGTCCCATAACGTACTGAGCCTCACATGACACCATATCCGACCACTAAGCGTCTCGCTGAGCCTCACATGACACCATATCCGACCACTAAGCGTCCCATAACGTACTGAGCCTCACATGACACCATATCCGACCACTAAGCGTCTCGCTGAGCCTCACATGACACCATATCCGACCACTAAGAGTCTCGCTGAGCCTCACATGACACCATATCCGACCACTAAGCGTCTCGCTGAGCCTCACATGACACCATATCCGACCACTAAGAGTCTCGCTGAGCCTCACATGACACCATATCCGACCACTAAGCGTCTCGCTGAGCCTCACATGACACCATATCCGACCACTAAACGTCTCGCTGAGCCTCACATGACACCATATCCGACCATTAAACGTCTCGCTGAGCCTCACATGACACCATATCCGACCACTAAGAGTCTCGCTGAGCCTCACATGACACCATATCCGACCACTAAGCGTCTCGCTGAGCCTCACATGACACCATATCCGACCACTAAGCGTCCCATAACGTACTGAGCCTCACATGACACCATATCCGACCACTAAGAGTCTCGCTGAGCCTCACATGACACCATATCCGACCACTAAGCGTCTCGCTGAGCCTCACATGACACCATATCCGACCACTAAGCGTCTCGCTGAGCCTCACATGACACCATATCCGACCACTAAGCGTCTCGCTGAGCCTCACATGACACCATATCCTACCACTAAGCGTCTCGCTGAGCCTCACATGACACCATATCCGACCACTAAGCGTCTCGCTGAGCCTCACATGACACCATATCCGACCACTAAGCGTCTCGCTGAGCCTCACATGACACCATATCCGACCACTAAGCGTCCCATAACGTACTGAGCCTCACATGACACCATATCCGACCACTAAGAGTCTCGCTGAGCCTCACATGACACCATATCCGACCACTAAGCGTCTCGCTGAGCCTCACATGACACCATATCCGACCACTAAGAGTCTCGCTGAGCCTCACATGACACCATATCCGACCACTAAGCGTCTCGCTGAGCCTCACGTGACACCATATCCGACCACTAAGAGTCTCGCTGAGCCTCACATGACACCATATCCGACCACTAAGAGTCTCGCTGAGCCTCACATGACACCATATCCGACCACTAAGAGTCTCGCTGAGCCTCACATGACACCATATCCGACCACTAAGCGTCTCGCTGAGCCTCACATGACACCATATCCGACCACTAAGAGTCTCGCTGAGCCTCACATGACACCATATCCGACCACTAAGCGTCTCGCTGAGCCTCACATGGCACCATATCCGACCAATAAACGTCTCGCTGAGCCTCACATGACACCATATATATTTATTATGTCAGTGGACAAACTCCAGCATATCCTTTTAATTGATCATCGCTGTAATTTATTTATTTAATTTGGTAAGTTAAATGTGTCGTCTGTGGCCACTAACTTATGTAACGTCACAGTGATGCGCCATGGGCGTTGAACGTCAACGCCTTGAGTCAATGGCTAATCACCAGAAGTAGGACAACTTTTTGAGTTCCATAGTTAATTTATGAGTCTTTAGAATTCCTCAAATATATCGCATGCAGGTTTTGGTACATGGTACTATGTCTCTAAATTCTCAGAAAATGATTTCCGACAGATATCACCTATCTTGCGTCAAAATACACCAAAAATATCCCTGAGGCGACAGAGTTTCCGAAAAACAAGATGGTGGATAAACACATAATATTGATTTCATATGGGGTCACTGACCTGATATGGGTTCATATACCGTCACTATTGATCGACGCTGATCACAAGAGCTGACACATTAAGGTGGCATATCTGCCGAATTAGAGTGCGATTGGAATACATGTCATGTGACCCAGACGTGTGTCCTATATGTCGGAATATCGGGTTACAAGTGAAAATAAATCATGACATGAATCTCTACTCTAGCTAATCCCGAACAGATAATATTCCACCAGCATTAATCGGGGAACGCTTTGATGTTGTGAAGTTTATACCATTGCAAAAGCAGTGAAGGTAATGTAATTCTTATTTAATAAATGTGACCCGCCATATCAAATCCAGTCGTAAGTCGGGATTGTTTTACCCTGTGCCAATGCATTCTCTTATATATGCGAGACGACCATAGGTCGCCTCGCATATATAAGAGAATGCATTGGCCTAACAATTTTTTTTAAATAAATGTTTCTTACAATTTTTAGGACATAAAATAAAAAACATCCATTACCCTGCAGGGAGCCCCACACATATATAGACGCATATAGAAGAGTGTCGTCTGCTCATGTTTGTCTGGGGCTCTGTATTGGTGAAATTATAAAAATGTTAAAGAATACAAGAAGAAATTATTAAAATTGTAAAAAATACATATGATATTCTGTTGAGATGTACTTTTTAGGGCGCTATAAACAAAATTGCTCAAGGCTGACAGATGGCCAGCCGATAAAATCTTGATGTCGGATACCTGAATTTACAAAATCCGCAGAGAAAAAATCTTTATACGCCAAAACACGCATCCGTGACCTGGCGGCCGGACAAAAACTGTCGACTTTACCTTAGCACTCACTTGCACCGCCACATGTCGATTCACAAGGACCGACATCCATACCGGGTGAGCCAGTTTCCATATTGACTATGCCGATTCACGTGGACCTACCTCCACACCGGGTGAGCCAGTTTCCATATTGACTATGCCGATTCGCGTGGACCGACCTCCACATCGGGTGAGCCAGTTTCCATATTGACTATGCCGATTCACGTGGACCTACCTCCACATCGGGTGAGCCAGTTTCCATATTGACTATGCCGATTCACATGGACCGATCTCCACACCGGCTGAGCCAGTTTCCATATTGACTATGCCGATTCGCGTGGACCGATCTCCACATCGGGTGAGACAGTTTCCATATTGACTATGCCGATTCACATGGACCGATCTCCACACCGGCTGAGCCAGTTTCCATATTGACTATGCCGATTCGCGTGGACCGACCTCCACATCGGGTGAGCCAGTTTCCATATTGACTATGCCGATTCACATGGACCGACCTCCACATCGGGTGAGCCAGTTTCCATATTGACTATGCCGATTCACATGGACCGATCTCCACACCGGCTGAGCCAGTTTCCATATTGACTATGCCGATTCGCGTGGACCGATCTCCACATCGGGTGAGACAGTTTCCATATTGACTATGCCGATTCACATGGACCGATCTCCACACCGGCTGAGCCAGTTTCCATATTGACTATGCCGATTCGCGTGGACCGACCTCCACATCGGGTGAGCCAGTTTCCATATTGACTATGCCGATTCGCGTGGACCGACCTCCACATCGGGTGAGACAGTTTCCATATTGACTATGCCGATTCACGTGGACCGCACTAAAGTCAGTACACAGTCTAACAAACTACACGCGTTCTGACCTCACATCGGGGAAGGTCGTCGGCCGGATATTGTTCTTTTCTCTGTAACTGATTTCAGCACGAAATGCTGAAATCGGACACGGAGCAAATAAGATGGAGTTTGTCCGTTTCCGTGCACAAACTAGCTATAGATCAGCACGAAAGTCTGAAATTGGACATGGAGCGAATCAGATAGTCTGTATCTTTTTCTCTATACATACCGGCGATAAATCAAAGAAGCGACGCGTGCTTCTCCTAACAAATAACCCCCGCTGTCCCATTTAATGAAACGTCCGCCCACGCACGATCCAAGAACCACGCAGAGTCCAGTCCCCTGCCACATAGGACTTACCGCTCCCAGCACCTACACCTACATATGTGGGACCGGGGTGCGTGCATCCACCTGCTCATATATTATGGGTATCACAAAACACATAATGTGAAGATATCACACGTTATTTATTTGAGACTTTTGTAGGTTACAATTTATTCTGCATTTCTCTGAGAAACTGAACTGTCCATACTCAAAGTTATTGTTAAAAATATCTTCGGTCTGTCTCAATAGAACCATACAAATTTGGATATCATTGGAACCGGCTCCTTGACCACATTGTGATAGTTACAGTTATGCCCTGTGCCAATGCATTCTCTTATATATGCGAGTCGACCATAGGTCGCCTCGCATATATAAAAGAATACATTGGCCTAAAAACAATCTTTTTTTAACACTTTTTACCATTTTTTCTTACATTCTTTAGCAATTTTATAATTTTTAATGTGTTAAGCCAATGCATTCTCTTATATATGCGAGGCGACCTATGGTATGAGCACTGGCATTTTATAATTTTTAATGTGTTAAGCCAATACATTCTCATATATATGCGAGGCGACCTATGGTATGAGCACTATATTGCCTATTGGCCTGGCATATAATTAGTGAAATTCGATTGTAGTAACCCGAAGAACCTGTATATGACATCTGCATGGCAATGATCTATGCCATTTATGCGCCTTAATTACGCAGAGATCAGTCAAAATCGATGGGGGAAAACATAGCACCGAGGTTCAAGTCATATTGTTGAATGGGTATAAATATGTATGGTAATAAAGTCCTATGCATAAATGTGGTATTACTGTTCGAGTGCATATTGAAACAAAAATGAATTCAATTAGTCGTGAGTTTTTTTTTTAAACACTAATTTTAAAAGTATAACATCGGCTCCGACCCTAATTTTGATATATTCCGACCCCAATCTGTAGAAATTGATCGGCTCCGACTCTAACACACATTATAGTCAATTCTTTTTCTGGATATTGTTGAAATGTCTCATTGGCCATGGGTGTCAGATTCTTACCGTTTTCATTTAAAATAACCCATTTTCTGGTCGCTAGAATACCTGACACTATAAATTGTGTTTTTGATCACATTTATCTTTAAGATAGTGTGTTCATAACTTGGAAGATCTGACATTTTTGTGGCTGGCCTATTAACCACATAATCTGAGGATATTTAATGATACCATTGTACATATGCGTGCCGTTCATGCTACCATAGGTGGCGATTAACGAAGACTTGCCTATCTTCTGCTGGGTAGTAGACATGCCCAAATAAGAGTGCATTTACCTAATAATATAGTCAGCTTAAAATGTAAAATAAACCACACGAAAATGTCCGAAGTAATTTTAACCGGGGAATATATGCTGCACCACAAAAGGGGGGGGGCCTCTGTGGCTCAATCGGTTAGGGGTACAACTCCAAGCCGTTTCGCCTTCCAGCGCTGGCGATAAGGGTTCAAATCCACATGTTTCCATCGTGGACTTTGTAACTCGAAATCGTTATCTGGGAAAGTTGCCAGTTACTTGCCGATGGCCGGTGGTTTGCCGCACATGGTCGACGAGTTTGTCAGCCATTGAAATTACTGTTAGATTAGCCGTGAGTGTGCGGATTTCCTCCACCATTAAAACTGGCAATGTCGTGATATGGCCTTAGTGGCTAAAGCGACATAAAAAAAATCAAGCACCACAAAATTGATTTTGGTAAAAACTTATACTATTAATATATTCCGTGGTTTTTGTGATAAATGTACATCTTATTAACTTCATAAAAAATCCGATTCTTTGTTTTGTATTGAATGTGCGGGAACACATGTGGCACAACTTTACGGAAGCTTCAGAATCTCCTGATACACACGCTGATTCGGATAGTTCTTCGTGACGCTTTAAATGGCGTGTGTAGTTAGACTTATATTTTGTGGAATAGGTACAAATTCCACGTACACTGGTGCATTTCACTTTGTTTGGTAACTGGAGTAGAGGTAGCAATCTGGACCGGGTTTGAAGAAATGTCAGTCTCAATTTCTTCACGTTCAGCCGCATCCAATGACACGGACAACTCCAACAAAAGCAAGGAATGCTCGAAAGTTATTAGAGATCCCGTAACGCCTGTATATATTCTGAAAGTATAAATGTATAAATAATTCAGTTTACATGTAACAAGTTATAGTAAATACAGGCATATGCGTGTTGTGCAGAATTTTAATTAAAATTGGTCATTGCTTTTATTGGACCCCCCAAATTGACTTCTATATTTATGTCCATGACATATCAATTGGTATGTAGGCACACAGTTTCCCGAGAATTTTGACAACATGTTATATAAGATCACGTATGCTATTGCGTATAGTCACAATTATACTGCACGGTGGCATTTGGGTCGTAAACATAGTGCGAACGTATCTGGTGATCATGTAAGGGTCGGAGTATTTGAAACCTGTTAGATCCTGATCCGAACTACCAAATCATCGATGAGTCGGAGTATTTTTCGTCATATTTCTTATAGATCGTAATTACTGGGTCAATAACTAAAATTATGGGCTTATTTTGATATGTGATAAACACTAAATTCATTCAGAGCCCATTCTGTGCGATTTGACATATACAAAAGTTAATAACAAGTCGGGAGAAGCATGTTAAATTATCAATGGGAAATGCATACAAAAAAGCACGTACTCGAGTTTGAAGTCAAACAACCATTTACACCTTTGTTTCCGGTCATTGTCTTTGATTGTGTCATATCCTGAACCAAGATACATTGAAGTATACACGATATAACTCACCTTTCTGTCATTTTTCTTCTTCTTTTGCGGGTTAAAAACTTCTGGAAAATTTAACAAGTCGGAATGGGGTCGGAGCCGATCAAATTGGGGCCGGAGTAAAAATCTGTTAGATCTGTTTTTTTTTACCCTGTGCCAATGCACCATAGGTCGCCTCGCATATATAAGAGAATGCATTGGCCTAACATTTTTTTTTTTTTTTTTTTTTACAATTTTTTACAATTTTTAGTTAGTTCAAGTTATCAAATCCAGTCGTAAGTCGGGATTTTGTTACCCTGTGCCAATGCATTCTCTTATATATGCGAGTCGACCATAGGTCGCCTCGCATATATAAGAGAATGCATTGGCCTAACAATTTTTTACAATTTTAATAATTTTTTCTTGTATTCTTTAACAATTTTATAATTTCACCCATACAGAGCCCCAGACAAACATGAGCAGACGACACTCTTCTATATGCTTCTATATATGTGTGGGGCTCCATGCAGGGTAATGGATGTTTTTTATTTTATGTCCTAAAAATTGTAAGAAACATTTATTAAAAAAATGATAAAAAATTGTTAAGCCAATGCATTCTCTTATATATGCGAGGCGACCTATGGTCGACTCCGGTCAGTCGTGACTCCCTCCGGCGGACGGACGACCGGCACGAAGGCGTGCGGTCCTCGATCCCGCCGACGATCGGCCAGCGCCCGGGCACTCGCATATATAAGAGAATGCATTGGCAAAGGGTAAAAAAACTGACACAGGGAAGATATACGCCATCAATATATCTATATCTAGCCAGCATTATATCTACGTATGTTCTATACACAATTACACAATACCGTTACCTGATGTACATAAACCCATCCAATCTCGCGAGAGCAATAATCGACTACATGAAACGACAGTCATATATGAATTAAAATGGTACATCGTGGGACACATAAACGTCTACATGAAACGACAGTCATATATGAATTAAAATGGTACATCGTGGGACACATAAAGCAGATCATGACCCTGTTGCGAGTGGGATGGATAAAAACTGATTCCCGGAAACGACTCGCATAAACCTGCTCGCTTGATGTCGATTCCGGTCTATGATGTAATATACTAATCGATGTAATTTATAGTTTTGTATTACACATGGAATAAATACTGTTTACACAAAGGCTCTGTGGATCATGTGAGCTATTTGGGCTGAGTTAGGGTATGATTGTGCTCTATGGTGGGGCATGAACCATGTGAGCTATTTGGGCAAGCGGAAAATAAATATTTGTCTCTGCCACCCATGAGATACTTTTCTGCATCCACTCAAAAACAAATAAATATCCTCTATTTATTTTTATTATATAACTATAATTAAATTAAATTAAAACATGTTTCCCGACTGGATGTAGATGTGCAGCAATTCCGGCAAAATTGGTAGAAAACGGAGATAAAAATAAATACAATGTCCATTTTATAAATATTTCAACCGTAGTTTCATCACTCACTGGCTACGAAATCACCATAGCTCATGCTAGTTGAATGAAAAGTTCCAAAGTTCTTGACAAAATTGTCTGGGCTGATAATATAAACAAAACAGATGCAACTCCCGACCTTTGACCTTTACCGATGGGTTGGGGAACAGGACGGCGATTCCTCGTAATCTGGTATGCTGTTCGCGTCCAAATGATTTGCGTATATAATTGTCACCGGATCATGTAATATACATTCATATCGCAGACATTTCAGCCGCACTCGTTAATGGCTGATATAGATAATATAGTGCACATTTGTGACCCGCCATATCAAATCCAGTCGTAAGTCGGGATTTTTTACCCTGTGCCAATGCATTCTCTTATATATGCGAGTCGACCATAGGTCGCCTCGCATATATAAGAGAATGCATTGGCCTAACAATTTTTTTACAATTTTAATAATTTTTTCTTGTATTCTTTAACAATTTTATAATTTCACCCAAACAGAGCCCCAGACAAACATGAGCAGACGACACTCTTCTATATGCTTCTGTATATGTGTGGGGCTCCCTGCAGGGTAATGGATGTTTTTTATTTTATGTCCTAAAAATTGTAAGAAACATTTATTTTAAAAAAATGATAAAACATTGTTAGGCTAATGCATTCTCTTATATATGCGAGGCGACATATGGTCGACTCGCATATATAAGAGAATGCATTGGCACAGGGTAAAAAAAATCCCGACTTACGACTGGATTTGATATGGCTGGTCACATTTACCACTAAATGGGTTTCGCGGTCACGTTGCAGAATTATTTTTTAGGAAAAAGTATTGAGTGTTTATATCAGACAGATTATTGAACACGCGGTTGAATAATATGTATGTTGTTTTATGCTGTTTATGTCCTTCACGCGATAAAATATTGGTCTGCAAATGGGCCGTCAAGAACCTAAATATGCAATTTCACGCAGACAGTCATGATTACAGATGGTAGACTGAGCGAATGCCCTAGTTGGGTTCATAGTAATGCAGTGTACATTTTGAGAATATTTCCTGTTAAACTCTCTATTAACCTACCCAAAAAATAAACCCACCGTTTTACATAATTTGATCATATCTCTCATATTGAGGGTGAACAGGTGTTGCTATATAGTACTATTGATTATACAGCATGACGCTTTCCCCTTCAAATTGATAGTTTGAAATTTATAAAAAAAAAAATTATTCACAAATTCCTTAATACAACATATTTCCAGATTTATCTTCGAGTACAACCACACCCAAGATGGCCTGATATAGGGCCGCGATATATAGCAAAATGATAATGTATGGCAGAAAAACATATATATATAGAGCATGCGAGTAACGTCTTCCGATAGTAATCGTGGCCTGTCGTTAATATCGGGCACCGGTGGGGGCATAATTGTACAGATCAGTTTTTAGATATGACAGAATGGTGTTAGTATTGGTCATCAATATCATATAAACGGAACTGTTATTGATATTATCAAAATATATCTCGGTCACCCCTATCATCGTATTACACGTCTAATTAGTTATCCAGGTCACGGATCAAGGCCAACGTGACCCGATAATTCGTACACTGGTACATCTGAACGCAGACTCACAAGTCACACCACTAACACATTTCTACCCCAGTCAAACATCTGAACGCATACTCTCCAGTCACACCACTAATACATTTCTACCCCAGTCAAACATCTAAACGCATACTCTCCAGTCACACCACTAGTACATTTCTACCCCAATCAAACATCTGAACGCATACTCACCAGTCACACCACCAATACATTTCCAGTCACACCACTAATACATTTCTACCCCAGTCATACATCTGAACGCATACTCGCCAGTCACACCACCAATACATTTCTACCCCAGTCATACATCTGAACGCATACTCGCCAGTCACACCACTAATACATTTCCACCCCAGTCATACATCTGAACGCATACTCCCCAGTCACACCACCAATACATTTCTACCCCAGTCAAACATCTGAACGCAGACTCACCAGTCGCACCACCAATACATTTCCACCCCAGTCAACCATCTAAACGCATACTCTCCAGTCACACCACTAATACATTTCTATCCCAGTCAAACATCTGAACGCAGACTCACAAGTCACCCCACTAATACATTTCTACCCCAGTCATATTCCCACCGTTGTCATTTCAACACCAGCCATATATTTTGTGTTATTCGTACGATCGATGGCTTGTTTTCGGTCGGACTTTAGGGGCTTGAGGTGTCTCAAAATGCTCAACAGTTGGAATAGTCTGACGCAATATTATTTGAAAATCAGACCAAAAATATAATGTGTTTTTATAACTTGATTACACAACCAGTATATAGTGTGATTTTGTTTAATTTTTATACCAAAAGTAGACTATTTGCAACTTTTAGTCAAATTGTTGGATTAACCCTTTACCCAACAGAACGGCCCTGTGCCAATGTATTCTCTTATATATGCGAGTCGACCATATGTCGCCTCGCATATATAAGAGAATGCATTGGCTTAACACATATTAAAAATGATAAAATTGTCAAAGAATGTAGAAAAATATTATAAAAATTGTTAAAAAATGTAAGAAAAAATTATAAAATTGTTAAAGAATGTAAGAAAAAATAGTAAAAAGTGTTTTTAGGCCAATGCATTCTCTTATATATGCGAGGCGACCTATGGTCGACTCGCATATATAAGAGAATGCATTGGCACAGGGCATAACTGTAACCATCACAATGTGGTCAATGAACCGGTTCCAATGATATCCATATTTGTATGGTGTTATTGAGACAGACCGAAGATATTTTAGGCTGTTGAAGCTTTATTTGGGCGTTTTTGGCCGTTTGTTGGGTAAAGGGTTAATTAAGAGATTTATCCCACAGGGAGCCTCACACAGATGGAAGCATGCACTGCAGAGTGTCGTCTGCTCCAGTCTATGTGGGGCTCTATATAGGGTTAACTGTCTATCAGTTGGAAAGTTTGAGGTTCAAGTTGGAAAATTCCAACCCTAAGAGGGGGTGCAAACAGGGGTTGGGGTGAAAATGGAATTTTACAGAAAGTTCGGTCCCTTTCAAGGAGGTTCATTTGAAAATTCAAAGGTGGGCACCACCAACGGAGACCCTCGAGACTGGTTCCTGTAGTCGGTGTCGATATAATCGTTAGTGTCACATTAGTTTTACGACTATAACATACAACACTCCCACTGACATTACCCTCTTTCTAAATCTTATGTTTCTCCATGTTTGCATGTGTCATTGTATGTCACACGTATACGTGTATCCGCCTATTTTATTACACCCTATTTTATCTGACACAAAAAGCCACTTGATTTTAGAGTTATACACCTTCATCCGCAATTTGGTCCGAGACATTCTTCTCGACGACTGTTATTGGGCCACTATATATTCTAAGTGGTGACCCCCCCCCCCCCCCTCCCCCCCCCCCAACCAGTAAAATTAGTAGGGAATGTGCTATTTAAGGTTGATTGTTTATTTGCAAAGCCAACATTTAAGTTGGAACATAGCCAAACATATATACATATATACAAACAAACAATTTATATAAACAATTTATACGTTAACAATTATCATATCAAATTTCCATAACAAATTCACCATAATATAATGACTATACACAGCACGTATACATACGATTCATTAACAATTACCTTGCATAATTATGCAATTTCCAATTTATGTATGTGTCGCATTATAAGGCCAACATATGTTTCTACTTTTGGTCTCAAATGGCCACTAGTTGACACTCTTTCAGCCTTATGGTGTGTCAGGTTGGACACTTCCAATAGTTGGGAAAATTTGAGGTAACGGTTGACAACTTCCAAGCCAATGGTTTGGTCAGCTTAAATGGGGTAAAATTGGAAATTTCAATGCTGTCATTAACCTACACCCCCCCCCCCCCCTCGATTTGGATCACTGTATTTTGACCGCCAGCTGCAGAGTAATTAAACAAAGTGTGTGATCGCGGTAAAAAACAATTACCCCAATCGATCTTCAAGTCATTCATTATAATTATATGCAGTACATTTTAGACTATTAATAACATGAACAACTTTTCAAATTGCCACAACAATTGTAAGTAACGTATTGTTCAAATTGCAATATAGTCTCCCAATATAGTCTCCCAATATAGTCTCCCAATATAGTCTCCCAATATAGTCTCCCAATATAGTCTCCCAATATAGTCTCCCAATATAGTCTCCCAATATAGTCTCCCAATATAGTATCCCAATATAGTATCCCAATAACAACACGCAGCGAGTGCGATATAGTCTCCCAATAACAACACGCAGCGAGTGCGCTATAGTCTCCCAATAACAACACGCAGCGAGTGCGATATAGTCTCCCAATAACAACACGCAGCGAGTGCGTGCACATGATCGGCTTGAAGTGACGTAGGTGATTCATCGATATTTATGAAGTGGTGGCTGCAGTTATTGGTTGATGAACACCGACAACGTTCGTGTAAACCGTATGGCGATTTGTACTGATTCTTACGGGCGTTAATCGTGTTAATGTAGAGTGTTTGTGTTTATACACATATAAACCAACCCACACCTCAATTATTTCTTTTCTTACAGAATGATGATGTTACTCTATGCTAGCGTATATAAACCAACCCACACCTCAATTATTTATTTTCTTACAAAATGATGATGTTACTATGGTTTTCTCGTTTCTTTTCTTACAGAATGATGACGTCACTATGCTAGCGGAGGTGGTCAGGGATATCTACTTTATCGGGTGTTTCATCTCCCTAATTTTCTTGTCGATCACTCTTTTCGTCTTCTGCCATTTCCGGTGAGTAACCTGTTATCCCCCCACCCTCATTATTTTCTCATCGATCACACTCTTTGTCTTCTTCCATTTTCCGGTATGTAATATGTTAGGTCCCCTTTATCTTAATTTATATTCGATGCATAACAACAACAAATCACATAACATAGTTTCGTCAATAGCTAAATTAGTCTCAATTTCTGCATGCGCGGGTAACCGCAAAACATTATAACATGCGCGGGTAACCGCAAAACATTATAACATGCGCGGGTAACCGCAAAACATTATAACATGCGCGGGTAACCGCAAAACATTATAACATGCGCGGGTAACCGCAAAACATTATAACTTATAACTTAAACATTATAACATGCGCGGGTAACCGCAAAACATTATAACTTATAACTTAAACATTATAACATGCGCGGGTAACCGCAAAACATTATAACTTATAACTTAAACATTATAACATGCGCGGGTAACCGCAAAACATTATAACTTATAACTTAAACATTATAACATGCGCGGGTAACCGCAAAACATTATAACTTATAACTTAAACATTATAACATGCGCGGGTAACCGCAAAACATTGTAACTTATAACTTAAACATTATAACATGCGCGGGTAACCGCAAAACATTATAACTTATAAATTAAACATTATAACATGCGCGGGTAACCGCAAAACATTATAACTTATAACTTAGACATTATAACATGCGCGGGTAACCGCAAAACATTATAACTTATAACTTAAACATTATAACATGCGCGGGTAACCGCAAAACATTATAACTTATAACTTAAACATTATAACATGCGCGGGTAACCGCAAAACATTATAACTTATAACTTAAACATTATAACATGCGCGGGTAACCGCAAAACATTATAACTTATAACTTAAACATTATAACATGCGCGGGTAACCGCAAAACATTATAACTTATAACTTAAACATTATAACATGCGCGGGTAACCGCAAAACATTATAACTTATAACTTAAACATTATAACATGCGCGGGTAACCGCAAAACATTATAACTTATAACTTAGACATTATAACATGCGCGGGTAACCGCAAAACATTATAACTTATAACTTAGACATTATAACATGCGCGGGTAACCGCAAAACATTATAACTTATAACTTAAACATTATAACATGCGCGGGTAACCGCAAAACATTATAACTTATAACTTAAACATTATAACATGCGCGGGTAACCGCAAAACATTATAACTTATAACTTAAACATTATAACATGCGCGGGTAACCGCAAAACATTATAACTTATAACTTAAACATTATAACATGCGCGGGTAACCGCAAAACATTATAACTTATAACTTAAACATTATAACATGCGCGGGTAACCGCAAAACATTATAACTTATAACTTAAACATTATAACATGCGCGGGTAACCGCAAAACATTATAACTTATAACTTAAACATTATAACATGCGCGGGTAACCGCAAAACATTATAACTTATAACTTAAACATTATAACATGCGCGGGTAACCGCAAAACATTATAACTTATAACTTAAACATTATAACATGCGCGGGTAACCGCAAAACATTATAACTTATAACTTAAACATTATAACATGCGCGGGTAACCGCAAAACATTATAACTTATAACTTAAACATTATAACATGCGCGGGTAACCGCAAAACATTATAACTTATAACTTAAACATTATAACATGCGCGGGTAACCGCAAAACATTATAACTTATAACTTAAACATTATAACATGCGCGGGTAACCGCAAAACATTATAACTTATAACTTAAACATTATAACATGCGCGGGTAACCGCAAAACATTATAACTTATAACTTAAACATTATAACATGCGCGGGTAACCGCAAAACATTATAACTTATAACTTAAACATTATAACATGCGCGGGTAACCGCAAAACATTATAACTTATAACTTAAACATTATAACATGCGCGGGTAACCGCAAAACATTATAACTTATAACTTAAACATTATAACATGCGCGGGTAACCGCAAAACATTATAACTTATAACTTAAACATTATAACATGCGCGGGTAACCGCAAAACATTATAACTTATAACTTAAACATTATAACATGCGCGGGTAACCGCAAAACATTATAACTTATAACTTAAACATGATAACATGCGCGGGTAACCGCAAAACATTATAACTTATAACTTAAACATTATAACATGCGCGGGTAACCGCAAAACATTATAACTTATAACTTAAACATTATAACATGCGCGGGTAACCGCAAAACATTATAACTTATAACTTAAACATTATAACATGCGCGGGTAACCGCAAAACATTATAACTTATAACTTAAACATTATAACATGCGCGGGTAACCGCAAAACATTATAACTTATAACTTAAACATTATAACATTTCAAGGCCAGGAAACTACGTCACCTGTCCAACCAGAAACGGTTTTGATTTTAAATGAGTTTAAAACATATATAAACGTTTGTCTGACGAGGTAAACTACCACATGAGCTGTGGACATTCACAATTTATATTCAAAAATTAGAAATCGTTTAAAGGCTAGGATGGCCTTCGCGATGGGTATTATTGTTAAAATAGTCATATCTGTTAAAACCGCCATAAGCAGAGAGAATATTAAAATATAGACAGACTTTGTTCTAATAACAATCATTTATAACATGTAACATTATATATGCCCAACAGTTGGATGTTTTATTGTATATATTGGTCACACCCTGTGTTATATGGAGATCAGACAGACAATTTGAAGAAGGTCGATGCATGTCGAGTATTAGTATTAACCACTGTTACCACAGCTAGTCACCAAAATGATCATCATCTCCCGCGTTATATAAGGGTGTAACCCACCCACACCCCACTAACACCACCACAACACCACCCCTTTGTACACGGAATTCAGGCCATTCTCAGGTGGTATGCGGGATTCATATGCCCAAATTTACCGGTATTCACGATTCAATATACACAAAGGCTTGTACACAACGCAGCTTCTACGCATCTTTAATAGCACAAAATGACACAAATGTTCCAGCCCAATTAACATGACATATATTGAGGTAATTCAGTTTAATACCTCTTGATATGTTGATGTTATGGATACTACTCCAGCAAATGATGTGTGAAAACTATAATTAGTCTAAAACTAATAAGTATGCAATCCATATTTTCATAAAGACATATTATGTACTTAATATCATTGAATAAAACCAATCAGTTAGTATCTAAACACTACCATCATTGGAGGAATGTAGCAATGAACTAAGATTGTCGAATGTTCCACCACATCGACTATAACATTTGTGACCCGCCATATCAAATCCAGTCGTAAGTCGGGATTTTTTTACCCTGTGCCAATGCATTCTCTTATATATGTGAGTCGAACATAGGTCGCCTCGCATATATATAAGAGAATGCATTGGCCTAACAATTTTTTACAATTTTAATATTTTTTTCTTGTATTCTTTAACAATTTTATAATTTTACCCATACAGAGCCCCAGACAAACATGAGCAGACGACACTGTTCTATATGCTTCTATATATGTGTGGGGCTCCCTGTAGGGTAATGGATGTTTTTTATGTTATGTCCTAAAAATTGTAAGAAACATTTATTAAAAACAAATGATAAAAAATTGTTAGGCCAATGAATTCTCTTATATATGCGAGTCGACCATATCGACTCGCATATATAAGAGAATGCATTGGCACAGGGTAAAGAAATCCCGACTTACGACTGGATTTTATATGGCGGGTCACATTTCAGAGAACTCAACAATGGAACTACGCATAAATATTTACTACTTTATTTGGGACGTATTACAGCCATGATTGCTCCAATAACAGTCACTATGTATAATTCGTTTATAACAATGAAGCCGTTTTCTGACTATTTGGTTATCAAATAACTTATTTTGCCATGTCTTATTCCCTTGGGAACACATCACTTTAATTGGTACACATGATTCACCCCGCCATGGGGGAAGGGGGTGGCGCCCTCTTATATGATTACCACTGTATTACTGTTCTATCATAAAAACCACGACGTGCGTGTGCTCACGTTTAGAAAGTACACGTAACTTTTAGACACAATCTAATTACGTGTTGGTGGGTTGAGCCTGAGGGTGTTAACCAGGTCCACATGCGTCTGGAATCCGTCAAATTGATTTATTACAATACATTGATACATCCGCTCTCCAATCTACCACTGGCAAGAGTCTACATTCCTGGTCAAGTGGTCCTGCTAATTTGCTATAATGTTGGTGTGTACTGTTCGAATGATATGATGCTGGTAGGCAAAACTGATGCTATTAAAAATAATACCGTTAATGTTTATCACGTTTTCATGTTCACGGTGTTTGGCCAATATATGGACGAATCAAAGTAGATCATTTGTCGTGTTGCAATTTTTTTCACACAAATCTACGTCAAACTACATTCTATACTGAGTTATCGCCCTTCCGGCTTACCGTAGATACGCGAGTTGATATATATAATCGAACAGACGTGTCCCCTGGTGTTCGGTTAGTAATTTGGTATATGTGACCCGCCATATCAAATCCAGTCGTAAGTCGGGATTTTTTTTACCCTGTGCCAATGCATGCTCTTATATATGCGAATCGACCATAGGTCGCCTCGCATATATAATAGAATGCATTGGCCTAACAATTATTTACAATCTTAATATTTTTTTCTTGTATTCTTTAACAATTTTATAATTTCACCCATACTGAGCCCCAGACAAACATGAGCAGACGACACTCTTCTATAAGCTTCTATATATGTGTGGGGCTCCCTGCAGGGTAATGGATGTTTTTTTTATTTTATGTCCTAAAATATATAAGAGAATGCATTGGCACAGGGTAAAAAACATCCCGCCTTACGACTGGATTTGATATGGCGGGTCACATATTAATTAACGACATTTTAAGGACTTGTTCGGTGCGTGAGATTGATACGTTAGTACTCGGGCGCTATGTCAACATGGGAATGTAGCATCAACTAACATCACAGAAAATTTCAAAGAAATCTACCATACCACTCCATAGAAAACAACGTCTGAACTACGCTCAATTATGAATATAGACATTTCGATTCGGGACGCAACTATATTTCGGTGTTAAACTAACACAAATTATTTCGCCATCGAGAGTCATTGCATTTAATTAATATATAAGAATGACGGTGAGTGTTTTCAATTTGGATCAATATTCGTAAAAAACTTCGAGCAAGATTTTTCTCAATTTCTAATTGATGACCCTACCGCAGAGTTTCACTTCACTTTAATATTTAATATGGGCCGGATATATTTTTATATCTAACGCGATGCGAATCACGTGATATAGATTAAGTTGTCGGTTGCTGTTCCGGGGGTCGCTGGTTTCTTTGAGCAGTGGAATGATTTCCGGTCAAATTAACCCTCTGTGTGGCATTTCATTCGTCCAAAAACATATACGTAGTATGCAACTTAAAGTGATATAAGGCACTTGCAGTTAGTAAATTTGAAAAATAATAAAAATTTGTTATAACCATCATATCACTAAGAACAACACGGAAAATATATTGACTTCAAGATTATTTTCATTATTAATAACTCGACAATATTGCGATTTAGCATTTCAAAACCATTGTTATGTGAACATTATACTATAACAATATCTACCATAGCGCACCAGTCACACTTCTTGTCTGACACCGGCTGGGTACTGGTCTGTGTGTTTATATTTAGCATGGAGTTTTCCAGCAAAATGGTGAAACCCGATCGTTCCAAAGTCAAATTTTCTATGTGCTTTGAGAACAATTCCCGCATTAAAACATAATGACAGAATGGAAAATTGCAGCAAATTAGAAGTCTTGTGTTTGACTTGCCGTGCGAGTTGTGATAACGTCGAACACGTGCGTTTAGACTTTTGTGCTGATAAAATAATAGGAGAACCGAATCACACCGTTTCGAAATATAGTTCTTCGGTTTTAGTGGGACTTTTCATACTCAAGGTTCAAAATTGGCACACATTTTGTTCGACATTGTGTATGCTTAACAAGGGCAGCATGCTGCTCTGTTCGCTTAGTATATATCTTAATATCGCGGAAGTCCACCAAATGTGGGTAAAATGACGCCGATAGCAGCGGTCTTACCCAGTCATCAAGGGAGGTAAACCCTGTATAGAGTTTGATACTATAAGTGGAATTACCAATACTAGTTAAATTAATCCAATAAGATTCCAAAGTTTAATATAAACTTGACGGTAAACATTGGAGTAGGTCAATATACAAATATTCTAAAATATTTTAAGTTACTACACGATTAGCGAGTTTTTTAATAAATCAATCTAACAGTGTTGTGTACGTAACCATGGTTTCAACACATGGTGCATCGCTTATGAAGAACTATCAATAATCGATATAAGAACAATGTTTATCTATTTCTCCATGTTCTTCTTGGTGGTGGATTTTTTTTTTTAATTGTTTTTATTTTTTAATTGTTTCACGTTTACCCACTATCTTTGCTTGTGATAATATTTTTTAGAGACATCTGTGTTATTTCTCACGAAACCACTTCGAAGACCTTAAGTGCCTCTAAAGGTTAAACTTAATCTGAATTTACTTTAATGGTTTAATAATTGTTCTGCTAAATAAAAAATCACGTGATTCTGAGCCACCTGATTCTGAGCCACGTGATTCTGAGCCGTGGATTATCTCCCTTTCAGATTTAAAATTCAACAGAACTTATAGTTCAAAAAAGATATTCAGTTTAACCACTTCAATAGCAAATAGACTCTCCCAGTCAGTCATTGGAATGATATATTATTCATGTTAAGGGGATAAACGCAGACGACAGATAAATAAAAGTGCAGAAGAAGTCCTATTAACCCTTTACCCAACAAACCGGCCAAAACCGGCCAAATAAAGCTTCAACAGCCTAAAATATCTTCGGTCTGTCTCAATAGAACCATACAAATATGGATATCATTGGAACCGGCTCCTTGACCACATTGTGATAGTTACAGTTATGCCCTGTGCCAATGCATTCTCTTATATATGCGAGTCGACCATAGGTCGCCTCACATATATAAGAGAATGCATTGGCCTAAAAAAAAAGCCAATGCATTCTCTTATATATGCGAGGCGACCTATGGTCGACTCGCATATATAAGAGAATGCATTGGCACAGGGCCCTTCTGTTGGGTAAAGGGTTAATTGAGGGAAATGTTTTATGGCCGTTTGTTGAACTTATTATCTGAACATTTCCTGGGGGATAAATAATCATCAATTATGCCTTTGTGCAGCGCGGTTTCTTCAAATGCAAATCAGTAACATCTGAATATTGCCTTTATAATAACTACTTATCAATGATGCCACAGTACAAAAAGGTTTCTGTGCCTGTGCGGATAGAATATCGGACCCACTATACCACTCCCAGGTCCTTTAACCCTTTACCCAACAAACCGGCCAAAAACGACCAAATAAAGCTGCAACAGCCTAAATTATCTTGGGTCTGTCTCAATAAAACCATACAAATATGGATATCATTGGAACCGGCTCATTGACCACATTGTGATGGTTACAGTTATGCCCTGTGCCAATGCATTCTCTTATATATGCGAGTCGACCATAGGTCGCCTCGCATATATAAGAGAATGCATTGGCCTAAAAAGATTCTTTTTTTAACACTTTTTACCATTTTTTCTTACATTCTTTAACAATTTTATAACTTTTAATGTGTTAAGCCAATGCATTCTCTTATATATGCGAGGCGACCTATGGTCGACTCGCATATATAAGAGAATGCATTGGCACAGGGCATAACTGTAACCATCACAATAATTTGACTTCCTATGTGGCTATCACAGCGCCATGAGAGGTTGTCGCGATGGACTACTATAATCACCAGATGGACTATCAGCAGGCGACATTAACGGCGAATGGTGCGGTTGATAAACTCATTCTACATTCATAAGAAATATTGAATTGTGGGAGGTGATTAGCCTCCGGGGCGCTACATCATTGCACACTAGGGGCGCTATATATCATTACACACCAGGGACGCTAATTTGATAGAGCGTCTAATATCTGTGCCTGTTGATCCGTAAGCTGGACCAGATTGGATTCCATGCAATAAATCACGGCTACACAGGGGCCGAAATTCTAAAATGAACGTCTTCCTTCTCATGGGACGTAACTCTAAACGAAACATGGTCATCTATCTTCTCGCGTGAAGTTACTCTGGCCACATTGAAATGTTGCCGAATCAAATCAAATAGATCGTCACTACTGCCAAACTCCATGCAGTGTTTATCTCCCTTGATGACTCGATACCGGCGACAATTAACTCACATTTTCGTGGACTTCCGTGATAGTAATATATACGTGTATACTAATCGAACTGAGTCACACAGAAAATAGTTTGTGTAATATGGTACCTTAAGTTTGGAAAGTCCAACTAGAACCAAACATCGTGAAAATATCGTGAAACGGTGTGAATTGATTCTCCGATTATTTCATCAAAAGTTTGAACGCACATGGACAACAAAACGCATGGCAAATGTCAGTCAAGTAAAACAAAGGAGTTATAATTTGCTGCCATTGAGAATCGGCATAAGCCTTACCACAGGGGCCTGTAACGCGCTCCGCTGTCCGCCCCCCCCCCTATTGCGCTGCCCTTATACGCCGCCTATATATACGCGCCTGCTTCACGTTAATAGTAGTATAACGTGAAGCAGGCGCGTATATAGAGGCGGCGTATATGGGCAGCGCAAAAGGGGGCGGACATCGGAGCGCGTTACAGGCCCCTGTGGCCTTACCGCTCTAATTAAATCTCAGCCAATACGTTTTAATGAGGGAATTGTTCTCAAAGCACATAGGAAATTTTAGTAAAGGCCGAAAAGATTGTGTTCATATGCTTAATATGGCAAATGTTAGCGACTTGCAACTGAGGAAGATCATATTGTTTTTATTTATCTTTTGACTTTACGTCTTTGGTCTTTGAAATTTTAAAGTTTTACCCTTTTCCTTAAATTTTTTGAGTTTGAGTTTCCGCGTTAAATATAGAAAACCACAGACTCTATATATATAGAACCTCATGAGTGTCTGGATTTTGACGAATTATCGCACGAGATTTGTTGGCGGAGCGATACCTCGAGTGCGGGACGCAGTCCAGCATTAACGGCATTTTAGGGTTAACGCAACAATCAGACAGTGAGCCCGTCCAGAGGCGGACTGGCCGATCAGGAGACCGGGAAATTTCCCGATGGGCCGGAGGCCGGAAAATTCTGATTCCACGTGATTTTCTATCAAGCGAGAATCCGAGGGTTTTTTACGGTTTGTGGGGGGGGTATATGTGGTTGGGCCACCCAACCACAACTTGGGCCGCAAATGAAGCCGACGTGGGCCGCCACATGTGTTGTTCAACCAGCCGTGTATCCAATAAGATGGCACTCTTCTCACATAAATTCATGAAGTGAATTCCATTTTACGACGGCGTCTGAGATTGTCCCGATTGTAACCATATTTGGAACCGTCACTAAACAAGAATATATTGATTCGAAATTATTCTGGCTAATCGTAATTTTGTCACCAAATGAACTTGTCAGTATCATATAACACCACGTAAAGACCCCGTTAATCTCGAGATTTTAACGGTAACTCCCAAAAATTTCACACTCACCCCTCCCGGACCCTCCCCCAATTGAAATTTACAACAAAATGGGAACGCTTCGGTTGATGCCAGTCTAGATGCTAGGATTCGCGATTTTCTTGTATAGTTTTCAAACTTTTCTCACCCCGGGCCGAGCAACCATGAGCAGCCCGGTGTGTCCTGGTCTCTTGTCCGTAGCCATGTGCATTTGTCTGGAGTTAGACCGCTAGATGTTAGAATTTATGCAATTTTTCAGGTAAAAATATCTGAATGGTCTCATACCGGGAATATATAGAACCACGGTTTATGAAAATATAGGATATTAGGCCAGAGGTGCAAATGAATTATGTAAAAACATGTATTTGGTCTGCATCTGATTCAATGGGGTGGGGGTGCAAATGAACTTATGAAAAAAATATGTATTTGGTCTGATTCTGATTCAAGGGGGAGGGGGTGCAGTTGGAATTTCCAGAGGTGGACAGTAGACCCCCCCCCTCCCCGGAACAGTTGGGCCGGTATTATATTAATTTCCCGGGCCGGTTTTTTTGGCCCAGTCCGCCTCTGAGCCCGTCTATCCGCGAGTGAAGTTGACCCGCGCAAAGGTGTTAATTGGGTTTTCCCAGATTTTCCAAAAATGTAACCCAATCAGCATATTGCGATTTCGACAAGTGGGTTGTCGCCCTTGCGTTGAAAAGTTGAAAAAGCAAAAATAGTAGCGGCGAGAGCCAGTCTAACAACACTGAATGAAATAGTTCCGTCGACAGATTGCACTAGTGCGATTCTGAGAATTATCACACGCCTGGAACGTCGTGCGATCATGCGAATTACGTTGATAGATATGTAATAAATATAGTATCCAGACGGTGACAGAGTCAGAACGGAAATATGATTGGTGCGCTCTGGTAGAGATTGCATTACTGTAGGATGTAAATATCTATACTGCTGGATGTAAATATCTATACTGCTGGATGTAAATATCTATACTACTGGATGTAAATATCTATACTACTGGTTGTGGAGCTCCGTGATCCGGTGGTTAGCGTGTCGGACTTGTATTCGCTGTAAACACATCGATATGGGTTCGCAGCGCGTCGCCGGTCATTGTGTATCCACATATATATAGCAGTGGCTTGGCCGCTTTGATCGACGTGCAATTGTCGGATTTCTCGCTGTTTTAAAACCTGCACCAAGTTGGGACCCTTAAGCAAGGTCGCTCGTACTGTGTCGGCTTCGCATCACTCATGCGTTCAAAGAGTACCAGTCAGCTTGTCATACTGATGAGTATCAGAGCATGTTCTGATCAAACTAGAGCAGCACCTGCAATGGCTGCAGTCGGTTTATTGGTTGGCTTGTACAAATGACTGGGCTAATATTGTACCAAGCGTGTTAGAGCAAGTAATTGGTTAATCGCTACATAAAACTGGTCATCATTATTATTTATGGTTCAATAATTATGTCAGCACACTGTCAAACCGAGTCACGGTCTCTCGTCGCCTGTCAAACCGAGTCACGGTCTCTCGTCCTGTCAAACCGAGTCACGGTCTCTCGTCGCCTGTCAAACCGAGTCACGGTCTCTCGTCCTGTCAAACCGAGTCACGGTCTCTCGTCCTGTCAAACCGAGTCACGGTCTCTCGTCCTGTCAAACCGAGTCACGGTCTCTCGTCCTGTCAAACCGAGTCACGGTCTCTCGTCGCCTGTCAAACCGAGTCACGGTCTCTCGTCCTGTCAAACCGAGTCACGGTCTCTCGTCGCCTGTCAAACCGAGTCACGGTCTATCGTCGCCTGTCAAACCGAGTCACGGTCTCTCGTCCTGTCAAACCGAGTCACGGTCTCTCGTCGCCTGTCAAACCGAGTCACGGTCTCTCGTCCTGTCAAACCGAGTCACGGTCTCTCGTCCTGTCAAACCGAGTCACGGTCTCTCGTCCTGTCAAACCGAGTCACGGTCTCTCGTCCTGTCAAACCGAGTCACGGTCTCTCGCCGCCTTTTAGTATTCTACACAAGTATCTCAGTGCAAGCTGTTTTTTTGACAGAATATAATAGTCAAGGTGTCCATATTTTTGCAATACAATTGTCATGGGAAGAACTCAAATCGTATTGCATGTGCAGTTAGAATGGTCTTCTAGCGATGCACACTTCGTTCGGAGACAGTGTGACGACTCGCTATCAATCAGTAGACTAGCGTGCATCAACAACTACCCCAGTTTCGTCAGTCCAAGTTTCCGTGGGCGTTAACTAGCTAGTGAAATCGGTTGGGATCATGCTGTTTTACGTCGAAATCCTGCGAATGTATCTTTATATAGCAGACTTTAAGCACCATGTCCAGTGGTGGGATTTTTCGTCAATTTTAATCGATTTTTTTTCTACACACATGCTATACATATATCGGAAAGAGTGACATCTTACGGTCATTTGAATATTTCAAATCAGATTTATAAATAGTAGATGTAATACAATTAGAGCTGTCTGCGATTCGCGAGAGAAAACTGTACACATGCTTACGCCTTAAAGACATATTGTGTACTTGTTCGGGTGCATAGAACTGCTAAGTTAGTATTCAGGCACTATGTCAATTGGAGGAATGCAACATTCTACTAACACGGCCAAAAATCTGAAGCAAATCGACCATACCACTCCATAGAAAACATCGTCTGAACTACGCTCAATTGTAAATATTTGCTACTCGATTCGGGACGCATCTATTGGCAATAAACTAGCGAAAACGATTTCACATTCGAGAGTCACTGCGTTTAATTAATACATATGAAGATGGTGTGTGTTGTAAATATAGATATAATATTTGTTAAAATAACTACTTTGAACAAGATTATTCTCCATTTCTATTTGATCACTCTTCTGGAGTGTTTCACATCACTTTAACATCAACATACACGTAGAGTGGGCGGTCAGACACAAACACCCCACTTGCACTGCATGATAGATCGTACTTCATTAACATTATGTATGAATTGTTCTAGTAGACCGATAATTTTTATTCATATTCTTTTTTTCGTATTAATTTTTTTTTTTTTTTAATTTTTTATTGGTGAAGTAGACAGACAGAGACAGACATACATACACACAAGCATTATATTAACGATACATTGATACATATTATATTCTTGCACTCACTTTTGCACGCTCCCAAGTGAATTTCACTCGGGCTATACTTTCTCACTGGCGACATTAATACAATCATGCTTGAATCATATAGTTGTTTTTGGTGTAGTTATTGTAAAGCGATAAATAGTTTGTTTTTCCGTTGGCTATTGGGCGACACAACGTTTGTGCATTTAATGACGCGTGTCAGTTATACAGTTATATAAAGAGTAAAGTTAGGCGCAGATAAATTCTTGCCGGCTTTTTGATGATCAAGTTAGGAAAAGATTAATGTAAATTTGAGAGATAGCTCGGGTTCCAGGCTCTATGTATATAATTATATTAATCGGGGTGTATACATGTATATACATATACATTTGGTTTTGTTGTGGAATATCAGCAAGTCAATCGGTGTTGTCATTAATAATATTTTCTAAGGGTAGCCATCGATTTTTAAGCTCTTGATATCGCATGTTGCTTCTGGATGTGTATTTATCGCATTCATATTTGAATTTTAATTCAGCGAGAAATGCCTTTATTGAAAGTTGGATCGGGTCAAATTTAGTCCTATATATATATTGCTTTAGCACAAGTAGGAAGTAATTTATGATAGAATTCACTTGGCAATGATTAACGCCAAAAAGCATACTTAGTTTGGTTATGTGTATAGACACTTCATTAATTTTCAACCAAGACTGAATTTCGGTTATAAACCGATTTGTATATGGGCAGTCCCAGAAAATGTGAGAAATGTTCTCTTGAGTATTTTCGCATCGCTTACATAGATCGTCAGCTTATATGCCTGCTATCTTCAGAAATTTGTTCGTCGATAGGATTCTCGTATTAATTCTAAATTGGAGCCATTGGAGTTTTGTGTCAGGCGTGGTTGTGAATGGATTGCGAAATATATTGTCCCATGATTGGGAGTCGTCTTTTATTTCCGAATTCCATTTTTTACATGAGTTTGGCACCCGTTTCCCCATTGACAGGGTTCGATGAAAGAGTTGACCGCCTTTCTTGTCCCTTAATAACGGGATCAAAGTTTTGGGTAAGAACGGAGAGGGTAATCGTAGGAGGGGCTGATTTCGAGAGTTTGAAAGGCTATATATTTGGCGTTTTAGACTAGCTATAATAACGAAGTTAGTAGAAATATTGAATGTAGCCTTAAGGGAGTCATGGGTGTGAAATTCTCCATTTGCTTGGAACAGATCGTTTATAAAATATATGCCTGCATTTCTCCACGAATTAAAGTTAATTGGGTTTCCTTCCATTCTGATGTTAGAATTATTCCATATGGTCTCTGACATGATATTACCATTTTTATCATATATGCTTATAAATCTGCACCAAGAGCTGAGAACATCCCTCCAAAATGGGTTAGAAATTTTTGAAGTTTGTTTTGACAGGAACTTAGCATCATATGTTAGGTACAGGGGGTCGTTGATAATGGGTGTGTCTTTTAGGAGAGGTGCCCAATTTGATTGTTTACATATCAGACGTCTCAGCCATGTGATTTTCATTGCGTCGTTAAAATGTTCCAAGTTGATCATTTTCAGTCCTCCTAGGGAGTAATCGAGACATAACTGCTTCCTTTGTACTCTGTCTCGTTTAGAGTTCCAGATAAACTGGAATAAAATTGTGTTTAACTTCTTAACGAAAGCATCGTCTGGATTGGGGAGAGACATGAATATGTGGGTTAGCTTTGGAAGAATAAGTGTCTTAATGACAGTTATTCTTCCAATTGGGGTTAGTAGCCTGTGGCTCCATATCTTGGTTAGTCGTTCTATTTCGTCCAATTTACAGGAGTAGTTTGTCATCATCTTTCGAAGATCAGTGTCGAAATTAATGCCCAGAAAGTTGAAAGTGTTTGAGTAGGATAATTTTAAATCATGGCACATGGTTGATTCACAGTTTGCTCTTGATCCTATCCATGCCGCCTGACATTTCTCCGGGTTAATACGCAGTCCCGAAACCCGAGCATATAGGTCAAGTATTGAGTAGGCCTCACGAATGCTACTTTCATTGCCATCAAGTATAAACGTTGTGTCGTCCGCGTATTGTGATATTTTATACTCTGAACCACCGAGGACTATTCCTTTAATTTTATCATTTTGTCTTACCAACAATGCTAACACCTCTGCGCAGAGGAGAAAAATATATGGGGATATGGGATCACCTTGTCGACAGCCACGCCCTAATTTAAAACTTTGAGATATGTGACCATTAATCAGGATGGACGAACTAGCGTCTTGATATAGAGTTGTCATCCACTTTTTTATGGAATCACCAAATTTGAAAAAATTGAGGCATTTATGTATGAAGGACCATGACACTGAGTCAAATGCTTTTTCGAAGTCTACTAGGAGCAGGACTCCAGGCTTATCGTGTGCTTTCGCTTGATGCATTATGTCATATAAGAGCCTTGTGTTATCTCCAATGTATCTGTCAGCTAGAAATCCTGTTTGGTCAGAATTAATTATATACGGGAGGACGCGTTTAAGTCTATATGCGATGCACGAGGAGGCGAGTTTATATATTATGTTCAAAAGGGAGATGGGTCGCCAGTTTTTTAATAATTGACGGTTTTTGCCCTTCTTTGGAATGAGTGTTATAATACCCTGTTTTTGTGTGATCGATAATTCTTCGATTGAAAATGATTCGTTAAGTGAGTCTGTCACAAAGGGCCCCAGATCAGACCAGAAAAATTTGAAGAATTCATATGTGTAACCAGATGGTCCCGGGCATTTGCAGTTTTTCGATTGTTTTAATGCATGTGTCAATTCTTGTAAAGTTAGCGGACCCTCAATGCTCGATGCTTGAGATGGCGTTAGTTTGGGGGTTTCAGAATTTTTTAACATTCGATTTAGATCTTGATCGTCAGTTTTTTTATGTGAATAGAGAGTTTGGTAGAAGTTTCGAGCTTCCGACATGATGCTGTCTTGTGTTGTCAAATTATTACCGTTCTTATCCGTCAAACTGGTCAGGGTTTTAGAAATATAATTACGTTTCTCTAAATTCAGAAAATATTTTGTGGGTTTTTCTCCTTCCTCGACCCATTTCGCTCGGGATCTAATCATAGCACCACGATTGCTCTCTCTTCGTATTTTTTCTAATTCAGATTCAGTTTTTTCCATGTCTTCCATGAGCTTCTGTTTACATTTAAGACTTACTGATGGGTTGTCCAGGTTAATTGATATGATGTTTTTCATTTCAGAGAGGAGTTGTTCTCTTTTAAGACGTTCTCGTTTACGGTTCGCACAGAACTTTATAGTTTCTCCTCTAATGTCTAACAAGATGGCATCTAAAAGAAGTCTCTTGTTGATATTACATGAAGCTTTATGTTCACCGCCATCTTCTACACATGAGTAGCCATAGCGAACTTTATTTTCTTCTATGAGTCTTTTAACTAAGTCGCAATATTCCTTGCTATGTAAAATAGAGTTATTGAACTTCCAAAACCCATGACCAGTTTTCATGTTGCTAACGGTTATTTGACAGGAGATAATTGAGTGATCGGTTTTATAACCCGGTATTATCGCGGGTCCCGTGTTTGATAAATTGAGGAGTTCCGAAGAAACTAAGAAATAATCCAGCCGAGCCATTTTTATTGGGGACTTTCTTCTCCATGTGAATCGTGTTTCACTGGCATTGTAGGTTCTCCAAATGTCGATTAGTTCGAGGCTGTCGATAAGATTTTTGACTTGAATTTTTGCACGTGGGTTATTTTCTTGTTTATAGTTATAAGTATCAAGATTCTGATTTTGAACAAGATTCCAATCGCCGCACATTATAATCTGGGTATTCCCGATTTTGTCGAGAAGTTTTTTCAAGTTAGAGTATAGAAGTCAGGGTTATCCTCGTTTGGGCCATACAGATGGACTAGACTTAATCTAAGATTTTCGATAGTGATATCCAGTACGATGAAATTTCCACTTGGATCACGCTGGACCTGATGCAGTTTGAAGTCAAAATTATTTTGGAATAAGATAGCTACTCCTCTCGATTGAGAAGTAAAGGGAGCCATGATAGTTTTGTAGCCCCATTCAGCTTCTATGCATCTTTCCATTGATTTTGTGAAGTGCGTGTCTTGGAGACAGTATATTGAACCATCTAAAGAACGCAAATGGCGGAACACATCACGACGTTTTTCTGATTGATTCAGTCCACGGCAGTTCAGAGATAATATCTTAATTGTAGTCATGATATGAATTGGCGGACGACCACGCCAACGGAAATAATACATTGTATACAGCTAAAAATTCATAATGAGATGCCTTGTATCCAAAAAGAAACACATTGAAGTCGCCACCATACACACAACATAAGAGACATACAGAGAGAACATGGAGAAAACAAATAAACAAAACGAAAATAAATAATACATTCATTCCAGTTGACGATTGTGTCATAAGACAGCATCAACCACCCAACAGTGGTTTTAATATTCAAAACGCTGCCGCATGGGTCACACTGCCTGCCATTCCGTAAATGTTTTTAAATGAGCTATTGCATAGCTGAATTGGGACATAACCTGTTACTATTTTTGAGCTTTGAACAATGTTATTGTTGTTGGAAATATTATACGACAATACACCTTTAATTTAAATGCACTTGGTGATTTTTTAATCTTAGATTATACTAATCTCTGTCAAATTAAAGTATGGTTCCAATGGGCAATAATATGACGACAAACTTGCGAGGTACCTTAAATATAGTCATCGGATTGTCACTTAAAGATAGAGCTAATTCGTAGAATGTATACAATGTTGGAATCGGTTTTATTTGTCACTAATTACTCCCGATCGTTCGTGGTAATTGTCCTGTAAATTGTAGAAATAAAGAGCGTTTCTTTGGTTTGTTTTTCTTAGATGAAGGCTTGGCTCGGTAGTTGATTTTCTATAATTTATATGAATTTTTGTTTCGAGTAAAAGAGGTTATCATAGGGTAACTTCGAATATTTGTCGACCCATATTTTACCTGATAGCAAATATATAATTATAAGTTCAAATAAAGCACGTCCATTTAACGTGTTAATAAGTTTAGTCGTGGCGTTTGTTAACATGAATGGCTGACTTTGTGACCCATGCTTTCAGCTAAAAGTGTTTTTAATCATTTTGGAATCTGCATCAGTAGACAGAAACACGAGTAGATGTCAAGTTTTTTTTTTGTTGCTTTCCGCGTTATTAATCGTTGTAGGTATCAACATATATAATATTGCATGCAGACAGTAGTGCATGGAAAGCTATTACAATATGCCGTTCAGATCAGCCTCCTTGAAAAGCCGACAAAGATCCTCTTTCGGTGTACATCCGTTAAGATCATTGTCGTCTCCTCAACGAGACTGATTTCCGATCTATATAATCTGGCAATTCAAATTTAGTTGTAAGCTTACACTGTGAGATATACATAGCTGTATATGATCTGACACTTCTAATATATGTGCAATAAATATAATCTGAAAATTCAAAATTCTACGTAAACTCATACTGTGTGTTACACATTATAGCTATAGATATATAGTATCTGACAATTCAAATTTATTTGTAAACTTACGCGTAACTCTTCATTTGTATTTAGTAAGATTTGCTGAAGGTTTTTACAAAACCGGAAATGGTGGGCCATGGAATGGGACATGAGTTGGTTAATGTGTGTGTGTGTGTGTGTGGGTTGGGGGGGGGGGGTACCAGCATTTATATAATCAGCCAGAAGCTTTTAATTAATTGAATGTTTTACAGCGGGCCCCCTTCCAATTAGTTAGCAATGTGGGGTGTGTTACTGTATATACGACCCTGCTATATGTTTTTTCCCCTGTGTGGACCGATCGATATTTCATATACATTCCGATCTTGATTGGCAGGTGATAATCGTATTAATTAGTCCAAAGATGAGCCCAGTAGAGTGGATACACAAAATCTTTTAAATAGGATTTTTTTTACTGGTGGTGAACATCCAGCGAATTTGCGTATTATACTATTAACACACACACAAATATCCATGTATTGTCGCTGTATATCGTCAATGTCCGACAACTCGTTTGTTAAAATGTGTCCGATATATTTACAAGAGGGACGAACTTGATATCATCATCGTTCAAAGCTATCCTCGCTAAGTTTTTAACCCTTTACCCAACAGAAGGGCCCTGTGCCAATGCATTATCTTATATATGCGAGTCGACCATAGGTCGCCTCGCATATATAAGAGAATGCATTGGCTTAACACATTATAAATTATAAAATTGTTAAAGAATGTAAGAAAAAAATGGTCAAAAGTGTTAAAAAAAATTTTTGTTTAGGCCAATGCATTCTCTTATATATGCGAGGCGACCTATGGTCGACTCGCATATATAAGAGAATGCATTGGCACAGGGCTAACTGTAACTATCACAATGTGGTCAATGAGCCGGTTCCAATGATATCCATATTTGTATGGTTCTATTGAGACAGACCCAAGATAATTTAGGCTGTTGCAGCTTTATTTGGCCGTTTTTGGCCGGTTTGTTGGGTAAAGGGTTAATATAAAGATATCTCGGTCGAAAAGCCATTTCAACAGTTTTTGCAGTGTTGTAAATAAGGTTGAGGTTGGCTGCTTGAGCCTCACAACCAGTTAAGAGACGGCGCATTCCCATGAGGCAAGGAGAAATTAAACACATGTCGTCTGCGTAACTCAGATGATTAAGTAAATGGTCACCGACAACACATCCGGTGTCTGTCTTGTTCAATTCTCGTGATATCCCGTCGACGTAAACGTTAACAAATGAGGACTGAAATGGCCATGCATCGATCAGAATGGCACATTGAGATGTCCCTCAACTCAGATCAAGCACGAAAACTGGTCTCGATTTTCACACGTCGGGGTTGGTATCCACGACCTCACGACCTCACCTCGTTAAAAAGAAGTCATTGCACGGAGAGTTGGGAACCGTATCAGTCTGGACATGGGTTCGAATATTGACAGAGAACGAATCTGCCATTCTATTTAAACAGCACAGTACACTTCATCCGGAATTGCATTTGTGCCGTGCATATACGATTATTGGTAGTAGCGTAAACATGTATTAAGAAAAAAAATACTGGAAACAAGAATTATTAAGAAATTAATCGTATTTTGCGAAAATGTTTCCTTCAAGTCTGTTTCGTTAAGAAAACTTAAGAAATTCACATCATACAAGATGCAGTTTTCTCAAATATGATAGATTGATAAAATGGTTTCTCAAATGAAAGATTTATTTCTTGATTTTTTTTTTAACGATTTGTTTTCTATATAAGTATTGTGTTTCATTGTTAAGAATTTTTTTTTTACAGATAAGAATTTGTTTCAACTTACACTCTAAAAACAGTTTAGTTACTAAATATATTAATTGGGTCAATGTTAACGCGATATTTAGTAAGCAAATTATGTTATTAACTTCATTTATTTAGTCAACCCGTGTTTATATGCTGGCCATATTGTCAATGTTGCACCGAATTTGCCCATTGGTCCATGCCGATGACCCAGAACCAGGACTTACGTTTAGTCTGCCCGCGCTATATTAGAACATCACTAACGATTTGTCATTCAGGGACCAAATTTAGTGCACTCCAGCTGATCTCGCCAAGTCACTTCCCGAATTATCTAATTCCTTTGAAACTCATTTTATCGATATTAATTGACTTACTTCACATTGACGAGATCGCCATAATGACTCGAAAACTGATGCTATTTGCGCTGATCTCTATGAATGGTGTGACCAATATATTAATCGGTCTCTCCTGGCTCTCGGTGTCTCGTAATAGAGTTGGAATTGGCACCCCTCCGTCGCGTGGACTGCTATGCCTGGTAATTACCCACTGCGTGTTTTTGTAATGGATTTAGAATGGAAATCACGACATCTGCGGCCAACGTTATGAACTGTTTGTTCAGTGACGCTCTGATTTATCGTTGAAGAGTCTAATTTTCCTTTTCAAGGGTTGCTAGGAATGTCGCCAGACCGATGGTAGGTTCTAAACCACTAGTAAGCATACAGGCGATGATATTTCCTGGATACATATTGTAAAGTTGGCTATGAGAAGCCTATTGGTTAGTCAACTAAATATAAAGAAGATAATTGGTAGCTTGGCGGCGGAAAATACAATTAGAAATGCTACTCACATGAAGGCCATGTGACAAATATAATCGAGTGGTTTGCAATAGGTCTAAATCGTAATATAGTTAAAATCACAGCAAAAACACCGTCATCATATTTAACAAATGGGAGTACAAAGACCGTTACCTGATGTTGGGCTATTATCAATTTCGAAAGTAATGCAAAGGGCTGAATGAAATTTTAGCCAAAGGGTTTAATTAGGATTTAAATAGTATACATGTATGTTGTAGGAGCAGAGGAAGAGATAGTGTGTGTATATGTAGTATTAAGGAGGGGTGTAATGTGTTAAAATCAAAATTTCACCGATATCTAGTTAACTAATCAATAGGGCTCCCATAGCCTACTCTACAATATGTATCCAGGAAATATCATCGCCTGTATGCATACTAGTGGTTTAGAACCTACCCTCGGTCTGGCGACATTCCTAGCAACCCTTGAATAATTTCACGACATCTCCGGCTAACTTTATGAACTGTTTGCTCAGTGACGTTCTGATTGATCCTTGAAGAGTCTAATTTTCCTTACAGACTTTGTGTTATATCTGGGGTGATTAAACTTCGTGTTATATCTGGGGTGATTAAACCTTGTGTTATATCTGGGGTGATTAAACTTTGTGACATTTGCTCTGCTATAAACAAAGGCAAATAAGAAATGGAACGGTTAGGTCGTGTCACTTCTAGTAGTACCCTTAACGGGCATACGCACGTTTTGCCACGTTTAACCTCATTTTCTTCAGTTTTATGGCATGAAACATTTTTGAAAATTTCACTGATTTCAGGTACCAAACAATTCTGTAAAATAGATTTTGTTTAATAGTGCAGTTCACATATCCATCATATCATATATGAAGATAATGAGAGAAGACTTAATTATTCTTGATTCGTGAAATTTAATAGTTAGTTTAATTTAGAAAGGCAACAAACCATGAATCATTTTCTATATTTGAGAATTGTTAATGTCATGCCTGTTGATCAATGAAAAATTGGGTTGGGATAAGTTATGTGTCACATGTGTTCATAACCAAGTTATAGCAGGCCACCATATCTCTTAATTAACACTGTTGCATAATTTCAGTTGATTGCTCCCCGGTTGAGTGGACCGCACTGCATAGCGACATTTGTTTTCATTTGGTTTGAATAACTGCTTTATTCTTCATAATAATATATGGGGTATGATGCTATATTATTCAATTTAATATATAACTCAACATTGTGATATAAATTAAGCCTCATTCCATAGCGCCAAGGCAATAAGCTATTTTGGCGACTGGATAGCTGTGTGAAATTATAAACTATTCCAGCAATTATTGGTACAAAGGAACAAAAAAGGAAAATAATATGTTCAACCTCTCAAATGTATTAGAATCAACTGTTGTTGTCGTCTCTTAATAATTGCTCATATTCCACATGCAATGAAGATGATGATAATGTGAAATAAATTCAATACTTTTCGCCAGATAGATCCAGAGAAATCTCCCCAATACAAGGGTGTTTACATGGCACGTCAATGCAGTAAACCATTCATAAAGTTGTCACTCAAAATCAATAATGGCGACTGTGTTTCTTTTCAGATCACTTCAGTGCAGTAGGATAGCGATTCATAATAATGGCGCATGTGTTTCTTTTCAGATCACTTCAGTGCAGCAGGATAGCGATCCACAAGAACCTCGTCGCTTCGTTTATTCTACGTTTCGTCATAATTATAATTATATTCGAGCCATTCGTCACCAGGAATCCGTATTCTTATCTGGAATATGTGAGTATACATACATACAGTATGAACCAGCTGATACATACAACGACACATTCAAGTGCTGTACGAGTATACAATACGAACCATATACAGAATGTTGTCACCCGCGATTGAGTGAGACACGGGGATTTGTCGCCAGCTCGAGACCTGGAATGTCACCCGAGGGCCGCCATTTCCGAGGGTGACATTCCAGGTCGAGAGCGGCGACAAACCCCCGTGTCTCACGAAAATAATGGTGACAACTGGTTTGTTATCTGACAAAGGAGTACACACGACACGCCGCTCTCGACCTGGAATGTCACCATCGGGCGTGGCGGCCCTCGGGTGACATTCCAGGTCTCGAGCGGGCTATCTCAATCGCGGACGACAACTGTATATTATCGCTGCAGTGAATTGATCTGGGCGAAGTATCACGACGAGTTGAAGAGGTCCGATTGCTGGAACAAACGAGCCGCCGCAGGCGTTGAGTTTGATCCAGCGATCTGACCTCTTCAACGAAACGTGACGCGAAGCCCAGATCAATTCACTGGAGCGATTACAGGTTTATTATATGACATGCTTTTTATTTAAAAGCACAATTAATTATGAAATGAAACCATATGTAGGCACTAGTAACACGAATAAAGAGGGAACTATTTTTGTATAATAAATCGTCCGGCTTTTACGGACATGCGCAGTATGCGAGATAGAGATGGGTGGAGCCCGTGGTCCAGTGGTTAGCGTGTCGGACTTGTTTTCGCTGTAAACACATCGATATTGGTTCGCAGCGCGTCGCCGGTCATTGAGTCTCCACATAGCAGTGGCTTGGCCGCTTTGAGCGACGTGCAATTGTCGGATTGCTCGCTGTTTCAAAACCCCCGCCAAGTTGTGACGCTCGTACTGTGTCGGCTTCGCATCACTCACGCGTTAAAAGAGTATTAGTCAGCTTGTCATACTGATGAGTATCAGAGCATGTTCTGATCAAACTAGAGCAGCGCCTGCAATGGCTGCAGTCGGTTCATAGGTTGGCTTGTACAAATGACTGGGGTAATATTGTACCAATCGCGTTAGAGCAAGTAATCGCAATATCGCAATATAAAACTGGTCATTATTATTATTATTATTTAAGGGTGGTATGACATCGGATCAAACTGTAGCTGATATGATGGTCGGAAAATACAACCAAATGGACAGTTGCAAACATGAATAAAATACATATAATTTGACAAAAATATATACATGTATATATTAGATGAGTAACATATATGCATATACACGATGTAGTTTCCTAACGAATTTCTTTTTTCTCTTTTCATCGTAACATTGAATTCATCTGTTATAAATGTGACCCGCCATATCAAATCCAGTCGTAAGTCGGGATTTTTTTTACCCTGTGCCAATGCATTCTCTTATATATGCGAGTCGACCATAGGTCGCCTCGCATATATAAGAGAATGCATTGGCCTAACAATTTTTTATCATTTTTTTTAAATAAATGTTTCTTAATATTTTTAGGACATAAAATAAAAAACATCCATTACCCTGCAGGGAGCCCCACACATATATAGAAGCATATAAAAGAGTGTCGTCTGCTCATGTTTGTCTGGGGCTCTGTATGGGTGAAATTATAAAATTGTTGAAGAATACAAGAAAAAATTATTAAAATTGTAAAAAATTGTTAGGCCAATGCATTCTCTTATATATGCAAGGCGACCTATGGTCGACTCGCATATATAAGAGAATGCATTGGCACAGGGTATTTGGATATGGCGGGTCACAAATAGATAAAATAGGGTGAATTCATCTCTTATAAATTATTGACTACATGTAGCTTTTATTGGAATACCGAGTGTTGAAGAAAGACCGGATCATGTCTCATATAACATTAATGGTTGCTTTGTGTTCATTCTTCATAATAAATCTAAAGAATATGAAGACGAAGAAGAACTAAATTTGTTGGTTTCTAATAATTATTACAGTGCATGCAGGTCGCTAAAAGTGCTCACTCTACCCTGTACAACAGTGAATGTCAGGGTCCTACTCTGTCAAACCGTGAATGTCAGGGTCGCTAAACGTATTCACTCTACTCTGTCAAACCGTGAATGTCAGGGTCGCGTTCACTCTACTCTGTACAACCGTGAATGTCAGGGTCGCGTTCACTCTACTCTGTACAACCGTGAATGTCAGGGTCGCGTTCACTCTACTCTGTACAACCGTGAATGTCAGGGTCGCTAAACGTATTCACTCTACTCTGTCAAACCGTGAATGTCAGGGTCGCGTTCACTCTACTCTGTACAACCGTGAATGTCAGGGTCGCGTTCACTCTACTCTGTACAACCGTGAATGTCAGGGTCGCGTTCACTCTACTCTGTACAACCGTGAATGTCAGGGTCGTGTTCACTCTAATCTGTACAACCGTGAATGTCAGGGTCGCTAAAAGTGTTCACTCTACTCTGTACAACCGTGAATGTCAGGGTCGCTAAAAGTGTTCACTCTACTCTGTACAACCGTGAATGTCAGGGTCGCTAAAAGTGTTCACTCTACTCTGTACAACCGTGAATGTCAGGGTCGCTAAAAGTGTTCACTCTACTCTGTACAAACCGTGAATGTCAGGGTCGCGTTCACTCTACTCTGTACAAACCGTGAATGTCAGGGTCGCGTTCACTCTACTCTGTCAAACCGTGAATGTCAGGGTCGTATTCACTCTACTCTGTACAACCGTGAATGTCAGGGTCGCGTTCACTCTACTCTGTCAAACCGTGAATGTCAGGGTTGCGTTCACTCTACTCCGTACAACCGTGAATGTCAGGGTCGTGTTCACTCTACTCCGTACAACCGTGAATGTCAGGGTCGCTAAAAGTATTCACTCTACTCTGTACAACCGTGAATGTCAGGGTCGCGTTCACTCTACTCTGTCAAACCGTGAATGTCAGGGTCGCGTTCACTCTACTCTGTCAAACCGTGAATGTCAGGGTTGCGTTCACTCTACTCCGTACAACCGTGAATGTCAGGGTCGCTAAAAGTATTCACTCTACTCTGTACAACCGTGAATGTCAGGGTCGCTAAAAGTATTCACTCTACTCTGTACAGCCGTGAATGTCAGGGTCGCGTTCACTCTACTCTGTCAAACCGTGAATGTCAGGGTCGCGTTCACTCTACTCTGTCAAACCGTGAATGTCAGGGTTGCGTTCACTCTACTCTGTACAACCGTGAATGTCAGGGTTGCGTTCACTCTACTCCGTACAACCGTGAATGTCAGGGTTGCGTTCACTCTACTCCGTACAACCGTGAATGTCAGGGTCGTGTTCACTCTACTCCGTACAACCGTGAATGTCAGGGTTGCGTTCACTCTACTCTGTACAACCGTGAATGTCAGGGTTGCGTTCACTCTACTCCGTACAACCGTGAATGTCAGGGTCGTGTCCACTCTACTCTGTGCAACCGTGAATGTCAGGGTCGCGTTCACTCTACTCTGTACAACCGTGAATGTCAGGGTCGCTAAAAGTGTTCACTCTATAGCTACTCTGTCAAACCGTGAATGTCAGGGTCGCGTTCACTCTACTCCGTACAACCGTGAATGTCAGGGTCGCGTTCACTCTACTCTGTACAACCGTGAATGTCAGGGTCGCGTTCACTCTACTCCGTACAGCCGTGAATGTCAGGGTCGCTAAAAGTATTCACTCTACTCTGTACAACCGTGAATGTCAGGGTCGCGTTCACTCTACTCCGTACAACCGTGAATGTCAGGGTCGTATTCACTCTACTCTGTACAACCGTGAATGTCAGGGTCGCTAAACATATTCACTCTACTCTGTACAACCGTGAATGTCAGGGTCGCGTTCACTCTACTCTGTCAAACCGTGAATGTCAGGGTCGCGTTCACTCTACTCTGTCAAACCGTGAATGTCAGGGTCGCTAAAAGTATTCACTCTACTCTGTACAACCGTGAATGTCAGGGTCGCGTTCACTCTACTCTGTACAACCGAGAATGTCAGGGTCGCGTTCACGGCAGTATTCACTCTACTCTGTACAACCGTGAATGTCAGGGTCGCGTTCACTCTACTCTGTACAACCGTGAATGTCAGGGTCGCGTTCACGGCAGTATTTCTTTGAATATAACTCTTTTTATAGAGAGATGATTAATTGGCGCCAACGCATGACGTATGTGCTGTTCTAATTACGAAGTAAATCAAGATCTTGGAACTGCATCAGGCTATTCATAAGATTCCAACGGTCGTTGATGTACTTAACGTATGCATATTGATGTCCTATACAAACGCATTGATTAGGAAATGTGTTGGTGGTAGAGTTCGTGATCTTCTCAATTAAATGCATAAAAATCTTATCCCAAAACAGACGCACCCATTATATATCAGAATCAGATCGATGGGGTTGTCACATAGTGTACTTTACTGCCGTGATGGTCGTTGTCCACATTTCTCTTTTCAACAGGGTGCATGCGGTGTGTAAAGAGTGTGCGATAAGCAACACACTCAACGCTGTGACGACCCCCACTAAGCCCACTGTGAGTCACCCGGATTCCGTGATTGTTTTGCATGCACCGCGAAGCGTACATCATCATAGCGAGAAACGGTCAAAGTTCAGATATCGATTGACACATAATGCGCATAAGATTGTCCACTTATAAATGGACAATCGGTACCTAAAATGGTCGTTAATAAATGGACAATCCGACCACGCGTGGTACGCGAGCTTGTGATTGTCCACTAAATCACGACATATATAGATAATCGTGCATGTTAGCTTCATATTAAATCTGAAGGGTAATAACTCTATAAAGAATGTACATTTACTAAATGACGGAGATTTGTATGAGAAATTTGCAACACCACAACAGATCAACTTTTGTGAAATATAAGTCAAATTCTTCCCTTGGGTGGTGGGCTTGTTGGAGGTTTGGGGTACGCTCTTTAAAAACACTTCTTCGAATATTTCCATTATTTCGTCAAAAACTCTTCAAATATCTGCGTTATTTCGTCAAAAACACTTCTTCTCATACAAATCACCGTTATTTAGCAAATTAACATTATTTATAGAGTTATTGCCCTTCATGCAGGATTAACAAAACATGTCTTCATCTAGTGGACAATCCCAAGCTCGCGTGCCACGCGTGGTTGGATTGTCCATTTATTAGTGGACAATCCTTGAAGAATTGCCTGATTGAGACACGCGAATGTTTCTGATAGATTCTACTCTGTTCGATTCCATTTTGGTACCATTGTTGGTGAAGACCATTCCAAAGTATTTGATTTCTGGTTGTTTAAATTCACACTTGTGTCTATTTAGAGTTCAATGGTGTTTGTCCAACCTCTGAAACATGCTAACTTTCTTAGTGTATATACCATATGTCGCCTCGCATATATAAGCGAATGCATTGGCCTAACAATGTTTTATCATTTTGTATCACCTTTTCTTACATTTTATAACAAATTTTATCATGCTTTTTTATATTCTGGTGCTTACAATGTTATCCAAACCTTACTGCATATATGACAATAAATTACCGCGACATATCATGTATCATCGGAAATCACCACGTACGTTCTACATATTTAATTATGCATTGTGATTCGCATTGTATAGGTCTACTATCTCCAACAATATTATTATTATTTTCGCGGTCATTTTAAAGTTTGAACAAACCTAGACAAGACAATTATCAATCATTAGTTAACAGTATTATAACATAAATCAGAATGGTGTAAAATATTCTAAGTTGTTGTCGGTGTTTTGCGGTGACTATCGGTTGTTCGCGGTGATTCTCGGTGGTTCGCGGTGATTCTCAGCTGTTCGCGGTGATTCTCGGTGGTTCGCAGTGATTCTCGGTGATTATCAGTCGTCCGCGGTGATTCTCAGCTGTTCGCGGTGATTCTCGGTGGTTCGCAGTGATTCTCGGTGGTTCGCGGTTATTCTCGGTGGTTCGCGGTGATTCTCTGTTGTTCGCGGCGATTCTCGGTGGTTCGTGGTGATTCTCGGTGTTTCGCAGTGATTCTCGGTGGTTCGTGGTGATGCTCGGTGGTTCGCGGTGATTCTCAGAACCAGAATATAAATTTTTAATGCAGATGAAATTTTGGCTGCTAAAAAAATTACCCAGTTTCTAGAGTCCATGAATATCCTAAGTCCAGGAAAATTAAAATTACACAAATTCATATCCAACCTTGTCTCAATATACCCACCAAATGAATGGTGCAATAAACCACAGCCACTTTATACATTTACTTATAAGTGCTAAATTTATTTCACAAGCTTATGACATAAGACAATCAAAACTTTCAAAATCCACACAAATAATTTACTGTTTATCGTATTCAAAGTGACTTATATGCCATATGGGCTGGATGTTATATTTATATACATAATGTCACTATAATAAATAAATTTATTCATTCATTCATATAAAATAGCTACGCCTTCATAGCCGTGGACTGATAAGACGTGCACACGGTTCATCTGCACGTTGGATGTGTCAAACACTTCAATATACTGGTCAGTGATGTTCATAATTTTGCAAAGCACAGTACAGTAATGCCTTAAATAATCGACTCATGAACCACAGCAGAATTATGGGTAATTTTTCAGGATATAGTCGGAAATATGGCCGGTTACCATTCATCGGAATGCTCTCACTTGGGTAACTTTTCAAGATTTAGCCGGAAATATGGATTGTTGCCGTTCATCGGAAAGCTCTCAGCCAAATTTCCGACTAAATCCTGAAAAATTACCCATAATTCTGCTGTGGTATAGAATCGATTATTTAGGGCATTACTGTACTTCAACAATTGAATCCCTTCTTATTGCCACATCGATCTAAGCGCCGCAACTCTATTAAACACAGCCACTGGTTCGTACCGCCAGGTTCACCCGATTGCCCACATACCCCGGTCTGATAGCGGCTGAATGCATGTATTAACACAGCCACTGGTTCGTACCGCCAGGTTCACCCGATTGCCCACATATCACTGCATGTCTGACAGCGGCTGAATGCATGTATTAACACAGCCACTGGTTCGTACCGCCAGGTTCACCCGATTGTCCACATATCCCGGGCTGACAGCGGCTGAATGCATGTATTAACACAGCCACTGGTTCGTTCCGCCAGATTCATCCGATTGCCCACATATCCCGGGCTGACAGCGGCTGAATGCATGTATTAACACAGCCACTGGTTCGTTCCGCCAGGTTCATCCGATTGCCCACATATCCCGGTCTGACAGCGGCTGAATGCATGTATTAACACAGCCACTGGTTCGTTCCGCCAGGTTCATCCGATTGCCCACATATCCCGGTCTGACAGCGGCTGAATGCATGTATTAACACAGCCACTGGTTCGTTCCGCCAGGTTCATCCGATTGCCCACATATCCCGGTCTGACAGCGGCTGATTGCATGTATTAACACAGCCACTGGTTCGTTCCGCCAGGTTCATCCGATTGCCCACATATCCCGGTCTGACAGCGGCTGAATGCATGTATTAACACAGCCACTGGTTCGTTCCGCCAGGTTCATCCGATTGCCCACATATCCCGGTCTGACAGCGGCTGAATGCATGCGGGGGCGGCGGAAAGTTCAGGGATGCTCAATTTTCAAACTGAATTAACAACTTCAGCTAATCAGGGTGCAGCTAATTAATAAATTCACGTTTATATATTCGGTATAATATGTAACAATAAGGTACATGTACAAATAGTTCAGAATTGGCTGTGCAAGACAATGACAGCTCTATGGCTGTAGACAATTTGGACATTTGTCTGCTTTATCCGGGTGGAATCAGACTAGACACATTAATTTCTCTTTCAGAATTGGATGTGTAAGACAATGACAGCTCTATCAATGTACACATTCGTGATTTCTCTTTCAGAATTGGATGTGTAAGACGGTGACAGCTCTGTTGATGTCACATTCGTGATTTCTCTTTCAGAATTGGATGTGTAAGACAATGACAGCTCTATCAATGTACACATTCGTGATTTCTCTTTCAGAATTGGATGTGTAAGACAATGACAGCTCTATCAATGTACACATTCGTGATTTCTCTTTCAGAATTGGATGTGTAAGACGGTGACAGCTCTGTTGATGTCACATTCGTGATTTCTCTTTCAGAATTGGATGTGTAAGACAATGACAGCTCTATCAATGTACACATTCGTGATTTCTCTTTCAGAATTGGATGTGTAAGACAATGACAGCTCTATCAATGTACACATTCGTGATTTCTCTTTCAGAATTGGATGTGTAAGACAATGACAGCTCTATCAATGTACACATTCGTGATTTCTCTTTCAGAATTGGATGTGTAAAGACAATGACAGCTCTATCAATGTACACATTCGTGATTTCTCTTTCAGAATTGGATGTGTAAGACAATGACAGCTCTATCAATGTACACATTCGTGATTTCTCTTTCAGAATTGGATGTGTAAAGACAATGACAGCTCTATCAATGTACACATTCGTGATTTCTCTTTCAGAATTGGATGTGTAAGACAATGACAGCTCTATCAATGTACACATTCGTGATTTCTCTTTCAGAATTGGATGTGTAAAGACAATGACAGCTCTATCAATGTACACATTCGTGATTTATCTTTCAGAATTGGATGTGTAAGACAATGACAGCTCTATCAATGTACGCATTCGTGATTTCTCTTTCAGAATTGGATGTGTAAGACAATGACAGCTCTATCAATGTACACATTCGTGATTTCTCTTTCAGAATTGGATGTGTAAAGACAATGACAGCTCTATCAATGTACACATTCGTGATTTCTCTTTCAGAATTGGATGTGTAAGACAATGACAGCTCTATCAATGTACACATTCGTGATTTATCTTTCAGAATTGGACGTGTAAGACGGTGACAGCTCTATCAATGTACACATTCGTGATTTCTCTTTCAGAATTGGACGTGTAAGACAATGACAGCTCTATCAATGTACACATTCGTGATTTCTCTTTCAGAATTGGATGTGTAAGACAATGACAGCTCTATCAATGTACACATTCGTGATTTCTCTTTCAGAATTGGATGTGTAAAGACAATGACAGCTCTATCAATGTACACATTCGTGATTTCTCTTTCAGAATTGGATGTGTAAGACAATGACAGCTCTATCAATGTACACATTCGTGATTTCTCTTTCAGAATTGGATGTGTAAAGACAATGACAGCTCTATCAATGTACACATTCGTGATTTCTCTTTCAGAATTGGATGTGTAAAGACAATGACAGCTCTATCAATGTACACATTCGTGATTTCTCTTTCAGAATTGGATGTGTAAAGACAATGACAGCTCTATCAATGTACACATTCGTGATTTCTCTTTCAGAATTGGATGTGTAAGACAATGACAGCTCTATCAATGTACACATTCGTGATTTCTCTTTCAGAATTGGATGTGTAAAGACAATGACAGCTCTATCAATGTACACATTCGTGATTTCTCTTTCAGAATTGGATGTGTAAAGACAATGACAGCTCTATCAATGTACACATTCGTGATTTCTCTTTCAGAATTGGATGTGTAAAGACAATGACAGCTCTATCAATGTACACATTCGTGATTTCTCTTTCAGAATTGGATGTGTAAGACAATGACAGCTCTATCAATGTACACATTCGTGATTTCTCTTTCAGAATTGGATGTGTAAAGACAATGACAGCTCTATCAATGTACACATTCGTGATTTCTCTTTCAGAATTGGATGTGTAAAGACAATGACAGCTCTATCAATGTACACATTCGTGATTTCTCTTTCAGAATTGGATGTGTAAAGACAATGACAGCTCTATCAATGTACACATTCGTGATTTCTCTTTCAGAATTGGATGTGTAAAGACAATGACAGCTCTATCAATGTACACATTCGTGATTTCTCTTTCAGAATTGGATGTGTAAGACAATGACAGCTCTATCAATGTACACATTCGTGATTTCTCTTTCAGAATTGGATGTGTAAAGACGATGACAGCTCTATCAATGTACACATTCGTGATTTCTCTTTCAGAATTGGATGTGTAAGACAATGACAGCTCTATCAATGTACACATTCGTGATTTCTCTTTCAGAATTGGATGTGTAAGACAATGACAGCTCTATCAATGTACACATTCGTGATTTCTCTTTCAGAATTGGATGTGTAAAGACAATGACAGCTCTATCAATGTACACATTCGTGATTTCTCTTTCAGAATTGGATGTGTAAGACAATGACAGCTCTATCAATGTACACATTCGTGATTTCTCTTTCAGAATTGGATGTGTAAGACAATGACAGCTCTATCAATGTACACATTCGTGATTTCTCTTTCAGAATTGGATGTGTAAAGACGATGACAGCTCTATCAATGTACACATTCGTGATTTCTCTTTCAGAATTGGATGTGTAAGACAATGACAGCTCTATCAATGTACACATTCGTGATTTCTCTTTCAGAATTGGATGTGTAAGACAATGACAGCTCTATCAATGTACACATTCGTGATTTCTCTTTCAGAATTGGATGTGTAAAGACAATGACAGCTCTATCAATGTACACATTCGTGATTTCTCTTTCAGAATTGGATGTGTAAGACAATGACAGCTCTGTTGATGTACACATTCGTGATTTCTCTTTCAGAATTGGATGTGTAAGACAATGACAGCTCTATCAATGTACACATTCGTGATTTCTCTTTCAGAATTGGATGTGTAAAGACAATGACAGCTCTATCAATGTACACATTCGTGATTTCTCTTTCAGAATTGGATGTGTAAGACAATGACAGCTCTATCAATGTACACATTCGTGATTTCTCTTTCAGAATTGGATGTGTAAGACAATGACAGCTCTATCAATGTACACATTCGTGATTTCTCTTTCAGAATTGGATGTGTAAGACAATGACAGCTCTATCAATGTACACATTCGTGATTTCTCTTTCAGAATTGGATGTGTAAAGACAATGACAGCTCTATCAATGTACACATTCGTGATTTCTCTTTCAGAATTGGATGTGTAAGACAATGACAGCTCTATCAATGTACACATTCGTGATTTCTCTTTCAGAATTGGATGTGTAAAGACAATGACAGCTCTATCAATGTACACATTCGTGATTTCTCTTTCAGAATTGGATGTGTAAGACAATGACAGCTCTATCAATGTACACATTCGTGATTTCTCTTTCAGAATTGGATGTGTAAAGACAATGACAGCTCTATCAATGTACACATTCGTGATTTCTCTTTCAGAATTGGATGTGTAAGACAATGACAGCTCTATCAATGTACACATTCGTGATTTCTCTTTCAGAATTGGATGTGTAAGACAATGACAGCTCTATCAATGTACACATTCGTGATTTCTCTTTCAGAATTGGATGTGTAAGACAATGACAGCTCTATCAATGTACACATTCGTGATTTCTCTTTCAGAATTGGATGTGTAAGACAATGACAGCTCTATCAATGTACACATTCGTGATTTCTCTTTCAGAATTGGATGTGTAAGACAATGACACCTCTGTTGATGTACACATTCGTGATTTCTCTTTCAGAATTGGATGTGTAAGACAATGACAGCTCTATCAATGTACACATTCGTGGCAAATTTCTTCTGGATGTTCGTCGAGGGGATGTTTCTCCACAACAGAATCGTTGTTTCCGTGTTCAGCCAAGAATCTCCCTTTCTGCTCTTCTACTTCATCGGTTGGGGTAAGTTACAGAAATAGAGTTCAGTCCCCTCGCTACGCCGGTCTGTTACAATGTATACGAACACTCTTCTATTTCATCGGTTGGGGTAAGTTACAATGTATATGAACACTCTTCTATTTCATCGGCTGGGGTAGGTTACAATGTATACGAACACTCTTCTATTTCATTGGTTGGGGGTAGGTTACAATGTATACGAACACTCTTCTATGTCATTGGTTGGGGTAGGTTACAATGTATACGAACACTCTTCTATTTCATTGGTTGGGGGTAGGTTACAATGTATATGAACACTCTTCTATTTCATCGGCTGGGGTAGGTTACAATGTATACGAACACTCTTCTATTTCATCGGTTGGGGTAGGTTACAATGTATATGAACACTCTTCTATTTCATCGGCTGGGGTAGGTTACAATGTATACGAACACTCTTCTATTTCATCGGTTGGGGTAGGTTACAATGTATATGAACACTCTTCTATTTCATCGGCTGGGGTAGGTTACAATGTATATGAACACTCTTCTATTTCATCGGCTGGGGTAGGTTACAATGTATACGAACACTCTTCTATTTCATCGGTTGGGGTAGGTTACAATGTATATGAACACTCTTCTATTTCATCGGCTGGGGTAGGTTACAATGTATACGAACACTCTTCTATTTCATTGGTTGGGGGTAGGTTACAATGTATACGAACACTCTTCTATTTCATTGGTTAGGGTAAGTTACAATGTATACGAATTTAAGTCACAACCTAAAATGCAATCTCCAAAATAGAGTTCAGTCCCCTATGCTATGCCGGTCTGCATGTTTGTGTTAAGTGTTTTGTTGTTACTGTTACAATTCATTTTGGCTTGATCCACCCAATTTTCAAATTTATCTGGACAGTTTGGAATCTCAAAATAATGCAGAATGAATTGTAACCGACAATATTCTTAAATAATGAAACGAGTGATATCCTCACATGTTGTGCGATGATGGCAGTATTAAGTCCAGGGCAGCAGGGTACTGACTCTACCGTGCAGTTTGTACAGAGGTTGTACTGGTTGAGACAAGCCGCTGTATTACGCATCCAATCTCACTTATTCGCGAATGCCGAATTATGTGCGGTAGACATGTGGGTGTCGGAAAACAATTTCAGATTCATGTGATAAGTTTTTACCTATGGCCATTTTGATTACGCCCCCCCCCCCCCCCCTCCTCCTCCCCGAAACGCGAAAACAACACTTTTAGGAAGAATATTAGAATGTCCACCACTTACTCTCTGTAATACTATGAACTACCCATTACATGTTGGTGTATATGATTAGCTCAGTGTGGCATGGCATCGATTGAACGACCCATTACATGTTGGTGTATATGATTAGCTCAGCATGGCATGGCAGCGATTGAACTACCCATTACATGTTGGTGTATATGATTAGCTCAGTGTGGCATGGCAGCGATTGAACTACCCATTACATGTTGGTGTATATGAATAGCACAGTGTGGCATGGCATCGATTGCACGTACTATACCTGTCCGTGCATTTTGTATTCGAAGTGAAGTAGACTGACATATACCTGGTATTGACTAATTTGATAACAACAAATAAAACCTATACTGAATGGTTAAACCTTTGTGTAAGATTGCGTTTAGCTTGAACTAAAATCGCATGTGCGCCTCCTTCTTCCGTTGTATTTGAAGGGGTGCTTCTATGTGGAAGGTTAACCCTGTCTATACCAAGTACTCATTGATGAGTAGTTCTCTTAGGAAATATTCAGATACTAAGTTCAACAAATAACCACGGTTGTTAAACTTATTATCTGATTATATGGGTGGCGTTGTTAAACTTACTATCTGATTATATGGGTGGCGTTGTTAAACTTACTATCTGATTATATGGGTGGCGTTGTTAAACTTACTATCTGATTATATGGGTGGCGTTGTTAAACTTACTATCTGATTATATGGGTGGCGTTGTTAAACTTACTATCTGATTATATGGGTGGCGTTGTTAAACTTACTATCTGATTATATGGGTGGCGTTGTTAAACTTACTATCTAATTATATGGGTGACGTTGTTAAACTTACTATCTGATTATATGGGTGACGTTGTTAAACTTACTATCTGATTATATGGGTGGCGTTGTTAAACTTATTATCTGATTATATGGGTGGCGTTGTTAAACTTACTATCTGATTATATGGGTGGCGTTGTTAAACTTACTATCTGATTATATGGGTGGCGTTGTTAAACTTACTATCTGATTATATGGGTGGCGTTGTTAAACTTACTATCTGATTATATGGGTGGCGGTGTTAAACTTACTATCTGATTATATGGGTGGCGTTGTTAAACTTGCTATCTGATTATATAGGTGGCGTTGTTAAACTTACTATCTGATTATATGGGTGGCGTTGTTAAACTTACTATCTGATTATATGGGTGGCGTTGTTAAACTTACTATCTGATTATATGGGTGGCGTTGTTAAACTTACTATCTGATTATATGGGTGGCGTTGTTAAACTTACTATCTGATTATATGGGTGACGTTGTTAAACTTATTATATGATTATATGGGTGAGTTAAACTTACTATCTGATTATATGGGTGGCGTTGTTAAACTTACTATCTGATTATATGGGTGGCGTTGTTAAACTTATTATCTGATTATATGGGTGGCGTTGTTAAACTTACTATCTGATTATATGGGTGGCGTTGTTAAACTTACTATATGATTATATGGGTGCCGTTGTTAAACTTACTATCTGATTATATGGGTGGCGTTGTTAAACTTACTATCTGATTATATGGGTGACGTTGTTAAACTTATTATCTGATTATATGGGTGAGTTAAACTTACTATCTGATTATATGGGTGGTGTTGTTAAACTTACTATCTGATTATATGGGTGGCGTTGTTAAACTTACTATCTGATTATATGGGTGACGTTGTTAAACTTATTATCTGATTATATGGGTGAGTTAAACTTACTATCTGATTATATGGGTGGCGTTGTTAAACTTATTATCTGATTATATGGGTGGCGTTGTTAAACTTATTATCTGATTATATGGGTGGGTTAAACTTACTATCTGATTATATGGGTGGCGTTATTATCTGATTATATGGGTGGCGTTGTTAAACTTACTATCTGATTATATGGGTGGCGTTGTTAAACTTATTATCTGATTATATGGGTGGCGTTGTTAAACTTACTATCTGATTATATGGGTGGCGTTGTTAAACTTACTATCTGATTATATGGGTGACGTTGTTAAACTTATTATCTGATTATATGGGTGGCGTTGTTAAACTTACTATCTGATTATATGGGTGGCGTTGTTAAACTTACTATCTAATTATATGGGTGGCGTTGTTAAACTTACTATCTGATTATATGGGTGGCGTTGGAGTCTGTGTAATTCCGTCTGACGATGTCAACTGTTTTCTCGTTTATTTTAGATATACCCTGCCTTCTGACGATACTGTGGGTCGTTCTGATGTTTTCTCGTTTATTTTAGGTATACCCTGCCTTCTGGCGATACTGTGGGTAGTTCTGATGTTTTCTCGTTTATTTTAGGTGTACCCTGCCTTCTGGCGATACTGTGGGTCGTTTTAATGGAAGTATACTTTGCGCCTTCGTCTTGTTGGCAGAACTATTCAGATTCGCGCCTGGTGTGGATTCTTATAGGACCAGTAATCGTAGCCTTAGTGGTAAGTGTAGACAGGTAATGTGTGGTATGACTGTTTCAACCCCTGGTCAAGTGGTCCTGCTAATGTTCTATGATGCGGTTGGTCCTGCTGAATTACTGTGGTGCTGTTAACAAAAAGTACCATTATATTTTTTAACTTGTCTTTTTCGTGGTGTTCTGATAATCTGAACATAATTATATATATCCAGGAAAAGCCATTATGTGTATCAAACATTCAAAAACATATTTATTGCGAAATATTTTTAATACTGGTTATATTAGTTGTTGAAAATCGACTATAATCAATACGGTTATCCACGTCGTTTTATAAACACCAGCGCAAGCATTATAATAAAAAATAAATGTTTCGGCTCAAAATGGCACGAAAATCCAAACTAACCAACACTTCTTGCATATCAGGTACAAATATGGTATGATGTAGTCATTTTAATACCAACAATGTGGGCAAATAACTTAGGACATAGCCGCAGGGCTCACTTTACCAAAATCGTTAATTTCTGGGAAAAGTCACTGGTGGGTATCGTTCATCGTCAATTTGAGAATAGCCACCACCAATTCCGTTACTTTTCACTATCATTTTCGTAAAGAGTATATATTTCTCCTTTAAATAAAGTTAGTTTTAACTTGTTCTACCTTGGGTAGGGGTATCTCGAAAACTAGAGCTCTTTTTCGATTTGGCCGCTGCACTATTATTATATTTTTCGAAAATGTATATGTTTTTGAATGTTTCATAGACACACTGGTTTTTTCTCAAATCTCTCGAATTGGCTAAATACCCCGAAAATGACAAATTTAGAAAAAAATATATAATGTACTTTTTCGTAACGGCATAAGTTTGCCCTTCCCGCATACCGTACCCGCATCGTGTATCGTGTATCGTATTGTGTTGTATTGTGTCGTATTGTGTCGTATTGTGTCGTGTTGTATTGTCTTGTACTGTATCGTATCTTATTGCATTGTATTGAATTGTATCATATTGCATTGTATTATATGATATTGTATTGCATCGTATATTATTGTATCGTATCATAATGCATGGTATCTTATTATATTGTATTGTATCGGATTGTATGGTATCGCATCTTATTGTGTTGTGCTGTATTGTATCGCATTGTATCTTATTGTATCGAAATATATTGTATCGTATCGTACATTATTGTATCATATTATATTGAATGGTATTGTATTGTATCATATTGTATTGCATCGTATTGTATTGTATCGTTTTGTATTGAATCGTATCCTATTTTCTACGATACCTGTCTTTTTCAAAAATGCTGATTTGTGTCTATTTTATTGTTTTTGTTGTATTGTATGTGGCAGACATCATTTATCTTGATATTTCCTTTAATAAAAAATCTTGAAAACATATTCACGTTTCAACTCGTTTCACTCAAACAGCCATAACTTATTTATTTATTAGAATAACAGATATGAATTATTATGGTAATATATAATAACAATCATGTTATATTTATAATAGTGTGCAGCTGCAACAACAAAAATAATGGTGATGTTCAGGGGTGGAAGTGGAGCGGCGGGGGTTTCAGAGTATATCATATTCCTATCGTGTGTGTCGAAATTGGAATACTATAAGAGTCACTGAGAAACTCCAGTTATGACTTTGTACATTGACCCGTGTGATCATATATTGTAATGATTGAATAAATGAGGGTCAATCGTTTAGCTATATTAATGGCGTATTACTAGACCTTCAATGTTTGGGTTTTTTTGTCTGAGTCATTATTGTAGATATCATGGATATTATTTAGGCATTTATAGCTACTCAATCCGATTCGATGGTCCCCGTATAATCAGATTCCAACAACATTTTTAGAAATGCCGCTTCAGCTATCAGAATCGATTAATTGCCGAAAAATAATGCTAACCACTGCCAACTATAGTATAAAATTTCCGGAAATGTGTAATTTATCAACATGCTGTTCGACTAGAATTGGGCTTATTACCAAGAGAAAGCCTCTTGATTTTAGAGTTATACATCTTCATTCAAAATTTGGTCCGAGACCAACGGCTCGTCGACTGTTTACTGGGCCACTATTAACTATCGATGGTGAAAAATAATAGATGTCAAAAATCGATATCTAATAACTCTGAGCTTTGATAGGTGGGTTCCTCGACTCGAATCAAATATTATTTACCCCCGAATCCAAATAAATAGTAATTGAGGGCGCTTAATCGGATTATGCATATTTAATAATAGCCATATGTTCTTCTTCTCCAGGTGAATTTCATATTCCTGGTGAATATAATCCGAGTGCTAGTTATGAAACTCAGGGCCAACTACTCTGTGGAAACGGCACAATTAAGGTGAGATATCTTAAGATATTACTAATATTAACTGATTTTATATAGCGTAAATCCATTGACATGCTCTAAAACGCCTACATTTATAATACAAAATGAAGTATGGTAAAGCAATATATGTCTATATGCCAGCAACACAACCTAAATTAATAGCACGTTTCTCAGCTAGAGAGTCATAAAATTTGCCAATTAAATTGAATAAGATCAAATGATGAAAACATCGCTATCTACCAGGGGGTGAAAAACAGTTTTTTTTCCGGGCACGTATGCCGGAGTGGGTGGGTGATCGATAGGACCAACAAACAATTTTTTCCGCAACTCAAAAATATTTTTCCTTTAAGTCTTTTTGACTGTTTTTGCAATGAGTTTGGCTTAAAATACATCTATCAGAAAAACAGTATAGCCTGTAGCCCATGCTAATGGATTTAATTTTGAAATCCAAGATGGCCGCTGACAGCCATGTTACATGTCAATGTTAACATCCATGACTAATAGTATGCACATAAATTCATATACAGCTGTTTACAGTGATTTTCCCCCGCAAATCTCTGTTTTAGTGTTAAAAGGGGGTGGGTGTCCAAAAATGGTCGGAAAAACTGCCGAAAACGGGAAAAGATTTGGACGCGGGGGTTGGTGGGTCCCAACAAGGGTCGAAAGTCAAAAATCAGCATACATGCCAGCAAAAAAAATTCCGACTCCCCATGTATCTACATGATATTAGCAACGTACACGGTTTAAAATGGTTCCGATTAAAATATAGCAGACAGAAGATTAAAACCGAGTTTGATGAAGTAACAAGTGCGATAAAGGCGGGATTATTTCAGGTATTACTTTGCCACTTCAGCACCAAAATGTTCGACGAATAAATAGGTTTTCAGCTTTAACTTGATGTTGTGAAGTGAACAGATACTTCTACCGTCCACCCCTATCGGCAGTGCATTCCAGTGAGGCCCGGCTTCACTGAACACGCGGTTCACGAAACACCATCTGAACGTGTAGTTATGATGAAAAGTATATATATAATCGACCATAATAACATACCTATATTTACGTAGATTTTGATAAATTAGCAGGTCCGGTCAAACGTCGAAAGTTATCTTAAATATACAATAATATGTCGCTCGTTCATCACCGTTGTTGATCGGTAAACGCCGTTGCATACTGATCGCCGCCGTTTTATGTGATCTTCCCCGCCGTAGCAATATATTGTTTTAAAATGACAGAATTTCGTCAGGTTCCTTATGTTTTATGCAGATTTTTGCTTCAAATTAACCCTAAACAACACGACCAACCATATATTAACAATCTGCGACACACAGTTTTTACTAATCGGCAATTTCAAGTACGGTTTCATTACGTACCTCTTGTTCGCCATGGTGTTTAGTGGTACTGACATACAATAAATCAATTGCAACCCAACGCCGTTGTAACTCGACCACCGCCGTTGGGCATCGATTCGCGCCGACGTAATTGCTTCCCCACCGTTACTTGATTACATAGTGTGATACCGTGCTTGGTACAAGTGCATCGTGGCGTTGACTGTGGATACAGCTAAAAAAGTCATATGCCCAAAATACCACTGTGCATGGTCTCACTGCCTCAAAAAAGCAATGGTTATTTTCACGGGTGGTTTCACTACCAGTCATGGACGTGGTTAAATGGGTTCCCGTTGTGGATATCCACCAAATTTCCAACTCCACCCCCTCTCCAACTTGAACAAGAACAAACTCCCAGGTTTGCAAAATTCCATTTACAGCCCCCTGCCACATTGGCTTGGAACTTCCACCTGATGCTTCAATCTTTCCAACAGTTGGAAATTTACAATCTGACAACCCACTAAGGTTGGGAAATTTCAAACTTCTGATGACCATTTCAGACCCAAATGTTGACAAAAAGTAGAAAAATATGCTACGACCCTGGTACCAGTCTACCACCCGTGGAACTGACCACTTATTCTATCCATTTCTGTTGATAGGAAAGCGGCTAAGGCAACTGTGGTTTTGCTGCCACTCTTGGGTCTGACAAACGTGTTATTTGTCTTCAAACCTGAACAGAAAGGTCCACTGTTAGAAGCTTACCATCTCACCAACGCCGTGCTACATTCGTCGCAAGTAAGTTATAATATACAGGTCAGGCTATTAGAAGCTTACCATCTCACCAACGCTGTGCTACATTCGTCGCAAGTAAGTTATAATATACATGTCAGGCTGTTAGAAGCATACCACCTCACCAACGCTGTGCTACATTCGTCGCAAGTAAGTTATAATATACAGGTCAGGCTGTTAGAAGCATACCACCTCACCAACGCTGTGCTACATTCGTCGCAAGTAAGTTCTAATATACAGGTCAGGCTATTAGAAGCTTACCATCTCACCAACGCTGTGCTACATTCGTCGCAAGTAAGTTATAATATACATGTCAGGCTGTTATAATCATACCACCTCACCAACGCTGTGCTACATTCGTCGCAAGTAAGTTCTAATATACAGGTCAGGCTATTAGAAGCATACCATCTCACCAACGCTGTGCTACATTCGTCGCAAGTAAGTTATAATATACAGGTCAGGCTGTTAGAAGCATACCACCTCACCAACGCTGTGCTACATTCGTCGCAAGTAAGTTCTAATATACAGGTCAGGCTATTAGAAGCTTACCATCTCACCAACGCTGTGCTACATTCGTCGCAAGTAAGTTATAATATACATGTCAGGCTGTTATAAGCATACCATCTCACAAACGCTGTGCTACATTCGTCGCAAGTAAGTTATAATATACAGGTAAGTTATAATATACAGGTCAGCTATATCTTGAATTCACCTAGTATAGTTATATTCCAAGAAACCAATCCACACTTTCCTGTTTTTTTTTTGTTTATATAATGTGGTTTCATGTGAGTAGCATCACACCGACTGACACAATGTGTTCTGTATATAATGTGGTTTCATGTGAGCAGCATCACACCGACTGACACATTGTGTTCTGGATATAATGTGGTTTCATGTGAGTAGCATCACACCTACTGACACAGTGGGTTCTGGATATAATGTGGTTTCATGTGAGTAGCATCACACCGACTAACACCGTGGGTTCTGGATATAATGTGGTTTCATGTGAGTAGCATTACACCGACTGACACAGTGTGTTCTGGATATAATGTGGTTTCATGTGAGTAGCATCACACCGACTAACACAATGTGTTCTGTATATAATGTGGTTTCATATGAGTAGCATCACACCGACTGACACAGTGTGTTCTGGATATAATGTGGTTTCATGTGAGTAGCATCACACCGACTGACACAGTGTGTTCTGTATATAATGTGGTTTCGTATGAGTAGCATCACACCGACTGACACAATGTGTTCTGTATATAATGTGGTTTCGTATGAGTAGCATCACACCGACTGACACAATGTGTTCTGGGTATAATGTGGTTTCTTAAGAGTAGCAGCACACCAACTGACACAATGTGTTCTGTATATAATGTGGTTTCTTATGAGTAGCATCACACCGACTGGATATAATGTGGTTTCATATGAGTAGCATCACACCGACTGACACAATGTGTTCTGGATATAATGTGGTTTCTTATGAGTAGCATCACACCGACTGACACAGTGTGTTTTGTATATAATGTGGTTTCATGTGAGTAGCATCACACCGACTGACACAATGTGTTCTGTATATAATGTGGTTTCATGTGAGTAGCATCACACCGACTGACACAATGTGTTCTGTATATAATGTGGTTTCATGTGAGTAGCATCACACCGACTGACACATTGTGTTCTGGATATAATGTGGTTTCATGTGAGTAGCATCACACCGACTGACACATTGGGTTCTGGATATAATGTGGTTTCATGTGAGTAGCATTACACTGACACAGTGTGTTCTGGATATAATGTGGTTTCATGTGAGTAGCATCACACCGACTAACACAATGTGTTCTGTATATAATGTGGTTTCATGTGAGTAGCATCACACCGACTGACACATTGTGTTCTGGATATAATGTGGTTTCATGTGAGTAGCATCACACCGACTCACACAGTCACGACGGAGACGACATGCCAACTTGACAAGATCGACGTGTCGTGGATTGTAAAATCGTGTCTGGATTCTTGACATGACTTCTTTATTTTACGTTTTCATTAAGCTAACCAACGAAATTGGTCTAAGTGAAATTAAATAGACCTAAATGTCCTAAATCACATGTGAATTCTTCGTAAGTTGTGAAGCAGTTACTTTCATTTTTATCGCAATGCTTCGTTCCCAATTCCGCGGGGTTTTTTGCAATCTTCACACAGTTGTTAACCGGAAGTCACGTGACAATTTCTCCAAAATCCATACCCGCGATCTTTGAAAAATCACTGATAGATACAGAAAAACTATATGACGTCATTCACCTGCGCCTAAGGTATAAACACCCACCTGGTGGTTGCTATCATGTAAACAAATTCGGGCATAAAGTCTCAGCCTCCAAACATTTGGGGGCCCGTACGGCTCTGATGGTTCCATTATCTTAAAAATATAAAGAATGCTATTTTTGATAATCACTTGTAGTTGTATAGATGTTTAATTATGATTATAGTAATGTATGGCATGCTACACAAATACATTTATAGTCCTAAATTCCGAATAGTTTCCGTGACAGTAAAGTGATGTTATGTCCATGATTAGATAGTCCGAAACTGGTCAGTTATTTGTAATGCATGTTGTTATCCGACAGTTCAATCCGACGAAGAAATGAATGAAATGGATGTGAGTGTCTGTACATTTCTTAAATATGAGTATTGTTTACATTTCCGGTTTGGTCATATTCTGTATGGTTTGTAGAAACTACACAAAACACTCATCTTGGAATATCCAACATTGGTAAAATTTAATACTACCAATATTTGGTCTCCATTGCACAAGTCAACAATCCGCTGACTAACATTGGTATATGTGCAACCAACCAATATGCACACGATTATATAGCGAAAGATACTCAATCGGGGTTCACCATTAGATAGTTGTCGATATTAAATCGCAATAACACGTGACACGCGAGGTTAGGATTGAGTCTAAGATGTTGAAAAAGTGATTTTAAAGAGCGTTCCCCTAACCTTCATAAATTCTGAGAAGATATAGATACAGACAATAGAAACATTCAGTCCAATAAGGAATTGAAGTACCCACACCATAGGATAATTATACTTATATTTGATCAAAGTTAATCAATTGTGGTGTTGTAAATTCATTCATACAAATTTCTGTTATTTCGTCAAAGTAAGTTCTATTTAGAGTCATCACTCTTCCGATTAACTCAGGATACTTATTTCGAAATGTAATCCTAACCTTGTGTGTCACTTGTTACTGCATTTGAGTATCAATCGCTATCTTATGATGAACAGATTAAGTATCTTTCGCTATATGTGACCCGCCATATAAAATCCAGTCGTAAGTCGGGATTTTTTTTACCCTGTGCCAATGCAATCTCTTATATATGCGAGTCGACCATAGAGAATGCATTGGCCTAACAATTTTTTATCATTTTTTTTAAATAAATGTTTCTTACAATTTTTAGGACATAAAATAAAAACACATCTATTACCCTGCAGGGAGCCCCACACATATATAGAAGCATATAGAGGAGTGTCGTCTGCTCATGTTTGTCTGGGGCTCTGTATGGGTGAAATTATAAAATTGTTAAAGAATACAAAAACAAATTATTAAAATTGTAAAAAATTGTTAGGCCAATGCATTCTCTTATATATGCGAGGCGACCTATGGTCGACTCGCATATATAAGAGAATGCATTGGCACAGGGTAAAACAAATCCCGACTTACGACTGGATTTGATATGGCGGGTCACATATATTCGTGTGTGAATTATCAAGAACAACACGAGTACGTAACGACTCTCTCAACTGCATTGTGATCGTAGTATGTAAACTTAATAGACTAATTATGCTGCTACTTCACCACCATATCTGTCACGAAATCAAGTCGGCCATTCAGATAAATAAGATTAATCATAGTGTAAGTATAGTGCACCGGTCTTTGTTCGTCTCACGTGGCATGTCGACCAATCTATCATTGCGTGTCATGTCCATGTTCGTCTCACGTGACATGTCGACCAATCTATCATTGCGTTTGATTTGCAGACGATTTATCTGGTTCTGAGATAAACGCGATTGTATGACGTCATACATCGATCATCACAAGGAATGGGTGCGGCCCAAAAAGCATGGTCTTGTCGGTAATTTTAGCCGGAAACGACGACAACGACCGGGGCATAGCTTGATTAGTACACATACATCCTTGCTAGTTAAGTTCCGAAAATGATTTAACCCTTTACCCAACAAACCGACCAAAAACCGGCCAAATAAAGCTTCAACAGCCTAAAATATCTTCGGTCTGTCTCAATAGAACCATACAAATATGGATATCATTGGAACCGGCTCCTTGACAACATTGTGATATATACAGTTATGCCCTGTGCCAATGCATTCTCTTATATATGCGAGTCGACCATAGGTCGCCTCGCATATATAAGAGAATGCATTGGCCTAAAAACAATATTTTTTTACCATTTTTTCTTACATTTTTTAATGTGTTAAGCCAATGCATTCTCTTATATATGCGAGGCGACCTATGGTCGACTCGCATATATAAGAGAATGCATTGGCATAGGGCCCTTCTGTTGGGTAAAGGGTTAAATCAAGCGCTGGCAACAGATGACGTTCTCCGGTGACCTTTCCTAAATATAGGAACATTGTTTTAACTGTTCAAAATTATCTGTGTTGGCTATTTAACTTTACTTTGGAATGTACGTTCCAATTTTTTTTTCCATTTTTCTACAAACCGCTCCTTTTATCATGATTTGTTCTGTACAAATTGGGCACCAGAACCATAAAACATCCCCACTTCTTTAATATGTCTTGCAGCTACTTTCCGTTTCCATCATGATTTACAAACACCTATGTTATACTGATATCATGTGTACAATATAACGACGGAATAATCGACGCATAGTATCCTGTATTCCTTTATTGGCTTCTTGATAGCCGTATGTTTACACCTTCTGGTTGTCAGTTGACGCCTCATACTGGTTTTTACCTGACAGTCCAGGTGCCGGTGTTGTGTTGAGTTGACGCCTCATACTGGTTTTTACCTGCCAGTCCGGTTGTCGGTGTGGTGTCTGCTCGGTTGTCAGTTGACATCTCATATTGTTTTTTACCTGTCAATCCGGGGTGCCGGTACAAGGTTGTACACGCTGTTCTAAGTTATTATATCCGACATCCACATTTTCATAATTGGCACAAGACATAGAACAATCTATCATTGCGTTTGATTTGCAAACGATTTATTGGTACTGAGATACATACATCGATCATCATAAGGTTGCCACATTTGTACCCAACAGAAGGACCCTGTGCCAATGCATTCTCTTATATATGCGAGTCGACCATAGGTCGCCTCGCATATATAAGAGAATGCATTGGCTTAACACATTAAAAATTATAAAATTGTTAAAGAATGTAAGAAAAAATGGTAAAAAGTGTTAAAAAAAGATTTGTTTTAGGCCAATGCATTCTCTTATATATGCGAGGCGACCTATGGTCGACTCGCATATATAAGAGAATGCATTGGCACAGGGCATAACTGTAACTATCACAATGTGGTCAAGGAGCCGGTTCCAATGATATCCATATTTGTATGGTTCTATTGAGACAGACCGAAGATATTTTAGGCTGTTGAAGCTTTATTTGGCCGGTTTTTGCCGGTTTGTTGGGTAAAGGGTTAAATGGCTACTCCAATTCATCTTCTTGTCGTTTTGTTTGTTTCAGGGGACGCTGGTCGCTATCTTGTACTGCTTCCTGAACGGAGAGGTAAGAAGTCACCACGCGGTCAATAAAATCATACGTATATACAATGTACATATGTACACCACACATGATCCATAAAATTATAGGAATTTTAAAAGATATATGTGTATTATTTCTGCAGCTGTGATTCACGATGTTGGCGTAGTTATGTTTCGTTTAATCTTGTTCAAGTCATCCTCAGTGTAACATTCGAACCCACGCATTTCTGACCAACACATCATTCTTACCATAATATTCGAACCCACGCCTTTCTGGCTGACAAATCCTCCTCGTGGCTCGTCCGCCTCCGCTTTAGTGTATTTATATGTACTGTGATTAGAACCTAGCCGAACATATGATCCAGGACGACGGAAACATAAATAGAAATAGGCTTCACAAAACGAGCGGTGTAACAGTTTCATAGCTCCGATTTCGCAGACAAATTCCAAGTCTTCGTGTGTGATGCATGTAAATTCATCAAAACCGATGTCACTGTTCGATATAATTAGTGAAAACTGGCTGATTTCTAGCGATGCAGCAAATAACAATTAATTAGTTGATATAGCTCTTAATCCACCAACGTGCTCTAAGACGCCCTATACATAGTATTACCCTGGCGATGGGACATGCTCAATCCACCAACGTGCTCTGAGACGCCCTATACATAGTATTACCCTGGCGATGGGACATGCTTAATCCACCAACGTGCTCTAAGATGTTTTTAGTTTTTTTCGAGGTACAGAGTTGTGTGCTCTGCTTAATTTTGATCCTGACTGTATTGTAAACTATATTATTCTCAATGTAAGGAATAACTCTATGTATTCTTGATTCACAACGGGTGAAGTCTTGGAATTAATCTGAGAATCTCTATCACGGGGCCCTCTTAGGCCACAGCTGTTCCTTATTCTGGTGGAATATATATATATTTGTGGTTCCTATTCCAAATGGTGTATAATATGGAATATGTTGTGTATAATGTGGTCTGGGGGTCGAACATTATGTGGGCCTTTAACACGTGAGTGGCGCGAAGTATTCGAGTGACGGGTGACGGGCGAATTCCCTCAAATGTCACAACTGGGCGCGAGGCATTTCATATGTCGTATTTTGAACACGCCCTTGTTTACAGCTCGGTGGGTTACTAAATCACATGCCGTTGTATATTCTCTGAAGTCACCAACCATGTTTGTTTTTCATTCTACAACCCGCATATCTTCACTTTGTAAAGTTGAATATTCCAACATATCTATTATTTAATATAAAATGGTATTGTGAGTAATCTAACAAGAATCTTTTAACCCTTTACCCAACAGAAGGGGCCCTGTGCCAATGCATTCTCTTATATATGCGAGTCGACCATAGGTCGTCTCTCATATATAAGAGAATGCATTGGCTTAACACATTAAAAATTATAAAATTGTTAAAGAATGTAAGAAAAAATGGTAAAAAGTGTTAACAAAATATTTTGTTTAGGCCAATGCATTCTATGGTCGATTCTCATATATAAGAGAATGCATTGGCACTGGGCATAACTGTAACCATCACAATGTGGTCAAGGAGCCGGTTCCAATGATATCCATATTTGTATGGTTCTATTGAGACAGACCGAAGATATTTTAGGCTGTTGAAGCTTTATTTGGCCGGTTTTGGCCGGTTTGTTGGGTAAAGGGTTAACGTGCCTAAGAAATATATGTATGTATTGTAAACTGTAAACAAAAAAATTAATAAATGATAAACAAACAAATGTTTGTTTTTCAGGTTCGCGGAGCGCTGAAGAAGAAGTGGTACCGTTATAAGATCAGTCGCCTGATGTCGAGTAACCGCTCGCGTCGGAGGAGCTCTCGTACGTCTTCGTTCTATCTATCCCAGACAGAGGTAGAGTACACGCTGTGACATGTAGGTAGCCAATCGTTGGTAGCTTCTTCCTGCCAATCACAGCATGCTCCACCTTCGTGTTATAACTGTCATGTTGGGTGTAATCGAATCCCCGGTGTTAGGACGTGATGAAATGCGGTTTAACATCACTAAATTCACCATCTGTGGACCTCATTCTGCTTATGCCTCACCTTCTATGGATAGTTTCTTTATTATCAAATTTCAATAGAAAATTCTTCACATAGATTATATTTATTTTTTAGTTTAGTTTCTCTATATCCCCACATTATCTACTTCCAAACGTAAGATCAGCCTGTATTTCGTACCTGGCGCATTGTGCATATATATGACTCCAATAAATCCAAGCAGCCACATACAATATTATCAATAGAGACTTTCAGTAACGGAACCGCTACCGCGGTACCACCAGCGGAACCGTCCCGGTACCGATATGTCTGGAACCGTCGGTACGTCGAGAAGCCTGAGGCATACTAAACTCAGACTGAGGCACACTAAACTCAGGCTTGCAAGTATCTAACACAAAGGGGTTTTTATTTTAAACTAGTTTAAAACATATATACACGTGTGTCTGATGGGATAAACTAGTACATGGTCTGTTTAAAACATAAATGTATACACGTTTGTCTGACGGGATAAACTGGTATAAGAACTGTGGACATTCACAATACAACATGAAAAATCAGTAATCGTTTAACTGAAATATGTATCGATTGTGCCCCGATTTTGAAAATCAAACACACCTCAACTATATTACTATTTCTTTGGCTTTGGGGGTAAAAAATAATTGATTCGAGTCAAGGAACCCACCCATCAAAGCTCAGAGTTATTGAGATATTGATTTTTGAAATTTGTAATTTTCTCGAGATGTGTACTAATAATTGTCCCTAAGTTTGTAAATTTCTCGAGATGTGTACTAATAATTTCCACAGAAGCCCTTATTCAAACATACGAAGATGGATAACTCTAAAATCAAGTGTATTAATAACTCAATTTTTACTGAGACCATCCTTTTGACGGCGTGTTTCTGGGCCAGAAAAAATAGAAATAACAAAGCTTCAAAAATTGATATCTGATCACTCTGAGCGTTTATAGGTAGGTTCCTCGACTCGAATCAATTATTTTTTTATCCTCGAAGCCAAAGAAATAGTAATTTATGAGGGCCTGATCGGATTGAGTACCTTTAATAGATGTTCTTCAATTGAAAAGATCCCTTGTACTCGTAAGTAGAATAACTAATGCAACAAATGTCTAGCTCACACACTGCATGAGTTCCACGTATGAAGCGACGGTTTAGAGATTACATTAGTGACGTAGGTTCCCGGCCAGGAACGTGCGAAGCGATGTTTTAGCGATTATATCAGTGAGGTTGTTTCCTCACACTGAACATGTGAAGCGACGGTTTAGATATTAGGTTAGGGACGTGTGTGCCTGTCCATGAACGTGTGGAGCGAGGTTTAGAGATTAGGTTAGTGACGTGAGTGCCTCCATATGAACGTCTGAAGCGACGGTTTAGAGATTAGATTAGTGATGTAGGTTCCTGGGCGTGAAGCGATGGTTTAGAGAATTGATTAGTGACGCATGATCCTGGCCTGAACGTGTGCAGCGACGGTTTAGAGATTACATTAGTGGCGTAGGTTCCTGAACTTCTGAAATGACGGTTTAGAGATTAGATTTGCGACTGGCCCTTAACGAATGAAGTGACGGTATGGAGACTACATTAGTGACATAGGTTCCCGAACGTGTTAATCGGCGGTTTAGAGATTACATTAGTGACGTAGGCTCCTGCATGGCCCTGAACGTGTGAAGCGACGGTTTAGATATTAGATTAGTGAGGTAAGTTCCTCGCACTGAACGTGTGAAGCGACGATTTAGATATTAGATTAGTGAGGTAAGTTCCTCGCACTGAACGTGTGAAGCGACGGTTTAGATATTAGATTAGTGAGGTAAGTTCCTCGCACTGAACGTGTGAAGCGACGGTTTAGATATTATATTAGTGAGGTGGGTTCCTCGCACTGAACATGGGAAGCGAGGATTTAGATAATTAGATTAGTGACGTAGGCTCCTGACCCTGAACGTGTGAAGCGACGGTTTAGATATTAGATTAGTGGCGTAGGCTCCTGACCCTGAACGTGTGAAGCGGCGGTTTAGATATTAGATTAGTGGCGTAGGCTCCTGACCCTGAACGTGTGAAGCGACGGTTTAGATATTAGATTAGTGGCGTAGGCTCCTGGCCCTGAACGTGTGAAGCGACGGTTTAGATATTAGATTTGTGAGGTAAGTTCCTCGCACTGAACGTGGGAAGCGAGGATTTAGATAATAGATTGTGACGTAGGTTCCTGTGCCTGAACGTGTGAAGCGACGGTTTAGATAGTATATTAATGGCGTCGATTCCAGAACTTCTGAAGCGACGGTTTAGAAATTATATTAGTGACGCAGGTTCCTGTACGTGTGAAGCGACGGTTTAGAGATTAGATTAGTGATGCAGGTTCCAGAACGTGTGAAGCGACGGTTTAGATATTAGATTAGTGAGGTAAGTTCCTCGCACTGAACGTGTGAAGCGACGGTTTAGACATTAGATTAGTGAGGTAAGTTCCTCGCACTGAACGTGTGAAGCGACGGTTTAGAGATTAGATTAGTGATGCAGGTTCCAGAACGTGTGAAGCGACGGTTTAGAGATTAGATTAGTGATGCAGGTTCCAGAACGTGTGAAGCGACGGTTTAGATATTAGATTAGTGAGGTAAGTTCCTCGCACTGAACGTGTGAAGCGACGGTTTAGAGATTAGATTAGTGATGCAGGTTCCAGAACGTGTGAAGCGACGGTTTAGAGATTAGATTAGTGATGCAGGTTCCAGAACGTGTGAAGCGACGGTTTAGATATTAGATTAGTGAGGTAAGTTCCTCTCACTGAACGTGTGAAGCGACGGTTTAGACATTAGATTAGTGAGGTAAGTTCCTCGCACTGAACGTGTGAAGCGACGGTTTAGATAATTAGATTAGTGACGTAGGCTCCTGACCCTGAACGTGTGAAGCGACAGTTTAGATATTAGATTAGTGACGTAGGCTCCTTACCCTGAACGTGTGAAGCGACGGTTTAGATATTAGATTAGTGAGGTGGGTTCCTCGCACTGAACGTGGGAAGCGAGGATTTAGATAATTAGATTAGTGACGTAGGCTCCTGACCCTGAACGTGTGAAGCGACGGTTTAGATATTAGATTAGTGAGGTGGGTTCCTCGCACTGAACGTGGGAAGCGAGGATTAGGATAATTAGATTAGTGACGTAGGCTCCTGACCCTGAACGTGTGAAGCGACGGTTTAGATATTAGATTTGTGAGGTAAGTTCCTCGCACTGAACGTGGGAAGCGAGGATTTAGATAATAGATTAGTGACGTAGGTTCCTGGGCCTGAACGTGTGAAGCGACGGTTTAGATAGTATATTAGTGGCGTAGATTCCTGAACTTCTGAAGCGACGGTTTAGAAATTATATTAGTGACGCAGGTTCCTGTACGTGTGAAGCGACGGTTTAGAGATTAGATTAGTGATGCAGGTTCCTGGCCCTGAACGTGCGAACGAGGAGTTAGAGATTACATGTGTGACGTAGGTGCCTGGACGTATGAAGCAACGGTTAGAGATTTGTTTATTTATTAGTGACGTAGGTTCCTGGCCCTGAACGTGTGAAGCGACGGTTAAAGATTAAATTAGAGACGTCGGTTCCTGAACTTCAGAAACGACGGTTTAGAGATTACATTAGTGACGTCGGTTCCTGAACTTCAGAAACGACTATTCAGAGATTACATTAGTGACGTACTTTCCTGGCCCCGTTAACGAGACATATCTGCAACATGGTCCGCGCTGGCCCGAAATTTAGTTTTGCCAAATAATACTAATTTTTGCCTAATTCGGTTATAAATTGCCAAATGATGTCAGTTTCTGCAAAATTTTGGTAGATGGTCGTATAAAACACCACTATTAAAGTTATTGTAAGGGTTCCCCAAAGTGAATTAGAGTGTTTGACCAATATTCATCCACTTTCTTGATGAATAAAACTTTTACCAAATGAAATTTGCTTTCCCCAAATGTGGGGTGAATGCGCCTTATATGTAATTATTTACTTACATGTATATGTATTTGTACTTGTGTCAAAACGGTATATATATCTCTCACATATAATGTTTGTATATTTTTTAATGAGATTAACCCTTTATATACTAAAGCATCGTTGATGAGTAAATATCCCGTAAGAAATGTTCAGATAACAAGTTCAACAGGTCTTTTGTTGATCTTATTAGTTTTACATTAATTTTGGCAAATTTGCAAACGGCAGCGTAAATAAATTATGTTCTATTCACACCTATGCATCAACGAGTCAATGCTACCGACTTATTACCAAGGTAATGTATTATAGAATTTTGGGAATGTGGTTTCTGTTTATTGAAGATGATATTTCCGAGCGAAGCGGAAATGGCCGAGTCGTTGAGAATGTCGTATGCTTTACTAAGCGGTGGGTTGCCCCGACCCCAACCTTAACCATCACTGTTTTATTCTCAAATCGGCATGACCCACATCTTTTTCGTTTAATAGTTCTGGGTATGTTTTATTTGACGTATTTTAAGTTCCCAGCCGCATTATTTAGTTTGGCCTCTTGGATGTTTAGTGTTAGTGTGTGTGTTTCTCTGACGATTTGTGGCGTCATCTACAATCTTTCATATATTTTGTCAAAGGCATAGGTCACTGTCATGTTTCAATGATAATCATCTCATCATTATATTTCCATGGTAACGCCGCAATTATAGTTCTCACATTTCCATTGCAACGCCGCGATTATTATCTTCATCATATTTCCATGGTAACGCCACGATTGTTATCATGACGGTGCGTCATTGTGACACCAATCTTTATCCTCGTGTGGTAATATATATTAATTGATGCGATGCCTTACATTAAATGAAAATATAAAAAATAAAAGATAAATGACTGCAGGCATTTTGCCTGGACAAACAGAGCTCCGTGGTCCGGTGGTTAGCGTGTCGGACTTGTATTCGCTGTAAACACACCGCAGCGCGCCGCCGGTCATTGAGTCTCCACACAGCAGTGGCTTGGCCGCTTTGAGCGACGTGCAATTGTCGGATTGCTCGCTGTTTCAAAACCCGCGCCAAGTTGTGACCCTTGAGCAAGGTCGCTCGTATTGTGTCGGCTTCGCATCACTCATGCGTTAAACGAGTACCAGTCAGCTTGTCATACTGATGAGTATCAGAGCATGTTCTGATCAAACTAGCCATTCCAGTCTGTCTTCCAGTTTGTCTCACAGCATATTTCCACATTGGTTGGCTTGTCCAAATGACTATGGTAATATTGTACCAAGCGTGTTAGAGCAAGTAATTGGTTAATCTAATATATATTTTGGGACATCTGTCGATGTGTTAGCTGTGGCCGGGAAAACGGCTGGACCCATTGAGCTCAAACTTCCAATCTAAGGTTAAAATTCCACGGGCAGTGTTTACCGCCGTTTTGAGGAAGCTCCGAGCACCCTTCTCCATTCCCAGTCACCAAAATGACCGTCCTTGGCACTGTGTGGTTAATCGCGTTGATAGTTAAAGAGCGTTCGTATCCGCAGTGTCGTTGACAAAGAGCGTATGCGTGTAGTGTGATTCTTATGTCTGGGGCCAGACGTGAGTGTGTCTGTATCCAGATATGAGCGTGTTGTGTGATTCTTATGTCTGTCTTCGTATTTAGGGGTTCCAAGGAACCGGGGAGATTTTCATCCGGTAAGTTTTTCCGCCCGAGGTGATCTTCACCTTGAAACGGGTACCCACAAACGTACCTCTTTTAGGGACGGGTAGCATCACGGGACGGGTACCATCATTCATCTTGATTAAAAAGGCAAAATTAACTCAAATTAAATTAAACAATTAACGGATTTCGACGAAATTTGTTACCTAGGGATACTTTTGTCGGGGGAGTGTCGATGGGTCAAATCGTGAGCCCGACCTGACCTTGACCTTCAAAATTGTCAATTCAAGGTCAAATCTGGTAAAAACGGACGGATTTCGACGAAATTTGGTTATGGGTACTTTTGTCCGGGGAGTGTTATGGACGGGTCAAATCGTTACCCCGACCTGACCTTGACCTTCAAAATGGTCAATTCAAGGTCAAAGCCCGGACGAAGTCGGGTCACCTGCTAGTCGCTATATAAAACTGGTCATTATTAGCATTATTGTAGCAATAGCCGTGCTGTCTTCCAGTTTGTCTCACATCATATAACTGAATAATTAAATTAATTAAATTTGATATCAAGCAGAATGATTCCAAGATCTACGCCCCACCCCTATCAATGTAGTGACTGAATACCAATCCCGAGACACGCCCCACCCCTATCAATGTAGTGACTGGATAACAATCCCGATGACGCCCCACCACGCCACCCATGTCATGGTAGTGACCGAATGACAAATCTGATATGACGCTCCATTACATTTTGTGACTCTCGCGTGATTTTTCTTATGGTATGCCATCGGTACGTGGCTAGAGGTTCTCCTTGTGGAAGTTCAACTTAAAATTCCAAACCACGCCAGATGCACCCCCTTGTGAATACTTGAATACCAAAATTATGAACTATTAACTCTGGGAAATGTCATTTGCACCCAACCACATTGTTTTTTGAATTGTCGAACTAATAGTTTAAACTGTCGAACTGGTCGAAAATTTACAAATTATCGCTACATATGGTTGTGAATTGTTTAACTGGCGGCCTTTTCACTCCAAACACATGAGCGAAAGAAGGCAAATATTCAACTTTGACATTATAATATTTTAGTTGATTCTGAATTCTAACTGACGTTGTGTCAGGCATTTTCAAAGCCGAACATGCTGATCATTGTTGTATGATAAGACACGCCCACCCCATCGCCACGCCCCTAGACACACCCACTCTTGTCGCCACGCCATTAGACACACCCATGCATGTCGTCACTTCCCCGTGCTCATGCCGTGACGTGCAATTTAAGAAATAAATAGACGGTGTATAGCTGTGTGTTGTCAATTATAGACCATTTCCAATAAAAACGATCTAAATTATATAGTTACTATGCAATCATCTTATTCCTTATTTTGGCCGCTCGAACCGAAGACTTTGGATTTATAATGCGGATTTATGACCAATCAACAACTGTTCTTAGTGGAGGCGGAACGTATTCTCTTGACGTTGAGCACTTCCTCTATGCATGGGCGTCCAAATATTCCACTGCGTCGAAACCAACAACTACTCAACACTGTTAAATAAAATTCTGACAACAAACATTTCGCCTAAAATGGTAATTGTTAACCACACTGTGCATGTCATGCGTGTTTTTTCTTTCTTTTCTGTTTTTCTTTCTTTTCTGTTTTCTTTTTCTTTGCTTGTTGTACCATACTTTTGTTGACAACACATCCATACATGTATGTTATATGAGTTTCTATTTAGAAGATCATAATAATCTATATGAGTTGGATATTCGGGGATTTGAGCATGAAAACGGTTTGTGAGCGAAGTGGATTGCCGACGAGTTCACAAACTGCTTTCATTCTCGAATTCCCGAATATACAACGAGACAGGGTATGCTTATCTCCATTGTAATTATATCGCCAAAGGCCCAAAACGTTTTAAATAAATTGTACTAAACGCGCTTGTTATCAACACATTACATGCCATGAAGTGAGATATCCTTTTTTTGGTGAACAAATCTCTGGGTACGTTCCATGGGTTTACACCGAACAGCTCCCGAACAACTTCCTGTCAATGATATCTATAGCAAGCCTATGTGAGCGGTTGACTCGATTACGCAACGCCTGGCTGCGCGGTAACGTATTTTACGCTCGTTGTCATGACGTGGTACTCCCTTCAAAATATGTTAGCCGATCAGCGACCGATGCTGAGGATCGAAGTCTAAAGTTAGCAACTCTCGACCAATCAGAATGTTTGTTTCATAGAAAATATTAAACTTGAATTACAATTTATAATGCTCCATATCTTTACTTTTTGTTCTTTTTCAGTCGAATCTTTCCCCATTAAACCCAAACCAACTGACATGAACACGATGGCTTCTACGTACAACTGATGCTGTCATTGAAACACGATAGATAAAATATAGGGGACGTCACATGTACGCGTTCTCGTCTATGATGACGTAACGGAAGGATCACACTACTGAATACAATCGTCATGTAACAACGTCGATGATTCTATACACTGCACCGATGACGTCAATGATTCTATACACTGTGCCGATGACGTCGATGATTCTATACACTGTACCGATGACGTCGATGAATTATATACAATGTACAGATGACGTCCATGATTCTATACACCGATGACGTCCATGGAACGACAGAAAGAAAGCTTTACGGAGAACTGTCGTTTTTTTTTTGACAGAGAGGGAAATGAGTAAAATATGCTCAATATACTATTGTATTAGAAGTGCTCATACATGATTTTACGATTTCCGTTATTTCGTTGTTGATATACATATATTGGTCGGTATGCCCAATATAACAGATGTGTTGCTGAGACGTAACTGAGTGAATTCCCGTGTTTGTGTTCATAAAGGGATTATTATACTTTGTTAAATTGAATGGCATTGACTTACCACAATGGACAGCGACAGGGCTGCCACGATTCATCGTGATTCCGATTCATCTCGAGTTAAAGTTCACGATGCAATGCATCGTCATGGGAGGGTGCGATGCGATGCAAACAAAAATAAGTATTACTTCTAATATTTGGTCATGCATATTGGTTATTTTAGTTAGGTCTTGTAATTTACTTCAATGAATATGTTGAGGTGAACACTTATGAGAATATACATGCTAAAAATTATGAAGTGGTCTATCTAGTTTTTCAGCCTTCAGTTGCCAAAAACTTGTATCGCGATGCGCTTCGCATCATGATAGTAAAATAGCATCGCATCGAATCGTGAAGGTCTGAATCGTTGCAGCCATGGACAGCGTCTAGCAAGCAATGACTAACGCCATGTATACCTGGTATACCGCGTTTATAATATTGGACCATGTTGTACAAAACTGACTACAGATAATACGGATTTCGCCAAGACACATCATCGATCACCAACCAAGTCAGTTTTGGATTCCCGTTTCATGATTTGGCCAATGTAACTGACAAATATCGACGTTATGTTTTAATCGCCGAGAATGACTCTATAACTGGGACTTGGCTAGAGGGTCTCAGCGGGGGGTGTTCATCTTGAAATTTCCAACTATTAATAATTTTGACTGAAGTTGGGGATGAGACACCTCACCCCTTGTCGCCTCATAATTTAATATAAATGTTCTGAATTATGCGAACATACGTGTTGCGGCCTGTATCCAGTATAGCGGCCCTTGCCAAATGAATTATCTTTGGGCTTGAGCGTAATACAATTGCGCTTGCGTTAGGGATCGGGGGATATCACCTAACATGACCAGAACCACATGTTTACCACGAGAATAGGCAACTTGAAATTATTTGCTGCAAACTATGTATTTTGTTTAGGAGCAAAACTATTATTTTGGATTCACTTACCTTTTCGTAACTTATTTTCTGAATGGGTAATTATTTGTGTGGAAGAAATTTGATATTTATTGGAAAATATAGTGCAAGTACGCGTTTAGAATGTATCAGAAGACAAGTCATTTTGCAGTGAAATTTTCAAGGTAAATTTCTTGATTACGATTGTCATCTACAGTGGTTTTTCTGCATGTTTACATGTAAATTGTAGATGGACACAAATTGTTTTCCAGTTCGATACCGGTGAGACAATCGAAAAGTTAAGATCATCTTGCTTTCTGTTGTGTCGAACTGTGTGAAATTCATTTATCGCAGCCATTTCATATATGGTACGGGTAATTACAATGTTGGAAGTGCGTGGGTGGTTTTACCTGACATCAAAAATCCTGTTTGTGGTCAGGATTCTAGACTATCTGATCATATTGATCAAATTTTATCGACGCCAATGTGTTTCATGCGGAACATACTTGATCCAGTATTGGGTATTATTACAAACGATAGATTTATCCCAAAATCAAATCGGCCTTACCCAGCCTCCTGTGTGGATTTTAATTCAGATACCTAGTATATGACCATAACTGTTACAAATCCCAAATAAATTGCTCTAAATTATGCCACCATGCATACAATATTTTTTTTGTGTGTTCATTTGAAGTAACTATGTGCATCATTTGCAATAAATTGTCGTATTGACATTACACTTCTTATGTACAGTTTCTGCCACACCATGTTATGCTTAGGAATAACGGGATGTGACCCATGTGGATTTGCAAGTGCCGACGGCCCTCTCCTACACATACATGATGTAAGCCCTGTCCTACAACCCACATGCTGTCAGCCCTCTCCTACAGCCCACATGTTGGCGGCCCTCTCCTTTTCAGCCACATGCTGGTGGTCCTCTCTTACAACCTACTTTGGTACTGTTGCAACGCCGCCGAAGTGAGTTTGTATGAATGTTGTATGTATATTTGTATATACCCATACATAATAGGCCTGTGCTGCCTGTTGTGTATGGGGTACGTGTCACCACGACATGAAGCAGGGTCCCTCCTCGTTATCGATTTAAACTATGGTGTGACCTACACTAGTTAGTGATGTACATACTCCTGCTGCAGGTAGTCCGTCGTATTCTGTGATTATACTACGGGCTCATCGCCTTGATGAGTGTATACAGGAATCAGGGACCTAAATGTGTTCTATAGAGTCGGGGAGCGAGTACACCGTGGAATACTTAAGGTGAAGGTAACTGAAGAATGACCATCACCTGATACATGCGACACGTTATTAAAGGGTGACATCGCGTTTATTTGATTTGTATATCATATCTAAATAATTTAAACTGGTGAATGAATGGGGGAATGGATTTTTGTGAGCGGGAAATGTATTTAACTAGCTGCTGTAGTTCTGGGTTTTTCCAGATCAAATTTGGCTGTGGGATAGCCCTGTCGTACACTTGGGGATTTATTTTAATAAGTAAACACATGACCTATGATTTTTCTAGCTGGGTAAGCATCACTGGTATGGCCTGCATGCTTCAATTCAGTGAATTTGGCCGAAACGTTAACACTGTCGCCTATGGGAAACCATTTAGTTCAGTGATTCCTACAGTGTCATCCGGTTAACTTAAGGTCGATCGGGGCTCCTCGTCAGTTGATGGTGCATGGCCCGCCTGTCTAATGGGTAACAGAGCTCGTTGACCTGGGGAAAAGTGTTATTTAGTACGGATATCGCAGCAGATATTGTTGGATGATGGTATCACCCCCTGGTCAAGTGGCCCTGATCATATGATATGATGCCGGTGGTCCTGCTGAATTGCTATGGTGCGGGTAGGGCAAACCGATGCCGTTACGAAAAAGTACGTTATTTTTTTCTAAAGTTGTCATTTTCGCGGTATTTGGCTAAAAATCCGAGCAATTTGAGAGAAAAATAATGCCTGATCTAAAAAACAAAATGAAAAATATAATGCCTGATCTAAAATTATGTGAATAACCATCTTTACCCAACAGAAGGGCCCTGTACCAATGCATTCTCTTATATATGCGAGTCGACCATAGGTCGCCTCGCATATATAAGAGAATGCATCGGCTTAACACATTAAAAATTATAAATTTGTTAAAGAATGTAAGAAAAAATGGTAAAAAAAGATTTTTTTTAGGCCAATGCATTCTCTTATATATGCGAGGCGACCTATGGTCGACTCGCATATATAAGAGAATGCATTGGCACAGGGCATAACTGTAACTATCACAATGTGGTCAAGGAGCCGGTTCCAATGATATCCATATGTGTATGGTTCTATTGAGACAGACCGAAGATATTTTAGGCTTTTGAAGCTTTATTTGGCCGGTTTTGGCCGGTTTGTTGGGTAAAGGGTTATAGTCTATTTTCAACAACTGATAAAACCAGTATTAAAATATATCGCAATAAATATGTTTTTGAATGTTTGATACGCATAATGGCTTATAATGGCTTTTCTTGATATCGCGAAAAAAACAATATAACATGTCGTTGTGTTAACAGCATCAGTTTTCCCTAACATCATCATAGCAATTCATCATGACCCAACCGCATCATAGCACATTAGCAGGACCAGTTGACCGCGCGTGAGTATGCGTTGTTGTACGAACACGTAGAATTCGCTTCGGAAAGTGAACTCTTATTTACACAATGACGCGTTCGACATTTTTCGCTTTCGTAGCTTGTTTCGCCGTGCAATATACAGTAGTTTACACGCGCATCGGGTGTGACATAAACATGATTCCATAGGTGTGACATCCTCAGACGCCGAAAACAGATTGGGGTTGACGAAGCACATGATAATGACACTATGTATAGAGACGGTTCACATACAAGAAAGACGTGCACACGTCATACATTATACACTTCCGACGCATGTGTACGCTTGTGCTGCTCGCTGACTTGGGGCGACACAGACTAAGTATCCGGTCTCGGATCCGATGTTAATAAAACCCCAAGCGTCGTCGCACCCGACGTATGTCACACTGCCCAATCGACTCGCGGCCTCAGTGTGCAAATCGTGCCTCCGTGTGCTGGCAACGAATCCTCAGTGCTCAAAACGCGTGTTTTTGCAAAACAGAATTTAGCGAGAGTCAGTCAACAGTTGATATTTTCAACATGGAAAGGTATGTATAGCCCATTTTACTTTTATAACACAGATTGGTTATCCATCGATGTCCTGGCCGCCTGCTGGCCGCCTGGGGACAAAATAGGTTGCGTCTAAAGCAAAAACTAAGGTGTGGAAACTCGATGGGTAGGGATAAAATGTGTTGTTACTGCCATAGCATTCGTCGGTGTTTTTGTGGCCTTCGTTTGTGCAATGGGACGAGTTATTGTGTTCAAAATCCAAGAGAAATATATTGGCAATCCAAATAAATCGAGTTGATGTCTGCAGAAAAACCACTACCAGATGAACATACAGATATAGACACACGTTGTTCTAACGTGTATATTAAAGGTAATCAATCCGAATTAACGCTCACAAATTACTATTTCCTTGGCTTCAGGGATAAAAAATATCTGATTCGAGTCGAAGAACCCACCCATCACAGCTCAGAGTGATCAGATATCGATGTTTGAAATCTATTATTTTAATTGTAGGTGGCCCAATAGACAGTCAACGAGAAGTATTTCATGTACCAAATTGCGGGTAAAGGTGGATAACTCTAAAATCAAGTGGCTTTTTGTGTCAGATATTTGACAAACCGGCAAAATTTCGTTGAATAAAATGTTGATAAATAACAGGTTTTGTGCAATTTTATACTATAGTTGATTGTACTTTTCATTATTTTTGGGCAATTATTAGATTCTGATAACTGAAGCGGCATTTCAAAAAATGTTGTTGTTGTTGGAATGTGATGATATGCGGACCCTCTGATCGGATTGAGTACCTTTAATTATTGATATATTATAGCCAGGACCATGCGACCCGGACCGCCCATATGGCGTCTAGTGGTGATTTTAGTGGCATATCAGTGGTCGTGGCCATGTAAATATTGTTAGGCCACAGCATTCTCTTAAGGAGTGTTCAGACGAGTCCGTTGCGTTGGTCCGTACGTTGCGTTATGTGCGTTAAATCCGTTCACACGGGCGCGAGCGTTGCGCTATAACGCAGAGCTAACGAATAATAATTGCAGCTAATTAGTTCGCTATTGGAATTTTGCCTGTTCTGTGTCAAATCATAGCTTTGCAATAAACTGATTCTGAATAGTTTCTAAATTGCAAATGAACCTATCTGTAATAAATTAATTGTATGATAATGTAAAGCTTGTAAAATCCAAACAATTAACAACTAACATCACAACTAACATCACAACACACGTCACATGTAACATCACGACACACATCACATGTAACATCATGACACACGTCACATGTAACATCACGACACACGTCACATGTAACATCACGACACACGTCACATGTAACATCACGACACACGTCACATGTAACATCACGACACACGTCACATGTAACATCACGACGCACGTCACATCTAACATCACGACACACGTCACATGTAACATCACGACACACGTCACATGTAACATCACGACACACGTCACATGTAACATCACGACACACGTCACATGTAACATCACGACACACGTCACATGTAACATCACGACACACGTCACATGTAACATCACGACACACGTCACATCTAACATCACGACACACGTCACATCTAACATCACGACACACGTCACATGTAACATAACGACACACGTCACATGTAACATCACGACACACGTTACATGTAACATCACGACACACGTCACATGTAACATCACGACACACGTCACATGTAACATCACGACACACGTCACATGTAACATCACGACACACGTCACATGTAACATCACGACACACGTCACATGTAACATCACGACACATGTAACATCACGACACACGTCACATGTAACATCACGACACACGTCACATGTAACATCACGACACACGTCACATGTAACATCACGACACACGTCACATCTAACATCACGACACACGTCACACATGGTTCGCGCTGCCACTTGCCAAATCTGCCAATCGCAAAAATAATTCACATTTGGCAAAAATTTTGGCAAGTCACATTTGATTCCTCAAGAAAGTTTATTAATATTTGTCAATCAATACCATTCATTTCATTAAACTCTTTCATTATGAATGGTATTAGTGGTGATTCAAACATGTATAAGGTTATGAAAAGTTAACAACTCTACCAAGATGCAATTGATCTGATAGCATTGGTATCGACGGGTGGAGGCATTGCTAGTATGTCTGGTTGTGGTGTTTACATAGCTAATCCTCTTTGTTTCGATGTGCCTTTCTGACGAAGAAACCCTTCTACAATTGCCTTATTATGTTGTTGGTTTATTGTTCTATAATAAACCCAAGTATAGAGACGAGAATTATTAATAACTAACTGCTTTTCTATCGATATCGAAGGTTGCTCAAGCAGCGATTGTCGAAATAGTCAAAATAAAATAAACAATGTTGTAGAAACTGATAACATTTGGCAACTCATAACAGCAATTGGCAAAAATAATTTTCATTTGGCAAAATAATTGGCATAAGTAAATTTCGGGCCAGCGCGGACCCTGACGTCACATAAGCTATGCGTTACACTTTACGTTGCGTTGAAAATAGAATCTCTTCGTTGTGTGTGTTAAAGGCCCACTTAATTTTCGAACCCCCAAATCACATTATATACAACATATTCCATGGTATATACCATTTTAAAGAGGAATCTCCAAAACATTGTATTATTAACTGATCCGGTCGAATAAACTTGGAACATGTGGTTTTTGTCGAGGTACCAATGTGTGTCCTGTATTTAATTTTGATCTGGACTGTACTATAAAGTCTATTGTGCTCAATGGCAGGGGAATAACTCTATCTCTTAGTTTGAATTATGATGCATTCTGGGTTGACAAGGGGGGGGGGGGGGGTCTTGGAATGAATCTCTATCACTTGGTGGGCAGTCCTAGGCCACAGCTGCTTCGTATTCTGGTGGAATATATATTTGTTTGTTTCCTATAAACCCCAATTAATTTGAAAGCTGCGCACGCGATTGACAAGGAAATGTTTCCGGGAGAACGGATTGATAAGAATGCTTCTGATTGAGTGAATCGTGGAATGTATCGTATGTTTGTCAGCTTATCATGTCGGACACATACCATACGTCCCAAGTGAAAAACAGTCGTCATAAATACTCCATCTCCACGTCGCCTACGGTATCCACATGCCCATAGGAAAAGCATAATTAACAACAAATACGTTTTATTCGGCCTATATACCCAGCTTGATGGTGCGTGAAGTTAATTTGAATTTCAGTGTCGAGCGTAATTTATTCCTGACAGCGGCTTGTTGTCTTCGTGACGTATCGTTTCAATTTTTATGGCTGACAACAAACAGATGTACTGCACGCCCATGTGTGCGTGCTGCATGATACGTCATTTTACTTTAGGACACAGGTACACCTGGTTTCAGTGACGTGGCGACATGGGGGGGGGGGGGGGGTCTCACCCCAAATTTGGTCAAAATTTCACCAGTTGGAAATATCATACCTGACGCAACCTCAGTTGGAAATTTAACACACCAACAATATTTTGAAATTGTTCTCTTAGTTTTATTTTCCAACAATTTATTAGTGGGAAATTTGTCGTTTTTAGATCAACATTTGCATATTTTCCTACTTTTATTCAACATTTAGGGCTGAAATTGCCATCAGTGAGAATTTTTCCAACATTAGGGTGGTGTCAGGGTGGAAATGCTTGAGGCCAGTCTAGATGCTAGGATTTTGTAAAGTGCCCTGACCCCCCCCCCCCCCGGCTAAGACTGGGGTGAGGTATCTTAGGATAATCTTAAAGTTAAAACCTAAGTTATGATCCACCATTGGTCTATTCTTCATATAAGAATACACGAAACCACGCACCACCCTCTATTCCCCATATGTGTTAGGGTTAGGGATAGGGTTGGCGTTAGGGTTAGGGTTAGGGCTAGGGTTAGAGTTAGGGTTAGTGTATTCTTACATGAAGGACATACCGAAAGATGGATGGGATCTAGTTCATATATATATTATTATATAAATTTAACTGAATAAAATTTTGCGAATACGGAGAGATATTCAGAAATGGTAGTAATTAATAACCATCTGGCACGCTGGCAGGGACGTGGCTACTGTTTGCGTGATTGACGGGGTGTCCCCTTCTAATTGTAAACCGCCAAGACCGGACTCTACATTTCTAACTACTGTAAACAGAAAATTAATACAAATTTGGACCTCATTTGTCTTAATCCCAGTAGATTCAAATCACACACTCTTACTGTCAACAGTAATTATGTTATGACAATTGGTCCGGACATTTTCATGTCTAGGACACTATATTTACACTCACAAGTGCATTCCTATTGTGGAACATGAATGCAGGACTTTGGTTGGTCGAAATTACGTCACATGACGTCGCGCGCTGACCCCAACTTGCATCCATTTTTGTGTAGACGCAACTTGCTCCGAGCCACGATAATAACGTTGGAAATGGACGCTTATAACTCTTTTAATCTGCCAGTTGACTCGGTTGAGTGTAAATATAAGTAATGAATGTTGATTTTGTTGCGTTCCATAGAGTATGGATGCAAGTTGGTCTGACATTTTCATGTGTGGAACGCTTTCGCGTTCCACACAAAATGTCAGACCAACTTGCATCCATACTCTATAGAACGCAAGCAAATCAACATCCATTTCTTAAATAATAGCGAATGATTTATGCTCAGCTATTTGATAAATTCTGATGTCGGCTAACATATTAAGGCTCGACTGAATCGGGCTGCAAACGAAACATGAGTGTCGTGTCGTTGATGATTACCCCCCTTTCCTCACATGTGGCTAGGAACGGCGAAGAACAATGAACATGTTTTGGTTCTTCGATTCAAGTAGAAAACAGACATTCTGGCATATAGTTCCCATTTTGGTTCATTAAATGCCTAATATATAGGGAACAACTATAAGCGATTGTAGATAGATGACACTATGCGTATACGTTATAACTCAAATAAAATGTAATGACTACTGTGGTATCTTCCGATAATAACAATGGTATTATATGGCTGTAGAACCTAGATCTTAGGTACTATATAGAGTGCCAACTCGTCGGCTCCAAGCTGATTGGATGTGATGCGCGATAAATTATCAAATTGAAGCGAACAAAATTACCGCCTCGAATCGCCTTCCTTTATCGTTTTACGAGTTCTTTCGGAGATACACCTTTGAACAGTTATGTAGAAATGGGTATCCAACATCTACATGTTCATACCTATCGCATGACAGGCATGTGAAATGTTGCATTTGGCATGTAAATTCGTCATAAAATTTCGAAATTATCTCGAGGCGGCGAAATGTTCGCTTTTTCGTAATGTTTTGGTTCAGGGCTCATGGATCCGTAAATGTATGTATTGTCATGGGTAGATTATAGGTTACCACACCAGTGATATTTTTATTGTCTAACTCTGAAAAAGGACCTTTGAAATTTTCTAAGTGTCGGCGCACACGATCCCAATTGTGCCCGGTTAAGGGTCTATTCTCATTGCACACGCGCGTGCGATTAATCGCAGCGTTTTTTAAGGTGCGTGTTAACATATTAACGCAGTGCGATTCGTGATCAATTATTTTCCTCAATCAGCCACGTCCTATTCGTGACCAATCATTATTGCAATCAGCCTCGTCATGGAGATAGCCGTTACAGAGAATGTCATGGTTCACTCGGTCACATATACTATCCGGGTACAGTCATTCTCATAACTGATGGGCGATAAAATAATAAATGTGAAAAAAACAGGAAATGGCTTGGAAATAAGTTTCCTACGTATAGCTAGCATCCGTGGTGATTTTTGTAGAATTCAATCGAATTATATTACCTGTCAGTCTCGCGCATAAACTGGACCCAACATTGTGAATATATATAGAGTGATAGTAATGTGCCGTTTAGCATGTGCGATCACTGATGATAAGCCGCCGAATGATGACGATCAAATTGAAATCAATCGCTCATGCGAACAACGTCCTGGCGACAGAATGAGACCTTAAACGATGCGTTTGTGACTCTTAAGGTCGAATTCGGAGTCCCATCACTTATTCTATTTGAATGGTGGTTCGTCAATTATAAATTATAGTACCCGCGTTGTCACTGTTGCCAGCGGCTATACAAATAAGCACTCGATGATGGGGGAGGGGGGGGGGTCTGAAGAAAGAAACAAACTTTCATACACAGGGTTAACATGAAAATCCCTCCCAACCATGGGTCTACCATCCTCCCTGCATGCAAATCTATTTGTTTTTCCTCCAACAAACTGGGGTCTCATCCCCTCTTTCCCCATAATTTTTACTGGATATCATGTTTGAGTACAACTGTTTTAAATGAGCTTTATTCAGAAAGACGATTTTTGTCAGACCTAATTCAACCACTTGAATTGTACACTTTTGATAATATTGAGTGATAATAACAATATTATACACAAAACTCCTGTAATCTGTGTTGTGCTCGTACTATATAGTGTTATGTTCGTTACAAGCTGGAATAAAATATGCATATTTATGCCCAACTACATGGAATTGAACCCTCTATTTTTAATTATAATTAGCTATATAAATTGTGTCCTCAAAACTTATGTCATTTTGATGGCACGGCTAGTTATACTCAAATTATACCTGAGTAAATTTAACTGAGGAAAATTAAAGTTAATATGTCAGCATATATATGTGGTCACCCCCAACCAAAAGTACTTTATCAGCCTCCAACCCACCCTAGCCCTGTGTATGAATGTGTTCATCAGACCCCCCACCCCTATTGGGGGACAACTTAGCAGTGGGAGGAAGGAATGCAATCGAACACACATATAGAGTCGCTCGACCTTAAAAAACGCTGCGATTAATCGCACGCGCGTGTGCAATGAGAATAGACCCTAAATCTGGCTGCCGGATAAATCGCGCCCGATAAAATCGGGGGGTCAGCGCACACGAGTCGGATTTTCACTCCGGTCATATGCATGCTATGGTCACGTAGTATATCGCCAACTGCTGTGGTCAGCATATCTAGCCAGTTACTATAGCTATTAGCAATAGCCGTAAATTGGCGTAATAGACCTTTCCACAGCTGCCGCCCTCTTGTTGCGATTATTATACAGGCACTCATGTTCTTGCCCATATGTCTACCAGCCGTTGTTCCTTGTCGATCGATCAGAATTCTTGATTTAATTTCGAATAGCGGTCGCCGCTAACTATTCCGACATTTTGAATGAGGTTTTGGTCATGTGACGGTTACGTGACAAGCAAAACACGCGCGTTGCCATCGTTACGAGCCGGATTTTCCGGATGAAATCAAACTCAGTTTGATCGGTCCGATTAAATCGGATCCGACAAAAACCGCTCCAAAGTTAGGCGCACACGTTCCCGATTGTCCCCGATTTATCCGGCAGCCGGATTAATCGGAGACATTCGGGATCGCCGACACTAAATGTTCAGGTTCAGATATATATCTATTATATATTTTGGAAGATCTGTCTGTGTGTGTGTGGTGTGTCTGTATGTGTGTGTGTTCGCGATGAACTCGAAAACGGCCGACCCGATTTCGATGAAACTTCGTATGTGAGGATACTATCGGTCGGGAAGTGGCATAGTCATATTAATTTTCAGATCCGAGGTCAACTTTTGACGTGCCGCGGTCAAATCTGTTTTTACGCTGTGTTACGGGACTTTCATTTGAGTTCGGTGCTTACAAATCGATTCGAAACAGCGCGAATAATAAAATGCCAGTCATAATAATGACACTGTGAGAATCTTTCGTGTTTCCTCTTTCCAACGATATATAATGCGTATGTATCCGTTTTAGTTATCTGCCTCAATTATCAAGAAGAAGTGGTACTATCTTCCATCAGGATAAAAACAATGCGTAACTTCTATGACGTCGTTAGAGGTCATAACGTTAGATCACGTTAACGCTTAACCGGCCGATGCATTTGACTGTTTCAGACGTCTTGGCGATATCTCGGGCACCGATGGTAATTTATCTTTACGTTGAAACTTGATAATTAATGAGCGTGTGTATATGTGGCGCGTTTATATACTTGAGTGGAAATCAAATCGGGTTAAACTGGCGGATTTTTACGGACGAAATTTGATGCATAGGGTATCTCGGTATCCGCTGGGCCGATTTCCCGGTATCCGCTGGACCGATTTCCACCATTTTTGGGGTGTTGGTGTTTGACCCCACCTGACCTTGACCTTCAAAATGGTCAATTCAAAGTCAAAGCCCAGACGAAGTCGGGTCACCTTCTAGTATATATATATATCTATTATATATTTTGGAAGATCTGTCTGTGTGTGTGTGTGTCTAGGTGTGTGTGTGTGTGTTCGCGATGAACTCGAAAACGGCCGACCCGATTTCGATGAAACTTGGTATGTTGGGGTATTTTCGACCAAGAAGTGGCATAGGCCTATTAATTTTCCCGTGCGACGTGACCTTGACGTTGAAATTGTGTAATTTCAAGGTCAAACGCCCGAATATCACGGGATTTCGATGAAACTTGGTATGTGGGGTTGCCTTCGGTCGGGAAGTGGCATAAACCTATTAATTTGCCCATGCGACGTGACCTTGTCCTTGAAATCGGGTCATTTCAAGGTCAAATGCCCGAATATCACGGGATTTCGATGAAACTTGGTATGTGGGGGTACTTTCGTGTGGGGAGTCTCATAATCATATTCATTTGCCCGTGCGACGTGACCTTGACCTTGAAATCGGGTCAATTCAAGGTCAAATCGCAAAATTTGATGGGATTTCGACGACAATTTATACATAGGGTTACTTTTGTCCACTGGATGTTTTGGACGGGTCAAATCGTGACCCCAACCTGACATTGACCTTCAAAATGATCAATTCAAGGTCAAATCGGGTAAAACCGGATGGATTTCGACGGGCACGTTTGTTGGGTACTTTTGTCCGGGCAGTGTTTTGGACTGGTCAAATCGATGACCCCACTTGACCTTCAAAATGGACAATTCAAGGTCAAAGCCCGGACGAAGTCGGGTCACCTTCTAGTATATATATATATATATATATATATATATATATATATTTGTGCATTCAAAACAAAACATAAATACAGCGCGTTTCGGTTTATTGAACTATATTTCAACACATTCTTCCGACGATTATGTTTATCTTAAACGTACTCAATTCGATTCGATGGCCCCCATGTCAACAACATTTTTTGTAAAGCCGCTTCAAATATCAGAATCGATTAATTGTGCAAATAAATGCTAACAGTCAAAACGTGTTATTTATCAACATTTTATTCAACGAAATTTTGCCGGATTGTCATATATTTAACACCCAAAGCCACTTGATTTTAGAGTTATCCATCTTCATCCGCAATTTGGTCCGAGACCATCGGCCTGAAGAATATTTGCCAGGCCGCCTAAATTTACATATGTCGATAATTAACAAATTTTAAAAATCAATATCTGATCACTCTGAGCATTGATGGGTGGGTTCATCGACTCGAATCAAATATTTTTTACCACCGAAACCAAAGCAATAGTAATTTGGGAGCTTCAATTCGATTTAAATCTTTAAACTGTTTATCGGTAAGTTTATAATCATATTTGTTCTAACTTATCAGTAAAACGAATCGTACATGATTTCAATTAACGTTTTATGACGGGGATTTTAACTAATTGAACAGTCAAGCAGTTAGTATTGGTAGCCACAGTTATGTACATGTAGCATGCATGCTACAAGTTCGAATTGTTCTGTGAAATATAATAAAGAGAGCATGTCTTGTCATGACTACGCTGGTATATATAGAAGCCCCGCCGACGAGGGGTTAATGTCATCAAATATATCGTGTCCGTACACAATAATGTTTTCAAAGTGATGTAATGGAGGAAATGCATTAAACTATCGTGCGTTGTTTTTTAATAGTTTAATGTTAAACATCATCGAAGTTGAAGACACAAACAGAGAGAACGCCATTCATCACACGGTGACGTAGACGTACAAATAGAGATCAGGTCACGATGAACGTCGTTCGTCATCCGGCTCGTATATAAGCGACAACTGTCGTCTGCGCTGTCTTTATTCACATTGTAAACCCTGGGATTCATCTTTATCTTTCTTCTGTTCCCCCGCCGACTCTGTTGTACTTATCACCTAGTAACCATGGATACTTTGGTGACTATCGGATCATTAATGTGTGTTCTGTGGCTCGTTTCCGGTCAAGGGAATTCTGGAAATGCTGGTCAGGGAAATTCCGGGAAGGGTGGGCAAGCATTACCACCTCTTCCGAATCCCGGACAAGGAAGTCCGCCAATGCAAGGCAATCCGCATAACAATCGAGGACAGGGGAATAAGTTTGGAGTTATTGGTGGCAAGGGAGCTGGTTGCGACATCACCACGTTTACGGTTCATGCGAATCTCGATTGGAATCTGATGAGCGGACATTGGTACATGGTCGAAATGAACCAATTCGTATTGCAACAGAATTTGTTGGAAATGCCGGCCAAGTTCCGATCGTCGTCCGTACGCACCCTGATTGATGTTGGAACAGACGGAGGAGTGACGCTTTATACAGGTGGGTGAAATGTGACCCGCCATATCAAATCCAGTCGTAAGTCGGGATTTTTTTTTTACCCTGTGCCAATGCATTCTCTTATATATGCGAGTCGACCATAGGTCGCCTCGCATATATAAGAGAATGCATTGGCCTAACAATTTTTTACAATTTTAATAATTTGTTCTTGTATTCTTTAACAATTTTATAATTTCACCCATACAGAGCCCCAGACAAACTTGAGCAGACGACACTCTTCTATATGCTTCTATTTATGTGTGGGGCTCCCTGCAGGGTAATGGATGTTTTTTAAATTTTTGTTCTTAAAAAATGTAAGAAACATTTATTTAAAAAAAATGATAAAAAATTGTTAGGCCAATGCATTCTCTTATATATGCGAGGCGACCTATGGTCGACTCGCATATATAAGAGAATGCATTGGCACAGGGTAAAAAAATCCAGATGAACCAATTCGTATTGCAGCAGAATGTGTTGGAAATGCCTCCCAAGTTCCGATCGTCTACAGTACGCACCCTTGACAAACGTTCGGAGGGGGTAACACCCTATCGCAACGTCCTTGCATATCAGCTAAAATACATGTTGGTACATATACAGAATGGTCTTTTATTGAGGGGAAAATTTCTACTTTCTTATATAAACTACTCACATTTACGCTTCTTGGATTAAATATCTGTGTATGTCTGACTTTTTCTCGACGGAAATGCAGATGAACCTCGCGATTTCGGATGGATTTAGTAGAATCGGCTGTCCACCCCCCCCCCCCCCCCAGGGCCCCCACCCCAGTGTATCTACCCAATATTGACCACACTTTGTAGAGTGAGAATATCCCTGTTAGAAAATGTCGGTGAATATGGTATATACACGCATTTGATGTAATTTCCCAACATAATACGTATAATGCCGACAGGCCAGTAAGACTGTGTGTCTAACCCACAGAGAGCCCCACATAGACTGAAGCAGACGACACTCCGAAATGCATGCTTGCATCTCTGTGAGGCTCCCTGTGGGTTACCTTATATGGCTTGGAGTTCGGTACATAAATAATTAATGCCAACGACAAATGTATGTGTGATTAGGCTGATATTTAAGAAATAAATATAGGGTGTGTTGTGTTTTATTGAACAATTTGACACTGTGCAGCCCTCGAAATTAGTTACGACAAATGGCAGTGCCATGGAATCAAATATAGAATGTGTGCAATTTAAACAGAAACTAAATTATCGACCAATGATGTATTTGGACAATTTTGTAATATATTTGTTTACGAGAAGTGATAACCCGGGTGTAACAGATTCTGTTTGAGAACATCGGGCTAGTATGGTCTATATATGTGTTATATGAAATACCCTGCGCATAGGGCTAGTATATATGGTCTATATGTTATATTACATATACCCTGCGCATGGGGCTAGTGTGGTCTATATATGTATGTTATATGATATACCCTGTGCATGGGGCTGGTATGGTATGTGTGTAATATGACATACCCTGCGTATGGGGCTAGTATGGTCTATACATGTATGTTATATGATATACCCTGCGCATGGAGCTGGTATGGTCTGTGTGTAATATGACATACCCTGCGCATAGACCAAAACACGACGCATTTCGCGCAATGAAGTACGACATATAAGAATTACGAAGCGAGTAATACTTGAACACTAGAATTTGTGTTCTTTCTTTCAGTAATTTTCCCATAGCATTGTTTCGATTACGGTTTCAAGAAGCCACGCGTGGCCGCTCGGGTGCAATTATCGAGTCTACCACCGACTATGACCTGATAAATACACAATTAAGTGCAGAGTAATCACAGCAAACATAATCATATCACCTCACCGCGAGTGGCAATTTATTTGAATCTAAAGAATCAGTTTATTGCAAAAGCTATGATTTAACTCTTTGAGTGACAGGGGCCGATCTAATCGGCCCTAAACCTACAAAATAAGTCTGTTAAAGAATATAAGAATAAACTATTAAAATTGTAAAAAATTGTAATAAAAAAAAAAACAAAAAAAAAATGTTAGGCCAATGCATTCTCTTATATACGCGAGGCGACCTATGATCGACTCGCATATATAAGAGAATGCATTGGCACAGGGTATATGGGTTGATACAAAAATCGACCTGGCACTCAAAGGGTTAACACAGAACTTGCAAAATGTATATACATATATGTACAATAGCAGGAAACGATAGTGGCTATAATCTTATACTCAATTTACCCATATCACATAATACTATATAATCTTTATATATATATCAACCCCTCTGGTGAAGGCACGCCCATTCCCATTTTGTCACCCACATCGAATAATGCAGGGGAACAGCAGTTATATGTACCCCCGATCTCAACAAATGGGATGTGTTTTGAAATGGGGAGTTTTTACCCAGGCGGGGTGGGGTCTTCAGTGTCTCAAATGTTGGGCAATTCCTTAAAGGCACACTTAAGGTATAATGTACTAACATTTTCAATGGATAGAAGTCTATAAAATTTTCTTCGTTGGGATATTTCCAGTAATAGTCCGGGATGTATAAAGGTCTTCCATTTCATTTAGCTTTTGTTTAATGTTCATTGTGCGAACTGTCCAGAATCGTGTGTTAAGATTGGCGTTTGCGTGCATATCGAATACTCTGCAACTGCAAGAGGAATAACTCTATTAATTTGTTGTTTTTATTTCCAGCTGCCAATATATTTGGGTATTTGTGTCGGAGGATCACGATCCCAACAGCGCAACAGGACCCGGCTGTTCCCGCCAAGATGCAATTAGTCGTCCAAAACAAGAAGGCTGTTTTCTGGGTTCTCGGTACGGATTATAATGGGTACGCCGTTGTTTACGGCTGTTGGCAGCTCACTGCCAATCATAGATGTGTGAAGCCTTTTGTTTGGGTCCTGTCCAGGACACCAGTTTTATCTGTCGCACAGAAGACAACGACGGACGCAATCGTGACATCATCATGCGTAGCTCCATCTGCACTGGTTGCTATTATCCAGGATGAATCATGTATACCAGAAGATCCAACCGCCAACACCACGACCGCGGAAGCAACAACCACACCTCTACCAACAACAGCAGTTCCTTGAAGAAGTCACTCTACCGATTTATCTATGTCTTAAGTAGCGTCCACGCGAGTCCGTTGCGTGCGTTTCGTTGAAATTGGATTACAGACATTAAAGCTAGACACAAATACCTACGTATTATCGTATGCGTTTATACGTATGCGTAAAACGTATGCAAATTTACGCACGAAAACGATACAATAATAACGCAGGTATGCGTACCTGTCACATATTACGTCATAAATCGGAATTTCGTGATTATTATGATACGAAAAACGTATCCGATGCGCATAATACAAAATTTTGGTACTATGCGTTATTCGCATCCTATTTTCTTATCAAATAATCGCTGTCGCACGTATGTGTCCTTATCAATTGAAAACCATATGTTTGTAGTCGACGAAAACGGATGCGACATACGCATACGAAAAATCGGTTGCGTTTTACGCAAGTATGTGTGCCTAGCTTAGTGCACCAAGGTGTTCACACGGCTCCGATGCGTCCGTTACATTGTATCCGTTAACGCAACGTAAGGCATAAAGCATACCTTATGTAGCGTGCGTCATGAAATTTCTTGTTTTAAATCAACAAAAGATGGCGGCTCTCTTCGAAGCGAAGGGAAATCGACTTGTATTTATGTCAATATACATTGTTAATTTATTGGATTTGACATGTTCGACATTATCGTACATTAATTTATTACAGATGAGGTGCAATATTGCATTTATTCCAATTTCTAACTTATTAGCTATATTATATATATTCTAGTATGAATCTGAAGCTTCTCGTTATAGCGTAACGTAAGCGCTCGTATGAATGGCTTAACGCAGACGATCGGATCGTATCAACGCAACGTGCACAACGGACTCGTCTGAACACTATACTGTATACCTTGTAAACATTGTGCATACGTGAATATCTGACTGTGCTGAAGCTTGGTATACATGAATACGTGACTGTATTGAAGCTTGGTATCACGTTGACGTCACAATGTATCCATCTATAAGCACGCACACTGCATGTATTTTTAATTTTCTATGTTTTATTGTGAGAATATTTAAACAGGAATTATGTCTCGTTTGCTTACACGTTATTTGTTTGTTGTCAGAATGATGTTAAGATACATAAATAGGAGGGACTTGACCGAGTTTCATTTGATGACCGCATGGCATGTATTTTTTTGATACCTCGTTCCAGTTGACTCGATTACGCGACTCCTGGCATCGCGGTGGCGTATTGTACGAGCGTTGTTAACTCTTTCAGTGCCAGAGGCCGATCTCATCGGCCTAATTCACGGTCTGTAGAGTGCCAGGGCCGATAAAATAGGCCCTAAAACATTTTTTTTAATTTAAAAAAATAAATTTTAAATTTTTGTTTTGGGTTTAATTGTTTTTGGGTATGCTTAAGCATGCTATAGCGAATTTAAAAACAAACTGGATAAAACCTTAGGGGCATGTTATAACTCAAAGCTATCACGAAGTATTCATAGTAATAATTTTGATGCCCATGAAAAACGTAAGATTCCCTGGCACTAAACCTACAAAATAAGCCTGACACTGAATGAGTTAAAGAATATAAGAACAAATTATTAAAATTGTAAAAAATTGTAAAAAATAATAACAAATGATGAAAATTGTTAGGCCAATGCATTCTCTTATATATGCGACCTATGGTCGACTCGCATCTATAAGAGAATGCATTGGCACAGGGTATATGGGTTGATACAAAAATCGGACAGGCACTGAAAGGGTTAATGAAACCATGCTCCAATAAATATTTATATGCACGCTTCAGCGAACAATGCTGGTGAAACGAAAGCTAAAGTTAGTAGTACTCGGCCAATCAGAATGCCTGTTTCAGCGACAACTATTCTACTTGAATTACAATTTGATATATAGAGAATACCTATAGGTTTTGTTTGAATACCGAAATATCCCATTCGTCTGAAAAGAAATATCGAATTTTCACGAGCGGCTACAAGCCGCAGGGGAAAATTCGATATTTCTTTCCACACACGAAAGAGATGTTTAAGGTATATGAACAAAAAGGTATTCTTTTTATTATATGCGGATTATTTCGCCTCAAAGTTGCTAAGTTAAGTCTTAATTAGTTAAACATTAACTGTATTTAAGTAAAGAGCGCCCGTGTCAGTGTTTACAAACAGGAAAGAGCCTGGACGTAAAATTTGACCGGTTGCGACTGAAACATAGAATTGTCTTTTGATTGGCTAGTGGAGAGTGTGCACGCAATGATCACTCGATCGACCTTGACAGTTCGTGTTAGTTTCAAGCCCTACAGTGAAATGGCGCTATCTAGAGTGAAATAACTACACCGTATTTCACTGTGGCTTCTAAGAGATAAATACAACGATCTCCAACAGAAGTGCCCTGTGCCAATGCATTATCTTATATATGCGAGTCGACCATAGGTCGCCTCGCATATATAAGAGAATGCATTGGCCTAAACAAATTTTTTTACATTCTTTAACAATTTTATAATTTTTAATGTGTTAAGCCAATGCATTCTCTTATATATGCGAGGCGACCTATGGTCGACTCGCATATATAAGAGAATGCATTGGCACAGGGCCCTTCTGTTGTGTAAACTCTGAAAACACTTATTGAAGTCTTAGAACTTCCAACTATTCACAATAATACAGATAAACGCTCTTTATTCATATTTCCCTTTTTTGTTTTTTGGCAAGCATATAATACAGCTCTGTATTCTGATAGCCAGCCTACTAGCTGGGCGACCACTTTGATAACATGGTATTATGACAGCCATTCTCTCTGCGCACTATCCGTATTATACCAGCATGTCTTTCTATGTAAAGCCTAAACAATACCTTTGTTCCACTAATGGACTGAATAAAACATAGGGTCGGTAGGTTGACCCCCCCCCCCCCCCTGGGTAGGTTGACAAAAAAAACATTTCTTGATAACTTCTAGTTATATCAACAATATAGTGGCCACCCCAAAGTTTAACCCCCAAACACCAACAGGTTTGGTAAATACAGTGTATGATGAAGGAGCTAACTCTTTCACCAGCCATTCTGTCTTTATTTTGGAATAATCCAGCTGTACGATATGGACACAGTCACGTGGGAACATTGAAGTAATATCATGCACATTTATATTGTTTTATTTGACTTGGTTGTCACTCCCTTTCCTCCAAATCAGATTAATTTTTCAAACATGACCTACGTCATTTAAAGACATAGTATATACTTCTTCGGGTGCATGAAACTGATAAGTTAGTATTCGGGCGCTATGCCAGTTGGCGGAATGTGGAATTCTACTAACATATTTACTTCTCGATTCGGGGGGGGGGGGTGTGCAACTATCGGCGATAAACAAAAAAACGATTTCGCCATCGAGAGTCACTGCATTTAATTGATATAAGAATATTTGATCATTCCACCGGAGTGTTTCACATCACTTTAAACATAAATAATAACATTTCGAATTCACAATAGAATGTGTGGACTCGGCGTTTCAAAATAGGGTCGTTCTGGTTAGCGGAAACAAAGGTGTTTTTTTAGGCCTAACTATTATATAGTTTCATTTATTCATCCTGTGCTTAATGATCATCTCATTAATAAACTTACATTAACGAAAAATGCGTTATATTATGTGTCCTCCCATACACAATTCACCCAGAGGTTAATGATTTGTTGATATTAAAGCGTTGTATACTGGGTCCTCTCAAACACAATTACTCCGGCGATTAAAGATACGGGCGGCGTTGGTGGTGGTTATGTTGTTAAAATATTCAGCTCCGTCAAAAACCGCCATACACAGAAAGAATAGTAAAATATAGACAGACTTTGTTCTTATACCAATCAGAAATATGGCATAAACAGAATGTTATTGTCAAATGTTTTTCCTTTGTTATATGTAAACAAAAGCAAAAAACGTTACAGAACCTGGTTTTTGTTTAGATCCGGATATGGTAAACATAAAGAGCGTTATTTGTTACTGTTTTCCTGATATGGAAATAATAAAGAGCGTTTATATCATTTGTGTATGATTAACCAATATAATTGCGCTGTGTTATGTAAACAGAAGCAAAACTTATGTAACACGAGAAGGTTCTTGTTTCGTACACCATCGTGACGACAATATACTATTTACTCGCTTATTATGTTTGGCACATGAACAAAACTATATATATTTAAATATTCCTTCCGTTGATGGCGATTTGAACAAATATGAATATTTCTGCAACGAACGCCGCCCGTGCCTTTAATGATGTGTTGAAATATTAAAGACGGAAATATTCTTTAGTATTGCATACCCATTGTTTTATTTATTGTAAAATACAGCAAAATACAGTACAGTAAAATACAGCGAAATACAGTAAAATACAGTAAAATACAGTAAAATACAGTAAAATACAGCAAAATACAGTAAAATACAGTAAAATACAGCGAAATACAGCGAAATACAGTAAAATACAGCATAATACAGTAAAATACAGTAAAATACAGTAAAATACAGCAAAATACAATAAAATACAGAAAATTACAGACGTTTTCAAAACATTTAATAAAACAATCTTCTTGTCTTGTTCTTGAAAAATACAAACTGATTAGGCCAAAGAAAACAATATTTGCGGTTTGGGTTTCCCTACCGATCCTATTTTCAATCCTCTATCCTAAATGTTGTTTTTTCATGGTTTTCAAGAAAATCTATTTAATTTTTTCTCTAAATATTTCATAAAACACAAAAAATGTATTTAAGCATCTTAGAATATGTTGATTATAAGAATTGCGTAATAATAAAATTTGTACAAATGTAATCAAAAGTAGTTTTATTTCAATCTTGCAGACTAAAATACGCACATGAAAAGTCATAAGAATATGTCAAAATAAAAGCATTAAATAAAAAAAACAAATTTGAAGCCTACCTGCCGACCCAATTGTTTCCGCTTGTAACCCAAACCAGACATTTAATTTTCTTTGGCCTTACGTTGACGGCGTCAACTGTGCAGGTTTTCATTAAATTTAAGGTATAGCATACCACAATAAAATTTAGTATTCTTTTATAAACAATCTCCGATTGACCAATAAACATAAATGTAGAAGTTGATCAGCTTTATGAGAAGAATGTATTGGGCTCATGCTCCCGAAAGTAATTGCTAAATACAATATGGCTGACATTTACGACTCACTGTGGGATGAGAGGGGGACAAGAACAGTACGATTTGTTGTGGGGCGACGTTCAACTTGGACGCGATGAAATCGGAAAACAATTCATAGTTATCGAGAAAGAACGGCAGACATAAACCAGAACGGGTGGGGATGTTGCTAATAATAGAGTTTTGAAAGCAAAGGCATATATGAAACAACAACACAAGAAAGGAACCCTAATTACATTTACAATATATTCAAGGAGAAACGTCCCATCAACATGCTGTCGCCAGATTCGCCATTCTATATTTCTGTTGTATCGGATGCGCCGAAACAGATTGATGCAAACGCGTACGTCGCGAGTGGGCAAAACTGGTTCAAAAATCAGCGCCTGCATGGGTATAAACCAAATTCGGAAATTCGTGCCGCAGATGCAAATTGATGGTGAATTGTCTGCAGAGAAAAGACTCACTAAGCACAAGGAAACGTTTCATTCAAGAACTAAATAATGCTGACATCCCATCATACCATATTGTTCAAGTGTCCGGGCTTCGCAATGTCAATAACATAAATAATTATTCAAGGATGAACACTCACCAGGAAAAATCTAGATCTGCTATTTTGTCCAACGAATCACCTGCTCAAATTCCGGAAAATCCACCAGTTCTGGAAAGTGCACAGTAATATAACACAAAATACATCACCAAAAACACAGACCACCAATGTGTTTTCGACATCAAATTCCAGCTCAGTACATCTTCAGGCTCAACACCAACTTTGAAACATGTTTGGCTGCGCTACACTTCGGAATCCAAAGAGCGAAACTGTGATAAATAATTGTTCCCACAAGTGCATTTGCACCAAGAAAATTAAATCAGTGTTGAAATCCACTTCATTGTCTTCAAGCTGTTCAACTTCAAGTTCCACGGATATTCGGGTGCATATTCCAAACGACAGTGATCAGTGACATCTCATAGATCTCCTAAGGCTAATCCACACAATGACATTCCAAAATGTTACTAATTTAATCAATAAATTTTGTTGTTTGTTTGAAAAATCCCTCCGAAACAATCCCCTTTGAAGTTGGTGGCACAGGAGAAAACAGTTAATGAAATGACGTCACTTTCCTTATATGGGGTAAAATAATATTGCGGACGCGGCAACAGTAAAAAATCATGAATGAATGACGTAGTCGATTTACCTTATATGCATTGTTATGTTATCATTGCGCGTAATTTTAACGGAAACATTTAGGTCAATGTCCAGAATCGGAAACATCTTATCAATGCATTTTTATTAGAGTTGTGTCGTGACAAACTCTCGTGGAAAATATAATAAACACAATAGTTAACTGTCATCAGCGAAAAACGAAGTTTCTCCTCTCGTGAGATGCGAGGATTTTGTATTGTTCACTCGGCGAGCCTCTAGTGAAAAATAATCCTCCGCATCTCACTCGAGGAGAAACTTCGTTCGTCGCTGATGACAGTTAACTAGTGTTTATATATCGAAATTTCAAACGTCGATTGTGTGTGATAATAGCTTTCAACTGAGTCGGTTTTATGGTTGTCGTGATATTCCCAATATATTTTTTCACTGGAAAATGGCCATAACGTCAACGGCCCAGCACTTAACGTCATAACGTCATTAGCAGTGAAGAGGTTAACCCAAATCTAAAAGGTGGCACCTACCATTTTAGCGCGAAACGTTTTATTGCTTTTTCGGAAACGTTTTCGATGTTTATCAAGGAAATTGGTGTTCTAAAATGTCGTATCTGGGTTATACGCGAAAAACTTTTGTTAACTCTAAAATGTCGTAATTTGTATTTTCGAAACCGTTCCTGATAGGATAATTATAATTGGTTTGTTTTGAAGAAGAATGGCCGCATGGCGTATTCTCCTTGTTCTGAGTGACAGAGACTAACGTGGGAATCGTCAAAACTAAAATGTCGTATAGGCAAGATTTGGATTTTAAATTCTAAAGTGTCGTATAACATAATCAAATCATGTTTTCTCATCAACCAGAATATAATTGAATATGCATTTTATGGGACCAATCTGGGCTGTCTATCGACGAGTCCTGACGACTCGTCGATGGCAGTCTATCGACGAGTCGTCAGGACTCGTCGATAGACAGCCCAGAGAAGTCAGCGAAGCGAGACTTGAATACGGATCTCGGAAACACACATGGTGGTGATAACCAATTTATCTTACAATTCGTACCATAAAATGCAATAAAACTCAATCTAAAATAGGAACTGTTGTATTACTAGCAACACACAGCGTACACAGTTCTCAACACGCGACATCGTGACCAGTCAACATTCCGAGAAAAGCAGATCACGTGACTATTCAATTTCGCTTTGGCTGGAATCCGATTCAATGATGAGTCGACGATATTTGCGTTTCGAATATTCGACATAATTTTCACAGGATAATTGTAATATTTAATGGCGCAATTTCCTTGGATGGTAATAGTGTTGGCAAGAGACAACACAGAAGATGACTTTCCATTCACTGTTTTAACGAATGTGGTTCTTTGCGACACTTCAACAATCGATTTCTGACTTGCTGCATTCGCAGTGTCACGTGTATTAGCAATTCTAGTTGGAACGGAATTCAACATTGGAATCAGAAGTTGGTGTTCGTTTTGGTGCTATGCAGAGGATATTCGACATTTTTCGTTGCATTTCTACAGACGCAACATAATAATTATTCACACTGGCAATATGTATGTGACCTGAAAGCTGTGCAATGGTGTTAGGATTAATATCATTATGAAGAAGTCGAGTGCACTTTTATTTTCCGGACGCAGTTATTGGTCTTTCTACCAGGAAGTTCACCTTTCTCTGCCATATTCTTCATTATTTTGGTCAATGCGTGTTCACCCAAAGGTGAATCTGGTTTCCGATCATGATTAACTTGACTGTAGAATGGTGAATCACGCTGCAACGTGTCCTTCTCAAGTGCAATGTCACCCGATCGCAAACTATGTTGCTCTTTTCCAGTACGCATGATGCCGAATAATTTAACATTATTGTACCATATCAGATTTGTTAACCCTTTACCCAACAAACCGGCCAAAACCGGCCAAATAAAGCTTCAACAGCCTAAAATATCTTCGGTCTGTCTTAATAGAACCATACACATATGGATATCATTGGAACCGGCTCCTTGACCACATTGTGATAGTTACAGTTATGCCCTGTGCCAATGCATTCTCTTATATATGCGAGTCGACCATAGGTCGCCTCGCATATATAAGAGAATGCATTGGCCTAAAAAAAAATCTTTTTTTAACACTTTTTACCATTTGTTCTTACATTCTTTAACAATTTTATAATTTTTAATGTGTTAAGCCAATGCATTCTCTTATATATGCGAGGCGACCTATGGTCGACTCGCATATATAAGATAATGCATTGGCACAGGGCCCTTCTGTTGGGTAAAGGGTTAAACACTCCCTGAGATGAACTTCCTCACTTTCCGTTATAGGTTCCGCTGCAATTTGGTGATTACCTTTGGCCAGCTTCTTTCAACTGCTTCCTCTTGCTTGTTAACACTGTTGCATATGCGATAGGATATGTCTTTTCCCTCAAGTATCTGTCAATACCACGGTGGCATGATGTCAATGAGTCTGGTTCATAATCAGATCAATCGGCTTTCCTTATAGGTAGAATGAATGACCCTATGTAATTGTCCATATGAATTGGGTCAATTGTCTCAATAGATTGAAATTCATTTCTCGCTGACAAAATTCTTGTGACTGCCCTTAACACCACTTGTGTTTTCTTCACTGTATTATCATTTTTGCATGCTAGTTACAAAGTCATCTTTCTCAGAATCATGAACATCAACAAATGTTGGTGCCTTGGAATTTGATGCAGGTCTCTGAACATTCAGACTCACCGCTGATGGTGCAATAATAGCAGCAGTACTAGTAGTATCGGTGGTCGAACTACTTGAATTTGTGTTATTAGCATTGTTGCGTCTTCTCAGCCCCATAATGGAATTGATGACCCATAATCAGAAACACTGGCTGAGATTGTGGCATCTTAGGCCCGTTCCAAACGACGGATTTTTGTCGACTCGAATCTAATACCAGACCCACAATTGTATTAAATGCGTCTAAAATGCGACGTTTGAAACAATTAGATCCGTGTCAGACGCACCACAAACGAATCTCCGTCCAATTCAGACGAATCTTCGTCGGTGATGCGTCTGAAATCCGTCTTGGTTTCAAACGACGGATTTTTGTCGACTCGAATCTAATACATGTGACGAGAAGAGCCGAAAGTTTCCGAATAACGAATGCAAATTCTATGATAATGATATGATAATGGTATAATAATGAGGGAGTTCCCCTTATCTGCGGAAATACCCACATGACGTCATTTGTCGCACGCTCTCTTTGTTATAAAGAAAGATATATCTATAAGAATTGCTTAGGTAACATTGTGAAAATTTTAATTATTATGGCAGTTTGATTTCCCAACGAACATGACATGTCACTGACTCACATATTATAATGGATATATTATCAATGATTTATAATAATTCATATATACCGGTATAAGGGATGTGGGTTGTAGCGGTTGGGTTCTCTATTCCGAAGGTTCATTATTCCGAAGGTTCGCTATTCCGAAGTTCATTATTCCGAAGGTTCCCCATTCCGAAGGTTCATTATTCCGAAGGTTCCCCATTCCGAAGGTTTTCTATTCTGGGCGTATTTAACCAGAAATGAATCAAAATGTGCACCCCACCACAAAAACCACACGAGGAATGAAAAATACGATTACGCTAGTATTCATATAGAGTACATTTATACATCCACTTCTAATTCCCAAATTGTCCTAGATATCGGTTATTAATAGCAAGAAAAGAGTATCAGTTTATCGTTCATTATGGAAAGTTAAAAACACGATGACTGAAATAAACTACATGTAAGAGATATAGTTTTTCCGAACTGGCAATCTGTATTTGAAAAAAAAACATCAACATTCAAGGCCCACTTAATTAATCATATAAAATATATGCCACTATATATACCATTTGAAATATGAAGCTCTCTAACACTGTATTATCAGCTTATCCGGTGTAATATAAACTGTGAACATGTTGTTTTTGTCGAGTTAACGCAGGGTTACCGACTTGTTTTTGTGCTTAAGGTTCATCTGGTTTTGTTGCGCAAAGTAAAGTGTATTATTTTCAATGGAGGGGGGTAACTCTATATTTTAAAGATAATGTTATTCCCCTTCAATTGAAAATACATTAGGTTGAATTCTGTTGCATTCTGAGAGCCATGACATATAACGGGGGAATCTTTTTATGATTTAAGATGTTTTCTATTTCTCTAAGGGCATCTACTGATACAGACGTTTGGAATGGTGATGAACTATATATAGTGTTTTAATCATATTTTATGGCACAGATTGTGTTTAAAATCTGATATCAAGGCACTATAAAAAATAGCCGATGACTCGAAAATTAAGTGGGCCTTACAATTCAATACAAATTCACAATTGCAGTTAGGTTCAACTAATACCCGTCTATTCAACGACATTCTGCTTCGCAGTATTCAAAAAGAGTTATAGTCCCGCTGTTTTAATCCCGCCTTTAGCTGGCGTATTGTTGCCTGTAAGATTATTGAGATATAACGCCATACGCGATGACATTAAATCGCATGGAAAGAGCAATTGTGTGGGCTGCCTGACGTGAATATGTATTGGAAAATAACGTAATGACATTAAATCTCAAGGAAACCCGCGAAAAAATAAAAAAATAACATTTATTGTTTCAATGTTTTAAGTTATTTCCTTCGTGATAAAGAACCCTCTCAATACTTGAATATAGAATTAACCTTTAAAAAAAAAAACTCTTCGGAATAGCGAACCTTCGGAATAGAGAACCTTCGGAATAGCGAACCTTCGGAGTAGTGAACCTTCGGAATAGTGAACCTTCGGAATAGCGAACCTTCGGAATAGAGACATGTTCCCGTTGTAGCAACTGATTTATAATAATTCATATAGACCGATATTCCTTATTGTAAGGGATAGGGGTGGTAGTCTCTGATGTATAATAATTAATATATACCGGTATTACTTATTATAAGGGGTATGGGTGGTACCACTGATTCTGAGGGGTATATGGGTGGTAACCTCTTATTTATAATAATTCATATATTCCGGTATTACTTATTATAAGGGGCAGAGTGGTAGCCTATGATTTATAATAATTTATATATACCGGTATTACTTATTATGAGGGGTAGGGATAGTAGCCTAAGATTTATAATATTCATAGATAACGGTATTCCTTATTATAAAGAATATAGGGTGGTAGCCTATGATTTATAATAATTAATATATTCCGGTATTCCTTATTATAAGGGGCAGAGTGGTAGCCTCAGATTTCTAATAATTCATATAAACCGGTATTACTTATTATGAGGGGTATGGATAGTAGCCTATGAATTATAATAATTCATATATACCGGTATTCCTTATTATAAAGGATATAGGGTGGTAGCCTATGATTTATAATAATTAATATATTCCGGTAATCCTTATTATAAGTGGTAGGGGTGGTAGTCTCTGATTTATAATAATTCTTGTATACCGGTATTGGTTGAACGATATAACATTTATTTGTAGCGCCTATTATAGTATATTATATACCTGCATGTACTATATACATCCTCATAAACATGAGCACATATATTCGCGCTGCAGTCGCGCATATATATATACATAATTTATACTGTATTTTAGTATATATATGTATAACATATACCGGTATATATAGGCCTCTATATCTACGCGTGACCAATTTTTGATGGTAACCGGGAATCCACCTTTAAATAAATCGACCGATGTATTAGATTCGACGCGACAAAGATGCGTCCGTCTGTAACAAAATCGACCGCAGACGCATCACCGACGGATTTAATACAATTAGATTCGAGTCGACAAAAATCCGTCGTTTGGAACGGGCCTTATAGACTTTCAACTAAAACATTGCTTTCACCAGGTCTGACTCATGTGCAAAACTGACTATACGGTCAGATTTGCACAAAATGTGCAAATCAAGCTATACAGTTTTGGTATGAAATTTTCGATTTCTATAAAATACCATTTCTTTTTAAATCCAACGGTTATTTCTCAATCTGTTGGCAACAATTGATGCTGGGGACAATCAGTTTCCAAAATAATGTGATTTTATGAAGTGTGAAGAAGATTACAAAACTGTCCCAAAGTATGGCCAAAGTAATCATCAAAAGTTAATTTTCGATTAAAAAATGTATTCCTGCTGGAAAATATTGATTATTCTCATATAAACATATTGAAAAAAACACATTAGGTGACAGAAATAACCATGATATTTTTACTGATAAAATTTGATGATACTTTGATTTAGCTCGATTTGCACATTATGTGCAAATAGGACTATACAGTCAGATCTGCGCATGAGCCACACATGTTCACTAGTTTTAGAACTGTTTACTTGGTCGATTCTGCTCACAACATCATGCAAATCGTCATCTTCTCTAAATAGCTGCATTAGATCATCGTATGATACCTCGTTTAGATTAACTGCTTCAAATTCCATATTGTTTTACGTACTTTCGCAAGAATTGATCGATTTACGTTGTGTACTCTGCAGAAATTGGAAATACAGACGACGTTTTAAAAGCATCTAAATCGCACATTAAAATTAATTAAATAGTCCGTATTCGTGCGCGATGTAAACAATGTGTTGATTTTTACATTTCCAAACATTTTGCGGTGCGTTTTTTTAGTTTTCTTCGGTCCTGTTCTGTCCTCTCTCCACATTCTTTCCATTTTGTTGACAAAAGTATTTATCATTTTATGTTCTGATGTTATTTTACGGCTTTTAAATTGGTTATTTAGACGCTAAATTTGAAAACAAAGCCAGTTGTCAAAACGCACGTGCACTCGCTGTTGCCATCCACGATATCCGTGTTGCATCCACGATATAAGATCGGAAACCGCCTAGGCGTTTACGCGTGTATTTGAGGAAAAATAGCTAAATTGTAAGATAAAAGTGTAATTGTGTAAAGTTTTTGGCAGATACCAGTTCTAGTTCCAGAGATAAATAGTGTTTTTTGTCTCCTGAACAATTTGATTTTCCTGAGGTACGACCTTTTAGAAGCATGTCGACACGGACTATAATGACTATATATCATAGTGAAACAGACATAGACGGCAGTAAATTCAAACCAAAATGACGAAATGTGAGACTGAAGCGTCAAACACATATGTACTGGGGTGACTAAGGTGCGTCCTGGCGATATATGTATGTGGCCATCCATTGTTTATACACTGAGGAAACTTACAGTTAGTATGTCACAAATGACTGATTCCCATTAAGTTTTTTGTTACTCATCCATTTATAGTGTTGACGTGTATAGCCGACGCATATATGCTGCGGAATATATCAGTTGCATTTAAACCTTTCTATACGAAATACGCATTAACGAGTAGTTCCCTCAGGAAATAAAAAGATAAAAAGTTCACAAACGATCATAGGCAGACTTGTTACCTTCAGAATGTCGGAAGTCGTGTTGAAATTATTATCTGAACAAATTAAGACTAGACCCCCCCCCCCTCCCGATTCGATTCGAGGTTCGCGAATTTAAAACTGAGCGAAAAATAGTACTGCGCGAATTTAAATAAGAGTAAGGTATTTTACTGTTCTGACTATGACAATAGACACACCTGTTTATATATTAATTAAACACATTCTATAATATGTATGTCAGGTATAAATTCACTTAACCGAATAATATACGCTCAGCATTTCAGAATGATGCTTTATATATGGGAAACGCTCTTTATTATGTCATCACCTCCGTATACGTAGGGGTGTTGTTGATAAATAGGATATAAAATACCCCATAAATATACGCCAATGTGGGGCGTGTGTACGCCGATATATGACGTAACCACACGTCGATGAATAGCACGTGAGTACGCCGATATATGACGTAACAACACGTCGTCGCGTCGATGAATAGGGCGTGAGTACGCCGATATATGACGGAACGACACGCCGATGAATAGGGCGTGAGTACGCCGATATATGACGGAACGACACGTCGATGAATAGGGCGTGAGTACGCCGATATATGACGGAACGACACGCCGATGAATAGGGCGTGAGTACGTCGATATATGACGGAACGACACGTCGATGAATAGGGCGTGAGTACGTCGATATATGACGAAACGACACGTCGATGAATAGGGCGTGAGTACGTCGATATATGACGGAACGACACGTCGATGAATAGGGCGTGAGTACGTCGATATATGACGGAACGACACGCCGATGTATAGGGCGTGAGTACGTCGATATGTGACGGAACGACACGCCGATGTATAGGGCGTGAGTACGTCGATATATGATGGAACGACACGTCGATGAATAGGGCGTGAGTACGTCGATATATGACGGAACGACACGTCGATGAATAGGGCGTGAGTACGTCGATATATGACGGAACGACACGTCGATGAATAGGGCGTGAGTACGTCGATATATGACGGAACGACACGTCGATGAATAGGGCGTGAGTACGTCGATATATGACGGAACGACACGCCGATGTATAGGGCGTGAGTACGCCGATATATGACGGATCGACACGCCGATGTATATGGCGTGAGTACGCTGATATATGACGTAACCACGCGCCGATGTATAGGGCGTAAGTACGCCGTTATATGACGTAATCACACGCCGATGTATAGGACGTGAGTACGCCGTTATATGACGTTACTGCACGCCGGTGTATAGGACGTAAGTACACCGATATATGACGTAACCACACGCCGATGTACAGTGCCTGAGTACGCCGTTATATGACATAGCTACACGCCGATGTATAGGGCGTGATTATGCCGATATATGACGTAACCACACGCGATGTATAGGACGTGAGTACGTCGATACATGACGTAACTAAACGCCGATGTATAGGACGTGAGTGCGTCGATATATGACGTAACTACACGCCGATGTATAGGGCGTGAGTACGTCGATATATGACGTAACCACACGCGATGTATAGGACGTGAGTACGTCTATATATGACGTAACCACACGCCGATGTATAGGACGTGAGTACACCGATATATGTCGTAACTACACACCGATTTATAGGACGTGATTACGTCTATATATGTCGTAACTAAACGCCGATGTATAGGACGTGAGTACGTCGATATATAACGTAACTACACGCCGATATATAGGGCATGAGTATACCGATATACGACGTAACTACACGCCGATGTATAGGACGTGAGTACGTCGATATATGACGTAACTACACGCCGGTGTATAGGGCGTGAGTACACCGATATATGACGTAATCACACGCCGATGTATATGGCGTGAGTACGCCGATATATGACGTAACCACACGTCGATGTATAGGGCGTGAGTACACCGATATATGACGTAACTACACGCCGATGACGTAACTACACGCCGATGTATAGGGCGTGAGTACGCCGATATATGACGTAACCACACGCCGATGTACATTGCCTGAGTACGCCGTTATATGACATAACTACACGCCGATGTATAGGGCGTGAGTACGCCGATATATGACGTAACCACACGCGATGTATAGGATGTGTAACCACACGTCGATGTATAGGGCGTGAGTACACCGATATATGACGTAACTACACGCCGATGACGTAACCACACGCCGATGTACATTGCCTGCGTACGCCGTTATATGACATAACTACACGCCGATGTATAGGGCGTGAGTACGCCGATATATGACGTAACCACACGCGATGTATAGGATGTGTAACCACACGCCGATGTATAGGGCGTGAGTACGCCGATATATGACGTAACCACACGCGATGTATAGGATGTGTAACCACACGTCGATGTATAGGGCGTGAGTACGCCGATATATGACGTAACCACACACCGATGTACATTGCCTGAGTACGACGTTATATGACATAACTACACGCCGATGTATAGGGCGTGAGTACACCGATATATGACGTAACCACACGCGATGTATAGGACGTGAGTACGTCAATGTATGACGTAACCACACGCCGATGTATATGACGTGAGTACGCCGATATATGACGTAACCACACGCCGGTGTATAGGGCGTGAGTACGCCGATATATGACGTAACCACATGCCGATGTATAGGGCGTGAGTACATCGATATATGACGTAACCACACGCCGATGTATATGGCGTGAGTACGCCGATATATGACGTAACCACACGCCGATGTATAGGGCGTGAGTACACCGATATATGACGTAACTACACGCCGATGTATAGGGCATGAGTACACCGATATACGACGTAACTACACGCCGATGTATAGGACGTGAGTACGTCGATATATGACGTAACTACACGCCGATGTATAGGGCGCGAGTACGTCAATTATCGTAGTTACGCCGATTTAGTCGTTGATTTCTTTTCATAGGCGGCGGATCCATACTTCCATATTTCATAGCCACATTGAAGAAAACATACCTCGGCGGCCAAACACTCCGAAAAAAATACGTTTTAGTAATTTTTTGAAAATACTCAAACAATCAGGAATTTTGGAGTAGGGGAAACATAATCAAAAAATAATATCTTCAAAACGGTTGAGATTTTGAAATTAAGACTCTGTGTCAGTTTTTGAATGCAGTAATGAATAGCTCTTGTCCGCCTTACTGTTTAGAAGTTATCGCATGATTTGTGTGGTCGAAATTTTGAATTATAGGATATTGTTCTCCTTAAAAATACCGATTTTTTAAAACAAAATAAATGTTATATAACTTAACTGTTCTTTGCTGGACTTATAGAACATACAATCTACAACATAACAAAGATTGACCGATATTTCCGAACAAAATATGTAATTTATATGATATTTTGTTTTGAATTAAAATATTATCAAAAATTTCCAGACAAAAAATATTTTATCTGGAAGTTTTATTTCGCTCCGCCACACGCATGTGATATTGCTATTCACGTTTTAAAAAGGGCAACTGGTATTCAGGGACTTCTATGTATGCCTTCCCATTTCTAATTAATTCTATATTAGATTATCACTGACCTCACTAACACTTGAAACTTGAAAATGTCAGAACCCGATCGCATGCGTGTGACACGGCGTAAACACTGTAAAAATAATATTGTGATTAATATTGTGATTAGTATATCATTTGCATGCATACTTATATAACCTACTCATGTCTCGCCTATCTTCGGACAATTTATTCGCTCTGTTTTTCGGTTCTACTCGCCAGCACGAGACACTAGACTTAAATACGCTCCAGCTTGACAAAATAATTTACTCCACAGCTACATTTATCCTACGTGCAAGCGACTCATTGAGAGGAACGCAAAACTACTTACTTATAAACAAATGAAATTGCATTAATCAATTTACGAACTTGTTCAGTAGACCTAGGAAATAACTCTTTACTCTTTATTTTTAGTTCTCAAATAGGCCATTTCCATGTGATATATGCTACTTTCTAACTTCGATGACTGAAACCTTTGTCTAATTTCACTGAATAAGGTAATATGACGACAAACATTCTCGTGTTCCAATATTCCACGTTGACGTCCAGTGAATATTTTATTTGGAAGTTTTATTTCGCTCGGTCACACGCATGTGATATTGCTATTCAGGTTTTTAAAAGGGCAACTGGTATTCAGGCACTTCTATGCATGCCTTCCCATTCCTAAATTCTATATTAGATTATTACTGACCTCACTAACACTTGAAATTTGAAAATGTCAGAACCCGATCGCATGCGTGTGACATGGCGTAAACACTGTAAAATAATATTGTGATTAATATTGTGATCATTTGCATGCATACTTACATAACATGTATATACTTGTCATTTATAGATATGCTCTCCTAAATTGAGGAGGTTAACAATAAACTTATCAGGAAATACCAGTCGCATTGTCTCACCTCTTGTGTTGCGTCACTGTTCTTCCTTCGCCACAGCCTGGTCTATTTGTGCTGTTAATTTGATACCAACGCACTCCGGCACATCTTTTTAGAATGCATACGGAGTTTTTTTCTATTTTTGTCAACAAAATTTAAATGAAACATAATTTGTGAGATGAACAATTAATCCGCCGTGACATAATATTCTAATGTGTTATTATTGCGCTACTGGCTTACCGTAACATTGTGTTTGCGAATTAGATAACACGAATCAGTAACAGGATTCGGTGTCAGCAATTTTACTGTTTTTCCCGCGCTAAAATCCCCCAATGATTCCCGTACATTACGTCATTACTCATTTAATCGGTGCTCAGATCCCCATTAGTCTGTCGGCATTTTTGGACACGCAAGGGTGTATCCAGTATAAATTACAACATCTGTATCTGTTATTAGAGATCTAACTGAGTGTTATCATGTCAGCGGTAAGTGGCACATAATGTTATCCCTACTGTAACCACCGGCATTCTATATTCACTGATATTTATGATGTACAGTTTTTTGGTTTATTGTTTACAGATTTCGGACAAAGGATTTTTTATCGTTAAGATAAGATAATACGGGATACGTTTTATGGTACGTTCATACGCTGGCAAGTTTGCATGGTGTGATTTGCAGGCATTTCGTCGTAGAAAACTATATGATGCTAGAATATGAACGGAAACTTTAATATAAAATGCATCTGTACCACAGCTATTTACGTGAGAAGTAAAATCCTGTAGCGATGCTACCGAAATATGCCTATAAATAGCGTGCAATTATTTCGCAATAATCAATCATACAGGCAAATGTCAGTAGCCCCGTTACATGTGGAAGTACAGAAATGTTACTTCTCATGATGATAGCGTTGGTTAAGGTGCATGTTATGTGCATGTTTCCGTTCATATCTGGCACCATGTGGCATTCTAAGAAGAAATGCCTGCAAAGCATACATTGCCAGTATATGAACGTACCCTTAATGGTCTTGCAATAACCATGTTATGTAACAGGCAACAGTACAGATAAATATCAAATACAAGAGGTAGATTTATTTAAAGGCCCATTTTATTTTTCGATTCCCCAGATCACATTATATATACAACATATTCCATATTATATACCACTTGAAAGAGGAAGTTCCAAACAGTGTACTATCAACTGATCTAGTCGAATAAACTGGGAACATGTTGGGTTTTTTTTCGAGGAACCGAGGTGTGTTCTGTGCTTAATTTCGATCCGACCTGTGCTGTAAAATATATTATTCTCAATGGAAGGGGAATAACTATATCTCTTAGTTGGAATTCCGATGCACTCAACGGGGGAAGTCTTGGAATTAATCTGAGAATCTCTATCACTACATTCTTGGTGGACACTCCTATAGGCCACAGCTGTTCCGCATTCTGGTGGAATATATATATTTTTGTTCTTCTTCCAACTGGTATATAATAACGTTATATGGGCATTCGAAATTAAGTGGACCTTTAAGACGTATAGTAATATAGTGAATAATGTGCTATATAGTAAAGTTGGGTTTACAAACATTCATGACACACAGGGACGTGGCTAAAGGGTATCCTCTGGTTGTTTCGTTCCAATGACTTTGGCAATTTAATTTTGTACCCGAATTTATTATCGTTTCGCAAATCGGGAAAACTATTTCAAAGATTGTTGAAGAGAGTCTGACGTCTACAAATAAATAACAACATAATCCAAAAGTGTCTAGTCGAGTAAGAGGAAACAAAATGGAACAGTACCAGTACCGGAGATTGGTAACAGAATGCATATAGACATGCTTCATCATAAAATATCATTAAACACAACTCGGGATCGAGGATTTTGTCAAAGATGTGAATCAAACAATTGTCAACGCTTTACATGATGCATCATCACCAATCAACCTGAGACATACCAATCAACCCAAACTCCATGTTTGAAACGAGCACATAGCTAATGTATTATAACTGCGCATCGTGCGGCACGCTAATAATCTTCATACGATACAGCATCGGTAGGTATTAACTTGTCGTACGTCTGTGACGTACTGTCGTACGTCTGTGACGTACGTCTGTGACGTACGACAAGTTAATACCGATACTGTATCTTATGAAGATTATTAGTGAACTTTCTGTTCAAAAATGAAAAATATCTTCCAACATGATACATCTTTTAACACAGAGTTGATATATTGCACGGAATGCTAATGTTAGATGGATCTAAATAAGTAGAATTACGTCCCTTTCGTTTTTACAGGGTATCTCGAATACGAGTTAAAACAAATTCTGGCGCGCGATTGACGTATAATATGTCATATAAATTTACAAATTCAAGAAATATAATGCCCATAGCATGTAAAAACGTGGGCGTTTCCTAGCCTTGAATGCGTTCGTGTCCAAACAATGGCGGGAGATTGTGGCTGTGTATTGGCTTTCGTCAGACTGTCAAATTATGTGCAAAAAGTGGGGTAGTGTGGTAAACCTATGTTGGTTTTTGAAAAAAAAGCATGGCTCGAAAGGTACTCCTCCGTGCGAACATATGCCGAAAGGGTTGGTCTTCACGAACGCATTCTGCGGCATTCATCGCGCACTTCTGAACTCTAGGATTTGGCGTGTGCGTGGTCAAACGTTAACTCTGCGGCCCATGGAAAACATTTAGTTCCTTCTAACCTAAAACCGCAATAGCATAGCAAGGGAAGAAACTCTGTCTTGCATGTCAAATTGCAGAGGTCACAAATGTCAGGTTTATGGACGACTCATTCAACTTCCTGCCCGATTATAGGTTACAATCAACTAAATATTTCCCATAGGCGACAGTGTTAGGGTTAAGCCATGCCCACGATTCATTACTGTACTGAGCCAAACTTTAAATATTTTTGCGTTTAGAACTCCACGTCGGACATAAGTTGTCAAAAAAGAAATGGTGCCTTACCATAATTATTCCTGGAAATAAATTGGCATTTCCACAACTACCCCCTTTTGTGCACAAAATTTCAGGATAGAAAAATACCCCCACCCCCTACCAAATTTGGCGACCAACTTAAGACGCTTGACGAACAATCCCACTCAAATGGCCGAGGAATTAACATAGCCTATGATTTTCTTTTTTCTTTCACATTAAACAACCGAAGATCCATATCTCTTAATACTGTGGCCTAATTTCTGTTGCTTGAGTGGCCCACACTGCATATCAACTGTTGGTTTAATTGGGGTGGAATAGTTGTGACTGCTTTATTCTTCATTATAATATATGGGGTATGACACAAATCTTCCAAAATGATACATCTTTGAACCCAGAGTTGATATATTGCACGGAATGCTAAACCGCAATAGCATAGCAAGGGAGAAACTCTATATTGCGTGTCAAATTGCAGAGGTCACAAAGGTCAGGTTTGCCGACGATTCATTCAATATCCAACTTCATGCCCGATGATTCAGCCTCCGGATAGAATCTAATTCAGGTCATTATCGAGAAATATTAGCGGCTGAGATTACCCAGAAATGACCTATATAACCTGAATTAGTCTGTCTGCATCTTTAGACACACAAGGACGCATCCAGTCGAAATTATATTTGTTTCTGTTTATTGAGATCTAACTCAGTGTTATTATGTCAGCGGTAAGTGGCACATAATGTTATTCATACTGCAACCACCGGAATGCTTTATGCACTGGTAGTTATGCTTTGTTGTTTATTTTTGTTTCTGTTTTTTTTATTGTTTACAGATTTCGGCCAAACAATTTTTATCGTTCATACGCTGGCAAAATTGCACTGCAAACTGCAAAAATGCCATACCCGATGGTCGTTTTGTTAGCTGGCATTTTTGCAGGCTGCCGACTAACTCGTGCTCGTCGTGGCTGGCTGACAACAATCAACGACGTTTGTGATAACGGCGTCTACCTCTTTGTCCTGTCTGTGCCGGTGCCCACAAAACGAGGCCACTAACAATAATTTCGCCCAATTTGGGCGGTTGTATGATGGTGGTTTTTCATCTGATGTGTGTGTCGGAATAAATGAGGTGGAGGATTTCTGTAAATGTTAGCCCAAACTACATTTTCAAGTAACGATGGTTTTGTTGTTTATTTTGAGGAATCATACCACATCAGATGAATTCAGCCCAAATATATTAACAGTTGTCATGTAAAACATTTGCAGTAGGTTAGCGTTATTTGGTATTTGCGGATGTCGTTTAACATGGGGAAAATAGACTACTACGCTTGAACGGGCATGTGCATTTGTCGTTTTTTAATGTAAAGCAACTTGATAATCAATAACAGAGGCCCTCTCTGTCAAATACAGTCGCTCTATTTACGATACTAATTGGGGACCTTTCTAAATTAAACTACGCACAAACGGATACCTGCTGCAAATTAAGGAAGCTTGCTCACGATAATGGCGCCACCTATAAAAGGTGCCGGAAACCGGCCCACTCGCCCCAGGGCCCACTCGCCCCAGTCGACCTGTGCCAGCTCCGGACACACTATAGAGTGTATGCCGAGGCCGAGGCCGGCTCGGAATAAAAATGTGTATACGGGGTGTTATATGGCGTTTGGTCCGTTGTTTCTCAATGAATATTATTGAAATATGTCCGGGCTGGGACATGGAATACAATAACGTTTGAAATGTTTTTATATTCACAAATTTGTTGATTTTATTCAACTTTTTCGTTCTGAAACACACTATAAAGTGTATGCGGCCGGCTCCAAAATAAAAGGTGTAAGCGGACTTGATGTCGCATTCATTATCTTCTTTGTTTATAAATGGACATGACTGAAATTTAGTACATATGTCCGGGTTATGACATGGAAAACATTAACGTTTGAATTGTTTTTAAATTCACAAATTTGTTGATTTTATTCAACTTTTCGTTCTTTCATTCTATAAAGTGTAAGCGGCCGGCTCCATTTAAAAGGGGTAAGCGGCCTGTGTGCTTAGTGTTATAGGTAATCGGATTAACTAATTGGCGACTCTAAACTATTGTGTTTTGGGGTATTTGAGGTTTTTTGTGAAATAATAATTTAGAAAGTGAATACATTTATTTTAAATGATAACTTTATTTAATCATAATAAACACATAAAATATAATAACAAACATGAGACATACATGATTTATAAACTGTTAACAAAAGATATCAAACTCAATACATGACAAAGATGACTCAATGAAGTTTATAAAGTGCACATAAAAATATTAAGGTAAGAATCTTTTTAAGGAAGCCGATAAAATTAAATTTTAATTAAATTTAAATTTAAAAGTGGCAATTATTAATTTACTGTTTTAAATATAAAAATATTATTGAAATTATTATGTCAATTTTGTTAATTAATTAATATTATTAATTAACTTTTTTTAAATATAAACTTTATTATTCATATATATTGTTGTCACCGATTTAGCTTGTCTTTTGTCTATAAAAATAAAATATTCTGTCGATATATAGTTTCATCATTGTGCGGTCGAAACATCCACAGCAGTCTTACAAAAATCAACTTTTCTGGTTTTGCATTTTTATGTATAGAATGCAGCAAAAAGGGAGATAACTTGCCAAATGTCATTAAAACATCGATAAATCTGGTGTATATATCGAAATTGGGTACAAATTTCGGGATTGAAAAAAGACCACACAATGATGAAACTATATATCGATCGAATATACATGTCTCAAAGTTATCTGGGCAGAAATTCCCTTAACAACAATTTTTTCAATCCCATAATTTTATAGACAAAAGACAACTTTATCGGTTGAACAAGTAGAGGTGTTAACAATTAAAGTGCAAGATAACTAGTTGTGACTGGTATGCAAAAATTAGGCATTTCGATTACACCCTTTTACGACCGGGCAGCATCATATCGCACGTTCCTAACTTGATTTTCACGTGCCACAAATGTACATTTTTATATTTCCACGGCCAATATTGCTACTTTTTTTTTTTTTTTTTTTAATATTTTTATTGGGATCATAAATTATCATCATCTTCAACAATCACTTATACAGAAATGTATACATAAATCAGACATAATTTTACATCAATAGTTATGATATGTAATCAAATTGTCCCAATCGTTATATAAGCTTAGATTCATATAGTATATCTTCTGTAGTATATGTTAGATAGCATAGTAAATAATCGGTCGGCCCGAGGCCGCATTTTTTTGTGTAGAACTACATTGTAAGTAAAAAGAGAGTAATAGTTACAGTATTTCAATATTAAAACAGACTGTTCACTTCTTCCCATCTTTCTCTAAAATTAATTTCTTTTTTTGATTTGAACTTTGGCGGAGTGAAAGTTTCAATTGTTTTGTAATATTTTATATATTGGACAAGCCCTTGGATACTTGGTGCATTGGCCTTTAATTTGCAATAATATAGATAACGCTTATATAATAAAATGCATATATCAATAATGTTTGAGTCAGTGGTGTTATTTCGCAAACCAAGAATGATGAAATCAGGAATAATTTCAAAAGTGATATTACATTTACTTTGCAGGAGGTCTTGGAACTGAAGGAGTAAGGTCTTTGAGACTGTGCACTCAAGAAAGAAATGTAAATTTGTTTCTTTTGCAGTTTCACAGAAGCCACACAATTCAGTTTCTGATAAGTTACATTTATATAGTTTGGAGTTTGTGTAAATGATATCATGTGAAATTTTATATTGAAATGTTTGTAAACCAGTATCATCTGTAATTTGATATGGATTTGAGTAAATTATTTCCCAATCTGTATTGCTAATATGTTTTTTAAGACGTTCATCCCATTTCTTCTGTGTCAGTTCTGGCTTTATAGCGTTATTTTCTAAAAACTTTGGGTAGAATGTTTTACATACTTTTATTGCAGATTGCACAGTCTCAATATGTTGCATATTAATAGAGTCCAATTTTGTATTTGACCTCAAAATAGTTTTCCATTCAGATGGTATAGCATTCAAAAGACCATAGTATGTAGTGAATGGGGTTTGAATACCATACATAGAGCAAAATGAGAAATAATCTAGAAGACCATTCCCGGTTTCATTCATTAAATCATTAATGAAATATATTCCATGGCTAATCCAATTTTTATCAAAAAATTTCTTACGATTAACAGTAATATGTTTATTTAAATGTATTGGATGTGACATGATGTCGACCGGGGCTGTGGTGGATTTTTTTTCTACTAAAGACCATGCATGTAGTACACTTTTCCAGAAATTGTTCATGTCTGAACTAACAATATCGAGTCCTTCTTTGTTCAAAGACCAAATTTTGTTTCCTCCATATATTTCTAAATCATCTATAAATATGGTTTTCCATCCAGTTATTAGTAAAGGGTCTAATGTTTTTTTAACCCATGATAATTTCAAAGCTTTATCAAATGAGTCAATATGTGGGAAATTTAACCCACCTAAATTTGTTTTATTAATTACAACATTTCTTTTAATCTTATCAATTTTTCCGGACCAAAGGAAATTGTAAAATTCTTTTTGAATCATGTCTTTTATTTCTTGAGATGGTGATGGGAGAACCGATAGACAATGTGTCAGAATAGGGAGTGCTAAAGTCTTTATGATAGTTGTTTTTCCAATGAGACTAAGTTGTCTAAATGACCAATCATTTAATAAGTTCTTTATTTTTGTTATTTTGTCAATATAATTTTTCTTGATATAATCCTCGTTGAAAAGATTAAGTTCTATACCTAAGATCTTTACGGAACTATCATGGTTCCACAATATTTGTTCGTCAGTGTTTAGTTCCTCACCACAGCCCCGCTTCGATCCAATCCATAAAACCTGGGTTTTATCAAAGTTCACTTTCAGTCCTGATATTTTTGCAAATAAATTAATTAAGTTTAGTGCTGTATTTAATGATTGTGTGTCATCCCGGAGAAAGAGGCTCAGGTCATCTGCATATTGAGTTAAAACATATTCCGAGTCATGGATTTTAATTCCGTTGATATTTGGGTTAAATTTTAGTGCCGAGCTGAGGATCTCGACAGCTATGATAAATAAATAGGGAGATAGAGGGTCACCTTGGCGCACCCCCTCTCAATATCTATTCTTTCTGATAAATGCCCGTTATTTATTATATAACTGTAGATATCATTGTAAAAAGTCTTAATCCAATTGATTATATCTGGGCCAAATTTGAAAAATACTAAACATTTTTCCAAGAAGCTCCATTCTACGGAGTCGAAGGCTTTTTCAAAGTCGAGCAGTGTGAGGATACCTGGTATATTATCTTCTTCACATTTGTGTATTAGATCAAATACTAATCTAGTTGATTCTCCAATGTATCGACCTGACAAGAATCCCAGCTGAGTATCAGAAATTAAGTTTGGCAAATGTTTCTTTAATCGGTTTGCTATGACTGCCGATCCAATTTTAGCATCAACATTCAGTAATGAGATTGGTCTCCAATTCTTGATATAGTTTCTAGGTCTATTCTGTTTTGGTATGCAAGTTATAATTCCACATCGTTGAGTTGTTGATAGTTTTTTTGATTTAAATCCATAATTGAGTGAATTAATTACAAATTTTCCAAGATCGTTCCAAAAAAACTTATAAAATTCAACTGTGTATCCATCTGAACCGGGCGACTTGTCATTTTTCATTTTTTTCAAGACTTTGCTACATTCATGGTTCAGTAGGCAACCTTCCATCGTTTCTGACTCTTCCACTTCCAAAAAGTTAAAGAATGGGTTATTTACATCCCAAAAAATGTCATCTACCACTTCGTCATTGGACAATTTTGAGCTATATAATTCTTTGTAAAAGTTATGTTGTTCACATAAAATTTCTGGGAAATCATTTGTTTCTGTTCCATCGCTTTTTATTAGACTGGGAATAGATTTTTCAATATAACTTCTTTTTTCCAGATTACAAAAGTATTTTGTCGATTTTTCTCCTTCAATTTTCCATCGAGCTTTTGTGCGAGTGATAATTCCCTGTATTTTTTTATCTCTTATTGTCCTTAGATCTGTTTTGGCACTTTCTAGTTCATTTATTATAGTTGTATCACCTGCATCTAGCTTTTCATATAATTGAACTAGTTTTAGTTCCAGTATCTTTTCAATATTATCTCTATTTTTTTTCAATTTGGATGAGTAAGCTATTGTCTCTCCTCTAATCATGATTTTTAAGGTTTCCCAAAGTAATTGATCATTAATATTGAAAGAGTCAGAGTCTATGGATGTTGTTTCTGCCTGATTGTTGATGCTATATTGGTCGACAGTTTCAGATATTGTTTTTTTTATTAGGTCAATATATTCTCGGTCTCTTAGTAGGCTATTATTAAACTTCCATGTTCCCCTTCCCCTGGCATGACACACAAACTGTAAATTTAAGCTTATCGGACTATGGTCCGACTTATAGCTAGGCAAAATGTCTGATTTTTTAATAAAAAGTTGAAGATCTGATGAAGCTAAGAAGTAATCAAGTCTAGCCATTTTTTTCTCAGGACCCCTCCAAGTGTAGCGCCGAGCATCCGGGTTATGTAGCCTCCATACATCATGTAGGTCTATTTTATTTTTCCAAAGTTGAATTTTTTGGTATGATTTTGTGTTATTTTCTTGCTTGTAATTTATCGTGTCATTTGCATAATTTTGAGGTACATTCCAGTCCCCAGCAATTAAAATTGAAGTATTTTCCATTTCTTCTAGTTTCGTAAAAAAACCTTCAAAGAAGGATGGCTCATCTTTATTTGGTCCATAAATAGCACAAAGGCTGAGTCTTTGATTTTGTATCTCGATGTCTAAAATAATAAAATTTCCATTTGGATCTATTATTTTGTCATGAATTTTATATTGAATTGTGTTTCGGAAGAATATAGCTACACCTCTTTTTGAACTAGAATATGAAGAAAAAATTGCATCATAACCCCACTCGGCTCTCCACTTGGACTCGGTTTCCTTACTACAATGGGTATCTACCAATAAAGTTATGTCGAAATTTGTCCTACATTTATCAAAAATATCCCTACGTTTTATTTGATCGGAAGACAGTCCTCGACAGTTTTGTGCAACAATTTTGATATTAGCCATTTACATAAGAAGTAATATTTTGATTGGAATAAGGATATATATATGATAATATTTTAAACATCGCGATGAATGATAAATTTACGATAATTTTTATTTTTGTAACAATAACAAATGACATCCAGAGTGTGTAACAGCAATTGTCAGTATGGAAAACTAAAATTGTAAAACTTTAATTTTGTGTTGAGAAGATTTAGCTCCCATTGTTAATTTTTGCATGTTTCTCCGTATATTTATTTGAAAGTAGGAAAAGTATAAAGGAAAACAAAACATTATATATATAGTTCCATGTATAACACAGTTACTCGAGGAAATTGTAAACAAAAATAATATATGCATGTCAACGCTTGAACATGAATGTCCTCATTGAGTATTAGTCTTTTGTGAGAATAAACATTTATAAGACAAAACATTTATAAGACTAGTGGGAATTTTATTGTTTGTTTACACAAAGATCATTTTCTTGCATTGGGCGCGGTCTTTGGTGCAAGTTTTAAGAATGGTTCCTTTCTGAGGTACATCAGCCTTGTCTTTTTCTTTTCCTCTGCTGGGAGTTCAGCTCTTGTTTTGAGAAGCTGACCACGGAGTCGAGACAATGTCGGCGGAAGATCAATCGAGACACTGTAGTTGGTGTTTCTAAGTTTTTTCGCGCACTGCAATACAAAGTCGCGGTCTTGTAAAGAAGTAAAACGCACGATCACATCTGGCTTGTCGTCCTCGCCGGTCGGCAAACGATGACACGCAGCAAAATACATGTCGGAGGTCCTGTTTTGTGAGATGCCTAAGTCAGACGTGAAGGAGGCAATCACCTTTTGAGCTGTTACTTGGGTAGATTCGGTTCTGGCGCCAGGTATGCCGCGGAGTAGCAGATTCCATTTTCTTCCCCATAAGTCTAGCTTGGTATGGGCAAGTTCTAAATCAGAAATTCGCTTGACAAAGTCACTTACACTTTGTTCCGAAAGTAAACAACCATCGATTTTTTCGGTTAATTCTTCGTGGGTGTAACTCATTCCAGTTGCAAGTTCGTCTAGCTTGTCCCCCTGTGCAGCAACATCTTCTTTTATATCTGGGATCGTTTCATCTATCAACGTTTTGAGACAGTTGGAGGTGTCTATAGTTTTTTGTTCGATTTGTTCTACCTTCGACACAAGGGATTTCACTTCGTTCTCCACGTCACCTATTTTCGACGTAAGTGTTGTTTGCAATTGAGAGAAACATTTGCTAATATCATCAAAATTTTTGCAAGTAAAAACCTTGTCTGCTTTCTCCTTCGCATCTTTTTCGTTTTTGGATCGTGTTTCAAGTCCCATTGTTGTAGTTTGATCGTTTTTTGGAGAAAAATAGTTTCGAATTTGCGGAGCTAAAAATTCACGTGTTTTCGAAATCGCTCACATACCGGAAGTCCAATATTGCTACTTGTGCTAACAAATATTTATTAAAATGGTCAAATGTCACAGTCAATATATGAGCTGCATTAGATCATCCTACAAATAGTCATTGAATGTCGAAATGTTTGACAGTTCCGCTTGTTTGTTATCTTAACTTGAACTTTGACTATCATAAGTAACCATGAAAAACCCCCACACTCTTTTGTTAATGGTATATATAGTCTTTTATATTTTTAAACTATAGATTAACTATATAGTTTACAATGTGCTAGAATTTATCCAAAATACGACAAATTGTATCTTGTTTTAGTGGAAATAAGTCACATGATAGCATGTTCCAGAAAATAACACAATATAACACAGTATAAACAGGATACACCTTATACACAATCATACACCTCTACCAGCCTGAGAACAAAAATTAGAATATCGGAATTGTCCGGTATAAGAGATGAATCGAACGCATTCTGAGATGTGCCACCCAGCACCGAACATGAAACTGTAAATTCTATGAATTCGGTAGGCCATATTGCCGATTTACTTAGATTAAACGACTGGCGGATTTCAGCGTCGACTTGTTTAATAATCGAGTCGACGCCGATTAGTCAAATAATTGTTTCAACACTAGTCAGAAACCATATATGCCTTGTGTAACAACAGTGAACTACTTGAAAAAGATCGATTGAACTTGAGAAGGATTGGTTTTGCAACAAATAGGTACCGACAGTATGAATATTATTATTATGACAATAGTTGTCAGCAGCTTTTGAGATAAACTACATGTAGGTCACTGCGGATGGTCAGCTGAGCTCTTGATCTGCATGGCAGGCAGGTGTTACACGTGTGGTAATCAAAGAGTAATTACATGGAGTAATAACTGGATTTCCTTATAATCTTATATAGCCATCAATGTTTTCCGAGTTTTGATGAAAAACATGGGCGCCAATGACCATCTTCGATTTTATTCTTTCCATGATTCAATAATTTGGTATACCCTACTTATCCAATCGTTAATAAACTTCATATGGATCTTCGGGATAACAACAAGGTGGGAGTAGTGTAGTTTTCCGAATTTCGTTTAAAAACATGCCACTGACAGCGATTTTGGATGTTACTATTAGCATTACTAAACCCTTTAGCACAGACCACAGTCCACTTCACTCATCCGATCATCACCAAACTTCATATTTATCTTGATATTGATCTATTAGATTAGAGCTATCAAATATTTTTTGAATTTGCGGCCATATCGCGTCATGTCGATATCTAGTATTACTTAGAAATTTCAGCTTTCCAGATTCATAATTGCTCCATTGACTGTAACAGATGAAATAACCCCCCTCTTCGGATAGAGTGTCACTGAAACTTTATTTTGTCAGACTGCCTGTAGTCACTGATTATATGTGGAAATAATCTAATAAGATGTAGTACTGTTTTATTTTATATTTACATGTAGTGCTGTTTTTTTATACAACAATTACACCCAGGCTTCTCAACGGTACGCAGTACCGGTACCGGTACCGCCGGTACTCGGGCATTTTTGCGGTACCGGTACTGGTGTGCAGTACCGCCGGTACTCGGTACTGTGGTTGCATATATGCACATTCGTAGATCAGCAGGCTGTTTGGCAAAATACAGTAGTATCAAGTTTCGCTCTTTAAACTACACGCGATGTACATCGATCGTGATTGTATTAATGGCGTGAGAGGTCGGTCTCGGAAGGGTGGGTCCTGGTTTTTATGTGTCTATTATAACTCTTCAATGGTTAAATTCCAATTTTTGAAAGCACGGCATTGTGATATTGTTTTAATCTTGTGATTGGGACTTGGGATTGCAACTTATGTTTTTGCCTTTATTATTGCCCAGTTGTGGCAATTATACACTAAACCCAGTTACAATTGCTTATCATTTATTCACCAACAACCCCACCCACAAGTAAGGCCCCACACGTTTTGATTAATCACATACACACATACCCGTTCACATGTCGTATCAGTTTGCAAACGAGAAAACCATAGTCAGAAATGGTAACGCCACCAAGATCATATTATTAGCCATAAATAGAAATTATAATAATATGATATAAACTAGCTTTCAAATCCCATTGGGAAATTTGGATACTTCCATATATCAAGTTTTCCCCGTTTCTCGTATTATACATTACATTCTTCAAGCTGTCTTTTTTATTACACTGGCTGGCGGGCCCGACTTCGTCCGGGCTGTTTCCCATCTGATTTCCGGCGAAAGGCGCGATTTGACCTTGAATTGACTATTTTGAAAGTCAAGGTCATGTCGGGGTCATGATTTGACCCGTCCAAAACACTCCCCGGAGAAAAGTAACCCTAGGTATCAAATTTAGTCGAAATAAGTCCGTTTTACCCGATTTGACCATTTCGAAGGTCAAGGTCAGGTCGGGGTCATGATTTGACCCACACAAAACACCCCCTGACAAAAGTACCCCTAAGTATCAAATTTCGTCGAAATCAATCCGTCTTACCCGATTTGACCTTTGATTGGCCATATTGAAGGTCAATGTTACGCCGGGGTCACGATTTGACCCGTCCAAAACAATCCCCGGGTAAAAGTAGCCATATGTATCAAATTTCGTCGAAATCCGTCCGTTTTACCCAATTTGACCTTGTCAATTGTCAAGGTGAGGTCGCGGTCACGATTTGACCCGTCAAAAACACTCCCCGGACACAAGTACCTCTAAGTGTCAAATTTCGTCGAAATCCACTTTGATTACCACACGATCGCATGCTTTCCAAAGGGTGTGGTAATATCAATATCAGCACATGTGCTAATCTGTGTCGGACTATTTTATTCAGCGGGGTAAGACTACAGCTTTTAAAGCGACCCATTTTAACTTTTACATCGACCTAATTACTAGCCTAGTAACCAGGCCAGAAAGGACAGAATCTCTTGGGATATGCATTGACTGAAGCGCGTGATGAAATTGCAAAGGAAAGTAATGGCGGCGATTCCAAATGTGAAGGCGAAGAGAACCCAACACATGACTCTGCTGTGGGGTATGTAATGACTGAGACGCGTGTTGAAATTTCAAAGGAAAGTAATGTACGTGACTCTATCGGTACGATTGAGTCAGTTACGACACTACCTAATTACCCATAATGCAATCCCCCCATTGGACAAGAACTTATTACACCTGTGGCAATTACATATACAATTATGTAGCTTCTCATGTCTCAGCCACAAATAATGATAATCCTATTTATTCGATCAACGTATTCGGAAACACACATGAATAGTACAACCACCGGCCCCTGGCACAAATTGGTCATAATACTAAAAGTACATATATATAAGACACAGGGGTCTGGGATTTTTTTTTTATTATATTATTTTTAGGGTCACATTCCCCATTTTAAAGAAAATATACCAAGCTTCGTGAACATGGCTGCAAAATCACTATTTTTTCAAAATACCAAATGTGTTGACAGGACTGCCCCTTCCTTAAATATTATAATAGTCTTCAAAACTAACATCCATAAAATAGAATAAAGCAAAACAAGTTTTAAAAATCTATTCCCAAATTTAAAAAAAGAAGATAATTTTTTTTAAATCTGCCGATCTGCATGCATGCCCGTCCGTTTGATCGCCTATATAATTTATAGCAAAAGTTATAAACATTGTTAGCGCCCTTAATCCCCGGGTTACGTGCATGCTATGACCCCATGTACACATTTTCAGAGGGGTTCAGTCGTTTTGTCGCCTTTTGCCTGACAGACACACGAACTCAATTATTTTTATAATAGTAAAAGTTAATGCTAATATGTCACTCTACATTTGCACGCCTGACACCCCCGTCAACAACCCCGCCATCGCCAGTGTACGCCCGTGGCATCGGCACAGAAACTGGCTAACATCCCGCGACTGGACGTCGCCTTGATATGAATCAAGCATAGTTCCCAGTTGTACTGTACGAGTAGGCTGCACTTTCAAGAATGGACAGTCCGTAGGTAAAATAAAGTCCATCCTGATTACGATACGGCAAACTAACTTCATTTTTATTATTCGATTAATACAAGTCGTTACTCTTTTCATCATTACTATCAATAAAACACGAATTATGCATGCACGCAAGAAACAGGTCTGTTGTCTTGTGACAAACGCATGGCCAAATAGCCTACACTCTTATGACTAATGTGTAGGTTTTCTACACAAAATGTGTAGCCCTGCTACACAATCATTATTCAATTTTGATCTTAAACATATTTGTGTAGTATATGTGTAGTTTCATATTCGTACACAAATTGTGTAACAATTTTTACACATAAATGGGTAATTTTTTACACATTTATACACAACTGTGTGTATAAAATCAACACATATCCCTTACACATTTTGTGTAGGTTCTTACACACACATTTCGTAGACAAGAAATGCAAGTTCACTAGTCCGACCTGTGGGTATAATATTAAATATATATGCAGATTTATATGTTAAAACTTTCATGGCGCATAGTGGTATGTAGTATTTTGTTCTGTACTGTGAGTTTTTGCTTTGAATGAACAAACCAGGGTCGAGGCGTGATTGCATAATATTAGTATTATTACAACAATCATAACAAGAGTCTAAGGACAGTAATCGCCATGAAAGTTTTAACAAATAAATCCTCATATACTATTAATACTAAACCCACAAATTGGAATTCTGAACTTACATCCTTGTCTACGATCGCTGTAGATTGTATTCCAAAAAATAGACTCAAACAATATGGCCGTCACGTAGCAGACTATGAAACTGAATGCACCGCATTGCGCATGCTCTACGTTCTTACACAATTGTGTGTAACAAAATATACACATTATGTGTAGAACGGCACTTGGTCAATGTATTAGTATGTAAAACTACACATTACTATGTGTATTAACCGGGTTTACACATTTGATGTGTAATCGTTTCTACACATTAGTTATAAGAGTGTACATGCAGAAGTATCTCATCGTTTCGGAGCGATGGCGTAGAGGGCGCTTAATGGAGTTTGTCATTTAACGCGTTCTGTGATAAACACAATCGATTAATTATCTTCATCCCGGTACTCTGAACCAACGGCGCATATCGGTACGATTGAGCCAGGGTACAAAACATAATTTTCCCACAATTCAACATCCCAGTGATACAGGAGAAATGAAAATCTGTAAAACAACTTACACCGCATATGGCGTAATAAGGTCGACCATTTTGAATTTAAATGGGACTCATGGACTTCGTTCGGTCTATTTAGGGATTTCTTTGTGATCGTCTCCATCTGGGCAGTGCCCGGTATATACAGCGTCTGGACAAACTATTGTTCAATTGGTCCAGAAACATGCCTTTTTCAGCACGTTCGAGGACATGGTCCCACGTGAAATTTGCTGAATTGACATGATAGTTCATATTTGGTATAGGAACTCGTGGAGAGAAATTGTTGCCTAACTTGACTCATTATTGTTTAGATTTAAAATGGCCGACCGCGCGACTTTGCAAATACATTTATTCTGATTGAATATTGTGAAGTGAAAACCTGAAATTGGACCCGTCCATATTGCTCCCGGGATCAAAGTAGTCCTACACACAAAATTTTAGTCGGATCGGTCAAGGTCCAGAAACACGTCAAGTTGACACGTTAAATACCAAATCCGAGTCGGATCGGTCGAGCAGTATTCAAGTCCATCACACACATAGATACATGCATTCATACACATGTGCATGCATACAGATATTCCAAAATGTATAATAGATAGCTACAAGAATTCTATGATAAATAGTTCACGGGCGACCTGATGCATGCGTCTTAGTTTTCTTGTTACAAGTGTCCGTGTTTTCCTTGATTCGAATTGTGTATCGGGTAGAGGCATTGGTAGAACAGTTTGTTCTCAGCTATTGTCATATTCATATCAATGTATACGCGAGGAATCTCATGACGTGGTATAAAGAATTCCGAAAGTGATACTTTTCAGAAGTGTTTGAGCTAGGGGAAGGGGGCTGGCAAAATGGACACAGACAGTGTCGCCAACTTCACCAAAGATATATTTATAAAGATTTATGGAGGCACGGACTCAGTATGAGTATTCGTTGTTTCAAATGTGCTTAATTCAATAAACTTCAACAATTTCTCATTTATTGTCGACATTGCCACGTATCGGTCGGAATGGCACATTGAGATGTCCAGATTTTCGCCCATATCGGGGTTGGAACCTGTGCCAATATATATTGTACTAGCAGGTTAGCCTGCCACTGGCGGCAATCGTCAGAAACATTTTGTTTGTTTTTCATTAATTTAATTTGTTGTTTTTTAATTTTACCCGATTTTTTGTGTTTTTCAATGAGTTCATTTTAATTTTTAATTTTTCAATTTAATTTTGTTTTTTCAATTTGACCCCATTTAACCTTGAATTGATCATTTTTAAGGTCAAGAGAAATGATGGTGGTCAGAAACATGACATTTTTTTAATTATTTTTTTTTTATTTTTTTATTTTTTTTATTTTTTAATATTAATTTAATGTTTTTTTAATTTAATATATATTTTTTCTGAATTTTTTATTTTTTATAATTTAATTGTTTTTTTTTTATTTTAAATTGTTTTAATTAAATTTTTTGTTTCTGGCGGAAAAAATTACCCGATGAAATCCCCCCCTTCCTAGGAACGACAGACAACGCATTCTTTGTTTCCCTTTTTTTTTAACCTGCCCGTACCCGTCCTAATGTCGTGAAATCTCTCTGCATAATATTTCGAGCGATAACATTGCATTGAATTGAAAACACACACTTCCCGTCGTGAAATCTCTCTACGATAACATTGCATTGAATTGAAAACAAACGCTTCCCGTCGGGAAATCTCTCTGCATAATATTTCGAGTCTGCCGTACCCATCCTAATGTCGTGAAATTTCTCTGCATAATATTTCGAGCGATAACATTGCATTGAATTGAAAACAAACGCTTCCCGTCGTGAAATCTCTCTGCATAATATTTCGAGCGACTCCCGTCATACAGATTAGTAGATAGCGAAAACGACGCTCTTTATATAGACACTGCGGAAAACGAACGCTCTTTATATATCAACGCTATTAACCTCGAAGTACCGATTGCGGTGATTTTGATGATTGGGAAGGGAGAAACGGTGCTCTGAGCTTCTCCAAAACGCGACCACGGCGGTGTCCGTGGAATTTTACACTTATATACGAAATTTTAGCTCGATGAGTGCAGTCGTTTTCGATTCTATAAAGTACATATATATATATATACTAGAAGGTGGCCCGACTTCGTCCGGGCTTTGACCTTGAATTGTCCATTTTGAATGTCAGGGTCAAGTTGGGTCACGATTTGACCAGTCCAAAACACTACCCGGACAAAAGTACCCGACAAACGTGCCCGTCGAAATCCATCCGTTTTTACCCGATTTGACCTTGAATTGATAATTTTGAAGGTCAATGTCGTGTCGGGGTCACGATATGACCCGTCCAAAACAATCAGTGGACAAAAGTAACCCCACGTATCAAATTTCGTCGAAATCCCATCAAGACCTTGAAGTTACCCGATTTCAAGGTCAAGGTGACGTCGCACGGGCAAATGAATATGTTTATGAGACTCCCCATACGAAAGGACCCCCACATACCAAGTTTCATCGAAATCCCGTGATATTCGGGCGTTTGACCTTGAAATGACCCGATTTCAAGGTCAAGGTCATAGGCCTATGTCACTCCCCGGTCGAACGTATCCCCACATACCAAGTTTCATCGAAATCCCGTGATATTCGGGCGTTTGACCTTGAAATGGCCCGATTTCAAGGTCAAGCTCACGTCGCACGGACAAATTAATAGGCCCATGCCACCCCACGGCCGAAAACACCCCCACATACCAAGTTTCATCGAAATCGGGTCGGCCGTTTTCGAGTTCATCGCGAACAGACACACAGACACACACAGACAGACAGATCTTCCAAAATATATAATAGATAATATATATACGGAAGTCTCAAAATATATAGTACTAGCAGGTTAGCCCGCTAATTTTTTTGGTTTTTCAATGAGTTAATTTGTGACTTTTTAATTTTTCGTCTCATGGCTTTGTTCGAAAATGCAATTGCAACAGCTTCCGAGACACGTATGCTGCACCTAGGTGTACAATTTCGTCGAAATCGCCGAGTTTTACCCGATTTGACCTTGAATTGATCAATATGCTTCAATATTCGACACGGCAATTGACTGCCGTGGGCCACGGACTGCCGTAACAGTTGATAACATGTTCACATTCGGCGGATCGGGCACTGCGGTCAGTCAAAAAACATAACGCGCACGCTATAACTCCGGTATCACTAACGTACGCGGCATTGGAAGGGTCAGGTTAACTTCCGCCTGGACCCACGTGGCGTGACGTAATTCACAACCACGTGTATTTACCTCGAAAGTGTTCAAATTGCGCGACCGCGACACACACAATGGCCCGATAATGGGCACACGTTCCCTGGCATTTCCCAGAAGATATTCATGGGGAGGTCAAGTGACCAATTTTGAAATTTGCTGGTCACATTAGTCTGTATGTCTGAGGAATTCTCGGCTAGATATTGTTACCAACATGACATATTTAAATTAATCCCGCCGTGCATCCCATCACCAACGGCAACGCGACATGTGCTGCGTTCTAAAAATAGGTCGATTGCAGTGGATTCGTACAGATGACGAAATATGAGTGCGACAGATAATATTGTTTGATCGAAAGCATTTGAATTAATACGTCGCAAAACTCGCCTTGATGGTGGCTAATAGATATTTGTCCCTGCTAGGTGTTGGGAATGTCGTCACACAACACGCTCATGTCTGCATACAGTCTTACACGCACACGCCGAGACCCAGACGTAAGAATGACATTAGGCATATACGCTCTTTATCAACTACAATGCGATAGGAACGCTCTTTAACTATCAACGCGATTAACCCCCGCCGTGCCTTTGCGGTGATTTCGGGAGTGGAGAAAGGGTGCTCAGATCTTCTCCAAAACGCGACAACTACGGTGTTCGTGGTTTTTTACCCTTAGATGGGAAGTTTTCGATTCTATGAAGTACACACACACATATATATATACGGAAGTCTCAAAATATATAGTACTAGCAGGTTAGCCCGCGACCGGCGACGTTTGTCCGAAACATGACATTTTATGACATGTTTATTTTGTTTTTTAAATGTAATATATTTTTTTCTGAATTGTTTCCGAAACATGACATTTTTTGACATGTTTGTTTTTTAATATATTTTTTTTAAATGTAATATATTTTTTTTCTGAATTTTAGAATTTTTTGTTTCTGGCGGAAAAATTTACCCGATGAAATCCCCCCTTCCTAGGAACGATATTGGGTTTTTCAATATTTTACCCGATTTGACCTTGAATTGATCATTTTCAAGGTCAAGGTCATATCGGGGTCACAATATATAATTTGTGGGTACCCGTTTGAAGGTTAAGACTGACCCGATGAAAAATTCCCCCGTTCCTAGGAACGACAGACATAAGAATGTTTCACACAATGCGACGTTGACGATCCCCGTGTGTTTTACACTTATATACGAAGTTTGAGCTCACCTAGGGCGAAAAAACTTACCCGATCCGCGTTCTTGGGAACACAACACGCTCCGCGTTCTTAGGAACACAACACGCCCATGTCTATACACGCCCAGACCCAGAAGAGGTATGATTTTATTTAACCTGCACGTGGCCATTGAGCAGCCCCTGACAGAGGTTGTCCACCCTTACGAGATGGTCAATAGTCCCCGCAAAGTTAATCCCGTCGCGAACCCCATCCTCGCAAAGAGTGGACAGTCAATTAATCCCGTCGTGAACGCCATCACCAACGCGACGTAATTTTGTTTGGTATCATGTGTTGCGTTCTCAAAATAGGAAAGCACTTGCGTAAATACGAAATTGTGAGTGTTGGTTTGTAACCGGGATTTCTGAGAAGCATTATGCCTATAACTACCCCCCTAAGCCCTGACCTAATTGTCATACATACTATAACAATGATGTTGTAAGAGTACTATGGCATCCAATAAATCTCCCCGCATAGGAAACCACTCAATGTTCCCGTATATCTCTCTGCAGATGCTAATAACGTTGAATGGTAAACAAACGCTCTTTATGGCGATGCGTCAAAAACAAACGCTTATTAAATAATCACTTGATTAACCCACGCCGTGCCTTTGTGGTGATTTGGGAGTGGATAAAGGGTGCTCATAGCTTCTCCAAAACGCGACAACTACGGTGTTTGTGGGTTTTTACACTTATATACGAAATTTGAGCTCGATGGGTGCAGTCGTTTTCGATTCTATAAAGTACACACACACGGAAGTCTCAAAATATATAGTACTAGCAGGTTAGCCCGCCACCGGCGGCTTGTCCGAAACATGACATTTATATATATATTTTTTTTAATTTTTAGCTCCACGCGTTTCAATAGAAAAATGTGTACCCGGTAGCTCCACCAGTTTCCGAGATCTGGTCTGCGCATGAAAATTTGTACCCGGCGCAAGATACATTCACATGCCAAATTTCAAGTCGATAGCTCCACCCGTTTCCGAGATCTCGTCTGCGCATGCGCTGCACGGGCGTCGCACGGGCTCGGCGACCCGATAAAATTTGTACCCGGCGCAAGATACATTCACATAGCAAATGTCAAGTCGATAGCTCCACCCGTTTCCGAGATCTCGTCTGCGCATGCGCTGCACGGGCGTCGCACGGGCTCGGCGACCCGATAAAATTTGTACCCGGCGCAAGATACATTCACATAGCAAATTTCAAGTCGATAGCTCCACCCGTTTCCGAGATCTCGTCTGCGCATGCGCTGCACGGGCGTCGCACGGGCTCGCCAATACGACAACGACCACCGCCTGGTCAAACTACACACACGTACCAAGTTTCGTCCCGATCGGTCGAGAATCGTAGATTTGTATGAAGTACAACACACACACAAACATAAATATATAAGAGAGATATGTAAATTAGATAGATTGTATCAAAATATATAGGAGAGATATGTAAATGATCTACACACCATTACTGGTGTTTGTAAAAGTTTAGTGGGGTATATCAATACTCATTCACGATCATATCATTGAGGTCCGGAGGGTGTGGGCTATCTCTCGAATACAAGGAGTTCTCAAAATATATAGAAGAGACTAGCCGATGAGCCCGACGTTGTCCGGGCTATTCAAAAACCAAATTTCAAGTCGATAGCTCTACCCAGCCCGACGATTTCAAGTCGATAGCTCTATCCGTTTCCGAGATCTGGTCTGCGCATGCGCGAAGCTGGCGTCGCACGAGATCGGCGACCCGATAAAATTCGTATCCGGGGCAAGATACATTCACATACCAAATTTCAAGTCGATAGCTCCATCCGTTTCCGAGATCTCGTCTGCGCATGCGCTGCACGTGCGTCGCACGGGCTCGCCAATACGACAACGTCCACCGCCTGGTCAAACTACACACACGTACCAAGTTTCGTCCCGATCGGTCGAGAATCGTAGATTTGTATTAATGACAAACATACAGACAGACAGACAGACAAACAAACAGACAGAGGTCTTCAAAATATATATGAGATAGACTAGCAGGGTTACCCGGCGTTGCCCAGGTTAATGCGATGTGAAACCATCTGTATGCTGTGGATATTTGTTGGGAATAGAGAACACTCTTGTTCAAAGTGTTATACGTTTTCTCATAAATTGTATATTCAAATAGCATCACAAAACATGATTATTACCGTCATGGAATATAAGTAGTGGTCCACCTTGTCAATTGTAATTTTGTTTATCGCGATTAATCCGTTCCACCAATAATGAAATATTTATTTATTTACAACTGCGTATACGTCAGACGTTATAATATGATACATGGACATCATAAAGACATTAGTTTGCATAAATAAAAGATGTCAATTGGATTTTACATATTGAGATGTATCAATCAATCTAGTGGGTTGGACTAAGATCTCGAGGATACCTGGCTATCATATCTCCATGAAGATACAGATGTTTCAAAGAAATTCCCAGGTGCTCCTCTGTTCATGGTGCTTTATATTGGCTAAATATTCTCAGTTTCAACGAAATGTTGCTGCGCGTGCATATCAGCTACATTTGCCAGACACAGAGCGAGATTTTGAGTTGTTTATGTCAGTCGATGAGTCTGTTCTAAACCCTTGTCAGATGTCAGTATTGGGAGGATCCTGAAAAATCATGTGCTACTAACTGCATTTTATTGTATATCAGAAGAAACTATATATGACTGCACACTGTGACCACTATTTTTGAACAGGCCTTCCATATATCCTGACAAATTGTAACTTTTTTTGTGGAAACTGTATTGAATGGAACAGACTCAATTTTGTTATAATATATATGCAATCCTCTGACGGTTCGAGGTCTCTCGGTTTGCACGAATATATGTATCTCTTCAATAGAATGATAAATATACGTTTAATGCTTCTTCTATGTATCTCTTTTTGCTACCTCACTGTGTGAATGTCCTGATTGCCATCATCATATCAATATGACAATTAAGAAGATATAATTGTTCAAGTGACTTATAAGTGGATTACCATTTGTCGGGATTGTGAAATATGAAAAGCCCAAGTCTCCTTAAAGTGATATGGAGATGGCCTGGGTGACTATATATAACTTATATGTGGATATCGGCGAATAGCAATCTTATCTATGATAGTGCATATCCGCTCGCCATCCGTGACGCAAACGACGCCAAATGTGATTTAATTCATGGTATATCATTAGATAAAAACATGTATGAATTTGTTGGAAATTTAGTGCCAAATATATTTGTATCACGCTTTTGCCTCTTCGATTGTACCACGTGACGTTATATATAGAACACACAGACAGACAGAAAGACAGACAGCACAATTTGATTTCTTGTATCATTTGAGAAGAACGTGTCTGAATTTGATGGTAATTAGTACTAAAAATATTTTGTATCAGTTTTTTGTGACCCTCACGTCCCTATTTCGGACTCAAGCTGCACACACTAAGACTCATTAGAGATTAGAGATGCATATATATGAAATTGGTGAAAATTGGCGAGTATACAAATTCGTATCAAATTGAAGGTCCCCATATCTCTCACCCATATGGCACCAATTTGTTGTGTCTAAACCACACGATAAGATTCCTCGTATCACGGAGAAGAATATGTATCAATCTGGTCGAAATCGACACTAAACATATAGATATAATGTCCCTCTCATCTCTATACATCACTGACTCGAATGGTCCCACTTGTGACACCCTTAAACTACACAATTACACGCCTGATATCATGGAGATGATTGTTTATAAGTTTGGTGATAATCGGCGACTAAACAAAGGTGTTTTTTTTATCAAATTTGGTGCCAATCCCTCCCTCACCATCTCTCACCTAAACAGCACCACTATGGCGTCTTTAAATCACACGATCAGATTCCTCGTATCATGGATAAGAACGTCTATCAATTTGGTGGAAATTGACCCCAAAAAAGTTGTGAATCAATTTTGGTACCCCTGTCCCTTTCAATACACCCCTGACTCGAATGAGGCCACACTTGACAGATATAAGCCACACCATTAGACTCCTCATACCATGGGGATGCTTTTGTATAAGTGTGGTTGCAATCGGCGACTAAACCAATTATTATCAAATTTTGTGCCCACCCCTCCCAATCTCTCATCCAAACGACAACAATTTGACGTTGTTAAATCGCACAATTAGATTCCTTGTATCATGAAGCAGAATATATATCAATTTGGTGGAAATCGGCGCTAAAAATAGTTTTATCAATTTTGGTGCCGCTCTTCCCTTTCGTGCAAATCTGACTCGAACGACGCCGCTTTTGACATATTTAAACCACACCGTTGGATTCTTCATATCATGGGGATGATTATATGTAAGTTTCGTGGCAATTGGCGACAGAAAAAAATTCTGCCCCTCCCCCTTCCGGGCACCCCTGACGCGAACGGCGCGACTTTTGCCATATTTAAAACAGACCATTAGATTCCTCATATTATGGGGATGATTATATATAAGTTTCGTCGCAATCGCCGACAAATATTTGTTCTGCCCCTCCCCCTTTTCTGCCCCTGACAACAACGGCGTCACTTTAGAAAATTTTAACCCCGACCATTATCTTTCTCGTAAAAAAGTTACTCCTAGTAGACCCCTTTGGCATCATCTAGATGGTCCCCTGTGAATTTCTATAGAACACAGACAGACAGACAGACAGACATTCGCAAATATAGATATAGATAGATATATAGTCTAGCCCAGATTGCGATGACCGTATCCAATTTATTGATTTAATATAGTTGTTTTGAAATTGATGTTTCTTGTGTCATGGTGGGGGTCTTGACAGCATGGCATGCATATCAAGAATTTCGAAGATAGTGGGTTCTAACCCATGTTCAGACTGATACGCTTCCTAACTCTCGGTGAAAGGGCTTCCTTTTTAAGGATGTCCCCGTAGCTGTAGTGGTTAGGTCGTGGATAAGATCATCACAGTCTGGGATAGACGAGGTTAGCGCGGGTTCGAACCCCGGCATGAATGAAAATCGGTCAAGCTTGAATTGGTTTGAGGGACATCTCGATGTACCATTCCGATCGACACATGTCCATTTCGATAAGAAATGAGAATATGTTCATGCTCACTGTGTTAAGCACATATGAAGCAATGAACACTCACACTGAGTCCGTGCCTGTATAACTCTGACATATATATATATACGCAGTACCAGTAATCGTAGGCTCAAAACAGGAGAAATCACTTACCACCTTTTTGAAAGAAATATGTTTGTTTAACCTTTGTTATTTATTTAATGGCAATATCTTAATTTATTTACCAGCACCGGTATGCTTAAATGACTCCTGAGCGTAGCATTGCAATCAGCCCTGAAGGCAAGCAAGGAGGGGTGACTCGCATTTAATGTTCACCAACTTGAAGGACAGTGAAAAAAAAAAGTGATTTATTCCACTGTGCCCGTGCCACATACATTTAAATATATATATTTCGTGCACCTCCAGACTAGAATATGTGTATTTCTTAGAAACATTTCAACACGAAAGATCTAACAATGATTGAACGCTTTACACGTAGCCTACATATATATGGATAATGTCTTTGAGATTCGTTTCCCCGCATGTAAAAATATAATTGCCAATTTTATATCTAAAATAGCCCTCTTATTTTCCTATATTTAATTGATATAAACTTATGAGTCGCCTACATGCTCAGTTATAAATGTATTAGCAAACACCGAAATTGTAGCAAATTTGTGAACCTTCGTGTGACGTCATGGAATTCGGCCAACCTTGGGATTTCCGTACTGCAAATGCGCAAACCCGCTGCGTTCGGAATGAAACTCGGGTTGTTCCAATTATCTCCATCGAAGCGTAATATACCAGCAATGCATATACGGGGACATTGTTTCTCCCTTATGTATAGCAGGCTAGCAGCACAAAGCATGGTGCTCAATCAGCTTATTTCGCGCTCCGCGTGTATGTTTCGAGGATTCGTGGTATACATGGGCCATGGGCGTTTTATTTATAGAAATGGGAATTTTTGGGACGGATTAAAAGTCGAACTGCGACCCGGAGGCTGAGTCCGATAAAAGGTGTAGTTGGTGAGATGCATGAGAAACCTTCTGTGATAAGCAGTATATAGTTGTAATAATTTGAAGAATTAGTTGTTTTAACGGAATTATGAGAAACCTTATGTGATAAGCCGTATATAGTTGTTGTAATAATTTTAAGGATTAGTTGGTCATTCGTGAAACCAATATATTTTATATTCTATAATTACAATCATGAGTATATAATATATTATCTTGAGCGCGTTACCATTTCTGACACTGGTTTTCTTGTTTCACTTATCTAGTCGCTTACAAGTTTGCAGGGACACAAAAATTGACACATAACACTCCACAACAAAGGACCCACGATGATAATTACAGTCAGATAAGATATGTCATGACTTTCTATATAATCCTTAACCGATTTGGACCAAATTTGGTGTGGTGACTCGGGGTACCCTGGCAGACGTTATGACGGCATTAGATTTTCATAATTTTTATTTTAAAATATGTAATTAATTAAATAAAAATACTAAATTGTCCTAATCGTTTTGTACTTAGTAAATAAATCGGTATTTAGTTCCATTTTTTTTTGGTACTTTAACCAGCTTTTTTGTTTTATATTATTATTATTATTATTATTATTATTATTATTATTATTATTATACAGGGGTTTCTGTATTGTTTTCCACCAAAATAGGGATTTTTTTTGTCATTTTTGTTGTACTTAGTAGGATTTTTGTACTTGAAATCCAAGACCCTGCTGACCTAGCTGTGAGCGTTCTTTACTCAAAACCAGTTATTTACAAATGGTAAATTTACTTGCTCAGAATATATATAAGATGATACATGCATTGTATTGTCATGTATTTTTATTCTGTTTATACTGATGAACACAAATAAACTCAATTGACTTGAAGGCAGGCAGTGTTTCGATTCACTGCACGATAACAACGGTGTTATCAATGTGTGTGATATAATATCCACAGCTTATGTCATAGTTGGGCCTTCCTGTGTGATACAGACGTAAGAAGAGATGCGTGTGAATAATTTAAGTGGCGCCTTTCCCTTGTATACAGCATAATTCAAACTGGCAGGTGAGAAATGCGAGTATTATCATGCAAGTTAATTTCATATGACGTGGAGTTCTGTATATTATGATTAGTGTCTCTGGTCGTCTCAAACGATGGACTAATAGCTGATATACTATACGTGCATGGGTATTTGGGATGATTTGAGACGTGTGCGTCCATCTTAACTTACAACCACATAATGTGAGGATATCTGGGACATGTATTGCTTCACTGTCAGTACCCGAGCACAAATATGAGATATACACGCATAGTTGCGAGACAAGTTTGTCAAGGTCGCTGCAGTTATTTCTGAGCCCACAGTGTAAAATATTCAATCTTCTCTTAACTGCATTATAAATGGGGGTGGGGTGTGTGGTTTTGGTGGATGGGTTACGAAGGGGGGTGTCGATACATATAGGTTAGAATGTCTTCAATGGTCGGTTGGTCCGTATTTTTGGACGCTATGTTTTTGAACCCAACATGCATCGTTCCATTTGTTAATCATTTATGGTATATAGAGAATACCTACATTTTTGTTTGAATACCGAAATATCTCAATGAATGTCGGGAAAGAAATATAGAAAATGTGAAAATTCGATATTTCATTCCGGACACGAATGGGATGTTTCATGTATTCAAACAAAAAACTAGGTATTCTTTTTATTTTATTCCACACCATCGATGTGAGACATATAGGATCTACAACTCGTCCCCAGTTTATAGCGGAATTTATAAAACGAGTTCAGTAAATTAGGTCTCGACCGAGCCTTTGGCGAGGTCCAGACCTAATTTACTGGACGAGTTTTGTAAATTCCGCAATAAACTGGGGACGAGTTGTAGATTATATTTATTACATGATCCAAAACATCGACAAAACATATTACTTAGATCAACAAATGGGACGCAAAACTAATATTGGCTTCTATGGGGCATGCGATGACGTTTCGCTTAACTATGCGTTGTTTGCCCGCGTAAAGAAATAGTCACAGACAAATAAAGACTCTTTAGCGTATTTAATGGCGAATATTTATTGACGTAACTTTTCAAATTCTTCATTCATTTAATATAGTTTATTGGAAAAATATTGGAAGCCATATTATTTTGAGACGTAGCGTACGGAATGTGACGACAAACCGGAAGTCAAAGGTCAACTGGCACTATTTCCTGTTATTAAACGAACGTTTAATATCACAATTTATAGAATGGGTTTATTGAATGGAATAAGTGTAGGATCATGTAATAAATATGTATCCAACGTAATACGAGCCACTGAATACATATTAGTGTATATCTCTAGTGGAATACAAGCCGGAACTATTCTTCTTGACGTTGTCGCCAAGAAAGATGACGTACATTACGTCAACGGTCCGATTGGGGTGATAACCCGAAAATTACCGGTAATTCATCAGGTAGTCATATTATTAATCAAGGTGACAGTAATGGATTCATTTTATCTGACACAACGCTGTAGAATAAATACAGAACACAACTGTCATCATAATTTCGAATCTTTTATCGAACTCGTTGCGGACGGCCATAGTTATAACGTTTTGATCCAGGTACGCTCTTGCGAAATATATATCCTTGCGCCATCCGTAACTCATTCTCGATTAAATTGCGCGTTGTGTTCTGTCTATATATGCGCCTTATTAATGATGAAAGTTGCTAACTTATGCAGCATTTTCACGTTTAATAGTACAACAAATTGAACAATACTCGGAAAGAAACCACCGACTTTTGTGAAATAATGAAACTTACAGTGAAATCGTATTGCACTGTGACTTCTAAGAGGCGATCTTCGTTTCGGTAATTTTCCGCGATTTTATAGGCAAGCATATAAGACAAATGATGATTTCATGGAAAGGGTGGTTCAAACTGTTGTTGGCTTCTGGAATCACGGAACTAAATGGTTTCCCATAGGCGACAGTGTTAACGTTTCGGCCAAATTCACTGAATTGAAGCCTGCAGGCCATATCAGTGATGTTTACCCGGCTAGATTGACACCAGTTGATCACGAAAATGGTAGAAGTGTACGACAGGGCTATCCCACAGCCAAATTTGATCTGGACAAATCCAGAACTACAGCAGCTTGTTAAATAAATTTCCCGCTCACAAAAATCCATTCCCCCATTCATTCACCCGTTTAAATTATTTAGATATGATGTACAAATCAAATAAACGCGATGTCATCCTTTAATAACGTGTCGCATGTATCAGATGAAGGTCATTCTTCAGTTACCTTCACCTTTAGCATTCCACGGTGTACTCGTTCCCCGACTCTAGAACACATTTAGCTCCCTGATTCATTCTGAGCGGATTACCAGACTCGTCTGAGCGGATTACCAGACTCATCTGAATTTCGTTTTAATGTCTGGGGAAGGAGGTCTGGGAACCTTCATTTCTGATTATTTTATGTCAGGTGCGTAACTTGTGGATAGTACATCTTTCAAAGAGGTTCCAACCCAATACAGGCAGTAGTTATCGATTTACCTTGAATTTGATCCTTCAGATTCTAGATGCTACACGGTTGCATATTTCCTTTATATGTTTGTTCTAGCGAAGGTGAGATCTGCATCAGATCTATTACTTGGATGATCCCTTAGCCAGTCTAGTAGTGAGGTCACATATGCCATAGTGTTACAAGTTAAAATTCCTTCATGGCAAACTCGTTCAAATTCCTCGTTCAAATATCATAACAGATAGCGCATGTGTTAAACGGACATGGCTCGTTCGAACCTCCCATTTTGTTTTTCACGTAATTTTGAGCGACGGATACGATGGGTCGATAAATAAACGAACTATTGATATATCGACTTCATATGCTCTGAAAACACTTGCCAAAGTCACAGCCATTTTTTAGCAGTTTTCAACTTTTCGCCAGAAGTAAGAAGAACGCTCTTTATTGCTACCATACCAGGAATAGTATACCACGGAACGCTCTTTTCTGTTCCATGTCATGCAAATGGCTGTTTTGTGTTTGGGACCCAAACACCGTATTCACAGTTTTATTTTTCATTACTTCAATGCGTCTTTTGTTGGGTTACAAAATGCTCGTAGAAAGGTAAAAGGGTATTTATCGTACTATTTCGATACAGAGAAATAATTTTAAAAAAAGTGAATAATAATATGTGTATTTTGGAGCGCAAACCGCCATGTGGCTTTAAATTTCGAGCTAGAGCTTTGCTCAAAGAATAATACATTTCGAGTAGTTGCAATTATTAAGTGATTGTTTTAAAGAAAATCTTCTGCGGTAAAGCTATGACGGAAGAATTTCCTTGTATCATCCTTACACATATCCCATCGTGGTAACATGCCTTGTATCATCCTTACATATGTGATATCATATATCCCATCGTGGTAACATGCCTTGTAGCATCCTTACACATATCCCATCGTGGTAACATGCCTTGTATCATCCTTACACATATCCCATCGTGGTAACATGCCTTGTAGCATCCTTACACATATCCCATCGTGGTAACATGCCTTGTAGCATCCTTACACATATCCCATCGTGGTAACATGCCTTGTAGCATCCTTACACATATCCCATCGTGGTAACATGCCTTGTAGCATCCTTACACATATCCCATCGTGGTAACATGCCTTGTAGCATCCTTACACATATCCCATCGTGGTAACATGCCTTGTAGCATCCTTACACATATCCCATCGTGGTAACATGCCTTGTAGCATCCTTACACATATCCCATCGTGGTAACATGCCTTGTAGCATCCTTACACATATCCCATCGTGGTAACATGCCATGTCATGTGTCATCGATTTGATTGCTGTAATCATATCTTCGAAGGTAAAGTTGACATTACAAAGGGATTTATCGCTTAGCGATGTAAAATTTGGAATACTATAATATACCATCGAGGACAGCGATTAATAAATGTCTTGTTTTGGAGACTTGCTTATATTTGTTGCATGTTTAATCATATTGTTAACAATATTTCGTAGGTTCTTATGTTTACACCATTCGGACGTTTTATTCGATCTATTTCAACAAAATTTCGTCATACTTTTCCGAATCATCACAGGTAAATCAACCATCGTGTATCTTGGTCGGATTAAAGGTTTCATTACTGTCGCATCTATAATTCTTAGAGGGGTACTGTACACTAAATCCGGCCATTTGTGTGTCCTTTTATAGTCAACAGAATATATGCAACAAATGAATGAATTTGAGCCATGGATTAGTGCAATATACACTCACTTTATTAACGATACAAACAACATGGTAATTATAATGAAAATTAATTTATGACTGGAGTCATAAATTCGTTTTCATTATAATTGTCATGTTGTTTGCATCGATCATAGAGCACACACGTTCCGACACACAAAATGAAAAGTCCCTATCGAGATTCTCCATTGTAATAATTCTCTAATAGCCATGCGAGCTGGTGTTCAGTGGTATAAGGTCAAGGGTCATCGATAGCCTAGGGAATAGGCATTTACAACATCAAGCAACCTGAGCCACATCGAGACACCCCCCCCCCCCCCAACATTGGTCAAAATGTTCAACAGTTGGAAATTTCATACCTGCCAAAACATTAGTTGGAAATTTCACACCAACAATAGATTGAAAATGTTCTTGTAGTTTGATTTTCAAACAATTTATTGGGGGGGGGGGGGTAATTGTTTTTGGACCTATTTTTTGTCAAAGTTTTGGACTGAATGGTCATTAGTTGGAAATGTTCCAACCTTAGGGGGCGCGACAGGTTGGAAATTTCCAACACTTGGAAATCTTGCGTCCTGGTTCCTCCCCCGTGGCCAGTCAAAAACTGCTAGTTAATTTAAGAAAACAATATTGTCATACATTTGGTCAACATTGTCATTGGAATTGTCATCAGTTGGAAATGTTCCAACCTAAGTGGGGGTGTCAGGTTTGAAATTTCCAACTCTAGGAAGGCTTGAGGCTAGTCTAGATGCTAGAATTTTGCGATTCTCTTGTTCAGATTTAAAAATGTTCGCACACCGGTGCGAACCATGGTCGGCCGGTATGTTATTGTCCCTCCCCGTGGCCAATACAAAACTGCTAATTACTTTAACAAAACAATATTTTACTACATTTGGTCAAACTTGTGTGAACTGAAATGATCATCAGTTGGAGAATTTTCCAACCTGAGGGAGAGTATGAGGTTTTAAATTTCCAACACTATGAAAGCTTCAGTTGAGGCCAGTCTAGATATATATGTATGCATGTGTTCCCCTTCGTGCCATATTAGCGCACATTGGGATCTTAGTCATTGCAGCTGGTCCCTTTGAGCGGTTCGCGCACATTTTTATATTTAAAGATTTTGATTTAAAAAAATATTGTGTTTTTTTCTTTCAGATTGAACTCCTTGTTCGGTTTTGTTTTTTCTTTGTAATAAAAAAATTTGAAAAACTGACGACTTCATGTTGGGTTAGTTTTTTTCGATCCCAACTTTATAAATACCATTTTTTGGACATGGTCTTAGTAAACATTTTCCAAAACGGGTTAACCCTTTACCCAACAAACCGGCCAAAACCGGTCAAATAAAGCTTCAACAGCCTAAAATATCTTCGGTCTGTCTCAATAGAACCATACAAATATGGATATCATTGGAACCGTCTCCTTGACCACATTGTGATAGTTACAGTTATGCCCTGTGCCAATGCATTCTCTTATATATGCGAGTCGACCATAGGTCGCCTCGCATATATAAGAGAATGCATTGGCCTAAAAAAAATCTTTTTTTAACACTTTTTACCATTTTTTCTTACATTCTTTAACAATTTTATAATTTTTAATGTGTTAAGCCAATGCATTCTCTTATATATGCGAGGCGACCTATGGTCGACTCGCATATATAAGAGAATGCATTGGCACAGGGCCCTTCTGTTGGGTAAAGGGTTAATTATTTTTCCTCCAAAACCATCAAAATATACCGATAGTCAAACACTGCATAACAATAAACATATACCTAAACGTACCACCAGAAAAGGTGTGCCATTTATAATAAGGTTTTAAATTTCAATATACGATATCTGACAGTATATAACTTATGCTGTATGCATGCATTTATGGAAACCATTTAACTCTTTCCATATATTTGAATTTACTAACAATATTCATCCTATGTACTACGATAACCTTTAGTTATATATGTAAGTAACTACTCGTCAAGTGGGAGACGATAACCTTTAACTATAGTTGCCCTAGTTATTAGGTATAACATCCCATTGCCTTATTGGCATAAAACATAAGTGTGAGATGGGTAGGGGTAATGTACACCATAACTGTGAGATGGGGGAGGGGGTAATATACATCATAACTGTGATATGGGCAGGGGTCGTGTACAACAGAACTGATATGGGGAGGGAGTAATGTACAGCATAACTGTGGAATGGGGAGGGCGTACAGTACATTATAACTGGGATGGAGAGGGGTTAATGTACATCATAAATGAGGTGGGATGGGGTACTGTACCTCATAGCTGTGAAATGGGGAGGGGTAATGTATATCATAACCATATATTTAAGAATTTACAAACAATATTCATCCTATGGAATACGATAACCATTAACTATATTTGTAAGTAACTACTCATCGTGTGTACTAGGATAACCTTGGTCTATACATTTATGTAACTACATGGGTGTATAACCATTCTATATACTTAATATATACATGTATATGCCTTATACTTTTTATCGCGTCATTAAAACATTTACATAACCGATGAATAATCACCGTTCTACTATCCTAACCATTTTTGTTGACTTTTAGATAGCCGTGGGTTCACGCCTTCCGGTTACCAGTCGGCCCATCACGCTGGTTGTTATCTGCCTGCTCGGTGTGTCGGTGTAGTGCTTGTGTACCTTGCCTTAAGTTATCAGGTCTGATAACCCCTTTGCCATATTGGCATAAACCATAAAACATCCACACGGCGTTTTCGGCGCGTCGAATTAGAACACACTGGAAGCAATGAGTGCTTGCACACGGCTTGCTATCTGGGCGAATCGCTGCTATGTGGGCGAATCGCTGATTTGTGGGCGAATCGCTGCCATTTGTGCGAGTCGCAAAATGTGGGCGAATCCCAAAATGTGGGCGAATCGCTGCTATGTAGGCGAATCGCTGCTATGTGGGCGAGTCGCAAAATGTGGGCGAATCGCTGATATGTGGGCGAATCGCAAAATGTGCAGAATACGTTGTCGGGATTGACTATTTCGAGTAACAACCGGAACGTAACGAGGAACCGGAACCACTTTCGAGTAACAGGAATGAGGAACAGATATATAAGCTCATATTTCTCGCGTTTTACGCTTTGAAACAATCCATATTATACATCATTCGAAAAAATATCCTCTCCACTTCATGAATAATGCAACATTTAAACACTACTTTTGAGAACTATGCGTACAATTGGCCAGGAACGTCCAGTGGTGAATCGGAAACTAGCTAAAAACGTAATTTTTTCCGAGTAACAGGAATGAGAAACAGAGATATAAAATTAATGTTCACGTATTCTACGCAATGAAACAATACATGTTATACATCATTGGAAAGCATAGCCTCTCCCCTTCTGTAATATTGCAACATTTAAACACCACTTTGGAGAACTAAGCGTATAATTGGCCAGGAACGTCGAAATAGTCATTCTGTTACTCGGAAGTGGTTCCTGTTCCTCGTTCCGTTCCTGTTACTCTAAATATTCAATCCCTACGCTGTCGCAGAATTACATCGATGTCTTAATCTGGCGCGATTCGGCTGCGGTTGTTCGGCTTTTTTGACATGTACAATGATACTATAGGACGAAGTCACTGGATGCACAGCAGTTTTGGGTGTAGGTCAGTTTTTGGGCTGTCCCGACTGTTCACGTTTGTGCATCTTTTCACCATGCAGTCGTTTGAGACAAAAATAACAAACAAACCCCGAGTTCAACATAAGAATAACCGCAGAAAACGCCAAAGACGCACTTACCGCACTTACCGCACTTACCGCACCGCACTTACCACACCGCACTTACCGCACTTACCGCACTTACCGCGTGCAGCCAGCGATATGCGCGACAAACGCCATGTGGGTTACACTGGTGTAAATGTTTTCCATAGGCCTCAGTGCTAACGTTTTAGCGTATAGTGTTGGCAATATAAATGTTGGGTCCAAAATTTTCTTTAAATCTGAAAAATTGACATTTTGGGAAACTTTTTACACAAAAAAATCATGTCTGTCTAGCAGGGAATTCGCCTTTAAATCTTATGTTTTCGTAACTAGTGTCAGAACCGCATAAAAAAATACAGTCATATTTTAGACCACACCAAAAAATTCAAACTTCACTACAAAGGGTTAATTCCTGTGCCAATGGTTATTTTACCTATGGGAAATCATAGGGAAGAGGTGTGATGATTTTTTTTATGTGAAAAGCACACAAGGCTATTGACCAATCAGGGCCCAGTGTCTATTTTATTCTCTCCTATATATTCCTCCCGCATCCGCTAGATGTCACTCGGAACCTTATTTACACCAGTGTAACCTGTGGAAGGGCCTTTATTCGGGATACCTGTGGCCTATAGTAGCCTTTTATTTCAAAGTACAAACGCGCCATGTCTGTGATGAGCAGACGTTATTAGTTCAAATTGTCATATTTTGCAGGCATTCAACGAAGCAGCAGCATATATGAAGGGTCGGAAGAACAACCCGATAGGGAACGACGAGGAAAATATTCTGAAGCTTTATGCTCTGTTTAAACAGGCTACCGCCGGAGACTGTAACACTGGTGAGGCTTCTGAATAAATAAATACACAGCGCATCGGCGTGTAGAGTAGCATTTGACCACAAAAAAAGTGTTGTCAAATTCTATTATACACGCCGATGCGCAGTATATTTATTTATATTGTAATTCGACTGTATGTTTTGGTCGAAATGGTAGCGACAGACGTGAAACCTGGTAAATAGTAGCCCAGTTGTTATGGAATCACTGAACTAAATGGTTTCCCATAGGCGACAGTGTTAACGTTTTCGCCAAATTCACTGAATTGAAGCCTGCAGGCCATACCAGTGATGTTTACCCAGCTAGATTGACACCAGTTGATCTCGAAAATGCAAGAAAAATCATAGGTCATGTGTTTACTTTTAAAAATAAATCCCCAAGTGTACGACGGGCCTATCCCACAGCCAAATTTGATCTGGAAAAATCCAGAACTACAGCAGCTAGTTAAATAAATTTCCCGCTCACAAAAATCCATTCCCCCATTCATTCACCAGTTTAAATTATTTAGATATTATGTACAAATCAAATAAACGCGATGTCATCCTTTAACAACGTGTCGCATGTATCAGGTGAAGGTCATTCTTCAGTTACCTTCACCACGGTGTACTCGCTCCCCGACTCTAGAACACATTTAGCTCCCTGATTCCTTATCTCTTTGAGTCTGCGTGGTATGATCTTCCAACAAACAGTTCTTCTCTTCGAACTCTGACGTCAAACATGACATGATCTCAACCGAAAAGTTTGTATAAATTCTTGCAAAATGGATGTTCACTATTTTTCAGTACACACCTAATATAATACAAGACGCTGAAAGTCTGGATATAGTGTGTCTGACTGACTCGTAACATTTGCAAGTTTAGTGTTCCTGTCATTTGCAGAATGAGGCCCCCAGATGGTGAATTTAGTGACGCTATCCCGCACCAAATTGACCCTCAGATTGAAGTTCCCCAGTTGAAGTTGGCGATGGTCACTCATTAGACACTGTCCCGATGGTCACTCATTAGACACTGTCCCGATGGTCACTCATTAGACACTGTCCCGATGGTCACTCATTAGACACTGTCCCGATGTGTCTAGTGTTGAAGGTACAGTTGGCCGCGTACGGAGACAATCAAGAGTCCAGAAGATTTGATAACTTTGTTATTTTATATAAGTCTCTGCCGGTAAGCACCATGTACATGTTACATAGATATGTTGGTGGTAGCAAGGTCCGAGAAGTCAAGTTCCCTCTCTCGAGAACGGGAGTTATTTCCAGTGTTGGTGATATCATGTGTCCATATAAGCATGATAAGGTCTGATGCATCATAATATCCATGTTAGCTATACGTTCACTATAGCGTATATCACACCATTGTTACCGGATTATTCCATTCTTCTGCTAATACCTGTGTTGTACAATGAGCTTTAATTTTAACACGGTGCTTGGGTCCCGAACACTAAACAGCCACGTACACGTACTCCTGCTAAATCCGCCCGAAATCGCATAATCGTCCAGTGCGCAATCGCGAGGCTCCTGTGCGTTTCCGGCGAGTGAAAGTCTATACCATGCCCAGAAATTGAGCTGGGGGGGGGGTATTGTGAGAAGTACGGGAACAATAAACAATAAAGAGTCCATAGGTTTTGATAACTTTATATAATATAGTGTATAAGTTCTGAAAATCTCGGACACACTATATATTCCGGCGTGAACATATGTGGTGGGCTGAGAGGCATTAGTATAGGGGATAATAGTCCGGCAGCAAAACATACTTTTTCCACTGAAACCGGAAAGTTTGGTCTCAAAACAGTGTTTAGCTCACCTGACACGAAGTCTCTGGTGGGACTATTGTCATCACCCCTCGATTTCCATAATTCGAGGTAAATATAAATGTGACAAAATCAGACACAGAAAATTGTGTGAGAATTGACACAAATGTTCGATATAATAAATAACGCATGCTTTTTCGTTGACTATGCCAAATTATTGGTCCTCGGCGAGGAATAATCCACTCGCCTTCCGCTCATGGACTATTCCTCCTCTCGGACCACTATTTAGCATAGTCAACACCAAACCATGCATTATCTATATAATATATACGTCAGATAAGTACAGAGCAGTCGCTTGTTGAGAGTTATTCTCTAAACATTTGCTATGGAATAAGTACTCACCCAATGATTCCATGGTATAGAAAGGGTTAATACCCCTTTAGTTAAAGATACATAATCCGAATAAACGCTCGCAAATTACTATTTCCTTGGCTTCGGGGGTAACAAATATCTGATTCGAGTCGAGGAACAGAGTGATCAGATATCGATGTTTGAAATTTATTATTTTTCACCACCAAGTTTAATAAGTGGCCCAGTAAACAGTCGACGAGAAGACTTTCTCTGACCAAATCGCGGATGAAGATGGATAACTCTAAATTCAAGTGGGTTTTTTGTGTCAGATTATCATTATTTTTTGGGAAATTACTCGATTATGATAACTTTAGCGGAATTTCAAAATTGTTTGTTATCGTTTTTGTTGTTGGAATATGGGGACCATCGAATCGGATTGAGAACCATTAATAACTTAGTACCACTGTTTGCAGGCATATGTGTTATTGGTGAACATGTTGGTAACAAATTGGAAGATTATTATGCTGGTATATTTCTTTGAATTTGACCCAAACTTATTTGAACTTGTGGCGAACTAATCGTGAACTAATCGTGAACTAAAACACTTGCTTTCAGAGAGACCGGGAGACGGTCAGGCTGCGGCAAAATGGGATGCCTGGAATTCGAAGAAAGGTAATAATATTTAGGCCAAAAACAAAAACACCTGTGTTTCTGGTAACGAGCATAAAAAACACAGGTCGTTTCTGCTTGGGGATTCAAGAGAAGTAAATGAATATTTAATGTACTTTAGTGTATTGACACGCATTAACACTAACATACCAATACCTTTATAATACTGAAAGATATATTGAGCGAACGAACCACACGCCACGACGTCAATTTTTCTGAATGATCATATATTGTGTAAGATCGCTTTTAATTACATGCACCTGTCGGCGTCATCGCATCAAACGCATAATAGTTTTGGTCCGTTCCTCAAATGTTTTATTTTGGATAATTTGTATGTTAATATTTGTTCTCATTTCTTAACCTTCAAAGTACATTGTAATCAGTGTATTTTTTTTATAGAAATTGGTCAACTTAAATCAGGTTGCATAAGGTAGGATACTGCACTAAGTTCTAGAACTGACCATTACCATATATATTATATAGCAAGAATGAAATATAACAAAATAAAATTCGCCCACCCCCGCCCCAAATTTCCAAAACAGTTGAATGAGAATCTAATTGTTAATGTATATATCAAGTCGGCATGTTTTCAATTTCAACTTATGATAATTTGATTCTTGGTTTATTCTTTAGTTATCGGTCGCGGAATAAAGATAAGTTGATGCTGTTACGTAACTTACGTATATAATAGTACATTACAACGAAGGCTGAATCATCATGAAAGAGTTCGCTCATAAAGCGACAGTTTAAATGCATTTCATAAAAAAATTCATACAATGAATTGGTAATGAATATGACTGTTGTGAATATAATATAACATTTATTTGATAATTTTTTTAATAATGATGATATCAATACCAATCGCTATGTATTAGTGTATTTCATTGTTAGCTGTATATCCTATTTCTATAATTCGTATGTCCGTCTGTCGGTCTATCTGTTCGGATTTTTCTCCCAGATCCCTACACCGATTACAACCAAATTTGGTGTGGTGAGTCGGGGTACCCTGGCAGTTAGTTTTTTCAAAATTATGATTTTAAAAACATTTAATTCAATAAATACAAAAAACAATAAAATAGGTCAAATATGAACCTATTTGCAGAGGATTTGTTGCAGCACCGCATGTACGTGCTTTATAATGTGTTCTGTGGCCCCTCGCCATTCAACGGAATAACGGGTATAAGTCCACTATAAGCTTATTCCATAATAAATTCATTTAGGTCCAATATGAACCCATTTGCACGAGAATATATTGAAGTATCATATCTTCTATATCGTAGCATATCGTATCTATATATAAGTCTAATATAAACCTATATTTAGGTCCAATCGTACAGATGTTCTTGTGAAAATAAGCACAATACAGGTTTATTTGGAATATCGCGTTTAGACCAATATAGAGCTTATTTGAGGAAAAAATACGCTCTATATGGGCGTAAAATGTGTCATTGAACATAATCCAGTATAGAACTTATTGCAATACGAAATCAAATATGAACCTTTGTGGTCCTATATCATATGAACATATTTGCACGAGGACATATTGAAGTAGCATATCTTCTATATATATGTAATATAAACCAATGTCAATTATGGGACACGGGATTATAGGATGTCCTATATTCTGATATTTAATCGAACATCCGGTGCCACGTGTTGCTGAGATGAACTATCATTATATACCTCATTGCGAATCCGCGATTACATATTGTTTGGTATATAATCCTTGAAGTATTGACTGTCTTGTTGCAGGCACAACCAAGGCTGGCGCAGAGGCCGGGTATGTGAGCTTTGTAGAGGAACTCAAAGGGATGCAATAAACAATCAAGTGAGCATCTCAATTAACTCAATCAGGGCTACTTATCCCATAGTGACTCATGTGGGGCTCACAAAGGGTTATATAATACAGTGTGCAACTGAGTGAGTGTCTCAATATGTGGATCAGTCAGTTAATCACGTTTTGACCACCTATAGTGATATGTGCATGTATTGATCCGACCACCATGCTGTGAAGGAACTGTGACAAAATTACGCAAACCGATAAGATATTTGTAATGCATTAAACTGTCCCGAGTGACCAGATGCTGCAGAAGTGCCGTTTTACCGAATGCTGAACTTTTAAGAGCAGAATTATTTTGGAAATCCGGAGTTAATATGTAATTATCAACATTTAATCTCTGAAAATCAAATGGTATAATCGCCTACTGACTAATGGTAATGATCGCCTACTGACTAATGGTAATGATCGCCTACTGACTAGTGGTAATGATCGCCTACTGACTAATGGTAATGATCGCCCTGCTGACTAATGCTAATGATCGCCTACTGACTAATGATAATGATCGCCTACTGACTAATGGTAATGATCGCCTACTGACTAATGGTAATGATCACCTACTGACTAATGGTAATGATAACCTACTGACTAATGGTAATGATCGCCTACTGACTAATGGTACTGATCGCCTACTGACTAATGGTAATGATCGCCTACTGACTAATGGTCATGATTACCTACTGACTAATGGTAATGATTGCCTACTGACTAATGGTAATGATCGCCTACTGACTAATGGTAATGATCGCCCACTGACTAATGGTAATGATCCCCATCTGACTAGTGGTAATGATCGCCTACTGACTAACGGTAATGATCGCCTACTGACTAATGATAATGATCGCCTACTGACTAATGGTAATGATCGCCTACTGAATAATGGTAATGATCGCCTACTGAATAATGGTAATGATCACCTACTGACTAATGGTAAGATCGCCCACTGACTAATGGTAATGATCGCCTACTGACTAATGGTAATGATCGCCCTACTGAATAATGGTAATGATCGCCTACTGAATAATGGTAATGATCGCCTACTGACTAATGGTAATGATCGCCTACTGACTAATGATACTGATCGCCTACTGAATAATGGTAATTATGCCTACTGTATAATGGTAATTATGCCTACTGTCTAATGGTAATGATCCCCTACTGACTAATGGTAATGATCGCCTACTGACTAATGGTAATGATCACCTACTGACTAATGGTAATGATCGCCTACTGACTAATGGTAATGATCGCCTACTGACTAATGATAATGATCGCCCTCCTGACGGTAATGATCGCCCTACTGACTAATGATAATGATCGCCTACTGACTAATGATAATGATCGCCTACTGACTAATGGTAATGATCGCCCTACTGAATAATGGTAATGATCGCCTACTGACTAATGGTAATGATCGCCTACTGACTAGTGGTAATGATCGCCTACTGACTAATGGTAATGATCGCCCTGCTGACTAATGCTAATGATCGCCTACTGACTAATGATAATGATCGCCTACTGACTAATGGTAATGATCGCCTACTGACTAATGGTAATGATCACCTACTGACTAATGGTAATGATCACCTACTGACTAATGGTAATGATCGCCTACTGACTAATGGTACTGATCGCCTACTGACTAATGGTAATGATCGCCTACTGACTAATGGTCATGATCACCTACTGACTAATGGTAATGATCGCCTACTGACTAATGGTAATGATCGCCTACTGACTAATGGTAATGATCGCCTACTGACTAATGGTAATGATCGCCTACTGACTAATGGTAATGGTCGCCTACTGACTAATGGTAATGATCGCCTACTGACTAATGGTAATGATCGCCTACTGACTAATGGTAATGATCGCCCACTGACTAATGGTAATGATCGCCCACTGACTAATGGTAATGATCCCCATCTGACTAGTGGTAATGATCGCCTACTGACTAACGGTAATGATCGCCTACTGACTAATGATAATGATCGCCTACTGACTAATGGTAATGATCGCCTACTGAATAATGGTAATGATAGCCTACTGAATAATGGTAATGATCACCTACTGACTAATGGTAATGATCGCCTACTGACTAATGGTAATGATCGCCCACTGACTAATGGTAATGATCCCCATCTGACTAGTGGTAATGATCGCCTACTGACTAACGGTAATGATCGCCTACTGACTAATGATAATGATCGCCTACTGACTAATGGTAATGATCGCCTACTGAATAATGGTAATGATCGCCTACTGAATAATGGTAATGATCACCTACTGACTAATGGTAATGATCGCCTACTGACTAATGGTAATGATCGCCTACTGACTAATGGTAATGATCGCCCTACTGAATAATGGTAATGATCGCCTACTGAATAATGGTAATGATCGCCTACTGAATAATGGTAATTATGCCTACTGTCTAATGGTAATGATCCCCTACTGACTAATGGTAATGATCGCCTACTGACTAATGGTAATGATCACCTACTGACTAATGGTAATGATCGCCTACTGACTAATGGTAATGATCGCCTACTGACTAATGATAATGATCGCCCTCCTGACGGTAATGATCGCCCTACTGACTAATGGTAATGATCGCCCTACTGACTAATGGTAATGATCGCCTACTGACTAATGGTAATGATCGCCCTACTGACTAATGGTAATTATCGCCTACTGACTAATGGTAATGATCGCCTACTGACTAGTGGTAATGATCGCCTACTGACTAATGGTAATGATCGCCCTGCTGACTAATGCTAATGATCGCCTACTGACTAATGATAATGATCGCCTACTGACTAATGGTAATGATCGCCTACTGACTAATGGTAATGATCACCTACTGACTAATGGTAATGATCGCCTACTGACTAATGGTACTGATCGCCTACTGACTAATGGTAATGATCGCCTACTGACTAATGGTCATGATTACCTACTGACTAATGGTAATGATCGCCTACTGACTAATGGTAATGATCGCCTACTGACTAATGGTAATGATCGCCTACTGACTAATGGTAATGATCGCCTACTGACTAATGGTAATGGTCGCCTACTGACTAATGGTAATGGTCGCCTACTGACTAATGGTAATGATCGCCTACTGACTAATGGTAATGATCGCCTACTGACTAATGGTAATGATCGCCCACTGACTAATGGTAATGATCCCCATCTGACTAGTGGTAATGATCGCCTACTGACTAACGGTAATGATCGCCTACTGACTAATGATAATGATCGCCTACTGACTAATGGTAATGATCGCCTACTGAATAATGGTAATGATCGCCTACTGAATAATGGTAATGATCACCTACTGAATAATGGTAATGATCGCCTACTGACTAATGGTAATGATCGCCTACTGACTAATGGTAATGATCGCCCTACTGAATAATGGTAATGATCGCCTACTGACTAATGGTAATGATCGCCTACTGACTAATGGTAATTATCGCCTACTGACTAATGATAATGATCGCCTACTGAATAATGGTAATTATGCCTACTGTCTAATGGTAATGTTCCCCTACTGACAAATGGTAATGATCGCCTACTGACAAATGGTAATGATCACCTACTGACTAATGGTAATGATCGCCTACTGACTAATGGTAATGATCGCCTACTGACTAATGATAATGATCGCCTACTGACTAATGGTAATGATCGCCTACTGACTAATGGTAATGATAGCCTACTGACTAATGGTAATGATCGCGTACTGACTAATGATAATGATCGCCCTACTGACTAATGGTAATGATCGCCTACTGACTAATTGTATTATCGCCTACTGACTATTGGTAATGATCGCCCACTGACTAATGGTAATGATCGCCTACTGACTAATGGTAATGCTCACCTACTGACTAATGGTAGTGATGGCCTACTGACTAATGGTAATGATGGCCTACTGACTAATGGTAATGATCACCTACTGACTAATTGTATTATCGCATACTGACTAATGGTATTATCGCATACTGACTAGTGGTATTGTCGCCTACTAATGGTAATGCTCACATACTGACTAATGGTAATGATGGCCTACTGACTAATGGTAATGATTGCCTACTGACTAATGGTAATGATCACCTACTGACTAATTGTATTATCGCCTACTGACTAATGGTAATGATCACCTACTGACTAATTGTATTATCGCCTACTGACTAATGGTATTATCGCCTACTGACTAGTGGTATTGTCGCCTACTAATGGTAATGCTCACATACTGACTAATGGTAATGATGGCCTACTGACTAATTGTATTATCGCCTACTGACTAATGGTATTATCGCATACTGACTAGTGGTATTGTCGCCTACTAATGGTAATGCTCACATACTGACTAATGGTAATGATGGCCTACTGACTAATGGTAATGATCGCCTACTGACTAATGGTAATGCTCACCTACTTACTAATGGTATTATCGCATACTGACTAATGGTATTATCGCCTACTGACTAGTGGTATTATCGCATACTGACTAATGGTATTATCGCCTACTGACTAGTGGTATTGTCGCCTACTAATGGTAATGATCGCCCTACTGACTAAAGATCACCTACTGACTAATGGTAATGATCGCCCTACTGACTAAAGATCACCTACTGACTAATGGTAATGATCGCCCTACTGACTAATGGTAATGATCGCCTACTGACTAATGGTAATGATCGCCTACTGACTAATGGTAATGATGGCTACTGACTAATGGTAATGATGCCTACTGACTAATGGTAATGATGCCTACTGACTAATGGTAATGATGGCTACTGACTAATGGTACTGATCGCCCTACTGACTAATGGTAATGATCACCTACTGACTAATGGTAATGATGGCTACTGACTAATGGTAATGATGGCTACTGACTAATGGTAATGATCGGCTTGCACCATACGTTATATTTCACGCTACCGACTTTGCTCACAAACAGATGATCCATTGTGAATTTTGATTGGTGTAACTCAGGATATTGTGTAAGGTATGGGGAGTTATCGAAGTATAGTTACAGAGAGCAGTGGAGTTCACTCAAATTGATGAGTGTTCTAACTAAACACCCGTTATTTTTCAGGTGTGTTGATACATAGGGCTAATGTTAATGTGTGGTTTTTTTTCAGAATTGTTCGAGAATATATGGATAGTTGGCTGGTGCACTGCTCAAGGACAGCTGGAAACTCACTGTGGACCACATCACTGTAATCGACCAATCAGAAGCAGGATCATCATCACCAATCACACCCATTTCATTTTGTCATTCCATTATTTGTGATGTCGTCGGGACTTAATCTGTTAATTCATTGACGTTCGAAAAATATACATGAAAAGAACTGTTTGAAAAAAATTCACTATCTCTTCCAGTCTTCCCTATTACAAGTTTTAAAATAGTTTTCTGTGTATACACAAATAAATATGAATCGAAGACCCCTGTCTGGAAACACTTCTATCAGTTAATATTGATTTTATTTCGAATTGTCTGGTAAAATACATGCAATCAAATTGTGACGTTTACGCCTCCTGATTCGTGGAAGGCGGGATAACTCTATCTCTATCTGAGATCTCATGAATGCTTCATGGTTACACTGGTGTAAATGTTTGCCAAAGACCTTAGTGCAAATGTTTTAGCGTATACTGTTTATAATATAAATCCTAGGTCCAAAATTTCCTTTAAATATGAAGAATTGACTTTTGTGGAAACTTTTTATGCAAACAAATCATGTCCGTCTAGCAGGGAATTTACCTTTACATTTTGTGTTTTCGTAACTAGTGTCAGAATCGCACTAATAAAATAATGTCCTATTTTAGACCACACCACGAAATTCAAACTTCACTAAAATGGTTAATTCCTGTGCCAATGGCAATTTTACCTATGGGGAATCATAGGGAAGAGGTGTGATTATTATTTTGTATGCAGAAAGCACACAAGGCTATGGACTAATCCGGGGCCAGTGTCTATTTTATTCTCTCCCGCATCCGCTAGATGTCACCCCGAAACATATTTACACCAGTGTAACATCATGGTGGGCTGTTTGCATTTTGTGAGGTAAGTCTGGCGTTTTCCTCAGCTGTACATTCGTTACTTCGATGAAACCCTTACATTTATTAGGTCAAGCAAACTAATTAGCACTCATGACGTAGAAAAACCGGATCCAGCTTAGAGCTAAATAGTTGGTTCGGCTTTTTTTAAATAGCTATTCTAACACATATCCGATTACGAATTTTGTATCAATTGCGGTGAATTATGGAAGATAAAAACCTCCCAAAATACCAATGACGTCATTGATGTCGGTTGACGCCCCTAGTTACCTGCGCAATTTGCATATACAATTACGTCATGAAAGTAGTACTAACCTAATAAAGCTACGTTGACCTAATAAAGCTACTTTGACGTAATAAACGTAACGTTTATATTCGTTGTTGCGGGTTCCTACGTGTGTATTACACATATGGTTGCATTTTATTTAATTTTTGTAATTTCATGTTTATCATCAATCTACACATTTCCTTTTATAACGCATTTTATTAGTTATTAGCACAATGCACAATGGAAAATTACGAACATAATGCAATATCCACGAGGGGGTGCAAAGTCTCGTAATTTAGGTATAATATTTAATATTTTGAGTGAAAGTATAACAATATTAGGTTATTGGTCTGAAAACAAACTATTGTACATTATACATTAATTGATTGTAAGCCCCCCCCCCCCCCCGGTTGTCCAGTCGGTAGAATGCTGGGTCACACGTAGTCCAAGTCTTCTCGTACTAAAACCGGCTAAGATATTGGGATGGAGGTGCCGGTCTTTAGTCCAAGACCGCTTGTATACCAATCCTATGACACGACTTACGCCCACGATCTGTGGCGGGAATTTGTGGTGTATTTTACTCGATTTACCTAGCAAATAAATACATGATGCTATATACATCGGAAAGGCTTACATCTTATGGTCATAATGGTGTATAATAATCTAACTTTAATGTTAAATTACACATAGAATATTCCGGTTGATTGACACAAACATCGATTTGTTTCTCTGTTTGTTTACGTTTTAACCGAAAGCCGAAGTGGTCCGAATAAGTTCGGCATAATCCGCTGTTTGTTCTGGGAATTCTACTTTCCGTTTCTATATATAGCGCGGGTTTTCCGAACAAAAATGGCGAAAACCGATCGCCCGAAAGTCCAGTTTTCTATGTGCTTTCAGAACAATTCCCGCACTAAAAACTTAATGACATAATGGAGGATCAGAACGGTAGTTTTGTTGACAATTTTCGCAAGCAACTTGTCAAAATTGGAGCAAATTAGAACTCTTGTGTCTGACTTGCCAAGTTGCCATGCGTGTGATGTGCATTTTGACATCTGTGTTGATAAAATAATCGGAGAACCGAATCACACAGTTTCGAAATATAGTTCTTCCGTTTTAGTGGGACTTTTCAAACTTAAGGTTCATTTATTTAGTGTATTACATTTATATCTCCAATGTTTAATTAATCTATTTATTATTTTATTTATTGACACACATAATTACGATTACAATGGAGAATTCATCGTAATTTGCGTTGTTGTCCAAAATCTACGGAATATTTTCAACGGAAAATGCCGAACACAGTTCGCGAGGTCAACCGAGTTCGCATACTTTTAAAAAATTGTAAACATTGAGGTAAATGTCTCTTTTCGCATTAAATTACCGTTTTAAATTCACAACTGATGTGGGTTTCAGATAAAATAGCATGTCTTCTGCGGAAAATATCCGTTTGTTGTCGCAATTGTGATATTTTATTTCATATAATTGTGGTTTTATTTGAGCGGGTCACTAACGCTTAAGTCGTGTCATAAGAATGCATGGGCCTGGAACTCGGACTAAAGACCGGCACCTCCATCCCAATATCTTAGCCGGTTTTAGTACGAGAAGACTGGGACTAGGTCACACGGAGAACAATTATAACGTTTTACTGCATGTTTAGAATAGAAACTGAATCAAATGAACACTCGGGAAGATTACATAAAATTTGTCATCATCTTCCTGTTCAGTAAATGTCATTCTTAAATATAATAGAAAACATTGGTCAGATAACAGTGTATTTTTAAGACAATGTCAATCGCTGTACGCGGGTTACCCTTAAGTGGTGGGGCATCCTTGTGAAACAATGTGGCGATCGTACCATTAGCAAAAAACACAGTTTACGGTACCCTATGAACACTATTTAGCTAATAACACTACTTGGTGTGTGAATTTCCTTTTGCGAACATTCCAAATAAAATTCTTTGAAGAATAAACCACATACCCACACCGAAGCTATCTATACGATACTCGTGTGCGTGTGCTAAATAATTAAATTTAAGTGATCAGTTGATTATGAGTTTGTTCATCAACAAAAACGTCTTTTTATCATACTATCTTTAGGATAAAACGTAAATGTAAGTAACTAAATATTTATTCTTGGCCTATCATCATACAAATGTGTAATACTTATCAAATCAAGTAATAAACAAAAATATGTCATATGGTGGTGACATGACCATATGGTCGTCTTCCTGCCGCCACCATTTGGGAACGAAAAATATGGAAATACACCCATCTGGGGTGGCCATTTTGGATCGGGGATGGTGAAAGCGGGTGAATATTTAGTTTGTCTCAGGGGTCACCCTACAACACACTGTACCATATATGGACCCCTCTGATCAGTTATTATTTTCGCTAGAGTGCATGGGCTGAAGGTGTGAAAATTTAGCTTGCTTTGCGAGCCACGGTACAACACCCTTTATTTGATCTAAATATTCAAGTGACCGAGAAATAATGTGTACCTCTTTGACCCCTTCTGAGCGTCGACAATTTTGGATCGGGTATGGTTGAAAGGGTTGGAATTTATAAGTTTGTTTTGGGCCCACCCTACTAAACCCCTTATTTGACTTAAATTGGCCAATATGCCGAAGGAAATGTCATTCCCATTCGATCCCTTGTGGTAAAACTAAGGAATATTCAGTTTGTCTTGGAGCCACCTGACCCGCGTTTCCCCATCCTCTCTGGGCTAGTTTATATCGGACGTTCCTATCCCCGTAGAGCCCGGGTCCCACGCCATAATGTTGTTTATAGTAGCTTCTTTGCGATCGTATGCATTGTTTCTAACTTAGTGTAACCATACCGTAAATGCATCTGGATATATGCAAAGGCCACGAATTAGTTAGTTCGTGGCCACAAAATAGTTATTTCGTGGCCATGAATTAGTATTTCGTGGCCACAAAATAAAAAAAAAATCCCATGTCCTAAACCAGCCACCGTAGCTTATGGATCATTCTGTTTTAGTATTTCATTTGGAGAAACCCGACCAGCATCAATGTAACAACTACAACAACTCATCTATGCCAATGATATGTTTAGCCATATACATGTGGATAGGGTGGTATTGTTTAAAAATGTTAAACAATGTTAACATGTCCATATGTATTGCTAAATATTGCTGGGCTTATATAGATGGTTGTTCTATAATTCCTGGTCGGGTTTTTCCGATGCAGTTAATACTCCAATGTGAAATTTGAGATATACCTGGTCGTCAAAGTGAACCAGATGTCTTATTTAAGGCTAGCAACGGTTGCTAATCAAATACCACAATGGTGTACTAATCAGTCATTGGTATTGCCTTAATTTAGTCAGTGTCTAATCACATGGTGCTGGTTTTGTTCAAAGTTGGGCACATGCATGTCTAAAACTATGCAGCCATGTTCTGCATAGGCCACTGATCATTATAATATCGGGAGACTTTGCCACCGGTCCCGATAGCTCCTTAGTAACGGCTACTAAGCACCTACTCGGAATTTGCAGGAAAATGCAACTATGGTTGATATTTATTTTACTTATTAAGCTCTACTTTATTGGAAATTCGAATTTACTTGATTTTCACAACTATACACCAAGCGTGGAAATTAACTGAGGTCAGAATATTGATGGTGAATGTTGTGTTTCAGTCACTGTACTGAAGTTGGCCAAAAGTAACTGGCGTGGGAAGTGTGAAAGCAAAGCCCATACTGCTATAGTAAAGATCTCAGCTGCACCGAAATGTCCATTTATCAGTAGCACAAATCCTGCAAAAACACAGATTCTCTCAGTGCATGTGGGATAAACTCCGATGACAACGATTGAGTTAATGACAACGAACAATTACCATCTATACATGTGTATTTGTGACACTACATCCCGTCATGATCAACGATGTGGTTTTAAAACTAGTCAGTGGACAACAGGACAGACAAGTATCAAATAAAACAATAATATAATATGTAATCACATCGTGAACAGTCTTGTTGTGAATATTTTCATTTGATTCAACAGGCTGCATCTTGTCGAAATTAAAAAACCAGTCAACACTTACTTTTGCCAATTACTGTATCTTGAGGCATAACTATATCATATCTTGCTACTATTAAATCACGGATAGTTACTGTGGGTCAAACACGAGTGTTAAACTTCATATATAGTTACGCACGATTGCCAATAAGTGATATTACAATCAACGTTTGAGCATAACACGAAATTCTCCATAGGGTTAAGTGTTAAATTTTGATCGCAACTGTAGCCAGCAAGAATCATCTGATCACATCCATTCTTTTTAAAACTAAGTCTGTGTTTCATACTTAGTATTTTTTAGGAATATCAGTACGCGCATATCATCATACGCAAAGTTGCGCCATTTATCCAAAGTACTAGAATCTCCATAGGGCTCAGTGTTAAATTTTGATCACAACTGTAGCCAACAAGAATTAACCGATCACATCAAATTTTTCAAAAATACATGTAACGGTGATATCTAGTAGTTTGGAGAAGTTTCAAATCGCACCGATCACCATACGCCAGATGGCACCATCTATCGTTTTCTGTAAATACGAAACGCTCTCTAAATTATGTTGACCCCGATTTAGGCCGACCCGCCAAAATTCAAGAATGGAAACAAGTCAATCCTGAAAACACACCTACTAGGCATACAGAATCCGTTTTCAGATCGCTTTTAACAAACCAAAAAGGCAAAATGACATAAGGAATCCGACTAATGTCTGCCGTATAGCGTCTCTATAGTGTTTGTTCTGTCGTAATGTTGCAACTAATATGAGCAGAAATGGACTAGAGCCGTCTTTGCATACATCCGTTGGGATAATTCGCAATCCAAAATTAAGAGAATATAGTTTATGTTTTCTTGGTTGGAAAAAATTCCCACCAGTAGAATCAGATGTTGTGACGTGGTTGTTGTAGTTGTTGTCTTTGTCGTTGTAGTGGGCCGCGGTGTTGATGTGGTAGTTATGGAATCCTATTAGGGCCACTTGCTAATGGCGCTTTCGGCGCTTTCGGCGCGATGCGCCGAAAGCGACAAAAAGTGCGCCATTAGTAACGCGCCGAAAGCGCCGAAAGGGACAAAATATGCGCCGTAACGGCGCACTTTTTGTCGCTTTCGGCGCACTTTTTGTCGCTTTCGGCGCGCGCGCCGAAAGCGTCAAAATGTGCGATATTAGCGCATGTTTCGGCGCGTTACTAATGGCGCACTTTTTGTCGCTTTCGGCGCGCGCCGAAAGCGCCATTAGGCAAACTATTAGGTCCACTCCCTAATGGCGCGCGCCGGAAGCGACAAAACGTGCGCCATTATGGTATGTTTCGGCGCGCGCCGAAAGCGACAAAAAGTGCGCCGAAAGCGCCATTAGCAAGTGGCCCTAATAGGATTCCATAGGTAGTAGTCGTTGTAGTGGGCCGCGGTGTTGATGTGGTAGTAGTCGTTGTAGTGGGCCGCGGTGTTGATGTGGTAGTAGTCGTTGTAGTGGGCCGCGGTGTTGATGTGGTAGTAGTCGTTGTAGTGGGCCGCGGTGTTGATGTGGTAGTAGTCGTTGTAGTGGGCCGCGGTGTTGATGTGGTAGTAATCGTTGTAGTGGGCCGCGGTGTTGATGTGGTAGTAATCGTTGTAGTGGGCCGCGGTGTTGATGTGGTAGTAGTCGTTGTAGTGGGCCGCGGTGTTGATGTGGTAGTAGTCGTTGTAGTGGGCCGCGGTGTTGATGTGGTAGTAGTCGTTGTAGTGGGCCGCGGTGTTGATGTGGTAGTAATCGTTGTAGTGGGCCGCGGTGTTGATGTGGTAGTAGTCGTTGTAGTGGGCCGCGGTGTTGATGTGGTAGTAGTCGTTGTAGTGGGCCGCGGTGTTGATGTGGTAGTAGTCGTTGTAGTGGGCCGCGGTGTTGATGTGGTAGTAGTCGTTGTAGTGGGCCGCGGTGTTGATGTGGTAGTAGTCGTTGTAGTGGGCCGCGGTGTTGATGTGGTAGTAGTCGTTGTAGTGGGCCGCGGTGTTGACGTGGTAGTAATCGTTGTAGTGGGCCGCGGTGTTGGTGTGGTGGTAGTCGTTGTAGTGGGCCGCGGTGTTGATGTGGTAGTAGTCGTTGTAGTGGGCCGCGGTGTTGATGTGGTGGTAGTCGTTGTAGTGGGCCGCGGTGTTGATGTGGTGGTAGTCGTTGTAGTGGGCCGCGGTGTTGATGTGGTGGTAGTCGTCGTAGTGGTAGTAGTTTCGATTGTTGTAGTTGTTGTTACTGTTGTCATTGATGTGACTGCGCATTGGCATGTAGTGAACATTCTAACAATAACCACGCCTGAGAGACACATACATCCGAAAACAAGTATGTTCCATGCCACTGGGCGAGAGAACCTGGTACGGAACATGTTTCAGCCACCTGCAAGAAATAAAGAGCAGCGCCTATTATTTTGATTTCGTGTTTATGTTGTATTTCCATATTACGTGGGCGAAACATTTATCGTTCAAGCCACACAAAATCTTCAGAACTTGTTTGTTTTTTAAAGAAATTTTACTTCAAATTAAGTATGCCATGATACAAACATTTTCCAAAATTTCCCAAAACGTGTTATTTATCAACATGTTGTTCAACGAAATATGGCCGTATACTTGAGTATCACGGAATTTGGCCATGGGTATGGCCATGGCCAGGAACATTAAAAATAAAGAAACCAAATGTGCACGATGTTCTATTTTCTGGTCACGATCATGAGGATTGTACGAATCTTAAAAATGTTCAAACTGTCAAGGTTCACAAGGTTCACATGCTGCAATGGATTGCTCATGACCCATTTGGGATTCAACGATGTAAACATGAGAAGCATCTGTCATATATGGATGCTAAGAAAATAGTTGGTCTTCGACCATCCATTCCACATGTCAACATACACGCACTCAACAATCGTGTCTTCGAAAAAGTGTGTTGATGCCAGCACTCAGACACAGAGTCAAACCAAACTCGTCAGTATATCACTAGCAACACAAGTTGATGCGACTGATATTAATTCTGTTCCAGACCTGTAGTGCAGGTAATAGGTACAGCTTCTGTCTTTGAGACATTTCCTCCGAAACAATCAACGCTATTAGTCGGAATGCGAAAATACAAATGGTCGTTGTCGAGTAAGTTTTGTTCAGTTTTTAAGCAAATGTATCAAATAAATGTTATATTATATGCATACAAGTCCCATATACCGTACTCATTCAAGTTATTGTATATATAGCCACTATACACTATCATGTGTGTTACGCGCTTCCCAATCCACTATCCGTTAATTAATTTGATTACATCTTTGTACACGGAAATTATAAATGTATATAAAATTATTAACTTTGATTTTAAGATGACCTATTAACCTGAACGTTTACAGAATACATCTTCGACTCAATTATTGAATTGTTCTATATATTATCGATATTAGATCGTTGATATTATCGGGAATTTATTGAAAATGGCGTACAGTTCCCCTTTATGGCAGTGGCAGTAGCTATATTACCACTTATTTTGATTGTGAAACGACCCACGTCTACTTTATTGCCAATAACTGCTGGGGAAACATTCAGTTTGTTAAACATGCGGTGCCACTATGGCATTTGTTGTTTTCATTAACCATTTTATGGCATGGTGTGAAGCATTAAAGACCCTGTGCCAGTCCATTCTCTTACAACGGGAATTTTGTTTAGTGGTATTGGCCCAATTATCAAGGATACGGAACTGCGCTGCCAGTCAGACTCAAAGCCCATTTAAATTTCGTTGATATTTCACTCCGATCACAAACAAATAATTATAATAGCAGACGACTAAACAAAATTCCCGTTGTTTGGTGAGACTTTGAGATCCTGGGTGTCATTTTGCTTGTTTGGGACATCCTGGGTGTCTTTTTGCCCGTTTGAGATATCCTGGGTGTCTTTTTTCTCGAAACCATGCGACAATGACCTATTCAGCGCCACTATGAGGGCGCCTAACTTTCTGGTTACCATCATCACTGGTCATCCAAAAATATCTGCCTGGTCCGCCACTGATGGTCGACCCCCAACAAGAGCTCCATCTGAGATGCCAACCCGGAATCAGGGATGTCAAAAAGTCTTCTATAATTAATATCGTCTAAATGAAGTGGGAAGCCCTCAATGTGTTAACCATGTGGTGACACTGTGAGGGCGCCAACTTCAGCTCCTCTGGTACGCCAACTTTCTTTGGACCCAATTGTTGTCCAACCTCTAGGGAAGTTGTGTCCAGCCAGCTCGATATCTCAAAATCTGCAAACTCATCGCACCAAAAATTAACACCGATCACGTAAGGTGGGATCCCACACATGATATATCAACACATCGCCTGGTCGTTCTTTGAGAGCTTTCTGCTCTTCCCATGTTCTGCTCGGGATGTGGAGGTTGTGCAACGAGTTGGATGCCATCCAAGCATGATCAGTCTCAGTGAATCCTGTTATGTCTCAAGGTAAGCCACAATGAGATGCGCCAACGGATGTTCACATTGGTCACCAAATACGTGGGATTCCTAATATACCGCAAGCGATAGTAATGGTTACCAATATATTTGGCAGACCATGGTTTCTCTAAGGGATACCTCTTCTCATCCCTAGCTAACGTCTCCTTTAGATGTCGTTGTCTGGCTGGTGTGACCTAGCTAACGTCTGCTTTAGATGTCGGTGTCTGGCTGGTGTGAACTAGCTAACGTCTGCTTTAGATGTCGGTGTCTGGCTGGTGTGACCTAGCTAACGTCTGCTTTAGATGTCGGTGTCTGGCTGGTGTGACCTAGCTAACGTCAGCTTTAGATGTCGGTGTCTGGCTGGTGTGACCTAGCTAGCGTCTGCTTTAGATGTCGGTGTCTGGCTGGTGTGACCTAGCTAACGTCTGATTTAGATGTCGGTGTCTTGCTGGTGTGACCTAGCTAACGTCTGCGTTAGATGTCGGTGTCTGGCTGGTGTGACAAACGGGGACCAAGTAACTACTAATAATTATCAAGAAATGTCAGTAGACGGCACAGTCGCCCAGGTAAAAATTGTTACGTTTATATTGCACAGCATACTCAGTCATGAAGCATAGCAGGTTGATGGAACATTTTATTTTCCGAGAGTTAACGTATTAAAGGTACTCAATCCGATCAGAGGGTCGCCATACCATCAAGATACAACAACAACAACATTTCTTCAAAATACGCTTTAGTTATCAGAATCGATTAATTGCAACAAAATAATGCTAACCACTGTCAACTATGGTATAAAATTTCCCAAAACTTGCTATTTATCAACATTATGTTCAACGAAATATGGCCGTATTATCACTTGTTTTTAGAGTTATCCATCTTCATCCGCAATTTTGACCGAGACCATCCATTTGATGGCGTGTTTCTGGGCCACAAATATTGAAATAACAAACTTCAAAAATAGATAGCTGATCACTCTGAGCTTTGATGTGTAGGTTCCTCGACTCGAATTAAATATTTTTTACCCCCGAAGCCAAAGAAATAGTAATTTAGGAGCATCTGTTTCTATTTTAAAGGTCTAGATTGGATTCTGGGGTGACATGTAAACTGTATTCTTTAACAATTTTATAATTTTACCCATATAGAGCTCCAGATAAACATGAGCAGACGACACTCTTCTATATGCTTCTATATATGTGTGGGGCTCCCTGCAGGGTAATGGATGTTTTTTATTTTATGTCCTAAAAAATGTAAGAAACATTTATTTTAAAAAAATGATAAAAAATTGTTCGGCCAATGCATTCTCTTATATATGCAAGGCGACCTATGGTCGACTCGCATATATAAGAGAATGCATAAGCACATGGTAAAAAAAATCCCGACTTACGACTGGATTTGATATGGCGGGTCACATATAAGATACGTATCAGCAAAGAATCTGAGGGGATCACTCCGAAAGTGTTTGATTTTATTTGGCGTGCATGGGGAACCGAAGAGTCTTATTTTGATAATAAACTACCATTTGACAGAATAATTAGTTTTTCGCTTCGATGCGTTGGGCAAGGATCAAATCTCGTATTTTGTGCCTATCTGTCACAAATTTGGAACCCCACGCGCATTATAGTAGAGCCGACGTTGGTCCAACGTTGTGTGACCAACGTTAGTGACCAACGTTGGGCCGCCATGTTAGCTACAACATATATAAAACATGTTTGCCATCAATTTCCTCAGAACTTACATGTATTTATTAAGTCTTCCCCGTGATATGAGGAATATATAGATGTACGTGTCACTCTGTCTGGTTGACAATTATATGTGACGCTAATCATATTATACTAATTTGTTATTATTGCACTGTTGGCTTACCGTAACTTTGTGTTTGTGAATAAGGAAATACGAATAAGTAAATGAAATGCGGAATATCACGTGTAGATCTTCTGTGTCATAAAAGTAAAAATAGTCTGCCGGCATTTTCAGACACGCTTGGGCGTATCCAGTCGAAATTACAACATTTTCATCTGTTTATAGGGATCTAACTCAGTTTTACCATGTCAGCCGTAAGTTGAACATAATGTTATTCCTACTGTAACCACCGCAATGGTAATTGGTATATGTATGCTGTAGTATATAATTTTCCTATCTTCGTGGCTAAAAAATGAAAATGCCCCGATCAAACTCCAGTCCAAATTCCATATTGAGTCCTAAAGTCCATTCTATGATTCACTGATTCATGGCAACACTACCAACAGGTATTGAAACTAGGGCATTAGCTATTTGATTTTGACAAAATATTTTTTTTTATTTATAGTAAATAACAAAAATTCAGAAATGTCAGTTTGTCACATGTGGAATGATGACTGATGTTCAGAACATTTTTATTTTAAATTAGTGCTGAGTTTACAGAGTTGCAAATATTTCCGGAGAAAGGAGAAGTCGGCCCCATATACATGTATAACAGAAACATTAATGAATTCTCAGGGTCTATATAAACTATAACATGCCAATATGTTTTTTAAATATTTATTTTGGCCGTAATTCTACTCAAAGCATTCAAATCATAAAATTTCTACGTGGCTGCTGATTTTACATCAATGTAATATTTATACATACTATAAGTGCATATACATTCAAACAATAGATGTTGTACAATATCACATACATGTATAATGATATAGATATCTACTCACATATATATCCGCTACAGTATACTCAGTACTCACTAGTGACTAATCATCTGCCACCGTTATAGGGCATACCACCGATTCTGCCTAAGGTAAAAATGCCATTACACATAACTAAAATATAACAGAATTTAATGTATATATTATTATAAGGGCGGGTGGGATGGGAAATAAATTGAGTCCGTTCAGTGGACGGCTGGACGCGCTGTTCCGAAAATGAATATTAACATTGGATGGTTCACCAATCAACAAAGCTTCGCGCACGAATTATTTCTGAGGTGAACAGCAATCAGCTTAGCCAGGCAGGTCGCTCGATACCGGCTCCAATATCAGCCCTATATTCATTAGTCATTTTTATATTGAATGTTCAAAATTTCCAAATGAATTCTCAGGGTCTATATAAACTATAACATGCCAATATGTTTTTTAAATATTTATTTTGGCCGTAATTCTACTCAAAGCATTCAAATCATAAAATTTCTACGTGGCTGCTGATTTTACATCAATGTAATATTTATACATACTATAAGTGCATATACATTCAAACAATAGATGTTGTACAATATCACATACATGTATAATGATATAGATATCTACTCACATATATATCCGCCAAGCCGCAAGGCCTCCAAACCAAGTCAGTGTACTGTTATCCAACAAGAAAGGGCATAATTAAGGCCCACACAATTTTTTCCCGGAGAGCTGTCAATCATAAGGACAGTCTACTCTGAAAGGAAAACGGTACACGATCAGATTTACAGGCGCTTGACAACTTGGATGAAAAAATTCTTCAAAACTCTTGTACCCTCATCGTTCAAATGTAACCCCCCATCCCAATTTGCAAATAATCTTCTGAAAGGAACTCCTTCACGAAAATCCATGAAGGCTCTATATGTGCGTACAAATTGCACACCCTGTCATGCGCACTCTCCACGAACAGCCCGATTGCATGCTATAACATGTTCTTGCAAAAATTGAAAATCCACTGGACGAGGCAAGATAGCCGATATTATAATTTTACAATCGGACGATGCTTTAATTTTGGCAATTAGGCCGGCGGCGGCAGCTTCCATTTCCTTGACGTCGTATCGCCAAATATCATTGGTTCCTACATGTAGGATAATACAGTCACACTCTAAATTTACTTCCCTGTCTTGTATCTTTTTAGAAATCCTACTGTAAGTGCATCCAGGAAAACAGTGGACATCCGTCCAATGTATTCCGCTAACACCCCGAATAATGGAGTCCCCAATGATTGAAATCAGTTTTGGCGAACCCTTTCCTGCAACAAAATATCTTTAAATATGTACAGAGTTCAACAATGGGTTGAGTCAGTGGACTGATATACAAAAAACAACCATGTGTCACATCACATTCTTTAAAGTAGAAGAATTCATTTCTTACTGTGCGACACTATACTTTCTCGAAAAACCGCACCAACTCTACATCGATCTTCCCGTGAGAATTCCAAGTATATTTTGTAACAATCGCTCTTCCAGTCTCCGTGCATTTTTATTATTTCTACTGGAACTCCGCATTGAAACGCGAAGGTGCAACCTCCTCTGCGAAAACTATGAGAGGAAAAGGCTGAAGCTTCCAACCCGATTACCTCTATTCTATTCCGCAAGAATTTTTGAAATTTGTGATAGGTCACCGGATTTTTATTAATGATGAAGGCCGGGGAAGAATCATCTGCAGGATTTAACTTTTTCATGCTTTTATAGGCTGAAACGGGACAAAATGGCGATGACGGAATTTCTACTAATGGTATTTCCAATTTTCGGGCTCCGAATTGATTAGTTTTACTCCACGAAAAGGTAACGACAATCATGCCAGCTGTTATTGAAATATCCCGCCTACAGAGCTGTTGAGAATTATCGAATTTGCTTACACTGATCGGCATGAAATTTGATTTGCGTCCAAAGGTGAAAAACATAAGAATGAAAAGACACCAATATGTGGCGTGCTCGGCTTTTCCCGTGTCCATGGTATAATAAATACTCCTCAAAATGTCGCATGTGATTGGAGAAGCTCTGTGCGTTTCATGCGGATTTAATCTATGAATACCCCGATATACAAGATTCATGTGATATATGACATTATATGTCTGAGGGAAAGGTATAATTGGATAGCAAATGTAATGTTTTAACACCAGCTATATAATTACGAACAGTTTCAGTAGCCCGAAAGGAACGGCTGAGAAACTGAACATAAAGTGACAATACTTCTACGGAGGCTGGAAGAGCTTGAAACTTGAAAAACTCACAAAAGAGAAGATATGATTCTAACTGTGTCTTGAGATTTCTCAATGTGCCATCGGCGAATGCTGCCCTGGTAGATTTTAATACATCTTTCTTTAGAAATTCCAGATCATCTGAAATCAATCAATACTAAATTCTTCTACCATGAATGTGAAAATGAAAATTGTGTATTCGTAACACGAATACGATTCATTATTCTAGGATTATACATACGAAAGAACTCTTTCGACGACTGCACTGACCATCGAGACAACAGATCAGAAGCTCTGTTGTCTCGCCCACTTATGTGAACAGCTCTTATTTGGAATTCATTAGTTGCAGCAATAAATAAAATTTCTCTCAGACATTCCTGGAGAAATTCATCACGAGACTTTCCAGAATTCAAGACTGTCACGGACACCAAGTTGTCACAATAGACTAACAGTTTTTTGTGTTGAAACTTACTTCCCCAAATTTTTAAACAAACGCAAATAGTCAAAAGCTCTAGACAGTTAATATGAAATGACAGCGAAAGTATGCTTTCGGGAAAGATCTTGTGCATGTATTCGTTCATACATAATCCTCCACAAGAAGTAAGAGTAGAATCGCATGACAAAATTTCGTCAGGCGACGACCATTCCTCAACATCCATCATGGAAACCCCGTTATAATTGTGCATAAATTTTAACCACCACTTGAGGTCTTTCTTAATGTATATAGGTAATTGGTGAGATACCCCTCGATCCAGGGGTAGTGTTCGTAGCCAACACAATAACCGCGATACGAAAATGCGGCCCGGTTTAATACAGGAAGCTAGAAAATGTAATTTCCCAAGGAGCGATTCCAACTCTCTGCGGGTAGCCGTACGCTTTTTCATCCAGTCTTTTAAGACATTTGAAATTTCTGACAATCTATCTTTAGTTATAGACAACGTCAAATTGTCAGTGTTGAATAAAATTCCCAGAAAAATCATTTGAGTGTTAGGAGGGCAAGCTTTTCCCTCAGATTCTTCTAGACCACAATTATTTAGAACCCATTTTAAACAGTCAAAGCCTGCTTGTGCCAAATTTGGCCCCCTTACCCCTGCTATATCATCCAAGTAATTAATAGTGTCGAAACCAAGTTTTTTCATGATGTAACTGACTGAATTGGTCGCCCTCTGACAAATATGTGCAGCCGAACAAAGTCCCATGCTAAGAACAAGATCAAAATAAATGAAACCGTTCCATTTATACCCTAACAAATCAATGTCCCCCGGATCTATGAAGAAAAGACGGTAAGCTTTTCGAAGGTCTCGTTTAAATAACAAACAATGCATTCCGTGCAACTTTACTAATGAAACTAGGCTATCTACTGACGGATATGCTAATTTTTGGACTCCGTCTAAATATTTATCTTTATTAATGTGCGAATTTACTGAAGTGTCATTTGGAAGACTTAGATCTAAAATGATGCGTCTCTCAGACGAATTTCTTTTCAACAGTATTGAGAGGTGATAAGAACATGGATTCAAATGGACAGTATTCAAAAGGCCCCAATATTCTATTTAAGTAAACTTCATTGTCTATGTACTCTGAAACCTCTCGACGGAACTGCGTTGCCCCCGTGTGGTTTCGAACCGTTGTGTTTTCCTCGTGCTCACCAATGTAACCAATAGGAAATCCGTACTCGAGCAAATCACAAAGCTGCTGATCATCGTAATTAAATTTTGATAAGATCGATCTGAAATATGTTATGTTCAGATCATGTGAATATATGGAAATTCGACATCCTTTGAAATTTGGAAGTCCAGAAGCTCTGATAGAATTGTGCGCTCTTATTATATCATGTTTGGACAATCTTTTGGGTTTTTGATCTAAATAAGTGTTGATAATGAGTCATGAGTTATTCCCCCTGTTTCCATTATATCCAAAATATGTGTTATTCCCCCTATGTCCATTATTTCCAAAATATGGACATGCGCCCGAGCCTTCTGGATGCTCGAGTCTAACTTTATCTCTGATCAGACACGTTGCGCAAATGTGATTGACTTGTCGGGAAATCCCATTTATTATCTTATTGTGAACCGAAGCAAGTGAACATCTTTGTCGCTGGAAATCGGCACAAAACCAGCTTTTTTCGCTCGAGGAAACCGGTCCAGTTAATGATTTTATTCTGGGTTTACTCTTAACATGGCTCGCTAATAGCGGAGTTTCCAAGAAACCGGGGTCATCCGACCAAGAATTTTGCCTGTGTTCTATGCGCCTAATGAAGGCCGCATAATAATTTAATAAGGCCTTCCACTCGTAAGTTTCATAAAGATATGCTATTTTATTCAATAAGTTTACTCTGCTAGATCTTTCCGTGCTATTAATTCGCGAGCTTTTGATTATTTCGGTTTCTCCTGCAACAAACTGATTAAATGAAAGATCTGTAAACTGAATTTCTCGGGAAACAAATTCCAGCTGTAGCATAGCTTGAGGACATAACTGCGGATTCGTCGCCTTGTCTTTTTGTTTCGCAGACAATCCAGACGAAGCCGCAGCCGTCGCCAAACCCGATAGCGCATGTGAAAATTTTATATCTTTTGTTTCGTCATCGGATGAACTATATGAATCAGTACTGGACCCGTTTCTATTATTCAATAAACCTTTCAAATTTAACTGCTTCATTTGTTTGTTAACCTGTCGATGAAGCTGTTTATTCCGTCTGAGAATGTCAATGGTTAATTCATCATTAGTACTGTCATGCTCTTTTATTTTACTTGATTTCGAATGTTTACCTTCGCACGTTCCATTTCTCCTAATTTCCTTTAGTTCACGGATTTCGTTGTTTAATTTCTTTTTCATTTCTCGTTTCTTTACCATTTTTAACGCCTCTGCTTTCTGCTTTTTAATGTTATTCAACTCTTCCTCCATTTGAGCCATCTCCGGGTCGTCCGACTCTTCGAGATCACTCTCCAGATGGGGCATAACGTCTCCTGTAACACTCCCAGCCATACTCTCTGCTTTAACATGGGAGTTAAAATAAGAATTCATAGGGTCAATAACGTCTCCATGCGACTTTACTGGTGAATAACTCTCGTATTTACCGTGATTGTGAAGTGTTGAATAGTTCACTTTTTCCTTATTTCTCAAGCTTCGTGTATTTTCCATCTTTTGATTGAAATTAACACACCTGTATAAATGTCAGCTGTACTGCTAACCGTCAACCACAAAGCACCAAATTATTACACTGCACCACTGTCAATTATATTGACAACCACAAACACATGCAGATGACACTGTACCACTGCTATAACCACCACGCAGATTATTACACTGCACCACTGTCAGCTATACTGCTAACTTATCAACCATATGCACCAATCTCAGCACCTGCAACCACAACCCGAATTACAACTGTCGGATAAACCACCACGCAGATTAATACACTGCACCACTGTTAGCTATACTGCTAACTTATTAACCAAATACACCAATCTCTGCAATGACCACAACACGAATCACAACCGTCCACGGCCGATTTTCGGTACACCAAAGGTCACCAACAGTTACGCGGGAACTATACAACCATTCGCTGTAACCAGCTACTACATCCAGGAATACAATAACTGCATAACGGAATCCACTGGCTATCTTAACGAAGAAGTGTCCACCACGTCCCATTTATCCACGCTAAACGGACTCCCGTTGGCATTGTTTAAGGCCAACAATGAATATTAAATTCGTTAACCAACAGAAGCTATCGAATAAAGATAGGTTACTTCTTACCTCCAAAATAAATTGAGTCCGTTCAGTGGACGCGCTGTTCCGAAAATGAATATTAACATTGGATGGTTCACCAATCAACAAAGCTTCGCGCACGAATTATTTCTGAGGTGAACAGCAATCAGCTTAGCCAGGCATGCAAAGGCGTGTCAAATCTCGACACCGATACAACAATTAAGGTCGCTCGATACCGGCTCCAATATCAGCCCTATATTCATTAGTCATTTTTATATTGAATGTTCAAAATTTCCAGTTTAAAATCTTTGTTTGCAGATAAGGCCTAGACAAATAATACCTTTGTTTCCGCTAACCCGACCGACCCTATTTTAAACCGCCGACCCTAAACTTTTTATTGCCATTGCAACAAATAAAAAATTTGGACAAAAAAAAAAAAAAAAAATAATTTATTAAATTTTTTTTTTTTTTAATTTAGGTCCCAATTCATATCATATAACAAGATGAAAAACATTTATATATTTATATATATTGACATAAGAAATTTAAGTTTACAAAAAGATTTAAGTTTAACAGTTGGAATCATACTGTAAAGTATGTTTGGCTTTATCTAGCTTTCATCTGTGAAAACTTCAAATAATTTGAGTTCAGGTACGGTATGTTATCATTCAGCGTTCAGACTTCAGTATTTCAATCAATTACAGCACAGGAACATTAACAATTTGATCAAATCAACCTGGTTATCAAGTGGGATCTCATAATAGCAAATGAAAAATTAACATAGAGATTAGTACCATATATAGTCATTACTATCTTAATACATGTACATTGTTTCTGTACTACATGTACATGTAGGATTTTTGTATTACATGTACATGTAGTATATTATGTACGGTATGTGTCTCACTTGAATTTTATAAAATAGCCTATTTATGAATTAGAGTGATGATGGCAAGTCTAATTTCAAGCAGGATAAGGCTTCTGATAAGCATAATCCATAGAACCAAAAGATATCTGACAATAACATATAAGCATTTCCAATCCATACATATATAAAAAGTTCCAAAGTTATGCTTGAGAAACTTGATAAAATTGACCTCTCTGTAAAATTCAAAATACTGACTTAGATTAGATCTAAATGCAATGGATTTTCAAAAAATTTCCAGGGGAAGAACCCCCACCATCATCAGGGGGTCACCCTTTCCAAACATTCCTCCGATCAGGCCTTCAGGTTATGCCTTCGGCATATCATTGCCCAAAAACAGGTGTCCCCAAAAAATACCTAGATCCTTCACTGAATGCGGAGAAGGTGGTGTTGTGAAGCTATCCTTAAGAGATCGGTACAAGACGGTCACTCCAATATGTGAACAGTGCAGTGGTGCTGGACTGACTCCAGTTGTCGCCAGACCATATAGGAAATATTAGGATTATCAAAGACTATCTTAGTATATAGACTAGTATATATGTAAATATTAAAGCATATGTAAGATTGAATTGGAGTTTCTAGTTCCTCTGTCATCTGGGTTAACCTGATTGGGGCTAAGAAGTGCACAGTTTGGATTATTGACAAGTATTATACAGTTATTTTTAAAGATACTGGAAAAAAAAAAGTTAACAAAAAAAAAAAAGTTAAGCCTACCTACCTACCCTAATTTTTTTTAGCTCGTTAGCGGAAACAAAGGTATTATTTGTCTAGGCCTAACATCTATTAACCTGAGGACCATTGTCGAAATAAGTCTGATCATTTATGGGTCAGACTTTTCAATGTTATCCTCAGTGTGATGGGTGGGTCTTATCACAGTCCCTAGGAATCACTGTTAGTTGAATAAAATATTATTTAATAATATTAAATCAATATATTATAGTTAGTTATTATATTAATATATATACCAGTTTGGCAAGTAAAAATTTTGTATACTGCATTTTCATTGGCAGATGATTTGCAAGAAAATACAGAGTACAAATTTTTATGCCACACAAACATTCGCGAATTCTGAGTTTATATCATCATATTCCGTATTTTTTTCTTGAAACGATGGTGTGTTCAGATTGTTAGTATCTTTACCCACTTACGAGAAAATAGCTGTTAGTTACTGGAATATTCCTTCAGGTGCAAACTCGGTGGAATTCTTTACGATTTTGGAAAAACATATCCATTCTATAAATACCATTTTACTTATTCGCACCCGGTGATAATCCGAATAAAAGGGATTACGGATGTGAGTAAACAGACGTCGGGTGTGGTAAAACTGGCCCTGCTCTAAACTACTAAGTGCACATTTTAACTCATTCTCATTACTAGAGAAATGTAGAAATGATCATCTCAAACTAATATATCTATATATTTTCAAGTAGGGCCCTAGGGGTGGTTGATAACTTGAGATGTGAAAGCAAATTTTATATTCCAAGCTCCCGTTTTGCTCCGCATCCCAAGAGCGGCAATGGGAGATAACTTGTACTGGGATTGGCTGCAAATTTTAAATAAGTAATTGTAATAAGGAACTGAATAGAGACACTACCGCGTCAGCAAAAAATGATTTTCACCAATTCCATAAATGTGAATTTATGGTGATATTTGGATGGAAAATCACGATTTATGTACAAATCAGACCAGGTAGAGTTGATATGACCCAACGAGCGCATTAAGAACAATTAACTTAATTGTCACATGTCAATTGTGGGGAGATAAATGCAATTTTTTCGAACGAAAAATCCAATTGTTCGTTTTAGTGATAGAGCACACGGGGTGGTCTCTAGCCAATGAGATGATTGTTTACATAATAACAAAATCTGAAGTTGCCTAACTGCACCTGTTATCTGTATAGTGGAGGTAATGTATCTAGATCTATTTGTTATATTTTAATCAAATTTAATATTATATGGACAGTGATTCCTAGGACTGTGGTCTTATTACATCTTAAAGACCACTTCTTTAAAAAATCAATATATTTTATTATGTGTACCCATACCATGTATGGTACACATAATGCTGACGTCCGGATCAACCATCCGTCGTTCGTCCGTCCGTCTGTCCGTCTGTCCGTCTGTCCGTCTGTCCGTCCGTCTGTCCGTAGACATTTGCTATCCGATTCGATTACTGGAGTATCTTTTATCGGATCATGTTCAAATTTTATGTGCATGTTTACAATGACACACCCCTCACCTGTATAGTTTTTGGTATCGATCGGTTGATCGGTTTAGAAATTATTAACACTTTGCATCCACACATGGGCATGTGCTATCCGATGCAATAACCCAAGTGTTTATTGTCCGATTGTGTTCATATTTAAAATGTAGGTTTATGATGACACACCCCTCACCTGTATAGTTTTTGGTATCGATCAGTTGATCGATTTAGAAAATAATTAACCCCACTCACAAATTCTATCTGATGCATCTAAGTCAAACAATTTGCTTATGATCTGCCTCATATTTCTTACCTAGGTCTTTGTTAGCACGTTCTTTATCTGTATCGATTTTGGTATCGTTTTGTTAACCCTTTTCACTCTTATGTTTACTTAGTACTCATGCAAGCTGCTATGACTCAAAACATTTTTCATCTGATCTACACCAAAATTGGTACATGTGGTCCTCACCCCGAAATACAGATCAGGTTCGAATTTGAGTTTGATCCGGTATATTTTAACAGAGTTATGGCCCTTTATAATTCAAGTAATTTACTACCTATTGTATATGCCCTGTGAGAATTTAAGACAAACAACTTTACACAGTAATCTTCTGCATTATTGGAATCAGAAAATGACACTGGATACTCTTTGCCAAACCACTGCTGCTCCCAGAGGCTGACAGTGATTGATGATAATTTACTCCAGTTTGTGTGCAATAGTAATTTAACCCAACCTGTTGAAACATGTTCGTGGCATTAATACAAATAGTCCATTGTCCATCTGAAGGATGTTCTGGAGCATGGCTGTTTAGAGAATTGTTGTTTACAGAGACACTGTTGTCTTATCTTGAGAAAAAAATTAATCCACACATTAGTTCCATCATATGATGTCATTGGAAATGATTAACCCTCTCCACACATTATATGTTCATTCTCCTATTCTATGTCCAGGTTGATTGTGATCCACTTTTCACTTGCATGTATTTCATGATTAAAATTAACCTATTCCATAGACACATGATATCTGATAGGCAGATTTTAAATTATCTCTTTCGCCTTGGGCCAGGTTCACTAAGAATTTCTATAAGCCACCAATTGAATATTCATCATTTGAGGAAATATCTTGGTTTGAAATTCCCTCTATTGCATTTGGGCTGCAGGATAATAATAATGGTTCTGGTATTCTTGAATATTTCTGCTGTTACAGACATTGTATCTTTCCAATGATCAGCTTAGAATAAAATTAACCATAGGTACATGTATACTGTACGCAATCCAATGTTATGACTCTAATATTTTCAATTTGACCCTTCTCATATCTCTCCTTTAGTTATCTGATAATTCTGTGTTAAAATATTTTATATCCAACCATTATCAATCATATTTAATATCAAGGTCTATACCAGACCTGTTAAGTTTTGAAAATGTCAATCCGTGAGATTTTTGCGGGAGGTATGCCCAAATATGTTCATGTTCCAAAAAAAAATTTATGATGAAGATTGCATAATTTTTATGAGTTTCTATTTTATAAATATATAGACCAATATAAAATGGCAATGAATGTCCTGTTGGTAATTGTAATAGAGCTGCTATGTTTCAACTTAGAATTTATGCATGCTGCCATAACTCAAAAAGAAATTATCTGACCATAACCAAATTTGGTATGTGAGTTGCTCAACTCAAAAATACATATCGAGTTCGAATATGGGTTTGATTCGATATTTTTTAATGGAGTTATGGCCCTTTGACATAGAATTCATGAATGCTTCGATAATTCAACAAGTTTTCAACTGATAGGAACCAAATTTTGTATGTGAGTTTCTCAACTCAAAATACAGATCGAGTTCGAATATGGGTTTGATCCGGTACTATTTACTGGAGTTATGGCCCTTTGATTATTTTATTCATCGCTAAAATATATCAAAGATACACAGGTGGCACTGTCTAGATAATATCTAATAAATCAGTTTCACAATGCTATGGAGACAAGAGATACTATCCAGTTACAATGCCATGAAGTTCTCTCTCTCTTGTACTGGTATTGAGTTAATTAACTGCTAGGAGTTGTGTTGGCTATATCAGATATACTTTATACTCTATAAGTATCTCTGGCCATATCATAGGTGGAATGTTTATATTTTATATTCATGGTTATTTAAATTTCACCTTAAAGGCATAATCTGGTTTCATTGTTTAAAAGCATTACCATTGGAATTTTGTTGGTTGCATGGGAAGACAACTTTGGTTTTCAAACTTTAAAAAACGAGAGCTCTGTATCAGTCTATGGGAACAAAATAATTGTTCATAACACTCTTAGAACTGTAGGTCTAGTTTGTTTTATCTATATATTAATCAAAAGCTTTTTCGACATTGATTTCAATTGTTTACAAATGTGAATTGAAATATTAAAGGGGCACACCAGTTTGATGTATTTTTCCTGTACTCTGCATGAGATAAAACTGTTTATGTGTACCTATACCATAGTATGGTACACATAGTGTCAATGTCCAGATTGACCACTCGTCTGTCCGTCCGTCTCTATCTGTCTGTCTGTCAGTTCTTAGACACTTTAGGCATAATGTGATATCTCTAACATTTTCTATTTGATCGGAACCAAATTTTGTGTATAGGTTTCTCATCCCAAAATACAGTTCGAGTGAATATGAGTTCGATCCGATTTATCTTAAAGCAGTTATGACCCTTCTTTCTTTTTTTTAAATTTAAAATTTTGATTTTTCATATTTGTTTAGATTGAATTTCCTCGCTCGATTTAACATAAAAAATATTTAAAAACTTTTATAATAATAAAAAAAAATATTGAGTTAAAAAAAAAAAATAGTTGCATGTAATATAATGATATCAATAAATTGCCATGTGAACATCCAATATCCAGAGCACATGCGAATACCTTTAATAGATGTCATTCCAAGTGAAATCTGTTATTAATTGAGTGGTGACATATGTTACATAGCTCTAGGGGGTGGTTGTATGAAGGTAAAGATGAACCTGCTGGCTGGATAATTGTTTGTCCTATCTGTCAAATTGATTAATGGCTAAACAATTGGATCTCACAATGAGAGGTCATTGGTTGAATAGGGACAGAGTTATGAGATTTAAAACGACTCCTCCCCACCCCAATTACCTTAACCTCTTCTTAAGACAAATAATTTGAGCTTTTGATTTTAAGTTAGGTACTGATATGTGTATCACTGTGATCATATCTTTGACCAATTATCAGTTATAGCTAATCGGTATCGCCAAGGTATGGGTTAAACATCTGCCGATCGTGATCGGCCTCTCGTTTAATAAATTCTAATGAACGAAACTGAAATTAACCATTCAAATTAACGTTTGACACTGTTTAGATATTTTCTCTTATGTTTTAAAATCTGCTGTATACAATCTAAACTGTAACATCTTAATTATGGTCCATTCAAACTGTAGGACCTTTTTGTAATATGTTTTTACATCGCACCAAATAAATCTATCTACTAGTATTTTCCACCCTGCATGAGGCTTATTCCAGTCTGGACGTTTTTTAATTTTATGTAAATGTACTAGTTTAAATTAATGGCCAATAAAAAAAATAGGTGAAAATTTCGTTGAAAAACATGGCAGCCATCTTAGAATTTTGGGGACATTATTTCCAGGCCACTACACAACATATACATGTATGTAGAATTCCACAAATCATCTCCAAAACAAGTGTACTTATACCGGGTAGCAAGCTAAGGGCCCAGTGCCATGGAAACAATTGTAGGACAATATATGTAACTTTAGACAGGCTTTCTGCTAGGTTTTTGGGAACGGGTCCTGTATCCGCTGAGGGGAAAATGCAGTCAATGTTTTCAATGTCATGGAAACACTAGTGGACCTACTTTTGTTGTATCGGCCAATAGAAGAAACAGAGTAGATTTGCTGATCATTTTGCATCCATTTTCTACCTAAGTTACTATGCTATCAACCACAATAACTTTAAAATAGAAAGTTTATTAGATAAAAATGAATTGCTGTGTACGGAAACACGCCCGTTGAAGTTAAACGACCACTATTCAAGACTCGGCAGAAAGTTTTGATGCATAATGTACCGGAATATAAGATGATTAAATTATCGGTGGTCATTTTTCGTAACCTAACCGCAGCAACGTAACCAGCGGACTCCAAAGCATGTGTTCTAGCGATGTCGGGTTTGATCACTTCCTCAGTTTGTGTTAGATCGGTCCGAGTGTGTATTCTCGCTAGAAATCAATATAAAGTTGTCAACTATTTAAATTTCTTAGTACTCTCCCAACGAAATTGAGAAGTAAACATCTTTATACCTGTTTTCATATGGAATACATGTATGTCCTGTGGTATGACAGAAGGGGGAAAATTGGCTGGGGAATGGGGCCCAAAAAGGGATCCCCTTCCGCTATAGCGGAAACCCTGCTTTAGAGTGATTTAAAGAAGTCATTTTGGCTAAAGACACAAATCAATTTTAGTAACCCAATGAATTTGTTTTTCCCAGGCAATGGTAATATAATTGCCTAGGCAAACTGATTTGCCTCTGTATTTACCGAGGCATTGCCTATTAGGCTATTATGGATCTTCTTGGTGACTTCTGGATGGGAGTTGTCTAATTTTATTTTGTTAAAAAACATGGCAACTGGCAGCCATCTTGGATTTTACTGTTTGCATGACTAAATCCTTTGGCACACCCTGCAGGTCACTCTCTTACCAAACTTCGTATGAAACTTTGGGGTGACCTCTTGGTTTTGCTTAATCATTTGAACTTTCCGCATTCCTTGTTGCACTATTGACTGTAAACACTGTAATGTATGGGCTACAAGGTCATTAACACATTTTCTACCTCCCCCTCTCCTGTCTCTGCCCTCTGGGGATGTGTTGCCCTTTATTGTAAAGCACAAATATGCCATGTCTGTGATGAGCAAATGTTATTAGTTAAAATGTTCATGTTTTGCAGGAATTTGAAAAAGCAGCAGCAGAAGTGAAGAATTTGAAGAGCAAACCAACTGACGAGGAAATGCTGAAGGTTTATTCTCTGTTTAAACAGGCCTCCGTTGGAGAGTGTAACACTGGTGAGGATACTATAACCTACATATTTCCAGCGAGCTGGGGGTAGGGCCGTGTGAATATTTGCGGCTTCAACTGCTATGGGAGACCTAGGATCAGATTGAAGTTCCCCAGATGAAGTTGGTGATTTTCTCCCAGGCACCTCGTTTATGCTGCAAATTATGCATTTTACCTTCTGCAAATTAGGTGATATAGAAACTGAACGGAAGGCAAAAAGTAACTACTAGTAAAACAGTATTTAAGATTAAATTTTTGTGTTGTCTTGTTTTATGTCTAAATAACACATGACAAATGACCTTGCAGATTAACCCTTTACCCAACAGAACGGACCTGTGCCAATGCATTCTCTTATATTCTCTTATTATCCCCAGAGGGCAGAGACAGGAGAGGGGGAGGTAGAAAATGTGTTAATGACCTTGTAGAATATATAATAGAATGCATTGGCTTAACACATATTAAAAATGATAAAATTGTCAAAGAATGTAGAAAAATATTATAAAAATTGTTAAAAAATGTAAGAAAAAATTATAAAGTTGTTAAAGAATGTAAGAATGTAAGATTTTTTTTAGGCCAATGCATTCTCTTATATATGCGAGCCGACCTATGGTCGACTCGCATATATAAGAGAATGCATTGGCACAGGGCATAACTGTAACCATCACAATGTGGTCAAAGAACCGTAGTGTTGAAATGATTAGCGTTTTTAAGGAATCGACTAGTCGCCAGAGGTAATAGACTACTAGTTGACTAGTCGGACCCCTTCTAAGGGTTCCCGTTTCTATGCCCATATGATGTATAAAAAAGCCATGTGGCATCGCAGTTTTGAGTATCCAACTCTTCGTTTCAGAACGTTAAAACAGGAAACACGTGAACTATATAATCTCCCGTTTTGCCCGTAAGTCTCCCAATTTGATGTCAAAAACCCAGCTCTCCTGCAACCTCCATATAATCTCATGGTTTGGGGAATGCAGGTAATAAAACATTTTATATAAACAAAATTGTCGCCGGTAACCAGGAAATAAATAGGCAAGTCTCGTTAGTAACGAGATGTCTGGTGTGTTCTATTGTCTCTCATGTCACGGGGGGGGGGGGGGGGGGGGGGGGGGGGGGGGGGGGGGGGGGGTGGGGATGGTTATTAGAATGATCTAGGATCTATTCAGTTACTGAGTTGACTTTGTTGCCAGCTTGACATGTCGCGAATTATGTTTTGTGTATCATTGAAGCCATTTTGTTGCATCATTACTCTAGAAGTTATCACTGGTCAATTGCGTCCCATTGAATTAGACAGTGTTCGGTCGGCAGCGACAGTTCGTGTCTTTGATGATCAACATAAAAGAAACCGCGCATACCGGTACCTGTGCATACATTGGGTTCAGTTCAGGTAATGGAGTTCACCGCTCGTGCATGACTGGCAGTAGCATCGTTAAAGGAAGAATGCAATAAGCTCTAAGAAGTTAATATGTATTAACTTTTACAGATTACATGATAATATTGCCATGCAATGGCACTGCTGTCATGATAGCACTTAGGTAGTACTTTTTCTCGACTAGTCGACTAGCATATTTCGGGATCGACTAATTTAATAATTGCGTCGATTTCGACTAATCGATTAATCGTTTCAACAGTAATGAACCGGTTCCAATGATATCCATATTTGTATGGTGTTATTGAGACAGACCGAAGATGTTTTAGGCTGTTGAAGCTTTATTTGGGCGTTTTTGGCCGGTTTGTTGGGTAAAGGGTTAAGAAGATAATTAGACTATAAAAGATTCATTAAATTGAATCAGCGGCTGATACTAAAGAGAAATTTGAAGAATTCTTTCATTTGTGACCTCCAGAAATTAATAAAGTTAGGGGTCCAAATAAGCATCGTATGAGTGTGATTATGTTGACAAAATTAATAATCGTAGTGGTATGTTTATAATAAACGAAGGCATATGTTTATTTGGATCCCGAGAGTAGAATGAACAATAATACAGCTGTCACTAATTATGCACACCTTGAATTAGTGTATCTGTCATTTGCAGAATAAGGTCCCCAGAGTGTGAATTTAGTGATGCTAAAGAATCTATTCTCAAAATTGTATCTTCTATTTTCCTATATTTTCTCTATTTCCAAATCTTTCTCTATCAATTTCTCTTGATTCAGTAACAAGTCATGACAGGCTAATATTATTGCATAATCTTATTAATTACAACATATTTCTGAAACTCAAAGCTGTCATGACTTGGGGCTAATAAATCTCTTCCTAAATCTCATTCTCTTGCTGGCCAGGTCATTTAACCCTTTACCCAACAGAAGGGTAAAACTGAGTTAGATCTCTATAAACAGAAGGGCCCTGTGCCAATGCATTCTCTTATATATGCGAGTCGACCATAGGTCGCCTCGCATATATAAGAGAATGCATTGGCTTAAGACATTAAAAATTATAAAATTGTTAAAGAATGTAAGAAAAAATGGTAAAAAGTGTTAAAAAAAGATTTTTTTTAGGCCAATGCATTCTCTTATATATGCGAGGCGACCTATGGTCGACTCGCATATATAAGAGAATGCATTGGCACAGGGCATAACTGTAACCATCACAATGTGGTCAATGAGCCGGTTCCAATGATATCCATATTTGTATGGTTCTATTGAGACAGACCGAAGATATTTTAGGCTGTTGAAGCTTTATTTGGCCGGTTGTGGCCGGTTTGTTGGGTAAAGGGTTAAATACTAATCTTTAAATTCCTTATTATTCATATCTTAGCACCTGCTTTCTTAATTCCCTGTGTATTGTTCTTCTATTGACTAGCCACATAATAATACGCCCGTTAGCAGGCTAAGCTACTTATGACAAGCTCATATCTTTTGTTAAATATGTCCTTTATTGTTGTATTACCTTACGGCTTACCATGTACTGGTATATAAAGTTATAAACCATATTCCATTAACCCTTTACCCAACAAAACGGCCAAAACCGGCCAAATAAAGCTTCAACAGCCTAAAATATCTTCGGTCTGTCTCAATAGAACCATACAAATATGGATGTCATTGGAACCGGCTCCTTGACCACATTGTGATAGTTACAGTTATTCCCTGTGCCAATGCATTCTCTTATATATGCGAGTCGACCATAGGTCGCCTCGCATATATAAGAGAATGCATTGGCCTAAAAAAAATCCTTTTTTTACCATTTTTTCTTACATTCTTTAACAATTTTATAATTTTTAATGTGTTAAGCCAATGCATTCTCTTATATATGCGAGGCTACCTATGGTCGCCTCGCATATATAAGAGAATGCATTGGCACAGGGCCCTTCATATTGCTTATTATACCTGAGCTACCAGTACATTTGTAAACTCCCCATCACAGAAAACGGCTCTGTTATATTCCAAATTCACCTCTGCCGGGCCTCTGGGAACCTCATTCTGCTTAGGCCTCAACTGCTATGGGAGACCTAGGATCAGATTGAAGTTCCCCAGTTCAAGTTGGTGATGTTCACCCAGCCACATAGTTTATGCTGCAAATTTTGCATTTTATCTTCTGCATTTTAGGGGATGTGGAAACCGAACAAAATGCAGAAAGTAACTAAAACAATGTTAATTTGATACTATAGATACTTCCCAGAAAATGAGGCCTAAGCAAAATGAGGTCCCCAGAGGCAGGCCTTTAGTTAGTTTAATTTTGGCATATCAGGGCAAACAATAGGACCTTGTTGGACAATAAAATTAAAAAATTTAGTTGAAGTAATTCAAAATTGTTGCATTCAATTTCTTTTTCCAAGATTATTTATTGATATCAATATGAAATTCTACATTTCAGTACTATACAATGTACATGTAGGTATATTTTATGTATAGGTCTACAGGGTATGTAAAATGGTGAAAAATCCATTCTGTTTATTTTGTGCACATTTCTTCAGTATCTTGGGCACAACGTTTATCTTCTTTAATTTTGGGAAATATAAATGTTAGAGGGTGACTTTGGTGATGCTAGCTCACTGTGCCAGTTAGGCATCACTAAATTCACCCTCTTGGGACCTCATTCAAGGCTTGTATCTTTGATCGTAAGTGATTGCTCTTTGTTGTCGGGCCTGAAAATAAGGTGCCTGTTATTTGCATAGCGGGCTAGCATCACTATATTCATCCTCTGGGAACCTCATTCTGCTTAGGCTTCATCTTCTCTGGAAAGTTTCTTCTATAGAAACTTCTTCACATAGTTTCTATTTCTTAAAATTTTCTTTTTTAGTTTAGTTTCTCTATACATTGTATCCCCAAATTGCTAAATGACACATTGCATAATCGAGGGTTCCCAATGGGTGTACATCACAATATTCACCATTTGGAAACTTCAACCTAAAGCCTATTATTATTATTATTATTATAGACACATTTAGAGCGCATTATACAATAAATTAGTTTCAATGCGCTTACAATACAAACATGGCACACATCCTAAAATAATAGTAAATAGCGAATGGTTTAAAAATTATATGCTAAGAACCTAACTGGAAAATACGCGTAAAATCCACTGAATTGCTCTAAAACGCTTGACATGTTAAACATAAAATACGATCTCAAATATAAGACATGATTATGGACATCAACAAAAAAATGTAGAACTATAAGTTACTAAGGAATACAAAAGCGCATATCATTACAAATCGAAAAAATATTAAAAAGTTACTGGTAAATTGGGGGGGGGGGGGGGGGGGGGGGGGGAGGTAACATGCTAAAAAATGCTAACAGCGAAAAATGGGGGTAAAATGGCGAACGGGTAACAAGCTAAACATAACATGAAAAGGGGATAAAATAGGGAAAGATCGGGAACGAGTAAAATTGAAACGAAAAAATATTGATGAGACTAACTAAGGTGCTTAATTAGTGATCCAAAACAGTATAAAAGATACAATATTATCAACGAGTATTTGCATTAGTATTTTTTATTTTTTTTGGGTTAAGATAAAAATAAAAATACAGTTATCAAACACATACATGTATGTACACTGGTTAAGTTCAGCTGGTGTTTTCCTTGGTTGATGCACATGACGTTAGCTTTCACCTGCTATGCAGGGTAGCATCACTAAATTCACCTCTGGGGACCTCATTCGAATCACAGGCACACTTAACTCAGGCTTGGTATATTGGTGATATTGGTGATCAAGCCTTGAAATAGGGTGTCTGTCATTTGCAGAATGAGGTCCCCAAGAGGGTGAATTTGGTGATGCTAGCCCGCTATGTTTACACTAAATGACAGACACCCTATTTCAAGGCTTGTTGGTGATACTGAATAGGATCAGGATGAAAGATATCTGCTGCATAAGATTTTGTCCCATCATGGTTTCTAGTGTAGAATGTTAAAGGTACTCAACCCGTAAAGAGGGTCCCCATCTCAACAGATTCCAACAACAACAATCCGATCAGAGGGTCCTATATTACTATTTCTTTGGCTTTGGGGGTAAAAAATATTTGATTCGAGTCGAGGAACCCATCAAACAAAGCTCAGAGTTATTAGATATTGATTTTTCAAATTTGTTATGTTCCTCGAGATGAGTACCAATAACTGCCGTAATCTGCTCTGGATGTGTACTCCAAATCTATTCAAACAGACAAGGATGAATAACTCTAAAATCAAGTGGTAATTTTAACGTAATTTTGACTGAGTTCTGGGCCAGATAGTATTCCCGATAATGAAAAATAATAGATTTCTAAAATCGATATCTAACAAATCTGAGCTTTGATGGGTGACTTCCTCGACTCGAATCAAATATTTTTGACCCCCGAAGCCATTGAAATAGTAATTGAGAGGAGTTTTATCGGGTTGAGTACCTTTAAATGCGTTCATCTTTACATAATGACATCTAATCTCTATATCTACATTGTGTCCCGTAATAGCATTGAATGTAAAATGTGTTTGCTTTTACATGCATGCACATAACGGAATCTAATCTCTATTACCTGTATCTATGGTGTCCCGTAATAGCATAGACTGTTAAATGTGTTCGCCTTTACATGTACCGGTATATGTATGGCAAAATATAATCACTATGGTGTCCCCTAATAGCGTAGACTGTTAAATGTGTTCGCCTTTACATGTTTGTGTATAGCAAAATATAATCTCTATGGTGTCCCCTAATAGTGTAGAATGTGAAATGTGTTCATCTTTACATGTATGTGTATAGTAAGATCTAATCACTATGGTGTCCCCTAATAGCGTAGACTGTTAAATGTGTTCGCCTTTACATGTTTGTGTATAGCAAAATATAATCTCTATGGTGTCCCCTAATAGTGTAGAATGTGAAATGTGTTCATCTTTACATGTACCGGTATATGTATGGCAAAATATAATCACTATGGTGTCCCCTAATAGCGTAGACTGTTAAATGTGTTCGCCTTTACATGTTTGTGTATAGCAAAATATAATCTCTATGGTGTCCCCTAATAGTGTAGAATGTGAAATGTGTTCATCTTTACATGTATGTGTATAGTAAGATCTAATCACTATGGTGTCCCCTAATAGCGTAAGACTGTTAAATGTGTTCGCCTTTACATGTTTGTGTATAGCAAAATATAATCTCTATGGTGTCCCCTAATAGCGTAGACTGTTAAATGTGTTCGCCTTTACATGTTTGTGTATAGCAAGATATAATCTCTATGGTGTCCCCCTAATAGCGTAGACTGTTAAATGTGTTCGCCTTTACATGTTTGTGTATAGCAAAATATA